>OZ038520.1:26611371-26663871 GCA_964036315.1 Acanthosepion esculentum | reverse complement strand
GGGCAGCAGTGTATATTTGCAGAATGTGCTTATTGGATTTCGACATATGAATTTTTGGGAGTTTGTCTCTGTCAGACAATTGTGTGATGGTTACTCTGCTGAGTACTTGAATTACATGGTTTTTCGCTTCGGTGATTTCAGCTCAGTGGTTTTCAAGGAAATCCAACTTAATGTAGTTGGAGTCATCTTCAGTGATATATTATTAATATATAAACTTTTATTTATGTCCAGTGATACATTTTTAATAGTTTAAATATTTTTTCATTCACTCGTGCTTTTTCGAAACATTGATATCATGATTATTTTAGATATTGTTATAGACACGTTTCAGCAAACTACCATCTGAACATCTGTTTTGTATTATTCTTGCTGATTATTTTGTAATTCTGTTTCTTGTTCTACTGAATCAGTGTATATTATTTCATTACCTGATCTATTTAATTAACCAAAGTCCCGAATGATATTAATAGTGTGTTTTTGAAGTCTTCGTACAACATCTCAAATCGTTTCAACATTTTTAGTTATAAGAGTAGGCCCGTACTACTTGTTAGATAATTGCTTTTTTATTTAGAGATTATCTGTAATAATAATAATTATTATTATATGTGCCCAAATCCGAAGGAAGCAGAGGATGAGTTCGACTAGAACTGTCTTACAAAACTACAATAATAGTTCTTCAAAAAGACCCGGAAACTACAGAAGACCGGATGATGATCTGTGTCAAAGAAATTTTATTCAATAATAAAGAAAGCCAACAAATTCAAAAATTAATTTCAAGTGTGTGAAGAGGTGCAAGTAAAACGTAATAGACATACTGCAACAGCAAAGAACCTAAAACGAATGAAGAAACAAATGCAATGTACGAATTGCAGAAAGGAAGGCAAGATAAGCATCTTCATGGTCAATACTCTGTCCGTACAAGACGAGCTGATGTAAACGAACCTCGTACCCATTACGTGGTTTCATAGTGCAGGGTTAAAAGCTGAAGCCAAAGGTGTTATTCCAAAGAAATAATAATATTCTAAGACAATAATAATAATTATTATTATAATAATCAACACGAGAACAATAGTTCAAATAAATTGAGTAAATCAAAATATAATTTTTATTTTGTTTTTGCATTAGACAAGCGTTATTTAGTTGTAATATGTCTAAGAACTGAATACATTGATCATTATCAAAAACAGAATCTTATGGTTTTCAAATACGAGATAATTTCTATTTAAAAAAAATATTTCATCCTAATAACTGATGTATTATATATATTCATCGCTTAATAAATACATTGTTTACGACCAAGCAATATATATATATATATATATATATATATATATATATATATATATATATATATATATATATATATATATTGCTTGCAACCGACTCTCATATGAAGCCACTGACATGTGATAAATTTGATTGTAGAAAGGACTGACAGCCACGAAGGTGCTGCATTGTTTTGTCAACAAATAATTCTGCATGAAATGGGAAAATGGGAAACCTCGATATTTCGAATGCAATGATTATACAGTAAACAAATTCTCTCAAAAGTATCTCAGTCTCAACTGATTAATCCACCTGGAGGATACCTATTCATTTTGCATGTACAGCCATTCACGAGATATTAAGATGCCAAGATACTGTACAGTGTATATATATATATATATATATATATATATATATATATATATATATATATATATATATATATATATATATATATATATATAAAGGGGAGAGGTTACAGTTGTTCCAACGACAGAAAAATGTACATATTAAAAAGGGAGAAACCGGAAAAGTTTTTGGTTATAATGTGGATTTTTTTAAAAAATATATATTATGCTTTTTTTTCCATAATTTTGCAACACGTGTCTCGGGTCTCGCGACCTTCTTCAGGCAAAGAGTGGATATTGAAGTCAATTGCTGATATATATATATATATATATATGTGTGTGTGTGTGTGTGTGTGTGTGTGTGTGTGTGTGTGTGTGTGTGTGTGTGTGGCATCGCTATCTTTTCTCCATACATGATTTCTAAAATTACATCCAAATAACTCAATTTTGGTTTCGTCTGTCCATAATACTCTTTCCCAACACATTCTTTTCTTTATTCTTATGTTTACGAACGAATTTCAACCTGGCGTCTCTGTGTCTTTTCAATATCAGTGCTGTTTTCCGAGGGGAGCGTGACTGATTTTAGATTGTTTCTATGAATTTCATTGCTTATTGTCCGTTTAGTGATACAGATTCCTGGTGAAAGTAAATCATCCTGTAACTCTTGACGAGTAACCATTGGATTTTGTTTAATTTGACATATTAATTTCCTCGAAAATCTTAAAGAAATTCTCCTTGGAGCACCTGTTCTTCTTTGGTTTTCAACAGTTTTGAGATTTTTATCTCTTGAAATGAATGAACTAATGGTAGTATATGGAATATTTAGGTTGTTCGAGATTTTCCTGTAACTTTTACGTTCTTTCCAGAGTTTAACAATCACTTCCTTTTGCGAATTTTTCAATTCTTTACTTCTTACCATGTTGAAAACCTTGTTGCACGAATATCACTTACAGAATGTTATGTTTGTATTTTAGGCTAAAAATAATTACTGATAACATTATTGAGACATTCTAGAATATTTCATTTGAATAATATAGTGTATGAAAGCAATTTAAAAGTTTTAGAATCTGAAATTTACATTGTACGAATACTTTTTTATCCATTAAAATGGATACACAGGATTTATTTCTATTGAATCAATTTTTTTGTTTTATCTGCATATAAAGTTATTATGCATCTGTGAGCAGGTAATTATATGAAAAGTATGTTTACTCATTAGTTGGAAATACAATAAATTAAAAATTTGTATATGTACGAATATTTGTTTCACTCCACCCCATATATATGTGTGTGTGTGTGTGTGTGTGAGAGAGAGAGAGAGAGAGTGAGAGAGAGTGAGTGAGAGAGAGAGAGAATAAAGTAACAACTACACTTGAAACCGAAAATAGAAGAAAATTAAAATGAGGCAGAAATGAAAAGATATCAACAAATAAAACAATAAATAAAATGAATGTCTTATTTCTAAGCGTTGGTTCGTAAATTTCATAGCAGTGATTGTGAGTTCAATCCCTAGACCGAGCAGTGAATATTTAGACTCAGTGGAAATGGGCGAACAATAACTGAGCAGTACTAAATAAGAAGTAGATGAAATACCCCTAGACATGGTCACCGGAAAGACGTTAACCAGATCAACAAGCACCTGCCGAGGGAGGGAGATCATAACATCCGAATTGTGATAATAAAAACAAAAATGAGAATGATAATCAGCATCTAAATAATATTTCTCAATAGATGAGCCACCATTGTCAATGCAACATTGCAATCTCATTAAAACTTTAAACAGAATTTTAATCGATTGCAGTTGTAATCGAATCTTCTACTTCTTCAATGAAATACTTTAACTTCTGGGGTGTTTCGTGTTTTCTATTGTAAATCGCATTCGTAATATGTCCTCGTCACACGCAAAAAATGTAGTTATATAAAAATATCTTGCTGTCCAAATCAATGATCCTGCAATCTCAAATCATTGATTTGAGGATTTTCGCCATTTTTTTCGTATTGTGAAAAAAATAAAATAAAATAAATAAATAGTAAAAATTTCAAATTTTAGGCGGAGACATTAGAACTATAGAACTGTAATAGAGTTCAGAAGTATAGAACTGTAATAGAGTTCAGAAGTATAGAACTGTAATAGAGTTCAGAAGGAACCGGAAACCCTATCCTAAACTGGAAACAAACCTCTACTCCTATTAAAAAAACCGGGGAGGTGTGGGAATCGGGTAATTCTTTAACTATGATGAGTCAGGCCGGCATCCATGATATTACTGCTTAAAATGACAGTTTTTCCGCTTTCCATTTACTTTTTCCTCCCTTTTCACTTTTCCCCTCTTCGCCCAACCCCAACTCTCCATTATATAATAATAATAATAATAAAAATTAAGGTAAATAAAATTAGAAGGGAAGCAATCAGCTTCTATGAGTAAGGATGACACAAATGCATGTATTTTGGCATTTTATTTAAAACTCTGTCATACACCGTAAAATAAGTTCATTTAATTATGATTTCAATACCATATTAGGTTCTTATTTAAATTTAAATGCAATCACATAGCACTGAACTAAAATTGCTTTTCATCCTATATATATATATATATATATATATATATATATAGGATGTCTGTCAGGACGTGGCTCTCCACACCTTTTGCTGCTCTAACTTTGGACTTTTACCCATCCCGCTTTCTCCTTATTTTTCCACCCATTCACAGACACGTTAAATAGAATACTCGCTATTTTCCACTGTTTCTTTTACCATTACTGCGCCCAGTAAATGTTAAATTCTCTAGACGCTCTTTCGTCATTATATGTCTCAGAAATTTCAGCTGTTTCTTCTTTTATTGTAAGTATTTCTTATACTTTATATTTTCATTAAACCTTTTACGTTGCTTCCATTTTCTTAGCCTACTACATTTCAACATTTAAATATATATTAAATATTGTTTATCACTCAATGCTTGAGATAAATGTTATTTCAATGATTTAATTTTCTGTGAACAAAAAGATAGAGAATTTATATCTGTCATCAAATGAAATATTACTACCTCTTTCCCATAGCAGTTGTTACGTTTAGTATATGAAATGTCTAAACTATTAAAAATTATATTTCGTTAATGTTTTTTATAGCTAAAACCTATCAGTTTTTTTTAATTACTTTTTACTTCAATTTTTATAACAATTTATAAATTACTTAGTGTAATGTATTCGGCTTAAAATAAAATTAAAATATCTGTTAGTATTTTCTGTATAAATTTATGGGAAAAGGATTTAGCAATATTTAATTATTTACATTCAGACAAATGTTTTCATTGTTGTTTTTATCATAACGCTTTCGGCCGTTGTGCCCTTCTTCATGTAGACGTGTGGTAATTACAAACGGACGAATTTACCCTAAAGAATATTATTTTTAAAAGCGGATTACTCTATATCGACGTAGTAAGAATATTTAATTATGATTTATTACGAAAAGAAATTAAAAAACACCCAATGTATCCTTATCAGCAACAACTCTCCAGTGAAATCCAAATTATACAAGACTAATATTAATTATAAATTCAAATGCCCAATAGGAACTATGTTCATAATGAAAAAAATACATGAATACTTACGTCGAACATACTACTACTATGTTATCAAAACAACTGACATTGCATCTTTCGGGTTATATCTCTATAAGGACCCATTTAAATTCAAGCGAAAACATACAAATTTCTATACGTAAAATACATGCAAACGCAAACACAATACACGCTTAAAACCGTAGAACACTTTTACAATAATATATCCTAACTATAAAAATAACATCAACCACGAACATGGCCATAAATGACTGGAATGTTTGTGAATTAAAAAATTATCTACTTATCATCAACCTACACACTATTTGCAATAGCATAACAAAATAGCTAATAGATTTTCAGAAAGCTTTTGAAACGAACAATCATTTGGACAATTTCTATACGCACAGATCTCTGGTTTGAAAACAAGAAAATACCATAAAAAAGTAACAATTATTTTTCAGTCTCATATATATATATATATATATATATATATATATATATATATATATATATATATATATATATATATATGTATATATATATTTTAAGCGTATCACCCCAAGCAAGGCTGGAGGCCACTATCATGCAAGGGGTTATAGAAGGGTTGGAGGAAGAGCAGATAGGAGTGGTAAAGGAGAGGATGTGGAGAAAGAGAAAGACAGTGGGTCGATCAAGGCGAGGGGGTTACAGAAGATTTGGAGCGAGAGCAGATAGGAATGAAAGGTGAAAGGATGTGGAGAAGGGAAGTGGATAGATCAAGGCAACTGGAGATGTCGATTGACGCTACACTTAAACCGTTGGAGATTGTATTTGTCAAGAAAACAGTAATAGGAAAGGGAGTTCCATAGGCGAGATGTGCGAGACATGAAGCTATTGGAGTAGAAGAGACGTCTACATATATATATATATATATATATATATATATATATATATATATATATATATATATATATATAAATATATATATATATATATATATATAGAGAGAGAGAGAGATAAAGGATAAAAGCTGACGAGAGCCCACTACCGAGGTTTTGACTGCTACGGTCTCCTCAGGTGGTTTGTTCAGCAAATCAACTAATCAACAACACAGAACTCAACAACTTAAGCACTTACGAAAACAGAAGTAGTTGGAAAAAAACGGAAGTAGCGGGAAAAACTTTAACCGGGTTGAAATAAGCCCAAGCTGAACTTCTTAAAATGTCTCCATTTAGTCATGACCTCTAACTTTCCGTTCAGCAATTCATTGTTGTTTTTATCTGTTGCTATAGGCAGTTTCTCTTTCTCGCATAGCCTACACGTATTCTCGACTGTTATTTAATTCATTTAATGCTTGTACTTTTGCTGTGTTTCTCCTTAAACAAACCACCTGAGGAGACCATAGAGGTTGAAACCACGGTCGCTTCCATCCTTTTCAAATATTAAACAGCTCTGTAAGTCTGGTTTTCCGACTTTATATTGAGCACTTTTAATACGTTCAGTTTTAACAAATATTTTACTATTTGTGTTACACTACCATGCATATATATATATATATATATATATATATATATATATATATGTGATAACGATATATATTTTTATATATCAAAAACAGAATTGGGAAAATTGTATGACAAAGTGGAAAAGTTTACTTGTGACGCGTTTCGTCCTTCAGGGTTTCATCGGACTAAATATGTTGCATATGCGCATGGCAGGGATGATGGAAATTTTAGAACCTTTTGTTTTGTATCTAGCCGAATTCATTTAAAGTCTTTTCTTTTTCTTTCCATCACTTTTGTAAGTAAGTATTCGATAATCCGAACTGCATATTCTTAGTTCTTTTAGGTAGAATCCGATGATTATAACTGATTTTATTTTGTTGTCATGATGGGAATGGAAATTTATTAGGTCGTTTTTGGTTGTTGATTTGTGGTGGACACCAACTTTTAAACTGTTATTAACGCAGTGTATCTTGATATCTAAGAAGGGTAAGGTATTGTGTTCTTCAATTTCGTATGTAAATTCAATTGTGTGTTCGACTTTGTTTAGTTGATCTACTAGGTTAGCTAAATCAGTATCACGGGGATATATATGGAGAGCATTATCAATATAATGTATGTTGATTGTTTGAGTAAAATATTTTTGAAAGGACCAAATACGAGAAATTCTATGAAACAAGCTATCACTAAACTGAGAGGCGACCCCATTGGTAATCCAAATTTTTGTTTGTAACAATCATTATTAAATGTGAAGTAGCATTGAATGGTAATGAGATGGCAGATTTTTATTATTTTAGTTATTGGTAGAGAGAGTTTATCTTTGTTTGAGTTAAATGCTTTTTAGGAGATTTAGGTATTTTCAACAAAATAAAATCCGATATAATCATTGGATTCTAGCTAAAAGCACTAAAATGTGCAGCTTGGATTATTTGCACAAAGAAGAGAAATACATTGAAAACACTTTCAAATTTCTCCAGTACCCAATACGAGACAAAAGACCCATGAAATATTCCTAAACAAAATAACGACTCCTTCTGAAACCCAATAAATCAAAAAAGTATATTATCCTGACTACTAATTCTATCACATCTACAATCGAAAAGAATCTATCTACACTCAACATAAAATGTGTTACTACTACATCCAAAACAATAAAAGTCTTGGTCAATACTAAACAAAACAATAAGCTAAAACCTGAAGGAGGAGTTTACGCTATCGCCTGTAATATTTATCCCAAAAATACATAGGAGAAACCTCAAGGAATCTAAATAAAAGATTATATGAACACAAAAAGGACATTTTACAAAGTAATATGTTTAATGCGTTGGTTGCCCATCGAAAAAAAACTGTCCACAACTTTAACATAAAAATGCTACTCTGATCAAAGGAGAAAATAATTCACTACGACGTAAACGTCTATAGAGTACCTTAATCGCAAAGTCATATACAATAAATTTGTGTAATAAAAATTGACTTAATCACAGTACATTGCCAGTTGTATACAATAAAACTTGTATATATATATATATATATATATATATATATATATATATATAATTTATATTAATAATATATATACAGTTTCTCCTCACCGGTAGAACAGCTCTGACTTCAATGGACAACACAATCGTTAGGTACCGATTGAAGTTTTTAATCAGCACCTGACAACTGCGTTGTGCTACCGGTGAGTAAAAAAAGTATATTTCTTCTTAATATAAATCATATAGCTCTGTTGCTATACATTGCGTACTATTTTATTAACACCTGCACTCAATGTGCAAAATATTACATATATATATATGTGTGTGTGTGTGTGTGTGTGTGTGTGTGTGTGTGTGTGTGTGTGTGTGTTTGTCTTCGCAATCTACCCCTGAGTTTGATCCCGGAGGAGATCGAAGGTATTTGGGTTAACAAAAACTACGGCGCCTTCCTTGATGAATCATCAATTAATTATCAAGAAACTAATTAGACAACTAGAATGTATTATTATAGAAATAAACATATGTCTATATTATTCAATGAAACATATATATTGAACATATTCAATATATATGTTTCACTGAATAGTATATATATATATGTGTGTGTGCGTGTGTGTATATATGTGTGCGTGTGTGTGTATATATATATGTGTGTGTGTGTGTGTGTCTGTGTGTGTGTGTGTGTCTGTGTGTGACTGTGTTGTCTTATATGTGTGCCTTAATATATATATATATATATATATATATATATATATGTGTGTGTGTGTGTGGGTCTGTGTGCGTATGTGTGTATTTGTGTTTGTATGTTTACAAAAAGGTACACACTCCCAGTTAAACACAAGTATACGTGTGTGTGTGTGTGTGTGTGTGTGTGTGTGTGTGTGTGTGTGTGTGTGTGCCTTTCTACCTAAAAGTCTTTACTTTAATCCTATAACTCTTCACACGCGAATCTGATCAGTGATATCCTAGTTACCAAATTACTGAATGTTGCTACTCTTTTGTAACATAACATTGATAAACCCCACCTGGTCACAACTAGGGTCGTTTCTCATCTACACAATCATCTCGACATAGTGCAACATAGCAACTGAATTTAGGCGTCATGTAAGTAATTATATTTCATTTTGCTTGAGCACGTATATTTTGCCTAAATATATTTTATTTAAATTTGCCAGAACTGATTTCAGTAATTTATTATGAAGAACTCAGAACAGGTGTAAACAAAATATCTCATGCTTACATAGATATGCACATGCGTATATGTACATATATGCTTACCTCTTTGTATATATGCCCATGTTAGTATGTCTGTGTAAAAAGGGAATATGATATTTATTGTTAGATAAATTAATTAAATACTTGAATTAAAAATATACTCAATTTCATCTCCAATCTGCTAGAGAAAGGCCAAATTCGAAAAAAAAGTATTTCATATGCATAATTATATTTTGTAAAAATAAGTCAATGTCAAATAATTTGCTATTACCTATAATGATTTCCCAATATTCAATGTTTACTTTGATGTTTTGTGGGAGTTGCAATATTAACCAGATTTAGGCCCAAAATGGTTAGAAATTTTAAGCAAAACATTTAGTCCTATTTCAAAAAAAATAATTGAGATTGTTTAATAGTACTTATTGGACTATATTGTTAATAAACAATATTAATATTAGAGAAAATGCAAGCAAATATCTAATTTTTATATATATATACATACATATATATATATATATATATATATATATATATATATATATATATATATATATATATATATATATATATATATATACAGAAATATCTAAAGGCACTACTTCTTCGCCAGTAAAAGCGAAACCTTTAGTCCTAGAGGAGTTGCGTCATTAGACATTTCTAGGTTATATTCCTACACTAGCCAGGAAATTTTTCGGTTTTACTTCCCGGTTTTTTTTAAGGTACATTTCTTCTCTGGTTTATTATTATTATTATTATTATTATTATTATTATTATTATTATTATTATTATTATTTGGCTGTAGTTCACCCACAGGATGGATGGATGGATTGATGGATGGAACTTATTTTTAAAAATGTAATGATGCCAGTAAGATTCTCAAATCAACACACAGTCTAAACAGTCATTACACTAAATATTTAATGACTGCTTTTCTCCTCATTTCAAACCTACGAGTTATCTTGCATGGCCCTTTAAATAGATAAATAACTCTTTGAAACTTTTCATAGAAACATCAATAAGTATATAGACTCGTTGCTAAAAAAAGCACTTATTTTACACAACAAGCATTTATTTTACACTAATTCTATTCCTTAAGCCAACCGTTCTGTATATAATTAATAAATTTAATATTATACAGCGAACATTTCAAACCAAAATTAATCTAATGACAGTATCAGGTTAATGAATACAGTGTGTATATGCATGTGCATTTGTGTAGATATAACAATTTAAAGATAATTTTGAATGGTAATTCTCTAACATGAAGAATATTCTCATAGATATGTAGGGACTCCCTAAATCTTTTCTACTACATAGATACATCAATAAGTCTTTAACTTAGTTATGAAGAAGAATTTATTTTACACAACAAATATTTATTTTTCAACGTAATTCCATTCCTTAAACCAACTGTTCTTTATAAATTGAATATGACAAACACTATACCACAAACGTTTCAGATCAAAATTGATCTTATTACTGAATCAGGTTACTTACTTATTGATCAACTCTCGTTTAAGAGCAATACTACAGCGTGTGTGACAAAATAAACATAATTTTGAGTTATACTTGTCTAAAGTGGACAACATGTTGATTTATTATTAGATAGATAGATAGATAGATAGATAGATAGATAGATAGATAGATAGATAGATAGATAGATAGATAGATAGATAGATAGATACGAACAGACTGTAAGAGATATATAGATACGAAGATACTGCGATAGATAGATAGATAGATAGATAGATAGATAGATAGATAGATAGATAGATAGATAGATAGATAGATAGATAGATAGATAGATAGATAGATTTGTGTACACAATATATTCAAGTTAATTATGGATATTATTATGTTTCCACTCCTTCACCTTATCCAAATATAAATAGAGCATTTTTTTATATTTTATAAAGCCTATTTAAAAGAAAACTGTAGATCGTATTTTTCCGTCGTCCTCGTTCCCTGAAATAAGTTTTCTATTAAAAGATAAATATTTTGGGCGCTCAAATAAATTAGATATTTCAGCTTCTCCTTGTCGTGTATGTCTTCAAATTAATTCAATTTTAATTGAAAGTAGCCCAACGAAAACAATTGTAATTAGATAAGAATGGTGACGCTCGAGCTGTGGCTTTGGATAGCTCAAGAGTATTCGACAGGGTTTGGCATTTCTTCTCCACAAGTTTCTCCACAAATTGAAAGGTTATGGCATTTCTTGACAAATTTTAAATTGATCCAGTCTTTCTTATCAAATCAAGAAATGAAAGTTGTCCTGAACGGCCACTTCTAGACCTTTTTGTACTAATGTAGGTCTCTTTGTCAAAGTTCTATCCCTGGACTTACTTTGTCCTTAATTTTCATCAGTGATCTTCTGATGACATCAGTTCGAAACTTGATATCTCTGCTGATGATACAGCTATTTGCTCCTGTATCGATAGTGAGTCTGATCAGTTCGATATGGTCAAATTGGCAGCTGATCTAAAAAATGATCTACAATCTGCTGTTAACTGGGGCAATGAATGGCTTGTTAGTTTTAACACCCCCAGAACGAAACTGCTCTCTATTAATCATATGATAGACTCCTTTCTGCCTCCCATGAGAATGACTGATGCTAGCCTCCAGGAAAGTGACTCGTTGCGTCTTCCAGTGCTAACATTCTCGACTGTCATGAAAGATTATATCGAATCCATTGCTAGGTCTGCTGCTAAGAATGTTGGTTCACTGTGTCGTACTAGACAATTTTCTCTTCGAAATGTATCTTTTATATTTATAAGTCTACCATTCGTCCATCCTTTGAATATTACTATCACATATGGCCCGATGCTCCTGCTATATATTTTAAAATTCTTGATAAAATTCAAAGAAGAATCAGCAACATTATTAGTCCTGACCTGGCATCTAGGCTTCAGCCACTTCCCCACCGCCGTAATGTAGCTTCCCACTGTCATTTTGATAATTAATTTTATGGTAATTTAATTTAAGTGCAGATTGGAAACAAAATCTCATCAATTTATAGATGAATTGGCTAAACGTAACTGTAAGTTCAATGCTAAGAGTTTATTTTCTTCTATCGCACTTCTGACTTGTGTAACTCTCTTCCGGCTCCATACTTTCCAGCCTACTTTAATCTGAAAAAATTTAAAGGCAACATAATCGCTATCTTCTGTCTTCTTGATTACTCTTCTTTTATTGTTCTCGCTCCTTAATAATGTTTCTCTTTTTTCTTAGTATTTCACACTCGGTAACATCTTCTGTTTCAGTGGCTTTACTCCATTGCATATAGTGAAATGATTAAATGAATACTTCTTTTCACTTAAAGTTTTTATTGCTTTATTATCCAAGATTAACCATTTTATCATATTGAGCTAACAAAATTACTTTACAATGTGCTATTTATGCTGAGTTACTTTAACAAACACACCAACATAGAAGCATACGGAAGCAGGATACTTATAATGGTAACTAGTATAGCCATGCAGTCAAAAATGACGGCAATTGTTAGAAAGCTATAACAGTAAGATGCAATGAAACAAATGTCTTAATGTATTGAGATTCAATAAAGCGGAGGTAAAGAACTCACAACTAAAATAGAGGCCAATGAACTGTTTAATTAATCAGTTCACTTATATTTTTAGACGTTCAATGGTATCTATGATTCATTGATTACTTATGATATTACATAAATCGCTTTTTGCTCTATATCTTTTCATGTGACAAATTTTATATGTTTAATATTCAAATATATCCCGGAAGTAAATGGAAATATATCTCAGAAGAAAACGACAAATACGGCGATGACAAATCGCATTTCAAGAGCAAGGCGATCATTTAATAGACAAAGGTATCTGACTGCCTCGCACGAAACGCTTGAACAAATAAGATTGTAATGTAAGAAACTTAGGAGTAAAGTAACTAATAAATGAAACGGCTCATTTTTCTCGGAAACTAATTTTGTCTTAACGGAGATAAATATTTTATTTGTACAGATTATTAAAATAACTAAAAGAAATAATCACTCATAGAATTACTAACAAGATGGATTACTTCTTCCCACTACAGATGAGACAAGAAATACATAAATATATAGATAAATACACATTGATAATTATTATATGGTTTGATTATTATTCTCTTTGTTTATATGTAAACCCATTACATTTTGCAGACAGAGTCGTACTCATCAATCGTTGCTCAGACGAAATCACGGAAGAGTGTCTCAGTGAGTTTACGCCTTGATATTTCTTTATTTCCTTTTCACTTTTTTTTTCTTAATATTTCTCGCTCTTTTTTCAAAGGGGGAAAGAAAGAAAAGAAAGAAAGAAAGAAAGAAAGATCCCTGAAAAAATATAGATATATTTGATTTTCAATGAGATGATCGTTGTTTTAAAAGAAACTAAATAAAATACATTTGTTGTGGGATTTTTTTAAAAAATAAATAAGAAAACACTCTCTTTAAATAAAATAATTTCTCCACTTGTGCAAAACTTTTCACCAGTTCTTGAGTATATCTTATTCTGGTGTTAAATTATTAAAAGTAAAATCTTAAAAAACGTAAAGAAAACTAACACAGAAGAGAAGAAAAAGCAATGCATTAAAATTTAGAGTAATATGAAATAGACATGTGGTTGGCGTTTGTGTTACTATGACAAAAAATATTTAATCTTAACAAATTATATTACATTTTATATTATAGAATAAATTATTTTTTTAAATGTGATGTCCTTCCAGGGTGTAAGCTTTCATGACTTTCCACCCAGACCTTTTCTTTATTACCTTGATTCTCTATGCGTTCTTGGAAAAGATAATAGGTTTACTTCCAGTTGTTTTCTCCACGATGTGAAATTCAGTTTTTCTTCTATTACACGATTTACTACTTAGCTCACAGCTCAAGAGAGAAAAGGCATATTCATGTCTTCTTCCTCAAGATCATTAGCACCGGTTGCACTTTTAGAGTCTATATCTGTTACACTACCTACACAACTCATCATTCTTATTATTATTTTCTTTTCTTTAATTTCTGGTGTGTACTCATTTCTTTCTGGGTCCTAACTAGTGACCTAAGGTCATAAATGGCATTACGATATTTTCAACTAAACATTTTTTTATAAAAATTTATTTTCTATTCCTTTAAGGTATGGGCTACCAGGAATTCCCTCAATGACTCTATTGGGATCTTTTTCAATCAATCTGAGGGCTCCAACTAGAACTAGAATTATTAATGTGCGAAATTTTTGAGATTTCCACTTCAAGGTTCTTGCATTTTGAGGGTTTTGACAATCTTGAAAGATATATTACAATCTATAGGGACTACCATTTCAATAAGGAAGCCCATTCTGTTCTTGTGGTCTTTGATCACAATGTCAAGACGATTAGCTTTGATTACTCTGCTTGTGCGTATTGTAAAGTCCCATTAAAATCGCTACAGGTCCTATCTCTGTAATCGAATCTGGCTGGTGTTCATACCAGTTTCTCACAGTTTTCTTCCCGTAAAAGTGACATATTTTCCAGTGCATATATTGGTCCACTCCATCATGCCGAGTTTTATATTCACTGGGTACTAACACTGTGCAGCCTGATGCAATATCGTAGATTGTTTCTAGATATTTATCACAGAATCTGCATTTCGCGTTAAACCAGTTTTTTCAGTATGTGTGCTTGGTAATTTCTAGTTAGCAAGCTTCGGTCTTGTACAGAAAGAATAAAACCTTCGGTTTTAGCTTTTAAACCCTGCACTACGTAACCACTGATTGTTATGGAGTTTGTCTACATCAGCTTATTATTATTATTATTATTATTATTATTATTATTATTATTATTATTATTATTATTTTTATTTCCTTTTATATCTGGCGTTTACACATTTCTTTCCGGGTCCCGCCCAGGGACCTAAGGTTAGAAATGGCATCATGACACTTTCCACTGCAAAAAAAATAAATAAAATAATTACATAGATAAAGCCCTTCGTAAAGTGTGGGCTGTACTTGTCAGAACAATTTTTTGTATCTCTTTGAGGCATGGACTTCCAGGGATCCCTTCAATCAGCCTACTGGAATCTTTTCCAACCAGTCCAAGGGCTCCAACTACAACAGGAATTGTTGATGTTCCCATGTGCCACATTTTTGAGATTTCTATTTCAAGGTCCTTGTATTTTGACAGTTTTTCGAATATCTTCAAAGACACATTGCAGTCTGCAGGGACTGCCATATCAATAAGGAGGCACTTATTTTGTTTGTGGTCTTTAATAAAAATGTCTGGGCGGTTGGCTTTGATTTTTCTGTCAGTGTGTATTGTGTAGTCCCATAGAATTGTAACAGGTCCTATCTCCATAACCGGGTCAGGGTGATGTTCGTACCAATTTCTTCCAGTTTCCTTCCCATAGGAGTTGCAAATTTTCCAGTGCAGATATTGACCCACTCTGTCATGCCGGGTTTTATATTCAGTGGGTGCCAATATCGTGCAACCTGATATAAGATGATCAATGGTTTCTGGATATTTGTCACAGAATCTGCATCTTGGGCTAACACAGTATTTTAGTATATGTGCTTGATAATTCCTAGTTAACAAGCATTGGTTTTGTGCAGCAATGAAAAAACACTCAGTTTCACCTTTCAACCCTGCACTACGTAGCCACTGATGGGTGCGGTTTTTGTCTACGTCAGCTTGTTTGGTACGGGCAGAGTATTGGCCATGGAGCGGTTTATTTTGCCATTGTTTCTTTATCTGGTCGATCGCATTTCTCTTTGCATTCTTTTTTAGTTTTTTTGCAGCTTCAGCCGGTGTACAGTGATGTATTTGAATTTCTGTGCCCATTTGAAGCTCCTTTTTGAATTTTTCGGCTTCCTTTACTACAGAGTAAAGACACTTACTACTTTCGTGTTCCTTGACACATACCATCATCCAGTCTTCTGTATTTTTCAAGTATCTTTGGAGGCCAATTGTTGTACTTTTGTAGGATAGTTCTAGTTGAACTAGTCCTCTGCCTCCTTCGGATCTGGGCACATACAGGCGATCAATATCAGCTTTGGGATGATGCATGCGGTAGCAAGTGAGGAGCTTTCTCGTTTTGGCGTCCATTCGATTAATTTCAGCTATGGTCCAGTTAAGTACATTAAAGCTGTATTGCACCACAGGAACAGCTAAGGTGTTTATAGCTGATATTCGGTTTTTTGAGTTTAGCTAGGTATTTAGTACCAGGCGTACACGCCTGTAGTACTCCTTTCTTACCTTCTCTTTCATTTGGGAGTGTTGTATGCCCTCTCCCTCACTAATTCCTAGGTACTTATAAGCTTCATCATGCTCCAATTCTCTAATCTTCGTGGCAAAATCTAAATCTATTAAAGGTGCTTCTAAAATTCTACCTTTCTTTCTTTTTATTATTATTATTATTATTATTATTATTATTATTATTATTATTATTATTTTCAGCCTGTCTGCTGATATGTATGTGATTGTAAGATATGGTAATGACAAATCCTTGGTATGCAATCCACATTGTGCTGTGATCAACTTCATGAACAATATTAGACGCAAGTCTGGTTACCTTAATTCGTCTTTGGATCTTTGTGATGAGACAGGTAAGCATACAACGAAATTATATGATTGAATGAATGTGGAGATGCATAGTCTCTGCTTTCCTAGTAATTAAGTGCCTGCTGGTTCCCCTCTATTTGCCAAAGGAATAAGGCATTTTCAAAATAACTCATCATGTAACTTTCAGTCGTGTAACGAGTGCTCGACACTAGAAAAAATTTCTTTAATGTCTGTGTTCATGGTTCTGTGATAAAAATTCCAGCACTTTTTTTAAGGGATGGGCTTTAAAAAGTTTTCTACTGTGTATTTAGTCTCAAATTAGACGGCACTGGAATTTTTCCACGCTTTTTAATTGATATTTTATTATAGAAAAGTTTATGTCACTTTTCTTGTATATTTGTTGGTCTGTTAGATTTTCGCCTGTGTTACACTGAATTAAACAAATATAAAATTAAGTGAATTTTGTTATTCAAACATGCAACTTGATAAGCATGTAAATGACATATCTGTTCGGCTGTCATTCTTCTGCTTGAGTTGATGAAATTAACTGAAAATGCTAAGAGGGTTTTTTTTAATGTTATTATTTAAATTTGTCATTTATTTTTGGCGGCATTACAAAATTATTGGTGCGTTAAACTCATTTAAAATAATGAAAACTGCATTATGACTAACATTAAACTACATTTTTTGCAACGATGTTCATTCTATACAAGGCTTAAGGAGTTACAGAGTAAAAGGCACAGTTTATGGAGATATGTGGGGAAGATAACGGTTAAGCCTTGACTTGAACAGATTAAGATTGCAGTGACCGGGGAAGCATCCTCTTGAGAGACGGTTCCACGATGTGGCGGTTCGTAGAAAGAAGCTGCTCAAGTGGAACATACATCTCACCAATGGAATACGAAGGCAATGAGGGTGTTTCGCTACAACGTGGTTGGTATGGTTCCTCTTAGCCTAGAAGTTTCGAACTGGTAGAACTAAGGGGTGTAGTCCGTCTGATCTCTTTCCATAAAAGTAGCGATACAGCGGCGAGGGGCTTGCGACTTTTCGTCTGTGAGAAAGGGGTTGTAGGGTGGGAAATCATCCATCACCAACAAGGACACGGAGGCTCTTCTGGACTCTATCGAAACTGGAAAATGAACACTTAGCAGCTAATATGTATACATGTGTAGGAATGACCACTTAGGGTGTGTGTATTTGTGTGTGTGCGTATAGCTATCAGTATATCGATGACAAACAGTATCAGCGGCAGCAGTGTGACTAAAGTTGATATATTATAACATTTAATCGTTATTACTCTTGATTATTTACTTTAATCAAGTAGAAGGCAAAATTCAGGGCAGGAAGGTCATGTTTCGACAAATAAATTTATTGTTCCCGTTTTTTAAAAATCAATATGTTGTACCTATTGTAACCAAAGAATTCTACGTGCTAACAACTAAGACTACGCATTATCTCATACGTCTGATCTTTTCTTACTTTTTCCTGTATCTTCTCATTTATTCCATTTTCCCTTCCAATCTTCGTTGCCTGTTTAGGTTTTTCCTCTAATTTTTTTTATATAAAATTGATTATTTTCATATATGAAAAAAAGACTAAGTCTTGATATTTTGTTGTATTTTGGGGAAGCTATATTTAAATGATGATAGAGATAAATATGCGATTTAATTAGTACATGTGCTTTACACCATTAGAATCTGGTGACTAACACAGTAGATGAAATGGTAACAAATCTCTCTTATAGTTCGATACTCATCTCAGGATTCTAGCTGATTGAAGAATATTGTCGTTTCGATGGTTCTAGTTCTTATATTTTCGCAAACAAAACAGAAACAATGATCTGTAATTGGAACGAATATTGTGATATAGTACCCGAAATCTATTATAAAAATTCACAATGTGGAATTAATAAACTAGATACTTAAAATACTTCGATATGTAGTATAAGATATGTATAAGATAGTAAGATATACATATCTTACTATCTTATACATAAGATATGTAAATGGTGTTCCAATTACTTATACTGATTTTAAATGTGAATTAAATTTAAGCGTCTAATGAATTTTCTTCTTTTTCTTTCAGATTTAACAACTTGCGTCTTTGGCAATTTCAACCATGGAAAGACTAACAATCAAACAACGTGTTAAAGTTATCGAAGCCTATTATGAAAATGGACGTCCAAACAGAAATGCATTTCGCACACTTCGCGATTTTTTGGGTCAACATAATCGACCAACCGAGAGTGCAGTTGGAAAAGATATAACGTTGTGGAGAGGTTCAATTCCTGCGCGCGATGACGAATAGAGGGGTCTGGATTTTCGGCCACATTCTCGTGCACTGCAGCAATGTTTTCAGCTGAACGGCGTAAAGGAGCACGTAAAGATGTTTTCACATCTGCCACCGACCAAGTTTGTTTGAATTTACGAACAATTTTGTCCAATTGCACTCTTGAAACTTTAACACGTTGTTTGATTGTTAATCTTTCCATAGTTGAAATTGCCAAATACTTGTTAAATCTGAAAAAAAGAGAAAATCATTAGACGCTTAAACTTAATTCAAATTTAAAATCAGTCCAAGTTATTGGAACACCCTTTATAAGATAGTATAAGATATGTAGTATAAGAGATAGGAACGTGAACATAGGGTAGGGTGGGCGGGGATGATACATAATTAAGATATTAACTTGAGAACTCAAGTCATGTCCTTGAATACCCTCATCATATCTACACTCTCATATGGTGTTCAACTTGTTCAGAAATTTCTTAACTATCAGCTATCTACAACCGTTTACTCGGATCAATAAAAGGATTGAATCCACCAGATCATAAAAAAGACAATCCTTCCTCATATCTTGTGCTATAGAATCACAAGCAAAGATAAAAAAATCACTTGAAGACTTATAACACGAAGAGAAAATGTTATAATAAAGTTGTTGATCTTCCACAGTACCTTAAACAAAAGCCTGGAAAGGAAACTCCTAATAATACTAAAAAAAATGACAGTTAGCAAACGCGAGGAACTGAAAATCTGTTTTAAGAGAAATAATTTATAAATTTCAACCGACAGTAACGCTCATTGTTTGGTCAATTAACAGAATGGACCAGTCTCACCATTACCGTTGCCATAGGAATGCATTGGAAATTATTTCAATTTAGGAATCTATTCATAATGATTTGACTTTAGTAAAATCAACGTTTATGGACAAAAAAATTTAAGAAATACTGCATATTTATTTAATAATGATGAAACACGTAGAATTACAAATGAAAACAGTTTGAAAATTTCTTTATCAAAATGTAACTTTAACGTTTGTGATTTAGAATTCTTGGATTATGATCTGAATACAAGAAAATCCTTTGTACTTTTATAAAAGGTTACTTTTCCCCACACATTTTAAGAGTTTTCAGGTGTAATATTTTTTAATCACACACATCTCTAATTATACCAACTTTGTGCTACCTCTTTCTGAACGCATGCATTTATTTCCCAGGTGTTCTTCCTAATTATCTTGTGGAAGTTTTGTGCCAGGATGGTACTTTGTATTTATTTACCGGAAACTTTGGAATTAAACGAACTGACACAAGAGTATAAAATAAATACAGTGTAACCCGGATATAAGAGAGTTGTCGGAACCGGAGAATAAGTCTCTTATATCCGAGTTTCTCTTATATCCGGGTTTGGTCTATTTTGTTTAGGTAAGTATGGCTCTAATTTGGGACCAGATGAAATCTCTTTTATATCCGGTTTTCTCTTATATCCGGGTCTCTTATATCCGGGTTACACTGTAATATATTTTTATTTATTTACTTTAGAGTGAGTCCTTGGGTATTCGGTGAAATAAAATGTTCATTTATAAGGCGGATATTGGTAGCAATCTGTTTCGCCTCGGTAGTGGTAGTTTTGAAGTCAGACCGTGCTAGTCGTAGTAGCCATATTAGAAATATGTCAGTGCCAATAAGGGTAGAAATATGATAAGCAAATGAACTACTTCACGCGTCACGTGTGTCTTGTTTCTCTCCCGCTAGAGTCTTTTGTTGCGTCTCTTGCTGTCATTCTCTTCGATGGGCCGGGAATTGTCAATTTATATCCTTTTGACAAGGCTCTGAGACTCTAGTGCGAACCTTGGTTTCGGCTAACATCAATAGTCTCTCTCTGTGTTCATTTTTCTTTTTTTTTGATTTTCTGGCGTTTCTTACTTTTTAAATTTTTTATAACGGTAGTTATGCTTGGAACTTCGCTGACTTTTGTTAGTTTTCAGTCTCAACTTAGTACGCTCTGGTCCCGCAAAATTCCGGCGTTTTTCGGCTGGGTTCAGTCTCTTGTTATTTCTCTCTTTATTTGAGGGTTGTCTTCTCATTAGTTGAGAGAGAAGAATATAGGAAGAAGTTTAGGGAGAGAGCGAAAGAAATAGATAAGGGTTTTAAAGGAAAGCGCTAATGCCTTATTTTAATTTGGATTTTTCGTTTGTGTATATATACATACATACATATATATATATATATATATATATATATATATATATATATATATATATATATATATATATATATATATAATTTTATTTTTTATCGGGACTCTCTACAATTTTATATTCAAAAATAAATTAATAATATCGTACAACAAGTTTGTAACGTAATGTCTAGACCTGTTGAAATTTTTGCAAAAGTTTGAAACTCAGGGAATATATTTTATTTTTAACAAAGAATTGCATGGACTATACTTAGCAGTATTTCACTTAAGTCACCTCATTGAAAGAAGCCATGTAATTTCGCTGGAACTATGCAGACATTTTCATTTTGAACCCATCAAAATCGAATCGCCAACAATGACACCTGTCAATATCTATTGCTTACTTTATTGATATATCACATATTAAAGCTACCATATTGTATGTTGCTACCTGCTTCTGTGATACAAATATATGCCTGTGATTTGTAAGAACTTACTGAGGTGTAAAATAATGATGACGAAATCAAATATTTTACTAATCGCTGGCGAATAATAATTATAAAATATTATAGGATATATTCATTTCTTAACCTAGACATTTTATACCAAATGTTTTGAGGAAATAGTTTTTGACAGTCTGCATTCATTTTGGTAATGGATCATGTATAAGGTTTGTTAAACCCAAATACAATTAGGGTTTTCAGGAAATAATTATGTTTTACCAGAAAGGATTTGTAAGCAGATGTAAATTTATTAAAAATGTAATCGCCATTATTTTCATCTACAGCAGCTTGAAGGCAACTTTTTGATTTTATGTTTAAAGAAATATGCATATTTTTAAAATTGTTTTCATCTTCAGTGTTTCTGAATGTTCTGCCATTCATGAAATGTTTGAAATGTTTTCGTGATAGAAAAATTATAACCCGTATGGACCAAATATGGCGAATGTAGAGGATCCTCCCATCCTAAACATTTTATATTTGATTTGTTCTTCAGCGTGTGAACTTGCATAACCATGCTGGAGTATTACACACCTTCTGTTTGCCAAAGCAAGATACTTTCGACGTAATCTTTTGTTTCTAGCAATAAACATACCCAGTGATGGTTCTTCCATGTTACACTAGTTCATAATAAGTGACACCATTCATATTCCACCAGACACAAATCAAGGACGTCTATGGATGGAGCCTTAGTTTTGGTATAGGCACTGGTTTCTGATTTTGTGATAACTAGTGTCTTTTTCGTTTTCTGTTGACAAGTAAAAACATTTTTCATCACCTGTAAAAATGCGATGCAAAAAATAAAAGGTTAATATTCTTGGTTAAATCAACGACTGTAGATGGTGTAAGTTTGTGTTCGTTTCTCAATATAAAGTGCAGGGGGAACTTAAATTCTCTTTTTGAAAGTTTTCCTAATTAGTTTGAGAATTTCGTGGTCATTTGAACATAGTATATTATGTTTTTGCACCAGATCTCTTATGCTTTGAAGTGGATCAATTTCAATAGTTTATTTCAAAAGTTATTCATACAGAGTCGATCGTCTTCCAGAGAGAGGATCGTTAGATGCCTGACAATCGACATTTTTAAATCTTTGAAACCAAAGCTGATATGTACAAGCCGTTAGTGCATCTTCATACATTGTCAAAATATTTTTAAATGCCTCTATAACAATCCAATCCTTTCCAAATTCACACAACAAGCAATGGCGAATACGTTGTTTTAAATGTATGATCATTCATGGGATTAAACTATTAAATGTACTCTCGATGACATAACATCAAATAGGTAATAAATTAATTCTAGATGCTGTTTTGTAACACTAAACTTTGGTTCTACTTTGGGTGGTGAAATACGCTTTTATTTTCCGAATACCCTAATATTTGTTGTATTGATAAATCAATACAAAGCGTTTGTAAAGTATGTTTATCTTAACAATCAGAATTTATAAACATACTTGACAGCCCATTCAAAATATAGAATTACTTTCATCATATTTCCAAGTTGTCTATATAGATATTGTCGTACGATATTCATATTTCATACTTAAATCCATATAAATACTCTATAACGTGTACAGAACGTTCAACTCGTTGGATAGTCTCAACCATTAACCCTGCATTAGACAACACAGATTTCCGAAAATGGCTAGACCCCGAGAGTGTTTACGTTCCCCAAAACAAAAATGCTTATAGTGTTACAATTATGTAAAATATTGTCGTACTGCTGAAAAAAATAACATAACCAGCAATCTCCGTTACAATAAACATCAAATCAAAACTTGAACTGAAGATATAATTAGTTATTGAAATGAAAATTATAATAAATTTATTGCATATACTTATATCGTAAATTGTAGGGGAATCATACCAATGCAATAATAGAGAAAAGATTTATTCATAAAAAATAGCCACAATATAGAAAGTTATTAACGTTAGATAAACTCATAATTACAGGACTGAAAGAAGAATATTAATAATAAAAATTATAATATATATATATATATATATATATATATATATATATATATATATATATATATACACCTGCATATATATATATATATATATATATATATATATATATATATATATGCAGGTATGCAGAAAAATAGGAAAGAACACGTTAGGTAAATAATCCGGTGTTCCTTAGTATTTTTGCTATTATTTTCAAAAAAACAGTGCTCCATACAGAAGTAGAGCTTATATTATAATATTTTTTGTTTTAAAAATGATTCCTTCGCTACATAAGAGTTCTCATGTTTCAGAAGCGAGAGCCGAGACCCCTAATATAATTTTTGAAATTATGTTGAGTTAAGGTGTCTGGTCACGCTTCCTCGTCAAGCGAGAATTTGGGAATAAGCTATCTTTTGGTTAGCGCGTGTTTATAAGTGTGGTCTCTTGGAACATTAGTTGCTATGGAAACGGCTAGTGTCGGCCATGTTGGTTAGGTGGTCAAAGAGCTAAGAATTAATTTTTATCTACAGACCAGTCCCCTTCGAAATATTTATGTCAAGTTACATTGGGGGGTCTATTTCAAGACTGATAGTAGGACGCCTAGCTGGTTAAAAGGCAATTTTTTATGGCTTTGCCGCAGGCCGTTAAGTATCGAGAAGGTTGTGTTTCATTATTATCTGTTTAATCTGTTTATTTATTTGTTTATTCAAATGGCTTTTTTTTTCTTTTCTTTTTTTTTTCGACTTCAACAAAGGGTTTTTCTCATTAATTATTGGGCTAAGCTTTTAAGGCTTTTAAACTATAGACTTTTTTTGTTTATATCTATTTATTAATTATTTAATGCGAAAATTTGTTGATGTCGGCAGAAAACCGTTAACTCATGTCTGTGGTTTAATAACTTTCCACTATTTAGAAACTTAATGATGTGCAGTTTTTCATGTAGGCATAAAGGGCATGGGCCGTCCCAGGTTTTACAAGCTTTGTTCTATTTATTATTTTCCATTTTACTTTCGGTGTTTTGTTCGTTTCTTTTAAATGCTAGTAGTATTGGGATAGAGATGTCTGATTTCTATTTTGGATGTTGTTGAAGGAGCTTTTGTGTTGTCTCCATCTAATTTTAAATTTATTCTTTGTTGACCCAATGTATATCCTGTCAGTGTTAGGACTCTCCATGGATGATATATATATATATATATATATATATATATATATATATATATATATATATATATATATATATACTATATTTATATAATGCATATCTATGTGTGTGTGTGTGTGTATGTGAGTGTAAAAGAAATAAAGATCATGTAAACTTACATTTGTTAATGAGGTGATGTGACAGGACACCTCGAAGAAGACAAAGCGACGTCTGCCTTCAGCTACAACTAAGCTACAACTGCGCCACATCATGTGCTACTCACCCTCACTGAGTTAGGAGATTAGTCGGAGAGAGAAAAAGAAACCATTTGCCAACTAGGAAATACGAGTACTTATGACTAACACTGGTTTAAATAAAATTATTGTACAATCAGTGATTTTAAAAGTTTCGTAAATACATGGATTACAAGATTTGAAGTTCTACTCTATGTCTTTAATGATGGTCGTAATTAATAATCTTATCTGGTATTAGGCTAAACATGTCTAAGCGGGGAGCCAGAAGATTATGATTTGTTAATTTTGAAAGCGAAGAGGGTCTGTCTGCCTTGAAAATCTGTATTCAAAGCCTTGGCTTTTACCTGTTCTTAAGCACTAGTCACTAAGGGCGATAGAAAATGCAAACTCTCTGGTCGCTTACCTGTTATATTTACTCTCGTTTGAGAAAATGAATGCGAAAAAATGTGTTACTTCAGTATTGCACGTAGGAAGGGCTATCGAAATACTGACTTTTACTAATCTAAAACATCGATCTATATCACTGACAGAAAATACACAACTATCTCAGCCATTTACAGTTTACTGAATAAATTCTTTATTGAAATAGAAATGTATGTATCGCTAAAGTAAGGTAGGTGATGTTCGTTATTTCAAAACAAACAAGTTATGATTTATGTTTTTGAGAGATTTTGGTTGTTTGGTTTGTTTTTCTTTTTAGTTTTCGTTTTTTTTCTTTTTCTTTTTTGTTTATCTTTTGCTTTCCAGGGGACGTTATTCACCAATCCCACCCACCCAAACAACACCCGAATTCCTTGGACAAACAATTTGATTAAGCACAGTTTTAGTGCCGCTATTTTCTCTGATCTTATCGCTCGTTACACTTCGACCTTAGAATACGACATTTTTCCCCCTCTCTCTGCTTATTTATCTTCGGACACCAAAGATCGCGTATTATCCGCGTACTTTGTGTACTTGCGACACATGTCTGCTTTTTTGCCAAAACGGCAGAGCCGCGCCTGTTTTGTGTATTCTCTAAAAAGCTCACCTAAATCCATTGCAGATCCAACACTTCGCGCGTTGCCATTTGCAAAATATTTATTTTTATTCTTTATTGATGTCTTTCATCTCATTTTTTTCTTCTTACTGTCGACTTTGTGCCATTAGTTACTTTCTATATATTTTTTCCATGAATTTCTTTCTTTTCTTTGTATATTTGTTGCCAGTGTTAGTTCAAAGTCACCGTTTATGCATCAAACACTAAACCAATAACAATGGATTTAGAGATTAACAGGCTAACCATCGCTGTACGGTGGATAATATTATACATTTCTTTGCTACATTTTTTTTTCTTTCTTTGCTATTTTACCCTTCAATATATTTATTTCCCTTAAATTCAATATCTGTCTGTCTGTTTGTCTATCTATCTATCTATCTATCTATCTATCTATCTATCTATCTATCTATCTATCTATGTCTAATCATGTCTAGCTACGTTAATCACTTCTATCTCTCTATCTATCTATCTATCTATTTATCTATCTATATCTAATCTTTTCTATTTATCTGTCTAATCATTTCTATCTATTTATCTATATCTAATCCTATCTATCTATTTATCTATCTACATCTAATCATTTTTATCTATATATCTATCGATCCATCCATCTATCTATCAACGTCTAATTTATTTCTCTATCTACATCTAATCCTTTCTTTCTTTCTATCTATATTTAATCCTTTGTATTTATCTATCTATATATAATTCTATCTATCTATCTATCTATCTATCTCTAATCCTTTCTATTTATTTATCTATCTACATCGAATCCTTTCTATTTATCTACATCTAATCCTATCTATCTATCTATCTATCTATCTGCCTGTCTCGTTTTCTTGTATTTATATATCACTCTCCCTTTTTATCTATTTTTCTCCTCTCTCTCTCTCTCTCTCTCACACACACACACACACACACACACACACACGCGCGCGCGCGCGCGCGCGCATGCACGCACACACAGGCGAGCGCGTTCTATCTCTCCCTCCTCTGCGTTTGTGTGACGTCTATTCTTTTAATACCAATGAGCCCCCTCCATTGATTAATGTATTCTGAAATCAATACATAATCATTATACAGTCATTATTCTAAAGATTTAATAATTATGTTTCCTCCATTCCATAACTGCAAGTGAATTCTCATGTTTGCATAAAGAAATAGCTCCCTAAATCTTTTCAACTACATAGATACATCAATAAGTCTTTAACTTAGTTATGAAGAAGAATTTATTTTACACAACAAATATTTATTTTTCAACTTAATTCCATTCCTTAAACCAACTGTTCTTTATAAATTGAATATGACAAACACTATACCACAAAAGTTTCAGATCAAAATTGATCTTATTACTGAATCAGGTTACTTACTTATTGATCAACTCTCGTTTAAGAGCAATACTACAGCGTGTGTGACAATATAAACATAATTTTGAGTTATATTTGTCTAAAGTGGACAACATGTTGATTTATTATTAGATAGATAGGTAGATAGATAGATAGATAGATAGATAGATAGATAGATAGATAGATACGAACAGACTGTAAGAGATATATAGATACGAAGATACTGCGATAGATAGATAGATAGATAGATAGATAGATAGATAGATAGATAGATAGATAGATAGATAGATAGATAGATAGATAGATAGATAGATAGATGGCCAGACTACAAAGCATATGGAAAAACAACATCAGCTTCCATACCAAGTTCAAGCTCTACAAATCGCTGGTCATATCTATCTTCCTCTCCGAGTGTGAAATTTGAACACTCCTTGATGAGTCATGAAAAAGGATCTAAGCGTTCGAGAACAAATGGTTGAGAAAGCTCCGAATCTCCTATTGAGAGCACAAAACCAATGACTAGGTACGGAGCAAGGTCAAAAGTTTCGTGGACCGACAGAAATCTCTCTTCGCCACTATTAATCGTCGGAAGATGGCATTGTTTGGACCCGTCACACGGCATAATAGCATCTGCAAGATCATCACTATTGGAGGTTTAACACAAGCAGGGACGGCAACGCAAGAGCTGGTCAGACAACATCAAAGAGTGAAAATTCTGACATCCACCACCAACAAATCATCCTAGAGAATGTTTCTTCTGTCCTTACTCCCCACCCCGACGATTGAAACAATCAAGAGGAGGAGGATGATGATGATGATTCTCTTGATTATGTTTCGTACAGTAAATTATGAGTATAATAGGATATCACGTGACAGCAAGCATCCTCTATACCTCCATCACTCATCTCAGTATTCTAGCTTCTACCCGCAACAATTTTATCTACATGTTTCGAACTCTTCCCTATACTAGTGCTCCAATAACGAGTGAAACAAAAATCTTCTCAACGTTCTTGTATCCTCATCTCTCTGACATGGTCAAGGTATTTATTTGTCTTTTTATTTTCTATTTTTTACATTTCCTTTGTAAGCTGAACGGACAGCGAAATTTACTATTTAACATGTTCTTTTCTTCTTTACGATTATCAGATCCAGTCTTCTGACCTACTGGGTGATCCACTAAAACTGTCTGCTTGCTCAATGGTTACTGAATATCTCCTAATAAGGAAATCACTAATATTACCATTACTATAACCATTGAAAGCAGTGATGGCATTTACACTGACTCCATCATAAAAATTCAGGACGTGGAAATACCAAACACTTCAAATAACTCAGTATATGGATCAGTTATAACAAATTTAGTATAGAAGATAAGGAAATAAAGCATAGAATAGACTGCGCTAGGGGCAATTTCGCCCAACATCGCAAATTGTTACATATCAAAACATTAACCTAAAAACTCGAGTTTTTAGATTCTTAAATAGCTTCGTCAGAACGAAACTTTCCCATGGATGTCATAAAAGGTACCAAACCCGTTTATAAATATCTAAACTGTCAACTGTGTACAACCGCTTTCTCAGATCAATGGTTAAAATGGCTGTGAGCGAACGAACCTGTAGGTCTTAGCGAGGGCCATCCTTCTCCGAACCTAGCGAACTGATGCTACAGAATCACAAAGAACTGTACCAAATAACACAAACTACATTACTTGAAAACTTTCAACAACAGTAACAACTAAAATGGGTATTACATGTAACTCGAAGATAAAATAATGACATAATCAAGATGTTGATATTCTACACTATTTCAAGCAAAATGTTAGAAATGAAGCCCCCCATCAACTAATGAAGTCTTAAATGATTTTATGCTTCATTATCTAGGACTGATTCTAGTTCGTGCACAGAGATTATACGCATTTTTCACTAATGCACCTTTCCAGTCTAAGTCATGCCTATTCCTGTATTCTTTCTAGGTTAATTTGTTACATTTGCCTATTGTGTAGTTAATTGTCACGTCTTTATTATTATTATTGTTATTGTTGTTGTTATTATTATTATTAGTAGTAGTAGTAATAGTAGTTATGCTATTTGGTTTCAGTGAGAAAATGAAAAAAAGAAAATGTTTAATGTCTCTTTTAGAAAAAAAACTGTCAATTTCAATTTTTATTTGTACCCCTTACTTCTTTAAATAACGACCAGATTTCATATTTATGATGATTTATGTTATTGCAATATTTTGTTACAGTTGTTAAGCTCAAATAATTTAATGATGTGACGGGCGGATTTCTACGGATATTTTATTGTTACTCAATCATTAACTTAAAAATTAAGATACATCAAAACATCTAAATAGGAAAACCATGAATTGTCACGGGTCTTTCTAATTATTATTATTATTATTGTTTTTATTTTCTTTGATATCTGGCGTTTACACATTTCTTTCCGGGTCCCGCCCAGGGACCTAAGGTTAGAAATGGTATCATGACACTTTCCACTGCAAAAAAAAAAATATTACATAGATAAAGCCCTTTGTAAAGTATGGGCTGTACTTGTCAGAATAATTTTTTGTATCTCTTTGAGGCATGGGCTTCCAGGGATCCCTTCAATTAGTCTATTGGAATATTATTATTGTTATTATTATTATTATTATTATTATTATTATTATTATTATTATTATTGTTGTTGTTGTTGTTGTTGTTGTTGTTACTGCTGCTGCTGCTGCAGCAGCAACTGGTGTTTTCCCAATGCATGAATTTAACATCTATACATTTTCACTTCAGGCTTAATACGTGATTTGGATATGCATAAAATGGAATATGCCAACAAGCATCTCAACAGTCCTGGCACCTACATTCTTGTAGAAAAAGAAAACGTTTCAGATTCTCAAACATCTGCAGATGTAACAGATTCTTTAAATTTATTTCGCCGTTTCACCCCTCTTTTGGATAGATATGAAGAACTTCTTCCAAATTTCCGACTTCGGCTCAAAGAGGAGCCTGAGCCGAAAAAATCACCAGTTAGTAAGTCAAATAGCCCTGCTGGAAAGTTCCATAGAAAGAAAAGATCAAAATACAAGAATTCGGAATGGGAAACATCAAGGAAATGATATTGTTCCAGACTTCAGATATGGTACTACAGAAGGATGATGAGAATACTATGGATTGAACATGTAAGCAATGATGAAGTTTTAGAGAAAATAGGAAAAAGGGACACTTATACTTAGCATCAGGAAGAGATTCCCAGTTAAATAATGAGGAAAATGGGCTTAGAAAATGTGATACTCACAGGACAAAGTGATGAAAAGAGGGAGAGAGGAAAGTAACGCATAACATATCAAGCGAGATTGACTAAATGGATGGCGGAACGTGGTTTAGGAGAAAGAGCAAAAGTCAAAATTCATTAAGAGCTATAAAGGACGGGAAATTGTGGAGAGCCATGATCGCCATCGTCCTAAAGAGACAAGACACAGAAGAATGTCTGAAACAACATGGTACAGTGTTACATTATTAGTTTATGCTATGGCACTGTCCTTTCTATCTGTATTCTTTAATATTTTAATGACTACACACTCATAAATCCATGTACATAAAAATACAAAAATACATATGCATTGGGATCAAACATGGATCAGATATAGATTAGAATCCAACAGAATGATAGGATAAGGAACAAATAAGAAACATTTATAAATTTAACATGTCACGCTTTTTATTTAAGCTTCATCCCAAAAGTAAATACGGATGAAAAAAGAAAATTGTGGTATTTTTTTTATTTTGGAGTAATGGGTATTTTTATTTATGTCTAGTAGTATTCGAATGTCGACTGAGGGATGTATCGTGTGAGAGTGAAAGAATTTGGTTTACATCGACTGTGGTTGTAGGAAATTACATCTTTGATTCTTTAAGTATGGATTTTATAAAAATTGGTGATATAATAAAGTGTGTGTGACGTGTTTATTGATAGTAAAATATTTATCGGGATTTTTGCGTATATTGTGGTAGAAAAACCTGATATACATATATACGCAATCACCTACATTTAACAATTTATATGGATTTTTTTAAAAATCGGTATCACCCCATGAAAGGCAGTAAAGCCACAAAGACACTAAATGTTACAATGTGTAGAAGAATTAGAAACAGAAACATTAATAATACGCGGGAAAAGGAAAGAATAATCAGGAAGACAGTAGATAGTGATTGGTATTGCATTTAAAATTTTGCAGAATAAAGTTGGCTGGAAAGCATGGAGCCGGAAAGGAGTTACACAAGCGAGGAAAGAAACTGTTAGCATAGAACTTAGGATTACATCTAGCCAGCTCAGCTGTAAATTAATGAGATCTCATCTAGTACTGTGAAAATATTCATAGAAAAGACACAGAGAAGCAACCTGAAGGCGGTGGGAAAATAAATGAAGCCGAGCAGCCAGATCAAGACCAATAATATTGCTGATTCTTCTTTGGATTTTATCAAGGAGCTCAAGGTAAATAGCAGGGGCACCGGATCGTATATGGCAGTATTATTCTAGGCATGGAGGAATGGTAGACTTATAGATATATAAGATAGTAAATAATACTAATAATAAATGAAGTCTAAGAGTAAACTGCGATTTAAATTCCAATGAAATATTCACGCTTACAATACTAAATTCAGTTGATTTTACCTTTTCACTCAAATTTTGGAAAAAAAAACTGCGAATAAGCGCATATGGAGAATTCTTTAATTGTATGTGCAAGCTTCTATAAAATTCAAGGTTCATTCAAATAATATTTAATGTTAGTTCACCTGTTATTTATTCTCTGTTCAAATTTAATTTTCGTCAAGTATTATTTAAACAATTTCAGTTTTTCAAGGTTTGTTAACTTCGAACTACGGTTAAGTATTATTCAACGTTAGTCTAAATATTATTTAAACTTTACTTATCCAAGAATCTTTAATGCGAATTCAAATATTAAGATTCGGTTAAATTCAAGCTTCGATCAAAGTTACCTTAGGTTCAGTTCAAATTTTCAAGGCTCGATCAAATTCAGGGTTTTCTTGTATTCAGGAGTCGGTCAAATATTATTTGAATTCAAATATTATTTAAAGTTCAACTGAATTCAGGTTTCGATCAATTATTATTTAATGTTGGTTCACTCATTATTTAATGGTCATGGAAATTCAAGTTTCGGGCAAATCTTTAAAGTTAAATCTAATTCGAGGTTCAATAAAATATTATTTAAGGTTCTTTCGAATTTATGGTTCAATCATATTTATATTTATGGTTAGATCAAATATTATTTAAGTTTAAGCAAATTCAATATTCGTTCAAATATTATTTAAGGTTAGTTCAAAAACATATTTGGTGTATTTTTTGTTTAAATTTACAACTAATTACAATTAAAATTAATTGTGGAATACAAAAATTAGATATTATTTCTTATTTTCTTCCTTTTTTCGTTTTTATCTAAGCGTAACTCTAACCTAATCATGCGACTAAAGATTTAACCAGTGATAATGACGCGTATATAGATGATCTAAAAATAAAGTTGCTTTGTTGATTTTGTTTAGTGGCATATCAACTTCTATGAGTTATTTAATGCCAAAATCTAAATATTTAATAAAAATGTATTTTATATTTTTTAGTGCTGCATTGATTGTCATTTTGTTATAAAATCTCTTGTTGCTCATTGTTATAAAAATGTAGTTTCTTTTTGTTTAGGGTTCACTATTTGGCCATAGCTGATACCACCCGACTAAAGAAATTCGTTTGAATTTCAAAGTTTCTCTAGACATACTCTGGTTTGCTCATATAGCATTGCTCCGGATGACTAAAATTCAGTTGCTCGCACTGTAGACCCCCTTTTCTATCCAATCATGCCTATCCTCGTATTCTTTCTCGTCCCACTTACTTATTATATTCTTCACTATCTCATCTTTATTTCCCCATATTTTGTATTTGCGCTTTTCAATGTTTTACCTATCTCGAGCTTTATATATATATATATATATATATATATATATATATATATATATATATATATATATATATATATATATATATAATTGACTCTCCCGTCGGTTTCGACGTATGACGATCTGACAACTTAACCAATTGATTCAGTTATGAATTTTGTGCGATAATCTTAAGTGGCACTTAAGACCCGCTAGTGATTTACAAAGGAGGCCGCATATGAAGCAAGAGTAAGGATTGTGGAATGAAATCACTGTTAGATTGGCTGACCTTTAAGATTTTGCTCTTGCGTCTAGAAGACAATTCATACTAGCACTGCTGAGTCCACTAAAACACGTTGATCTCCATTCTACCCGCTCCGAGGCTAAGCGCTCGAGGGTGTGATGAAGTATATTGACAGCTGACAAGTTTCTCTTCAGCTTGTTTTTGTATCTTAGCCATGGGTGTCCTACATTCCTGTAGCCCTGATCTAACTGGCTGTACATTAGGATCTTGGGTATCCTGTCATCAGACATTCTCAAAACATGACCAGTCCACCGTAACTGAGGCTGTATGAGAAAAGTCTCGATTACTCCAATATTATAACTGTTAGGTTTACGTTAGATGCCCTATCTTGAAGGCTAACTCCACAGATGGAACGCAGACAGCTCTTATGGAAAACATCCAGCTGGCGTATATATATATATATATATATATATATATATATATATATATATATTATGTTGGCCAGAAAGTCCAGAATCACTTGGGAAGCGGAAAGAATTTAACAAATCTTGATCTTCTTCTGGTGGAATTTTAAAGGAGTACTGCATTTCGAACTTGTTTCACACGGTCGCGCCATCCACGTATTGCCAGCAGCTAGACCGCGTGTACGACAAACTAAAGAAGGTGTATCCTGCTTTGGTCAATCAATGTCGGGCTTTGTTTTAGCAAGATAATGTGAGGCCACATACTGCCAGGTTAACTCAGGAGAAGTTCAAATAGATGAACGGTGTTGAGATTCTTCCACATCCTCCATTCAGTTCCGATGCTGCTCCGAGTGACTATGACGTATTCTGTTCAATGGCACACTTCCTCCGCGACCAGCGATTCAACACTTTTGATGAAGTGAAGGAAGCTTATTTACAGTGTTTTGGTTCAAAGCCAGTGGACTGGTACCTGGAACAGATTCGAATGCTGGATGATTTCTGACAGATCATCGAGAACGATGGACTTTATTTTGAGGAAAAATGAAGAAAAAATATTGATGTTGCTCCATAAAATTTTCTTTTCTTTCCGTTTCCTACGTGTGTCAGATAGATAGATAGATAGATAGATAGATAGATAGATAGATAGATAGATAGATAGATAGATAGATAGATAGATAGATATTTGCTGGGTAGAGGACTGGCGCTATTAAGTGTAATTCATTGCGTTTTCTCTTACGTAGCTATAACCGTTTTAGTTTATCTACCATGAATTCGATTTCTCTTCTGAATAATCCATACAATTGTTTTATCATTCATTCTTATATAATGTTGAATTTTTAAGTTGTCATTTTTTATTTCTTATTTTTCTTCTTTATTTTTTTTAAAATTATAGCCTGTCGGTTGCGTTTTTCCAATATCGCGTCATATACACTATTAGCAGTTTTCTTGTTTAGATATTTCTGAGTTACTCTTTTATCCATTTTAAGAAAGATCCAAAGTAGTTTAGAATGGCAAACTGTCCAAGTATTTATTCCTTTAATGAAATGTCTGCTACAGTGTTTGGTGTTTGTCTTTTTCTTCTTCTTTTGAAGTATTCTTTATTTTTTTCTTTCCTCTCCATCTGCTTCCAAAATAATTGAATATTTGTAACCATCCTTTTTGTGAGTCTCCTGAAATTTCTAGGCTGGGCAGTTGACTTCTTTCTGTTGTTTCTCTTTTTTTCCTTGTTTATTTCAGAATTCTCAGAGTCTAACTCCATTGTACGACCTGGTGGAAGATTCTGACAATTTGTATGAAAGATTCCAATTCCTCTTTCTTATTGACAAAAGATCATTCCTTTATATAAGAAGGTTCATAGTTTCTCGATATTTTGCACATATCGAACATTTAATCTTTAAAATTGCTTGCATTTCTTTAAATATTAAAAAAATACAAACAATGTTAAGGACCGTTCAACAGACTCACTATGATAAGGGGGAACAGAGGGCCTTTTTAGAAGTTACCGTTTTATATTTTGACCTTTGACCTCCTGAAATTATTTCTGTTATTATTCTTTATGAATTAAATTACATTTAACACACACACACACACACACACACACACACACACACACACACACACACATATATATATATATATATATATATATATATATTATTTTTCGCTTTCACGGAACAAATCAGATTTTTAAAATATTTTATGGAAAAACAAAATTGTTTCCATTTATTATTACATCACTTTATATTCAAATGCACCAGGTTTAAATAAAATAAAAAAATTCTATCAACAAATATTATGTAATAATTTTTTCTTTTCTTTCTTTTTTTGTTGTATTTATTTTTTCTTTATTTTTAACTGGAGAAACTCTTCAGGCGATGGTAAGTGACTGGTAATTAAATATGATTTTAAAATTATTTAATCACCAATCACTTGTCATTGCCTGAAGAGGTACAACATAGTGCCGAAACACAAAAACTATTGTGTTGCGATTTTAACATATCTTTGTTCTAATATCTAAAATAAAATAATAATAATATATTGCTCTACTTTGTACTGAGCACTTTTTAAAAAGTAAATGCTACGAACAGTGGAATTTTACTTCATCTGTAATTTTCTCTCATTTGAATAACCAATATTGCAACAATAAAACAATCAAAATAAATATGACTTTGTCATATTGATACCATTTCAGTTTATGAAACTATTTAGAAGTTATAACATGTAGAAAATTAAAATCATTGCTTTATAAACATTTTAAAATTCTGAACTAAAATCAAACATGTTATCTACTTGAAACCAAATGACACAAACTAAAACATTATTTTCCTTGCTTTGCTTACTTCAAATGTCAAATAATTATGAGTTTGGTATCTTGAAATCATTTTTGTTTATGAAACTACTTAGAAGTTGTAACATCTTGAAAATTAAAATCATTGAATTAGCTTAAAGGATAATCCGACGCTACATATATATATACATATATATATATATATATATATATATATATATATATATATATATATATATATATATATATATATATATATATATATATATATATATATATATTGGGTGTATATATGGCATGTATTGTGACGGGATTTTTTGGTTTATGCAAGTTCGATTATTTTTTTGACAGTGTTCATTATTTTTCTGGTTTCCGGGAACAAATTGAACATCTATTTTACAATGTCTTCAAAGTACGTTGAGCTTTCAAAAGCCATTATCAAATAGTTTTATTTTTTATTTTTCTGTTGTTAAGTTTGGATGTTTTCTGTTGCTTTGCTAGTTTTCGAGAATATATATATATAGATATAGATATAGATACATATATGAGAGAGAGAGAGAGAGAAGGAGGAGATCAAATGCAGATCAAATATATATATATATATATATATATATATATATATATATGTAGTAATCTGTTGGCATAGTCCAGGCGAGTCCTATTAACACCATAGAATTTGAAAGATGTTAAAACTGACTCACAAAAGAGCGCTGAATGTTTATTTTCATTAAACAGAGCAAATTTTGTTTACAATTGGAATTACGATGCCTTTAGTAAATGACCATTTTCACCTACGAAATTAACCAGAAACATTTTGAAGAATCCTGCGAATTTTAAAATTAAAATTCGTAAGTGAAAAATGGCCATTTACTAAAGGTATCTCTTAATTCCAATTGTAAAGTGTATGTGTATATATATATATATATATATATATATATATATATATATATATATATATATATACACGGAAGCAAAGAACCTTTTGAACCAGAAAAACTCAAGTCATGTGTTCTTGCGTACATACTAAAAGTATGACGCTGGATTAAAAAAATGTACATTTCAATTACCCCACCTTAGTGATGCATTTATAATACCTTTGATTATTTCCTCTTCCCTTTTTTTAAAAAAAAACAAACTTGGGCTGTAGCATTGAACATCTCAAAAGCGTTTGTCTGGTATTCATGACTTCTCCACAAGCGTTTCCGGACACTTTTTTTAACTGATCCAGTCTTTCCTATCAAATAGCGAAATGAAAGTTATCCTAAAAGGCCACTCGTCTAGATCCTTTCGTACTCCCGATGACATCAGCTCTCAACTTGGCATCTACATTGACAACACAACCTGTAGTAAGGCAGATCAGTCAAACAAGGTCAAAATGGCAGCCGATGTCCAAAACGACCTCAAGTCCGTCATTAACTGGGATAAATGATGGCGTGTCAATTTTAACCCCTCCAAAACGAAACTTCTCTCCATTAATCATCTGCCTTCTATCAGCATAGCTGATGCTAACCTCCAAGAAAATGACTCGTTGCTCCTTCTCGGGCTCACGTTTACTATGTTGTGCGAGACAACTTTTCTCTCCAGAATCTATCTTACATATCTATAAGGCTACCATTCGTCTATGCTTAGAATATTGTTGCCACATATGGTCCAGTGCTCCTGCTATTTATCCTGAGCTCCTTGATAAAATTCAAAGAAGAATCGGCAATATTATTGGTCCTGATCTGGCGACTCGGCTTCAGCCACTTTCCCACTGCCGTAGGATTGCCTCCCTGTGCCTTTTCTATAAATAGTTTTTTGGTAATTATTCGGATGTGCTCTTCGCTATGGTACCTAGACTTTTTGAATTTAAGTGCAGTACTAGACTGGCGTCAAGATCTCATCAATTTACAGTTGAGCTGACTAGATGTAACCGTTAATTCTATGCTAACTGTTTCTTTTTTTGCATTTCTCGCGTGTGGAACTCCCTCGGATTCCAGCCAACTTTAATCTGCAAAAATTTAAATGCAATGTCAATCGCTATCTACTGTCCTCCTGATTACTCTTTTCTCTTTCCACTTATTTTTACTGTTTCTGTTCCTAATTCTTTCACATTCTTTAACCCCTTGAGTGACTTAACTGCCTTGAATCGGGTGATACCGATTTTTAAAAGATTTGGTTTATATTTAGGGAAAATAGGCAGTCTTTTGTTTTGTTTTGGGGTTTGTTTGTTTTTTATTTTCAGATAGAATCCAGTTGATTTCAGGAATGTTATAATCCTATTTATTTTAATATTTTCGAATAGTTCTTTTAGACTTGAAGAAATTGTGTCTTTTGGAATAAAGATCAATGCATTCAATTAAAAAATGTTCCACCATATATTGGGTTTGGCATGTAGGATTTCATCGTGGTTCTTCTTGTTTCAGTAAGAATGAATGTGTAATTTTGGTGTGACCTATTAATAGTTGTGTTATAATAAACACTACCTTTCGGGATTTTCCATAATGGCAGGGTTTTTATTGATGGTTGGTAAGATGTTATTTAGTTTATTTTTCGTTTTTTTTTTTTTACTCCGTTGTTCCTGCCATTGATTTTACATATGTTTGTTAATTAAAGTCAGTATATAAGATTTGGTGGTAATTTACCCACTCATGCATGGACTCTCCCAGCTATAAATAGGAGCAGGTACTGCCTTTTTGGAGAGGTAAATTTCCAGCAGTCAGCTCTAACAGTCGGGCCGAACATTCTTGCTATAACACTCTCGTTTGTATATGTTTGTATTACTGTTTCTGTTAATATATTTCTTTAACTAAATTCTTCTTTTTGCATCTTTATATCTGGCCCCTAACAAGACCACAACAGTAATTCTCAGGAACTCGTCTTAATTCTTGTTTAGCACTTTAGTCTAATCTATCATTGCCCTTAATTCCTATGTGGCTAGATATCCAGATGAAGAAATTTTTTTAAAGTAGAGATAGCATGGATTTTTTTTCCAATTAGCTATGAAAGGGTTTTCTAGCTTTTTTGTTTTTGTTTTTTTTTTATATATAGATAGATAGATATTAATGCTGATATGGAATCAGAAAAGATAAATTTTGAAGATTTATCTTTGGTGATCATATCAAGGGCTATATCTATAGCTCTAAATTGGGAGACGTTTTTTAATTGTTGCATTATTAAAAATACTTTTTACAAACGTTTCAATTATATGCATTTCTATGTGCATAAACTTTGTTTTACATACATACAAACACATTTGCTTCGATAAAGTACCTCAGAGAATGAATCGGCTAAGATAAGTTTTTCTTTTGATCTTATTCATAGTCTAGCTGAAATTTTTACACATACTCACACACATACACACACGCAAACACATATTTCAAGGGACATAACAAAATGTATGTTTACTGTAATTATCTCCCTTGAGTAACTTTTGCCTCATAAATTTCTGTTATAAGAATTTGTAATAAATAATATAATATAATAATAAATTTTATAACGAATTTCTTTTATAATAATTTTTTGTAATACATTCCGTAAGATTTTTCTGTACTCTTAATGCAAAAATCATGGCTCAGTTGTCTAAGAGAGATGGTTAGCATGATGATCTCTCATACCAATTTGCAAAGGTAACATTTTCCATCCTCCCTGGTTATGTAACTATTGTATCCATTATCAAGCTAAGCTAAGTTTAGAAAATAATATTGAAAAGTATATGTTCAAGTATTTACTTTCAAATTAGATACTGATATAAGAAAATATCAGTTTAATGAATGATTAAATCAAGCTTTCCATAAATATTACCAAACTTTTATATTAACAAACAAGATCTCCTAAACTAGTGTAAGTGAAATCTAGTTACAAAATGTTACAGTCAATAAAATAGGATAAAAAACATATAATTTTATAACTGATTACATATACATATAAACTAACCCCCCACCAACATACATACACATATTTTTCTTGATAAACTTTTCTTCATTTTTCTCCCTAAATTATTTGTGTATACATACACACAAACGCACACATACACACATATACATACATATATATATATCATAAAATCAGAATTAAGTACCATTATGTAAATGATCATTTTCATGTTGTAAAAATCAAATTTACAAGATTTTTCAAACAGTCAATGGATGATAAATCATTGAAATAAAAAATGGCAAAACAGGGGAAAGAAAGAGAGGAAGTGAAAAAAAAGGGGGAAAGAAGAAGAATCAGGATAGAAAGGAAGGGAAGGTAACAAAAGAAAGCAGGAAGTAGTGTTAAGTCTTGATATGAGTGGTGGTCAGAGGAGAAAGGAAGGGAAAAAGAAGGAAAGGAGAGAAGAGGTGACCTATTTATTATTACTCAGTATTAATCAGACAGTAGATTAGACTTAGAAGAAACCTTCTAAAATTAATGAAAAAAACAAATTATATAAAATAATAAGAGATAAACCCCAAAATATGAAAGAGAAATAATTCATAATTAAAGAGTATTAAAATGACCAATATATCCTAAAATAATATTAAGAGAAATTTAATGAAGGGAATATAAATATCTTAGGAAGAATATATCCAAATCAACATATTTCAAATTAAACTTATATTAATTAATACCCATCCACAAGGAAAAAATAATATTTGAAATTTAATATATAATACACAAAAACAATAAAAGTATGATAAAATAAAAATCAACCCTTAAAATTAGGAAAAACTGAATGAAAAGTGACTTTGGAATAAAGGAATTAAAAGGTGTCTTTGGAATCAATAGATAACACTATATAACTAATACATAAATATATTAATTAATTAATTAATTAATAGTAAGAAAAAAATTTAAATTAATATAAAATATTACAAAAAGCTCCATAACTAAAATTAAAATATTTAATACCAAAACAAAAACGAAAAATATATAAACCCCTTAAATCTTATACTAAGCGAAATATTAAAAAGCCACTTCATCAAACCACATAATACAATATATATCAGTAAAATACACTTCAATACTACACATCAATATTATATATTAACATATGCACCACATATTAAATATTAAAAAGCCCCATAATAGTAATAAGTATCTAAATGCTTAAAATTAGACATACTAATTGACCAAGAGCAAATATATAAAGAAGTATATAAAATTGAACTTATATAAACACCATAATTATGTATTATTACATAATAATAAATTAACTCAAAAGTTACATTAAGGTATATAATTATTATATAATATTGAAGTGAAAATATAATACTTATATGGGAAGGATAATTAAGGATAACTCAATAAATTTATCTTAAGGTAGGAAATTAGGAAAATAATGCCAATAATGATAATATTAAAGATATTATTAATAGTCCCCAAGAAATAATAGTAATTTAGTTATAACGAAAAGATATTCTTGTAAATTGAAACAGAAAGGAAATATGGGAAGGATATATAAAGAAAGGAGGGAAGCACAATATAAAAATGTAATTGTTAAAGATAGCAGTTCATGTACTTGTTAAAGATAGCAGTTCATGTACTTGTTAAAGGATAACAGTTCACTCAAGTTCAGTCGGGACTGAAGAGAAGCAGGAATTCACAGGTAATTTCCAAATGATGACAATTGAGGCAAGTTCGATAAGAGTCTAGATAAGTTTAAATCTGCTGCAGTGACGACATTTAGAAATTAATTTGTTCCTTTGGTTTAAAAGTATATTTGAATTTCCAAATTTAATAATTCTAATTTTCTCTTGTAGGCATAGATTGCATCTACCTTAAAACTACTCGGAGTGTAGGCAAACCCTATGAAGTCAATCTGAGTGTTCAGTTTCATCCCCCTCAATTCCCCAAATCTTTTGGAAAGTGCAGAGTTGAATTGGATTAGGAAACAGCAGTATTAAAAAACACTTTTTAATACACATGTGAAAAAAATAAAAATAAAAAATAACATGTAGCTCTTTTAGAAATTTTAAAGTATACATATATATATATATATATATATATATTTCAAAATTGAATACAGCGACCAAATGCATACGTATGTGTGCAACAACACATATATGTACATATATGCCCAGTCCCACACTGTTCACTTATGTTTATGTTTGTGTGAGCTCCGGTGTGTGAGCATGCATGTGTGTGTTTCTGTGTACCTCAATGAATGTACACATGCATGTATGTATGTCTGCGTAAGTATGAGTGGACGTCCCAACAACAATTTTTCCTCCCACTACCATAAAAACACCGATATACGCAACCATATATAAATCCAAAATTTAAAAGTTAATCAGTTTGTCCGACGATTGCAAATAGCGTGAAACCCAGGGTCAGAAACTCAAATTAATCCAACTAAATATGTTAGCTCTATCACTGATATTGAGTGCCTTCCAATAAGTATCCCGCATATACTATATATAAATAATATATATATATAAAAAATTGCATAGATATATATATATATATATATATATATATATATATATATATATATATATATATATATATATACATATATATATATATATATATATATATAAATGTATACATATTTCACATATATATATATATATATATATATATATATATATATATATGTGTGTGTGTGCATGTTTTTATTCATGTTTTTATTCATTATTTTTTACTATCTCAGTCATTATCAAAAGCTAGATGCTCTTGATATAGTTGCCAAAACTTTCTTTATTACAACCTGAACTTTAGGGAGGGGTGGCTAGGATGGTTATTTTGTAGATATATTAAATATCTTACACATTTTTCAAGATACTGTCTCCTGTGGTAAAAGATAATTTATTTAATGTGAGTTGTTTCTTTTTATAATAATGGCTTTCAGAATTTTGTGTCTTTCATTGCAATGAGTGTTATATAGTATTCTGATATTATCTACTAACCTTTTTTTTTACTAATGTTCATCCTATACAAGGTATGTGCTTATGCATGCATATGAGTATATAGTCCAACTGATTTCATTTTGTTTCTTGTTCTTTTTGTTTATGCTTCCACCACTTTGTTAATTAAATATTTTCCATCGCGATAATAAATCTGCCAAGATAGATGAAATGTTGTAAAAATGTGGACGTACCGTGGATGATCTAACATTTAAAACATTTTCCATACATTTTTGTCAGAAAATTGCTTTTTCCTTTAATTAAAGTAGTATTTTTAAATAGAAATCATGCTCAGAATCAGTATGGGGTGCAACTAGTATGTTGTCTTGCAAAAAATCTCTTTTGTGTTCATATAATTATTATTTAAATTCCTTAAGGTTTCTACTATGTATTCCTTATGAGAATTACTACAGGAGATAAAGTAAAATCCTCTTTCAAGTTTTAGCATATAATTATTTTGTTTTGTATTAATTAAGTTTTTTATGTTAAGCTTAAATTTCTTTCTTCTTTTCAATTGTAGTTTTGATAGAGTTGGTGGGTATAATAATATATTTTGGTTCATCGAGTTTATCAGAATGGCACACTCTTCTATTTTCAAATATTTTACCAAACTTTTGTTTCATGTTGAATATGAAATATATGTATTGGAGGAGCTTAAGTGAATTTTCAATGTATTTCTTCACTTCATGTAAATATTGAGAGCTACAAATTCTGAATGCTCTTAAACAGAATCCAATGACTATTCTGGATTTTATTTTGTTGTTATAGCGAGAATAGAAATTTGAGATCACTTTTATTAGTTGATTTATGATAGAAACTTTGTTATAGGCCATTGTCAGTACATTGTAACATGATATCTAAGAAAGGTAAAGTGTTATTTGTTCCTGTTTCATAAGTTCAACTTTGTTTAGTTTATCTAGGTTATGTAATGTAGTTTTTTTGGGATATATCAATAGAACATCATCAATATATTTGAAATATTTTGATTGTTTAGGTAAAATAACCAAAATTTAACACCTCTCCTTCTAACAATTAAGACATTTGCATATTAAAAATTCAGGTAACCCAATTGAAAAACAAAGTGTGTGTGTAACCCTGATATAAGAGACCCGGATATAAGAGACCCTGATATAAGAGAAACCCGGATATAAGATAGATTTTCTATGGTCCCAAATTAGGGCCATACTTACCTAAACAAAATAGACCAAACCCGGATATAAGAGACTTTTTCTCCGGTCCCGGCAACTCTCTTATATCCGGGTTACACTGTAACAGATAGAACATGGGTAGTTTAAATATTAAATCATTTTACACCAACGTTCTTGTTAACAAACGCTTAAATCTTTTAAAAAAGCATCTAATACAATAAAAAATAAATCTCTCCCTACCAATATGTAAAATCATAAAAAATTGCTAACTCATTACCAATCAACACTATTTCACCTTTAACAATAATTTTTATAAACAAAAATTTGGATTACCAATAGGTTCACATTTTAGCATGTATTTTCATAGAATTTTTTAATCTGATCCATTCCAAATTATTTTACCAAAACAATGAGTCTTTTGTGTCAATTGCCTATTTTTTAGTATTTTTATTTTTTTCATACTGAACTACAGTATTTAAACTTTCACTATTATCAGATCCATAGATTTTTTTGAGAGAAAAAATCTTTGTAATGCTAGAATAAGGCCATTTGCAATAGTTATGTACTACAGTATGATGGTTATAAAAGGTCTTTTTGTTAGAGCAGTGAGTTCGATCCTAAATAAATGCCCTAAATGTCATCTTGTGTCAGACAAACTTAAACTTAGTAAATAACTTACAACCTACTTAGTGGTGTATACACTTTACACCAGTAGTGATGGCTTAAACACAAGCCTATGTAAAAAGCTAAAACTCTTCTGACCTAATTTGGCTTTGTCATAGTCGAATAAAAAATGTTAAAACCTATTTTAACATATAGTATTCATACAAATATTTTTTAAATATTTAATACTTACAATAGAAATTAATTTTTAATTTTTATTCAAGTATTTTTCTGAATAAAAAAAATAGAGAGAGACAGTTTTATTAGTCGATATTAAATACTTAATGTTATTTTGTAAACATATCAACTGTGATCAGAATTCTAAGTGCAGTTCAAGGGAAGTAACTCATAAATAACTTAAGAAAAACATTTTAACAGTTGATATTTAAGCTAAACTAAGTTTGGTATATGCTTGAAAAATGTGTCAATCTTTAAAATTAAGAAGGTGGTCCTGACTTGAAAATCAGTATTCAAAATTCTGAATTGTTTTACCAACACTACAACAATGAAACGCACACCAGTGATTCCAGCGGGAAATTAATACACAGTAATTGCATTCTATTCCTTTCCTAGTGTTTAGTTTAATTAATCTATGCATTTTTCGCATTAGTATCGACTTGGAACGATAAATCGGGGAGTCCAGTTCAAATTCCAGTCGGGTTCGTTATGATCACTTACGTGTAAATACCCTTGGGAAAGGTATGAACTATGAATCTATCTTTTCTCCATCACCCCACTCGCTATAGATTGAATAGCAAGACAGATTGGTTCCTATGGCCTTGTCTGGAAACCAGTCCACCGCGGAAAGAAACAGCAACCTACTGCGGGAAAATCTTCTACCTAATCAGTCATGAATCGAAAAAAAACATGATCGGTCAAGCGTGTATCACGCGTGGCATTTGACTGTATGATTCACTGACTGACTGGTTCTTGGGTACCAAAAGTGTCAACACAAAAAAGTATTTCTTACAATTCCCCTACCGCCACCACCACCACCAACCCCAGACACGCACAATATTTATTTCGAATGTAGTGATTACTACTATGTTTGCCACGCCTACATTTTTCTCAACTGTGATTGGTCAAATAATAAATACTAACTATCACAGGACAATTTACTGATCGCATTCACCACACTGACCGGAGTGAAAGCATTACCAGGGGTAAATTATCCATCCAGGATAATTGGTTATTAGCATTGGAGCTAGTTAATGCGGCCTTTAGCTGGCAGTGAAAACGTTCAACAAGGCCATTAGCACAAGGGTGATATGCTGTGGTAGATATATGTCTCGTTCCGATTTATGAATTCCTTAAAAAGTGTTGACTGGAATTGTGGGCAGCGATCTGTTGTTATTACTGATGGGCATCCAAAATACGAGATCCAGTTTTTCAGTATAGCCTTGGCAATAGATTCAGCAGTCGTAGATTGGAGAGGAATTGCAAATGGCCATCTAGAAAATCTGTCGATTATAGTGAGAATGTATTGATGTCCGTGGGCTTCCGGTAATGGACCCACCAAGTCGACGTGTAGATGACGGAAACGGCCGTCTGGCGTGGTGAAATTACCAGGCGTTGACTCCGGTCACAAGTTAAGGAAGACCTTCAATGTTCACCAGCTGACCTTGTTTTTGGACAACCATTGGTTTTGCCAGGACAATTTCTGTCTGATAGCTCAGTCTCAGACCCTTCTTCATCTTTTATCCAATATCTACAGAGCAGGATGTCTACTTTAGCCTTTACGCCTACTCAGACTAAGGATAACTTCGTTCCTACCTTTTTGAACAAGTGCGACTTTGTCTTTATTCGACAAGATGCAGTTAGAAAGCCACTCACCCCGAGTTACTCAGGTCCGTTTCGCGTCCTTGCTCGGCATAATAAATTCTATACCGTTCAACTTCTTAGTGGACGATCCAACATTTCGATTGATCGCCTTAAGCCAGCTTACATAGAACGGAGTACTGAACCCAACCATACATCGCAATCACCGACATCACTGAGCAATATACAACAGCAACCCGAGACACCTGCACACCAATATACAAAGAAAGGAAGAAGAGGTCCATTGGCCTCGAAAATTCAAAAGTTACATGACATATTGAAAAAAACTGTTTTCATCAACTTTTTCCAATCTCGTGGGGGGGGGGGTGATTGTAGGGATTACTAGTATGTTTGCCACGCCTACAATTTTCTCAACTGTGATTGGTCAAATAATAAATACTAACTATCACAGGACAATTTACTGATCGCATTCACCACACTGAATTTTTCCTACTGTTAATTCACAAACATGCTTTTGTTATAAAATCACCGATTGGGTAATTTTTCATCCAATCAGATAATTTTTGTGTTCTCTCGAAATTTCTCCCGTCGTTGTCCTGGGAGCCTACCGATAGTAATATAAACCAGGATTCGCTCCAAAAATAAACAGTAGAACTCAGCAACTCACACGCGTCTACACAGACTATTCATTCTGCTCACTGAGCACACACACACACAGAGAACTTAAATATCATTCACCATCAGTTCTATGTAACAAGCCAAGTTGCAACAGCTCTGTTAGTTATATATAATCCACAACTGAATTACTACATGTTCTTCTGAAAACATCATTCTATCTAATACAGAACTTTGAACATTCTTATTCAGAAAACTTGTTTTATTACATTTAATCTTTCGGCTAACAGATAAAGGGAAACTACTTCTTCTTTCTTATTGTTTCACACATTACAAAAATGTTTTGTATTCGTTGATTTTAATATATATTTTATCCTTGAAACAAATATCGATTTTTCTATTTTTTCCTTAATTCAAAAATGTATAATTGTTAAATGCTATTCAACACGCAGCCACATCAATCTTTTCAACACAACCAGCATTTACACGGACGTTTATTATTTCTTAAATAATTTCATCCGCGATACGTTTATTTACTTCCAAGAAACAAAAATTAGGGACCGTTTATTTGAACCAGTATACAGTATGAGTACACTTATTTTATGCTGACATATTCCCACCGGCTTGACTATTTCAGATGACACTTGTATTTTGTAGAAAAGTGTGTTCAGTAATGATATTTGTGTACTGATTTCTCTGTTTCGCTCAATATTTACTATAACTCTACTAATATGAATGAATAATGATAAATATGGCGGTATTTAGGTATCTGTACAGTACACTGTGTACACACTACTGTACACACTTTATTCAGACAAATATCTTCCTTGTTGTCCGTGTGTTGCTATGTTCTTTGACCGTAAACAAAATCGATCTTGCGCGCATTAATCACATCAGTATCTTTATCATTGTTGTTTTATCACATTATGGTTGAGCTATTCTTTTTTTTTTCTATCTTTCTTCTCAAAATCCCAGACACTGAGTTCGAACTCGAGGGCATTTTATTGTTTTTTGTCACTCATTGAGTCGCCATTGTATACAAAAATGTAAACAACAAATTTAAAAATCTTTTTAAAATCCAGATATTTTTCGTGGTCTATTAGTAACTGTTATAGTGTAAATCGTGAACGCCCCTAAATTAGCTGTACCCCGGCAGATACTCTATCAAAAAGACTTGAAGTTACCTCCCCTTCCAGTTAAGAAACCTCCATATTCATTCGAACGTCACGTATGTATTTGTTTGAAAACCTATACAAATGGTTATTAAGTTTTGTTATCTCATTCTACTAGAGCTTCTTCTCGCAACAATTTTGATAGCAAACAAATAGTCAAAATGGACTGCGCCCAGAAATATTCGATATCGAATCTACAACTCCCAACTCGGAAAAAAAACTATAGTATAACACTGGAAACTTACGTTTACCAATTATCTACGCAACAGCGTAGTGAAAAATTACGAGAACTTTTTCACTTTAATTAATAGTATATCAGCGGCGGTATCTGAAATAATAAGCAACGCCAACTCTGAAATAATAAGCGACTTTAAAATTCTTTCCTGAAGGCCCTCGATGTTGCGTAAATCAAAATTGTCTACAGTCGACACCTGCTCATTGCACTTAAACAGCAACCAGTTGAAACAAGAGATAATTTTATGCAATGCTTGGAAATCCTGGCGGAGAAAACATGCAACTTCCAAGCTGTAACGACCGAGAGACACAAAAAACAATACGTGCGAGATGCATTTATCAGTGGCGTCACTTCCCCGTCAATTCGACAACGGTTGCTCGAAAAATCTTCACTAACACCACAAGAAGAATATGAGAAATACGCAACTTCAGTCGACAAAAACAAGAAAATTAAATTATTTAAATATGGTCCACGTGCGCTTCTTAGATATTTTCTTTGTTTTCGCGCCTCAATTTAATCAAAACCCTACTAAGATATATGATAAATATCATCAATCTTATTACCAATATTGTCATCATTTTGTTGTCATTTTATTCTTCAAATTTCATTAACCGTTCTATTAAATCTACATATAGATTTAATATATATATATATATATATATATATATATATATATATATATATATATATTAAATCTATATTTTGATATGTAAAACTTAAGACTTTATATATATATATATATATATATATATATATATATATATATATATATATATATAAAGTCTTAAGTTTTCCATATCAAAAATGTAGTCTGAAAGGAGTGTTGAGAAGTTGACTTGTCTCGTCATTGACAGAAGTCGATATGGCAAAATGATTAAATCATTGATAGTTTTCATGCCCGTCGCGCACAGAACTGTTAATAAATGTCTATTGGCGCGACTTTTTAATCTGTGAAATAAAAAAAAATCATTCTATACTTGAAATCTATCAGGAACTTTTCTCGTTATTATTTCTCATCAATGTAAGAAGGTGAAAGTAAATACTGTTACGGACTTTTAAAAAAAACACACATATAAATAAAATATTAAATAATTTAAATACAAAATTATAAACAACGCGAAAAAAATGATCTTCGCAGAAAAGGAAGAAGACCAAGTTAAATATGACCATAACATGTATACAGTAGATACAAGTATTTACATATTAAAATTCAGTTGTTTTTTGTTGTGACCATGCAGAGACCATTAGTTAGAGTGTTCAAAGTGAATTGTTGCAAGTGAGTCTGCAAAGTTCAAAGTTATTTTATTGTAAGTGAGTCTGCAAAGTTTGAAATTATTTTGTTGCAAGTGAGTCTGCAAAGTTCGAAATTATATGTACACCAGTATGTGTATATGAAGCACACGCTAAATAAACATGTCTGTGACTGCTGGCTGATGACATGCTTTAACAGTAATTTTAAATCACAGTTAACAAAGAGAGTTGAAACAAGACTTACTTCGCTACGGCTTTTTATGTAGAAAAATCAGACTGTTTCTCTGACAGTTCCGTTTCGCAGATCTGTCCGCTGACTGTCCTTTTTTAGAGCTGGTCCTGACTGTTGCTGACAAGTCGTCTTTATGGTTTTGCAGTCGGCTCCGAATCGTTATCTGAGTTTTGCGCGTGAATGTATGTAGTAACCCATGTCCAACTTCCAGTTCATTTGGCGTTCAACCACACAGGCGTTGTAGAGAGTGCATCACGTGACTTGTCATATCAAATCTGGCTCCAGAAATCACTTATTTAATTTTGGAGCTGTGTTTTGTACAAAATTGTAAAGTTTTTTCGTATCTACTGATTTTAGTAGGATTTTGAAGGTATCTCTAACTTGTTTGTGCTTCATTTCTTGGCCGTGAAATATCGAAACACCTTATATATCTTATAAGACGTTTCGAAGTCTATTAGTACATTTGAGGATTAATTAACTGGATTTTCTACAAATAATCCCTAACTTTACTTAAAACAGAATACAAATAACGGTTTTGTTTAGACACGATAGCAGGTCAGTTCAACGGACAAAATAGAAACACTGTAATTCTACAGCTTTCCGGAAAAGCCCGCGAAAAAATAAAAATAAAACCTAAAGAAATACAGAAAAGCAACAGTGCAATAATCAAGAATTTATTATTATTAATCATGTTTAAAAATACTTTTTCCTAAACCAATAGTTTAAGAATATAATTTTTTCTTCTATACGCTTTTATTAAACTTAGTATAATGAAGGCATTAGGTATAGTTAAAAAATTAAAATATTACTATTTTACTAAAAATACTTATCTATTTGAAAAATGTATGCTAATGTATGTGCCCTATAACTTTTTCCTACCGACAAACCTAAGTTATGATTTTATTTACTATGGAATTTTTATTAACAAAAAGAACTGACTTTTTTTCTACATTCGTATTATTAATAACTCAGATTTTCTTTCTTTATGGCCAAATAACGTCCAAACATTGGTTGCCGTACGATCACTGAAGTTAAGCAATGTCGACCCTGCTTAGTATCTAGATGGTTGACCAGGTGCTGTAAGCTTGAAGATGTTGATAGTGTAATGGATAATGACACGGAATTGTTAATCGGAGAGCCAAGTTCCAATTCTTGTTGGGTTCGTTAAATTCACTTAGGCGCAAATACTCTTGGGAAATGTATAAATCCACGTGTTCTTCCCTCTGCTATGAGTTAATTAGTAAGACTTGTATTACTATGCTAGTATCTAAAAAAAATTCTTGCAATCTAAAAATATTTTCTGGCTTTAAATAACCTGAAAATGGTTGATAAGCTGTAAATAACAACTCAGTCATTTCTTTCTTTCTGTTTCAAGTCTTCTTTTATGTACTATATTCTTTACAGCATGTGGGTAACCATGTCTTTTCACATCTTTATTTTATTAATCTAAGTAACACTTTGCTCCTTAGCACCATTTTGATTTTTTTGGTTTTGTTTTCTCATCCATTTAATCAAAATCATTGTTACTTCGTTTCTCAAACTTTCACTATATCCTGTTAATGTTTAATTCTCTAAGTATTCTTTGCTCATTATGTGACCTAGAAATTTTAAGTATCTGTTATTTTTGGATTTTTTTGTAATTCCTACTTTCCTCAAAACTTCTTAATTTCTAACATGTTCTGTTCATAATACTGTCAGCATTCGTCAGTAAAACCACATAAGTCTATTGTCCACCTATAAGTAAACTAAAATATTCAATGCCATATAGATTAGATATTACATGTCAAGCTAACACTATTTTATTTTTTTATAAAGAAAATTTTGCAGGTAATGTTCCGCATGCTGGATATGCTCCAAAATTGTACTAGCACTCAAGATGGTTGTTATTTATCGTCTGCTTATTAAATGTTTTTAACGAAACAATTGAATTAAATTTCATAAATATCAATGGCAAATTCATTATCATGTTCGAATAAAAAAGGATTTAAAAAATTTGACATTTTATAGTGGTTTTTCCGGATCTCATTTTTTTAATGGAAAAATGTTTATCT
>OZ038520.1:26586371-26606371 GCA_964036315.1 Acanthosepion esculentum | reverse complement strand
GAAAAGCAACAAGCATTCGTCACGAACTCTTCCAAAATCTCCACCTGTCAACTATAAGCGACAGCGAAAGTCAAAGTTCTACGTATTTACAATCACATCCATTCTCTACCCTTGCTAACCTTGTCGAGAACCATCGATATCCTAAAGGAGTATCAACTACGCTTGTACGTGGGAGTCTGGTGGTCTGACACAAAGCCATACAAAAAAGAAACCACACCGGGCGACCAGGCTTCCACTACAGTTTGGTGACCCCGACGTGATCTGACAAGGAAAATACTCTAGCAATATGACCAACACCGAAAGCAACGTGAGCGATGGCTTGACAAACACTTCAATTTCGTTCCCGCCTTTAATGAGGGAAATATCAAAAACTGGTTTATTCAGCTAGAGGCCATATTTCAAGTTAGAAAAATAACTGCACAGAAGCAAAAAAAGTTTTTTTTATCTCGTCCCCTCTTTACCCTCAGAAATAGTTGACGAGATATCCGACTTACTGGAGGCAATTCCGAATGAGGAACCCTACTCTCGTCTAAAGGAGGCTATTTTAAAACGAACAGGTCGTACCAATGGGCAGTTGATACGCGAGCTTTTCCATAACATAACCCGAGACGAGTAGACCCCGTCACAACTCTTACGCTTCATGCGGTGCAGACTAGGGAAACATGTCAGAGCCGATTCTATGAAGTTTCTGGTTAGATCGCCTTCCGACTACGATCACACAAATACTACCTCCCGTGGCTGAACTCACTCCGCTGGACCAGCTAGCTGACAGAATTTTCTCTCAACCCACTATCAGCGAAAATTCGATGGAGCCAGCCGAAAACCGGACTATACTACAATTAGAAAATATGATCGAAGATTTACAGCGTTAGATCCGAGACCAATCAATAAGGACGAACCTACAGAGAGCCGGACAATATCAAAGGAATAAAAGACGCTCACAGAGCAGTAAACGCCGAGTAGGAACCACGTTATGCTCGTACCACCAACGTTTTGGAGACCGCGCTAAGCAATGCATATCACAGCGTTTACGCATACCGGACTCGGGAAACGGCCACGCCAGCAAGTAAGAGCGGTCAACCTTGCTGGCCAGCCCAAATCTAACGAATCTTACCGTCTCTTCTACATTACTGATTCGAATAGCAAATTACGATTTTTGCTCGACACAGGAGCAACAATAAGCGTGCTGCCATACATCGAGTGCGGCAGGACTAAGCCGTCTATTTTCCAACTTCAGGCAGCTAATGGGTTTTCGATTAAAACATACCGGCAGAAGACACTAACGCTCAATATCGGCATGCAAATGATTTTCCCTGGACTTTTACCTTAGCCGACGTACGCATGCCCATCCTAGGCGCAGATTTTCTCATTCACTACAACCTCACAATGATGATGAGTAAAAAGATACTGCAGGACAGTCTAACTAGTCTATCGGTCGTTGGTACACCCTCTGCATTTATTTCAACTGCCATCTCAGCAGCTACTTCCCACAGTAAAGAGTATTTAGATATACTGAATGAATACCAGGAGTTGGTTCATCCACCTACACACCCACGGGTCGTGAATCTCTAGACCACTTATCATATTAGGACCATGGGACCACTCGTTTTCTCCCGTCCCCGCCGCCTAGCTCCTGACAAGATAAAATTCGCACGCAAAGCTTTCGACCAAGGATGGGACAGGCCCTACGCGTCCCCACTGCATCTTGGGCCTAAGCCCGGAGGCAAAGATTTTCGTGTCTGCGTGGACTACAGGAAACTAAATTCAACAACAATAAATGAACACTATCCCGTTCCCCGCCTGCAAGATTTCACCTCTGGCCTACAGGACGCAAAAATATTCTCAAAAATAAACTTAACAAAGGCGTACTACCAAGTCCCAGTTGCGATGAAGATATACCTAAAACTGCAGGGACCACACCCTTTGGACTCTTTGAATTCATTAAAATGCCTTTTGGTCTATGCAATGCCGCGCAGACGTTTCAACACTTACTGGGCGAAGTTCTGCACGGATCGCCTTATGTGTTCGCATATATAGATGATATAGTAGGAAGGCGGACGAACACAAAAAAACATCTCCGAAAAGTATTTAAACGTTTGTCGCACTACGGTTTCAACGTAAATCTGGACAAATGTGTTTTCGGCGCCGACCGAATCGACTTTTTGGGACACCATACAGACGCCACGGGTATTACCCCCTACCCGATAAAATAGACGCTATCAGCAATCTTCCAACACCCACCTCTATCAAACAGCTCAGACGTTTTATCGTAATGATAAATTTTTTTTCATCCCAAGCTGCGCGTCATCTCACCCATTTCACTGACCTACTACAGAAGCGTAATAAAGCAATAGTGATAGAAGGATCGTCTTTAGAGGCGTTTCATGCCGCCAAAACAGCACTAGTTAATTACTCCAAATTAGCTTATATTGAAGATAAACCGGACTCAACCATTTTTCTAACTACTGATGCTTCTGAGTTTTCTATCGGAGCCGTTATAGAACAGGGAACCACAAGACAACGAAAACCAATCGCATTCTTCTCTGTGAAACTTTCACCCGCACAAACCAAGCATAAGTACCTTTTCGTGGAAGTTGTTGGCTATATTCCGTGCAGTGAAACATTTCTGACATCTATTAAAAGGACGCTCTTTCACTATTTTCACGGACCATAAGTCTCTCACCACAGTAATGAACACCAGCTTAGATAAGTACACTGCCAGAGAGATTCGATACTTGGATTTTATTTCCTAGTTTTCAACAGATATAAAATACGTTACAGGGGCAGACAACACTGTAGCTGACACTTGTAATGTACAGAGTTATTCACCTTGGACACTGATTTCCTGAGCCCAAAACCTGCTTTCCTGGAACAAGCCACAACGCCCAAGAGACCTCAGAAAACATCAGATCCTCAGCCTGAATCTACCGGTTCCTAGTCTTAAACAAACACGCTCATGGCGACGAGTTACTTTTCGTTACGTTTCACAACAGTGATAGATATTTAGCCATCTGATTTCTGCGTAATCTGATATTTCGGAAGAGGGCCATATTGGCACACCCCCTCCTTCCGTCAACGGTTGCCTCAAACCCTTTCTCTTTCTCTTTTTTTCATCGTCGTTGCTACCCTTTGAGCAACGACCCAACACTTTCAACGTTAAGACACGTGACCGTTTTGGAATGGACATCCATTCAAAATGGTGTTGAGGTATGCTAATAAGAATGGACCATTTGTAGATGTCTGTTTATTAACATGACCACACGAGTCATATTTAACGTAAAATACCACAAAATAAGAAAGACAAGAAGGAAAAAACGGTTTTATAACAACAATATTTATATTTATTTTTGTATAATGATGTACATGCGTAAAGGTTTGGTGTTATGTCCCTTTGACTAATTTAATATTTTTATCTGAGCTCACAAAAGTTGAATGAATTATAAAGCTGAGAAATGCTAAATAAACTGTAGCTTTCGAAATGTATTTCAAAGAGAAAAGTTCTTGTTACTTGTTTGGAAATGCTTGCATTGTAGTTTGGAAATTTTCGTACGGACGTGCATACGTGAATATGCTTTTAACGTCTGACCGCCCATGGTCGAGACAAGAATCCTTTTACAGCTAAATCTTGTAGAGAGAAGAAAGAGAGAGAGCAGCAAACTCACGTCTGTTATTTATAATTGATGTAACCGCGTGACAGGATCACGGAAAATAGCGGGAAACTTGACTAGTTCACTCGCTGGAAAAATAGTTGTACGTGGGTGGATTGAAATGCCCACTTGTGTGTTTATTGATCAATTAGAAACTGATATTTCCTAAAAATCTGTATGAAGCTGAATAAACTTTTGATAAAATTCAACATTGATAAGAAAGTGGTAGCGGGATGCTAAAGTGTTTCGACGGTTGGTATTTGCCGTCAGTCAAAGGTCACGTGACTTATTGAATCCCTGCCATTAAGTATCCACGTGCAAGAGACGATCTGCGGGCATCGAGTTGGGAAGACGCGTTTTCCATCTCTCCCATTTCACCTAGACATTTTACAGTCAACTTCTTTACCTGTAGCTACCTTTCATCCTCTTTGACTCTATCCTAGCCCAACTTTCCGACTTTCCTACATAATACGAGATTCTCTTCCAAAAAAGGAAAAGCAACAAGCATTCGTCACGAACTCTTCCAGAATCTATACCTGTCAACTATAAGCGACAGCGAAAGTCAAAGTTCTACGTATTTACAATTACATCCATTCTCTACCGTTGCTAACCTTGTCGAGAACCATTGATATCCTAAAGGAGTATCAACTACGCTTGTACGTGGGAGTCTGGTGGTCTGACACAAGGCCATACAAAAAAGAAACCACACCGGGCGACCAGGCTTCCACTACACATATATATATATATAATACATAAAATTATCTAATACTAGAATAATTTTAAATAATTTAAATATTAATTGCATAAAAAATATTCGACATCATATTCACTTTCGTTTCTTAGACATTAAATTATGTCACTTAGCATATTCCATAATTTACCTTGACTTTTCAGTTAACCTAATGAATATTTATGAGCATCTCGTAAATTTAAAAATTTTGAAAAACTTACATTTTTACTTTTGTCGATAAATACCTGTTGCAAAATAAAATCCTCACATTTGTTTTGAGGAAAAACGAATCGGCTAAGATAAGTTTTCCTTTTATCTTTATTCATATTTCTCTTTTACAGATATAACGTAGTCATATCTTAAGTTTTTACGTACATACACATTATATATATATATAAATGGACATTAAGGTCAATACTCAGCAGCGACAGTCTGTTTCACGCATTTGTTAATAGGACTGTTGCTTTAAAGGGACTTAACATCGAAACTATGATTTTGCCTGTCAAATTTATTCCCCTTTTTTTTTCAACTACATACAGTAGAATCTCGTAGTACGAGTGCACCATTATACGAGCAACTTGCTTTACGAGCTGCCATTTTGTATCGTAGGACGAGGAAAAATTCGCAGTAGGAGTAACTGTCATCTACGCGGAAACAGTGACTGAGGTAAAGGGAAGTATTGCCAACTGACGTCATTTATTATTTGTAAGAAACAACACGGTCAACAGAGGCAAAGTGAAGCGCATCTGTGAACACCTCACGTCTAGAATATTTATTCATTTTTATTAGAGTATATTCAACGGAATTTCAGAAGCATCAAAACATGGAAGAGGTAAAGGAACTAGCCAAGGAGGAAAGTGTGTCGGAAGTTGCCCCCACAAGTGAGATCAAAGAAGTTCTGGTTATGTGGAAAAATACCACCCACAAAAATTAAGTGCAAGTCATGCGGCTGCTTTTTTCAATGAAAATTGTGTTGACTATTTTCATGTCATTTTGAAATCACAAACGAAACAGATTTCTCTTAATAAGTTTCTAAAGAAACGACTTGCAAGTGCCAAAAGTGAATCAAATGCCACAAAAGTCTAAGTTCTGAGTGAAAAAAGCCAGAAAACCTGTTTATTTCTTTCATTCTCTCTTATCATGTTCTTATTACAATTACTTTTTATGATTTAATTTCTTACTGTCCGTTTTCTATTTTTTTTTTTTTTTTTTTTTTTTTTTAATTCTAAAATAGACATTTTGGTTGCTTGGGGGAACAGGAAAGGATTAATTAATCTTCCATTAATTTCAGTAGGAAAAATGCTTTTTAATACGTGTAATTTGCAACTATATATATATATATATATATATATATATATAGATAGATAGATTACATAAAAATGAAAATTCAATACTCCATTTGTATGGTCATTTCGCTCGCAAGGAGAAAAATAAAAAATAAATTGAGCTCTCTGTGGATCAGTTTTAATATTTTATTTGGACCCATTTGGATTATTTAACCACGGATTTTTACCTGTATATATATATATATATATATATATATATATATATATATATATACCCAAATGTAATGAGAATGAAAATAATATATAAATTCTAACGTTCACACCATTAATTCAAAAGAGGGCTCAATACTGATAGTAGATCAATAATTATTAATTATAATGTTTTCATATAGACAAAAACAATTTACTCACTACAAAGATACAACTTCGTTTCAGTGCATTTAATTGCATTTTGACTGGTGAGAACCAAAATGGTTATCTATTAGAATGATTAGAACCATTTTGGTTCTGTGACACTATGAGTCGGATATATGCGCACACGTGTGTGTGTGTGCGCCCGCACATCTGTGTGTGTGTATATATACACCCCCACATCTGTGTGTGCGTGCGCGCGCACACATATGTGCGAGAAGATTAGTTAGATTTGACCTGGACATCAAACTTCAAGACCAAATGATTAGATTAGGAATCTAGATAAAAACATATGGCGAAAAGGGTAGATAAGTGTTAAGTACTTGTCAAAATACTAAGATAGGAAAAAGACCGGCTCTGGTCAAAACTTAAAAGGGTTTGAATTTAATGTCCCTGTATCGGAGTCAGCTAGGCTAAGAAATATTTTTATGTCCACTTTCTTCAAAGAGAGAAATGGTCATGAAAAAGTTATGGGTTTATTCGTGGGTGTCCCTTGTCCGGAAATGAGGAAAGAGGATTCTCCATATATACGGCAGCGCTTTGGGCCACGGGGAGTTAGACTTAGTTTAGGTTCGAGGAAGGTTGATTTAGGCCGGAGCACGTAACATCGAAGAGCGACCCATTAGCAGCCGGACATTGTTAGTTAGGATATATTTTTTCCGCCAGCCGAGAATCAACCAAGAGTTATCATCCACAAAAAGGTCACACACCTTCTCTCCTCTTTTCGTCCTACCCAAGTTTGTAGTTGTGTTTTTCTTTTACCTGTGAGCCTACCTCTCGCTCGATCCACCGCACAGAAATTCTACGACGTGGGGTCTATATCTTTGTGCGTCGAGTCGCAGAGGTGGGTAGTCTCACAGTTCTCACCAGTTGAAATGCAATTAAATGCACTGAAATGAAGTTACATCTCTGTAGTGAGTAAATTGTTTTTGTCTATATGGAAAAATCATAATAAATAAATATATATATATATATATATATATATAATAGGCAACTTTTTTCACCCAAATTGAATGAAAATTGGAAAAATTAAGTGTAACATGCTTTATCCTCTAAAAGGCCTTAATCAAACTAAAGTAATGTTCTTATTGAATAAGAACATTATTTTTCATATCCCAAACTGAGCCGTTATGGGCTTTTGAGCAAATAATCTCAGTAAAGAAGATCTGCTTTCCTTAAGCAGAATAAAAAGAGACTTGCATACTGTTGGTTCACTGTATCAAATCAGACAAATTTTCTCAACAGAATTCATCTTACACATTTAGAAATATTTCATTCATCCATGCATTGAATACTGCTACCATATCTTGTCCGGTGCTCCTAGTATATATCTCAAGATTCTCAATAAAATCCAAAATCAGTGTCTGTAATGTAATCAATCCTAACCTCGCATCTTGACTTCAGTCACTTTCCCAGCACCATGATGATATCTCTATATCAGTTGTTCTAATGAGCTCTCCTCCTTGGCAACCTGACTGCATGAATTTAAGAATACTACTAGAGTAGCAACTAGGTCTCATCATTTTACTATTGAACTCACTAGATGTAACCATAAGTTCTATTCTAATAATTTCTTTTCTCAGCTATGGAGCTCTCTTCCAGTTTCTTGCTTTCCTGCCACTTATAATCTTCAAAAATTTAAATGCAATGTCAATCACAATCTTCTATCTTCCTGAACTCAGTTCTTTTATTATCCTTTTTCCTCACTAAATTCTTCTCATTTTTATTTTTTTAAATTTTATTTCTTTCTTTTTTTGCGACCAGTAACACCTTGTGTGTTAGTATCATTAATGCCTTGCTTGCTGAAATTATTAATATATATAAATAAATTCCCTTTAACATTGTATTTAGTGGGTACATGTGTTTGAGTAGAGAGCCATGCTTTCTAAGTGAAATTAATTATTACCTGCCTAGAAATTAAAAAAAGTCTTGCTAAAGAAAATGTACCTCCTGACTGCATTTAAAATTCTGTTCCATTTTTTAATCTAGGAAATCAATGTCTTTAGAAAAAATTGATACCATTAGGCTAATAGATAATAATTACACTGTTTAAAAAGAACAAGTAAATATCTCTACGCAAACACATGTACCCACTAAATATAATTTTCACAATAATAAGGAATTATGTTGGATTAAAAGCCATTGATATAAAATTACTGCTTTTATTAGATTATTTGTTGGACGGAGATCATACCAAGGGAACTAACTCACTCCCTAGATGATAACTAAGTTATGCCCCTTGATTTGAACTCTCTTGAACAGAGAAAAGATGGCTGTCTGCTATTTTCTTGTGTTCCCTATCGGACACAATTAATCTACAAGGAATCCACTGGTCATATTTGCATTTGTTATTGCCTAATAGCAGATAAAAGTTTGAATTTCGTGTTCATTCTTATTTGACACAAATAAGCATACCACAGACACAGCAATCTTTGATAAAAAAATATAGGGACAAGAAAAGAATAAAGAACCAGTTCTTAATTTTACAGCCAAAGTATTGGGATGTAAAAAAAGAGAAACTGTTTCTAATGTGAATCCCATAACTATGTGTGCATATATATATATATATATATATATATATATAAGCGGTGAGAAAAGGACAGTTTTCACGGTTGCTAGTGTGGACAATTTATTAAATGTCATTGGCAAGGATGGCTGGAGCTGGAGACCTACTAGAGATAGTTGGAGTGGCAGGAGTTGGAGTCATACTGGAGATGATGATGCCTGGCTAGGAGATGCTGCTGATGGCTGGGAGCTGTGGACAGGCTGTCAGCTGCTGCTGGAACAGATATTACACTTTGATCCTAGTTATTAGGCCATGGGATACCTGTGTATTTACCCACACCCATCTCCCAACTTGAGCGGGATGCAACACAAGGTCAGTTTTTTAACTTGGGTCATTGGTTAAAATATTGGTCAATTTTTACACAGCCACTGCTTGTGTGAAATCGGGCACAAAGTTTCTCAACTGGTCATGACAGGGTAACAGATACTACAATATGATTATAGTTTCTGGACTGCGGAACACCATTATTTACCCACACTTCCCCACTGAAATGGGATGTAACATAAGGTCACTTGTTTAACGTGGAGTACCTGAGCACATACACTTAGGTCACTGGTCAAAATATCAGTCAATTTTAACCCAGGCAATCCCCACCCACCCCCAATTCCTACAAGCCAGTCCGCTCAATGTTTGATCCCCACAGCTCACCATTGAACTTTGATCCAAGACTTGCCTTGTCCTATGTTGTGTTTGATTTATATCACAAGGCTGGCAAGGATCAAATTGTCAACAGGAATCATTGAATTGGTTTGGTCCAAACAGACTGAATTCACAAGTAAAAAATAAATTGTATAAAAGAAAATGTTTTATATAGCATTTCTTGTACATAGATGGTAGTACAATTATCAGTTCTTCAGACGGGAATATATATTCTACATGCAGAGTTATTGACCCTTCTCTCTTCAAATATTTTGTGATACTTTGTTTGTCATGAGTAAGTCTAGACAAGGCTTCTGGAACAACAGAGGTTTCCTTAGGCAGGAAGTCATGTGAGATCAGGTGAAGCCGTCATCTCTTATCCAGTGTCTGGAACAATTGTTGTGTTAGTCACTTCGACTCTCTGCTTATATGGACCTCCATCCAAAACTGGCATGGGGACTGATATGGTTTGGGATTTCGGTGATTCCCCTAATCTCCACAGAGTCCTTTGTTTGACTCCAGGAAATTAATTACATGCCCAATCTTGGAGAATTCCCTCCCCCAAAAAGTAGTAATAGCAGAATATCGATCCTTCCTTCTTGTATTGGTACCTCATGCCAATACTGCCAAAAAGGGTGTAGGCAATTCCTCTGCTCCCTTGGTATTCTACCTAGGCCCTTGATCTCCGTTGCAACTTTAGCAAATCTAATTTTTAGACTATATGGGCAAAGAGGTATGGCTTAGTTCCAAATCATTAATTTTAATTATCATTCAGAAAATCTTTGTCAACAAGATTACTCAACCCAAGGCAATTACCAGCTTTTTGGTTAATAGCTTCTTCAGCAAGCCTCTGGCTTGTGACACTCAAGGTTTGGCTATTCAGTATCTGTCTATATATATATGTTTGGCTATTATTGGAAGAAATTTCATTTCTTTAGTGACTTGTACTTTCCCCTTCTTCTGATAAGTAAATAAATCAATTCTTTTAATTTTGCCTTCATTCCCAAAAACCTTTAAAATATTTTCATTTTACTTCTAATCGGCAAAATTCCTCAACCTAGCCGATAGCTTTCAAGTATACAAATGAATCAGAGGCCATCATTTTCTTTATCTCTCGATCAACTTCCCTTCTTGGTTTAATGGTCTGTGGGAAATTCTTCATAGCCTGCACTTTGAATAGCGATTATCAATGCCTCCATGTCGGCCCTGTCAGTAAACTATGCATCTATGAAAAAACAACCGAGAAAAAGCCCATTGCACACTTACAAGGAAACGAAAGGTGAAAATAAATACCATGGCAAAAAATAAAGACTCAAACTTCTTTTGCATGTTCTAGTGAGGTAGGTGAGGACAACTTCATTATGCTACAGAACTGGCAACTCTAATGAATAGTGCACCGAAACTACTCTGAGGCGCAGTCTGCATTAACAAGCAGTTCAGAACTGCCTCAATTCTAAGTATGACTTAATATAAGCCTGCAAAATTCTCATTGTTTGGTTTGCTGTCACTTGTCCCCAAAAGATTTCATTTATTTATCTCTTATTCTCTTTTGGTCAAGTGGGTAGCTGCTTTAAAGATGATACTTCACAAACTCTATTGTTGGCCATAAAACATGAAAACTTGAGACATAAAATCACACACCATCTCCTATATGGATATCCCAATCATAACATCACACTCAGACAATAGTAGCAAGTGATAATAGGAATATCTGAATTCCAAACAGAAATCAGCAGTATGTGAAAACTGTGTATGACCACAGTTAATGTAAAAATGGAACTGCCGGCAAATGATAAGAATAATAACCACACAATAAAGAACATTGCGTCAAATCACTTTCCAATTCAACTCATCAATCAATACACTTCACAGACAACATTCTGTACAGATAAACTGTGTTCTATAGTCATCTCCCAACGAGGGTAGGGTATCATTAGTGACATGGTATTATTGCTGTAACTAACCTGGGGGATTGTGGAAGACTGGAGCCATGTCACCATGTTGGTCATATTTCTAGATCCTTTCAGGTAAATGATGAAGATTGTGTATGGTGGAGACTGCATAAAATGATGGATCTAGGGTGTTGTGCAAGCTGATGATTATTCTGTAATGATTTTGTGTGTATCCTCTTGCAGCTTATAAGGACAATGAATGAAAACAAGTCTATTTTGAGTGGTGTAACATCCACAGATCTTATTACAGACCATTTGTATCGCTTTATACTTGCCATGAATACTAGTATTGATGGCTTGTTCTAGCAAGATAATGAGACCCCTTGAATAAATGGCACAAAACTTGTTACAAAAGCACTCAACTGACTTCCATGTACTCCAGTGGGCCTCATAGTTGCTAAACTTAAACTCCATTGAGCATGTATGTGATACTAAATTCCCTGCAGCCATACACAGAAAATACAACTCAATTATGTTCAGAAGTGTAAAAGTCTGAATAGATAATCATGACACATAGCTGTCATTATTCAAGTGAAAGAAAAGTTAATAACAAGTTTATAGCATGGAACATAGATTACAATTTTTTGTTGTTTTTTGTTTATTCTTATACACTACGTTATACATAAATATGTATTATTTATTTATCAATAAACTTAAACATTTTATACTATTAACATATTCACTATTGTGGATGTACTTATACATCTTTACAAAATTTACATTGCCTTCTGCCATTGTATCATTTCCATTTTCAAGACACCCTGTTTCCCTAGTGTTTGTGTTATAAACTAATGCTTAGTGCTATTTCCAAACTAGACTTATAACCTGTGTTTTGTAACATATTTCTATTATACTATATTTTGGTGATGTCATTTAACATAATCTGAACTGCAGAGTATCCAATCAAAATGGTAGCATTGATGAGAAATCATCTTTATTGTCATTTATTTCTAGTAAATGGCAAATTTTCTATTTTTCCCAAAATAGACTAGCACAGTCAGGCAACAAGGCTATAATAACGTTTAAGTAAAAGTGTGAATCACACTTATTAAAATAAATGAACTCAATTTATGCATTAGTAAATGAAATACATACAATCATACAAGCGTTCGGTTTTATGAGATGATGTCATAAAGTTCCTGGCCCAACTAGCTTCCCAAAATCTGACCAAGCCATCAAACATCAAAATTTTTTTTGAAAGATTCTTGGTTGGAACAAGAAATATTTAGCACCACCTCATATAGTGAATAGAATACCAATAGTCTTACCATGAAGAGATTGGATTTCTTTTGAAATACAAAGCAATGACAAAACTAAAAGAATAAACTTTGTCAAAATTTCTGAGATGAGGTTATTTATTATTTTTATTATTTTCAGTTGGATTAATGTCCTCATCTTTGTTTTTACTATCACAATGTTTCAGCTGTTGTACCCTCTGGTTTTCTTTTACAGGCAGTGAAAGAAGGCTAAAAGGTACAATGACTGAAATATGATAATAAAAGCAAAGATGAGGATATTAGTCTGACTGAAAATAAAAGGAAGAAAATATTGATAAACTTGATATCCAAATGCTTACATGTTATTTATTGTGTGGAATTTTTGTTTTCATTTAGCCTTTAGATGTGTGAGCATGACAAATATGGAATATAGTTTAAGGTAAGAGAATGGCAAGTTTTATTTAAAATCTTAAAATCAAAACTTCTAACAGCACAACACAAATAAAACTATTCGCCAGGTTTTATTCAATACCATTACATAAATCAGAACATCAGTGTCTCTTGATCTTTTCTATTTGATTCTTCTATATTTTCATCCATAATTTTTTCAGTTTTTAAAAAAAGTCTCCAATCACAAACAAAAGTCATATACGCAAAGAAAAAACACATAGAAAAATGATAGTGAATTTAATAAGATATAGTTTACGGGCTTTTTCTTTTCAACTTTCAATAAATCATTTTTGAAATAAACGTTTTTTTGTTTTGTTTTTTTTTTAATTTCAGTAATTATTTTCTTTGGAATATAAACAAAGCTTAGTCTCCATTTTGAAAACAAATAAAACATATTGTGTATACTAGTAAAATTTATACTGCTGTCAAAAAATTGTCAAAAGTGATTGATTATTATTATTATTATTATTATCATCATTATTATTATTATTATTATCATATCCTTTTTAACTTAGCATGTATGCAGTGTTGTGTTTGTAAATGTGTGCCTGGACTATAAAAATTTTATGTGGAAGGTAAGTATATGATATACTAACCATATTTTCTATTTTTCTTTCGGGATTAGCAGTGTCGGTGGTTTAAGTGGAGCCAAGAGTAAAAAAACAGCTATTTTACAAGATGACACCAATTTTGAAGTCACAACCAAAAAAAAAAAAACAGAAAATAATTAAAAAATAAAGGAAAAAATATTTTGAAACTCAGGGCCGGGAGAGAAATAGAGGGCAAGTTTAAATTTTTTGATTATTTTTTTTTACTCCCTCATATAGTAAAATGTTTATCAATTTCTTTTTCTTTTCTTCCAGTTAAGATTCATTACATCATCACCCAATATAGAAAAATTACATCTGGCACTTTATATGCTTATAAAAACTTCAAAAATATACAGTCAGCACATATTTCTATAAATGCAGTGAAAGTCTATTTTCATTTTGTTTTTTCATTGGTGGTTTTTTTCTTTATTTTTTGAAGGAAGTGCTTATTTTCCTATGACATGACCCATAGAGCAAGCAATGTGTGTATGTGAGGATGAAAGTGAATGTATGTGAGTATGTCTCATAAATTTGGACCAATGAGGAGAAACAGGAGAAACAGGTTCTCTCATTACGCTATTCATCACTTTAGAGTATTGGTTGTATATTCATGTATACTGACAGTGTTTTAATGTGTGTATGCGTGCATGTACTTTAAGATGGAAGTCATACAAACACTATGACATATAACCATTACAGATACACCCCGTATTGATGTAAATTGTTTTCTTTTGTAATTTATCACAGTGTATTTGTAATGTTGATATGCACACATTGGCAAAACTATTCCTTGCAGTGTGCTTTTTAATTTCAGAAATAATTTTGTTTTTTTTTCTTTCTTTTTTTACTTTTCTTCTCAAATTAAACAGTTAATCACATTTAGTAACAAAACTTCCAGGAAAAAGTCCATTTTTTCCAGTTCGCTGGAGAGCTCCTTTGAACCAGCCATCCTCCCATTTCTTGTAGACCAGGACAATGTCACCAATTTTTAGTTCCAATTCCATTTCTCCTTGCGGTGGGTAAGGTGCTATACAACGATATCTGAAAAGGAAATTGTAAGAATGAGAAAAAAAATATAGAAAACTATTAATATTATTATTTCATGGTTTTTTGATTTGCTGCTTTATACACACTCTTTTAAAAAGTTTTTTTTCACCTGAGACCTGAGGTAAAGGGACATTTTTCCTTAAAAGGTTATTGAGTATATTTTATTGAGAGAAGCTCATGAGCACAATCTTTTGTTTCTCAAATAGTGATGGATTGTCTGGGATTTTCTTAATTCTTGTATCTGTATTCATTTCTAGTGTTCCTATTATAATTGGAATAGTGATTGTCTTTAAATGTCACATTCATATAATTTCTATTTCCATGCTCTCATATTTTAAAAGTTTGTCAAAATCTTTTGTTGGGTTCTTTTTAGCAGATAAAATGACGATGTCTACGAGACAACACTTAAGATTTTTGAAGTCTTTCTTTATTATAACTGGTCTATTGGCCTGTGTAGAGCAATTGAAATGTATGGTGAAATTGTTGTTGCTATTGTGTCTTCTTCTTCTTCTTAGTAATAGTAGTAGTAGTAGGTAGTACTTGCATTTTTATGTTCATATCAGATGTCTGGTGGTTATTGCAAGTATCCTCAAATCTCAAGTATTTTTCTCAGTATTCTCACAGACCCCAGTAATTTCATAGTCTAGACAATCTCTTTACACTAATTTCCTAATTCACCCAGTCTTACTTCTAGTGTTCTTGGCACTGTTCCAAGTGCTCTAACTATTATAGGCATCACTCTAACCTTCTGCCCAAACTTTTCTCAGCTCCCAGACAGATCTTGTTATTTTTCCAGATTGTTAATTTCTTTCCTTTTTCACTCTGTGGCTTATTGAACCTTGTAGTGGTGGGTCGTCGTCTTCTTTTTGTAGTAGTAGTACTACTACAAAAAAGTTCAGAAAGTATTTTTTGATTCAGCAACACATTTAGAACTCTTGTACAGCCATGAAACAGATTCACTGTCATTAGTAAAGAACTTGGTATGGATGGTGTATGTGAGTGTAGTTTGCAAGCCACTGTCTTCCATTAGACACCCTATCTATTTACCAAGTTTAACTCAGTCTGTAAAGGAACTTCTAGTAAGAGTCAAACCCAATAGTAATGAATAGTTTGTAAGATTATTACCATAATACACTGTAGAAAATCAGGATAAAACTAATAAGGATTACATTAAAAATCTTTTTTTAATGACACCAACAATTATAGTTCTTTTCTTTATTTAAATTAAATCTCTCTAAATTTAAATTATTTAAAAATTCAATGACTATGAAAAAAGTAGTTTTACTTACTTTTTTACTTTCAAGGACATTACTCATATAGGTATTTTTGGTTCTGTTATTATAAAAATGAATTTTCTATACACTATGTCAAATTTTATCATTTAAATCAAGACGAAATCAATTAACATTAATTAATGCTCATAAAAATTTCAGGATATATCTACATGCTAAATATATAAAGTGAATTTCAACCCCTAATATTGCTTTTATTAGAGACATTTACAATTATGTAATGGTGGTGTGAGATTTTTTTTATTCAAGGAGTGTTTATCATATTATAAATAAATATATATAACTATTATATTGATAATTATAATTACTCTTCATAATTACTTTTATAAATTGCAAAAATATAAAGACATAAGCTGAAAAGAGAAACAAGATATTGTAAAGTTAATGATTAATGAAAAATCATGTTGGAAAATGCAAAAATAGAGTTGAACAAAGATCACATAAAAATTATAAACATTGGCAAGATAAGAACAATAAAAAGACTGGCTTTTATTTTTTATATCATTTCACTAAAGCAAGGTGATAAAGCCACTAAGATGCAAGGGTTACTGAATGTGAGAGAATATAAGAAAAAGGAAAACATTAAGGAAAGAACAATAAAAGAACAGGAATTAAGAAAACAGAAGATAATGATTGGCATTGCATTTAAATTTTTGAAGATCAAAGTTGACTGGAAAGCAAGAAACTTTAAGAAAAATGAGATTTGTAGCAAAAAAGTGGATTGACCAGCAAAACAATATTCAAAAAGGCTTGTGTTAGGAATATAAACAGAGACGCAAAATATTAAGAACATTAGCTAAATTATAACATTTGAAAAAACATCAAAAAGAGTAACATAAGTTGGATGAAAAAGTGAACAACTAATTTCTCAGAAGCAATTTTTAGTGATGAACATAGAGCTACATTGGATGGTATAAATGGCTGCCTAGAGGTTGGGTCATACATGGAAAGACTTAAACATCTAAGTGGAGAGATAGATTAATGTTTAATCTAGTATTGTAGGCAATAAAATTATATATATTATATAATATATATAATATATATATATTACATATATATAGTATATATATAATTTATATAATATATATATATATAATACATATATATTACATATATACATAATATATATATATTACATATATATATATATATTACATATACATAATACATATATATTACATATATATAATATATATATATTACATATATATAATATATATATATTACATATATATAATACATATATATTACATATATATAATACATATATATTACATATATATAATACATATATATAATACATATATATTACATATATATAATACATATATATTACATATATATAATACATATATATTACATATATATAATACATATATATATTACATATATATAATACATATATATTACATATATATAATACATATATATATTACATATATATAATACATATATATTACATATATATAATACATATATATAATATATATATATAATATATATTACATATATATATATATATATATATATATATAATTTATATATATATATATATAATGTATTTAATATAATATATATATAATGTATTTAATATAATATATATATATATAATGTATTTAATATAATATATATATAATGTATTTAATATAATATATATAATATATTATATATATAAATTTATATATATATATATACATAATATAAATATATTATATATTATATATAATATATTATATATATAAATCTATATATATACATAATATAAATATATTATATAATATATATAAATCTATATATATATATACATAATATAAATATATTCTATAATATATATATTATATATATAAATCTATATATATATATAAATAATATAAATATATTATATAATATATATAATATATTATATATATAAATCTCTCTATATATATACATAATATAAATATATAATATAATATATATAATATATTATATATATAAATCTATATATATATATATACATAATATAAATATATTATATAATATATATAATATATTATATATATAAATCTATATATATATATATACATAATATAAATATATTATATAATATATATAATATATTATATATATAAATCTATATATATATATATATACATAATATAAATATATTAAATAATATATATAATATATTATATATATAAATCTATATATATATATACATAATATAAATATATTATATAATATATATAATATATTATATATATAAATCTATATATATATATGCATAATATAAATATATTATATAATATATATAATATATTATATATATAAATCTATATATATATATACATAATATATAAATATATTATATAATATATTATATATATAAATCTATATATATATATACATAATATATAAATATATTATATAATATATTATATATATAAATCTATATATATATATACATAATATATAAATATATTATATAATATATTATATATATAAATCTATATATATATATATACATAATATATAAATATATTATATAATATATTATATATATAAATCTATATATATATATACATAATATATAAATATATTATATAATATATTATATATATAAATCTATATATATATATACATAATATATAAATATATTATATAATATATATAATATATTATATATATAAATCTATATATATATATACATAATATATAAATATATTATATAATATATATAATATATTATATATATAAATCTATATATATATATACATAATATATAAATATATTATATAATATATATAATATATTATATATATAAATCTATATATATACATAATATATAAATATATTATATAATATATATAATATATTATATATATAAATCTATATATATATATACATAATATATAAATATATTATATAATATATATAATATATTATATATATAAATCTATATATATATATATATATATATATATATATATATATATATTTTATATATATATTTTTTTGTCATCCACAGACAGATCAGTGTCGCCAGACATCCAGTTGCCTCTAGCTAGGATCGAAACCAGACTGAATTTGTGTCAGTCGGAACTTCTCCCACTAAGCCGTCAGTGCACAGCAGGGATGAAGGTGAATTTTAGCGTGTTTATTTTTAGATTTAGATAAACACACAGTGACTGACAGTGACTCAATTCTGCCGAAGAGTCGTGCAATATTAGCTTAAATAGTCACTGTTTACAAGCTCACACCTGAAACCAAAGAGCTCAACCGAAATGAATTTTTCAGGAGCCAACATATATTATATCTATATATAATATACATATATTATATCTATATATAATATACATATATCTATATATAATATACATATATTATATATATATATAATATACATATATCTATATATAATATACATATATTATATATATATATAATATACATATATCTATATATAATATACATATATTATATATATATAATATACATATATTATACATATATATTATATACACATAATATACATATATATAATATACACATAATATACATATATATAATATACATATAATATACATATATATAATATACATATAATATATATATATATAATATACATATATATAATATACATATAATATACATATATATAATATACATATAATATAATATACATATAATATATATATATAATATACATATAATATATATATATAATATACATATAATATATATATATAATATACATATAATATATATATAATATACATATAATATATATATAATATACATATAATATATATATATAATATACATATAATATATATATATAATATACATATAATATACATATATATAATATACATATAATATACATATATATAATATACATATAATATACATATATTATATATATAATATACATATATTATATATATAATATACATATATAATATACATGTATAATATACATACAATATATATATAATATACATATATAATATACATGTATAATATACATACAATATATATATAATATACATATAATATACATATATAATATACATATAATATACATATATTATATACATATATAATATACATAATATACATATATTATATACATATATAATATACATAATATACATATATTATATACATATAATATATATATAATATACATAT
>OZ038520.1:26228871-26581371 GCA_964036315.1 Acanthosepion esculentum | reverse complement strand
CCTTTCAACTTGTGAAGAAGACCAGTATACCAAACCCTGTCAAATGCCTTCAAAATATCCAAAACAACAGCCCAAGCTTCACCTTATCTAAAGTTTGATAGACACTTTCAGCAATAATTGTTGATACATCAGCAGTTGACCTAGAAAAGTGAAAGTGATATTGATATCTGAAAGGACCTGCTAGGTGAGATGCTTAACCAATTGCAAATTAATTTGAATTTCTAGTACTTTGCAAAAAGAGGTAGATCAAAGACTGGAACTACAGAAGAGTATTTCCAAGAAATTTCAAGCAAGAAGCAGCAAGGCACTTATTGCAGAGTTTAGAAAGAATATCAGCCAATTCAGGAGCATATTTCTTAAGGACTATTGCACGGATACCATCAAGTCCACATGATTTGTGAGGATCCAGTTTAGAGATGATGGCAGAAACCATGGATGCCATTATATGCATACCACTCAATAGAAAATTAATTCTAAGTGGAAAGTTAGGCAAAGATACTGAAGATGAGTCAATACTTAATATTATATTCTAAATACCAGTTTTTACTGTAGTATACAATCCACAGTTTCTGCTAAAACATGTGACCTACAGTTTGTTAGTATATATGTTCGACTTACTTGGTCATATAATGTTAACTTGTAATGTGTGTTTTCATTGATATCAGTCTAATTAAAAAAAAATGGTTGCCTTTTCTGAGTAAAAATGGGAATGTATGTATGTATGTATGTATGTATGTACCTCTTATATAAGCATCTAAGAATTGGTTGGTATTCATCCACAGAGACATACTTGGTTTTCTTGCATTTTATAGCAAGCAATTACTTCTTGCAGATAATCAAATAGATTATGTACATGTAAAAAAGATACACTACTTTCTCTGGTAATAACAGTGATATAATTGGAACTACCATTTTATGGTATTATTTTGACTCTTATGATTAGCTTAGTAGAGTGTGCACATTTTGGTAGACTATGTAATATTGTAGCTTTTAGGGATCTTTAGTTACTGTCATAACTTGAGTTTTGTTTTCAAAATAAAAGATTACTATATTCATGCTTTCTTTTGGCTTCCATAAAAATAAGTTATTCACAATCATAATGTAAAACTTATGTGATCATCATCTGGGAATCAATACTTAATGATACAAAAAATGTTTCTATAAAAATTTAATAATTAAAAAAATCTTGCTGAAAGTGATCAAAAACTGAACCTCTTCTTCGTGTTTCTTTTTTTTTTGTCACAAAATGCACCTGACAAAAGCTGAATAATAGATCAACTAAAAAGTTATATTAATAGTAAGTATATAAAGAAAAGGTTCGATTGTCCTTGCTGGCGATGTTAATGACTCTTCTCAAAGAAATATGATGAATGGATCAACAGAAACATTGTGTTACCAACAAGCATTCTAAGAAAAGATTTGAACATCTAAATAATGTTAGCTATATTAATGTCTTTTCTCACAAGTTATATACAATAAAAACAAGTCATTCACAATCATTATTTGAATAACAAGCAAGCAGCAAAATTCTTAGGAAATGTTAATATTTTACTTTTGTTTAAAGAGTTGCTTTATTATTCATTTTTATTATTATATTTTCTTAATCTTTTAAAGAAGAAGAAACAATACTGGACTGAAGAACAGAACTGCTACATTGGGCTACAACTACTGAATTGGGTAACATTTAAGTCTAATTGTACTAAACTTTATATCGAATTTCTCCTTATTAGTAGCCCAAATTAGCCAAATTTATATTAAAAAGTAACTCAAATAGTCACAAGGAGTGAAATTCAAAGTTTAGTAGCAGTGAGCTTTTGAAATTATCCCAGTCAGGTAACCCTACTTACAAGTACAATGTTTTTTTATAGAATAGAGAAATACAATGAATGTAATAGGGCAACAATTGGGGGATCTGTTTATAACTTGGCTATGAAACAAAAATGTTACCCCATTTAATATTCAAATTGTTAATTAATTATTGCTGATGTGCAGAGACAATTTCCAGATTGAGTTACAAGTAGTAAATTTGGCTTCATTTGAAAGCCCATTGCTACAAAATTAACCAATCCAGTAGCCATACCTGCAAGTATATTTTCTTGAGTAAAGAAATACATGAAATCTAATAGGGCAAAAATTGGGGGTCTGTTTATAATTTGGCTATAAAACAAAATAGATCTCCAATTTAATATCCGCCTATCTGTTAATCAAATATTGATGGTTTACAAAAGAAGATTTCCAAATTAGACAAAAAATAGTGAATTGGGTAGCATTTGAAAGTCTAATATGACTAAATTTTGTATCTCATTAACCCTGATTAATTTAACAAGAAGCCTAAGAGTCACATATAGCAAAATTCAAAATTGTCATACTGGGCTTTCAAAAGTCTGGCAACCCAGCTAAAAAAAATGAATAAATAATAGACATTAAAGCTAATAATATTTGTTAAATAAATTGAATATTAATAATGTATATAGGCATGTACTTTTTAAAATGTTTTTCACCCTGTATTTCACACTGAATTTTGATCAGAAATTTTTATTGTATAATGTTATATTCAAATCAATTAATATGCATCACTGAATTAAAGCAGAAAATAAATATTTTTTGCATAAAATATTTTATTTTTATAAAAATATTTTCATCATTATGCATATTAATATACTCATTTACTTGCTACAAGATAGGTACTGATGTCTGTTATAATTAAGTACTAAATTTATAGAAAATTAAGTAAAAGTGAAATATTTCTTTTATTTAAAAAATGGTTTCACTTCTGGCAAAATGTGTTAGGGACATGATTTTGCTTTTCTTATTTTCTTTTACATTGTAATATCTTACCTGATTATCTTTTAAATAGACAATCCATATCCAAGTTTAATATTTCAACTAATGAGATTTTCTTTAATATTTTTACATGTAACCATTAGCACTTTTGTACCACAGTGACTATAGTCCTATGACAAAATGGATTTAGAACAATTTTGCATATTTTTCTCTCTTTATGCATCAAAAGTAATCTTAAACAAATTCACAAAGATACAACAGTTAGTATAAAGCAGAATAGCAAGCAGATAAACAAAAACAAAACATGCATCTTGTGAAAATCGTTTTCACCTCACCTCATATTCTAGATCAGTGGTTCTCAAACAGTTTCTTTTCTTTTTGCCTATGCATCATTTTTACCATATTTCAAAATATTCCTTCCATTTTTAAAATTAATCACAAAGGTTCATTGTCATATAACTTATAGAAAAATCAATATTCCAAGAATTTGAATCTACCAATCTGTGACCCAGATTTCCAGCTGAAACCCCAAAATTGCCCTTGTGTGATAGTCAAGAGGAATTCCTATGGTTGATAACCACTGTTCTAGATGAACATTTAAACTTTAAAATATGTGTGTGATTCATTTTATAGCATGTGCAAAAACCTGAAAGATTAAAATTAAAGTCATAAGCAAAAATAAAAGAGAAATTAGGACATCAGGGTCTCCATAATTACGTGAATAGATTATATTTCAATACCATTTTGCTTTGATACTTTTTTAATTGATAGATTCATTCATTTTCTATGGCTTATCAACCCTTTTCAGGTTATTTAAAGCCAGAAAATATTTATAAATTGTAAGGATTTTTTTTAGATAATAATGGCTTACAAGTTTTACTAATTAACTCATAACTAGGGGAGAATAGGTGGATTTATACCTTTCCTAAGGTTATTTACATGTAAGTGAATATAACGAACCCAATTGGAATTAAAACTCAGGTCTCTGATTAACAATTCTAAGCCATTATCTATTTAACTACCTTCACAACAAAGTATATATCACCTAGTATTCGCAAGTGATCACCCATGTAGGTACTGATTAAACTCAATGTTGCTTAGCTTAAGTGATTGTATTGGAACCAATGTTTCAACATAATATGGTCATAAGCCTCTTTTTTTTCTTTTAGTACAAGAGTCCATAAGAAAATGGGCAAAGGAACAAAAATTGTCCACTTCACTCAGCCTTAATTTTAGCATGCCATCGACATCAGGGAATAGCCCTAACCTTATTTAAGGGCACAATTTGAGAGATTTCCTGCAACTAGATACTGATCTATGGCTACCAATAAACAAGAATGGGGCAATAAAATGTCAAAGACGTATATTCATTTTTTTTAGGATTTTTTTCTGTTCTTATGAAGATTTCTTGTAATTTTCGTTTTACATTCATTTTCATTTGGCTTAAAATACTATTCACACTCATCATTTTTTTAAAATTGTGTACACAATATGAAATCAGTAAAATAAAATGCAAGTGAAAAATTACTTGGTTTTGTTTTGCCTTGTTTTTCATATAAAATAAATTGTGCTATTAAAAATAACACAAATTGGAATAAACTAGATATAATAAAGTTCAATACATGAAAAAAATATTATAAGAATATAATAAATTAAATACATTAGGTAAAGTGAGAAAGGGACAAATTTTTCTTTTATATTCCTTTTAAATAAATCATCAAATAATAATTATTTCTAACAAATAAGAGCAAAGCAATAATTTACAGCTGATATAGGATCTTTCAACTTATTCTTTTTTGAATCAACCATAAAATAAAAATTTCGAAAACTTCTAGTTAAGATAAAAGAAAAATATTTTCCATAAAATAAGAATTTACTGGGAAAGTCTAAATATGAATTTTAAAAAGTCAATCTAGATCTTTAAAGATACATCAGTGAAAATAGACATACATTATTTTAGGGATTTTATTCTTATTCAACTAAGGATACAAATGAATGAACCAAATTGTTGTCTATTCATTCCTCATTTGCAAGAATTAAGTAAGGATGACCATCTTCTCTCCTCTACCATCCTGTACCGATTGCTTAGGTTTGATTGTCTTGGCTCAACATACTAAAATGAATAAAGAAACTGTGAAGTTGTAAGTTTCTATCAGTTACCTTTTCTTAGATAAACAAAGTTATTTTTGCCCATTCAATAAATGCAGTGGAAGTGAGTTCAAATAAAGTGCAGGAGGAGGATTTTTAATTTTTGAAATTTTAATATGCATACTCCTCCCACCCCAGTTTATTTGAGAATCAAGAGTAATTTTCCTTATTTGGTACTCTCATCTTTGTAATAAATGAGGGGAGGCAAATAAAGTGGAGTAAAGGGGGGGGTCTTGCTTTTTGAAATTTTTACAAGTGTACCCTGCCTCATTTATTCAAGAGGTAAGAGTACAGAATAAGGAAAAAATTGCTCTTGTATCCCAAATAAATGGTGGTGATAGGCTTATTAAAATTTTGAAAATTAACAGACAATTGCCTCCTGTTTATATGAGAGGTAAAAGTATAGGAGTGAAGAGCACCAACTATCCTGTTATTTGGCTATACTTTAAGGCAGTGGTTCCCAAATGATGCAGCACATCTCAGGGGCAATAGAAGAGGATAGCAGGTGAGGTGGAATGATTGCCAGACAAAGATTAGAAAACAGTTTCAAAAAATTTATATGCCAAAGATAAATATAATTTCAAAATTTAAAGTATTATTATGGATTACTTGTAATTGTATGCATGTGTCCCAATATAAATAGTTATGAATAATTATTGACTGAATTTATTATTGTGATATTTTTGCATTATACCAAGTGTTAAGAATATAGTAACTAGGGTCTACAAATTGGAGGAGAGAGTTATCAATGATAATGTTCCAATTTCAAATCTGCAGTTATCTACCTTTAACACTCTCTCTGTTTTTTTTATTTTTAAATGTACTTTTTATCACATAAAATTTGGTGAGTAGCAAGCAAATTTTCATTCCAAAAATGCAACCAAGAGAAAAAAAGTTTGGGAACCAGTGCTTTAGGGGCTAAGAAACAAGAAGCAATTCCCAACCGATTGGAGAAATAGATTCATGCCTTTCCTAACAGCATAAATATGAAGTGAACACAAACTATGTCAGCTAGAACTTGAATTCCATTTGCCAGTTCCATTTTCTGTGCTTACAATCAGTATTTCTGTACCATTTTGTGTGCAGATAGCCTAATGGTTTATTGGCATAGAAAGTGTAATCACTGAGCCAATTTCAAATTCCAGCCTAGCCTGTTGTATTCATTTATCTTCTCCCGACTCTGGGTTAAATAGCTTGAGTGCATTGTACTCTCTAGCTCTAGGTCTGTCTAAGAAAAAGAAAACTCTTAATTTCAAACCATAGAGGTAACCACTCCACTATCTTTCCCAAGAGGTTATTGCAGTCCACAAATAATGGCTGCACCTTTCTAAGTATACTACCTGTTAGGGTGGTTAGCTAATCCCAGATGCAGACACCTGCTCCAGTACGTTTCTATTTCTTCAACACTTACAGAGCCAACTTGTAGTTTATATTGCAACTATACTGAGTGGATCCGAGTTACCGTTTTTAGGAAACAGTGCATAATCTGAATTAATGTGATCAGTAATTGAACAAATCCAGTGCTCTCAAAAACTTGGACATGATAACTTTATACTGGTACAATAATGAATAGCTTCCATTCAGTTTCATCTACCCAATTTCACTCACAAGGCTTGGGTTAACAGTATTGCACATATACATGGATTGTCTCTCCAGGCTGATATTATCAAGAAGTCACCTCCTTAACAAATCACCTATAATGAGACTTGAAACTGGATTTCAAGGTCAGAGCACTAACATTCTCACCACTTGAACACATAATCCAAATAAAGAAATCCATAATAAAGAAACAGAATCTATAGAGAGCTATGATCAACTAAACTCTAAAAGTATTTAAACACTATTTAAACACACACACACACAAACATATAGAACTGATGTGCCTTAACCAACTCAACTGCAAAGAAGCATTACTGATCAAGCAAGGTCTGAACGGTGCCTTTAAATGAAATCCTTCTTGCTATAGATTCCTCAAAATTATCATGCTCTGTTTTGTATGCAAATGTAAACAAAGTCATTTTCTAAAGCAATGCATTTTTTATTTATTAATCTGATAGATTTCGGATTTAAGTAAACACTGTTTATTTATTAAACTGTATATTCAGATCAGTAGACAAAAATAAATATACTGTTTAACATTAGGATATTATATCAAAAACATGTCAAAATCACTACACAACTGCAGTCATGTTTCAATGCATATCAATGCATCTCATCAGGTGATTGCAAATTACTGGTAAGTGAACAATTTATTTAGATTTAAAAGCAAAATACAACTTCTTTTTAAAACACCAAAGACATGTAGATCTTTATATAAACCCTGTCTTCTGTGCTTACATGAAAAATTGGAAATTATTGTATTCAATAAAAATTCCTTATTAAATCAAAGAAAGGAAGTAACAGTAAATGGTAAACATAGTTTACCTTTTACCATGCAATTTAGTTAAACTTTGGAATTTGATTATGCTTTTTCTTATATTTCAGTTGTACTACATGTATATGGTTTATCTTTCTATTTGTAAGATTAATTTGGATTTAATATAATTTTGTATTAATCTCCTGGTAGTATTAGTAACATCTTGTATGGATGTATTGGTATTTGATTGGTATTTTTAACATTTTACATTGATTGGTTAGTGTTATTAATATCTTATAAGAATCTTTATTCAACAGTTGCATATTAATTTACCAAATAATTCTATACGTTTAAATTATTTACTAGTTTCTTAAAGAAACTATTTATTTATCAACTATAAAAGAATTTTATGTGGGAAATTCACAAGGCATATAACTTATTTAGCATTTTGCTAAATTACCTCTGCACCCCATTTTTATTTGTTAGGAAACGACATTGTCTAGTTTGTATAATTTAAGTAACCATTTACGTTCACTCTAGTTTATATCTGGCTGCTATTAGCTGCACATAACACATTTATAAAACATTTATAAAAAATATGTATGTCATTTGATCAGAGAATAGCCCAAAAACCTAATAACTCCCACCCTTTTTCTTTTTTTGTAAGAGGTTGTATTTTATTTTTAAATCTAAATAAATCATTCACTCACCATAATTTACAATAGCCCGATGAGATACATTGATACACATCAAAAGACGACTGCAATTGTGTAGTGATTTTGACATGTTTTCAGAGTAATATCCTAAAATTAATAATATTGCTCTACTTTGTATTGAGCCCACTTTTAAATTAAATATTACGAACATTGGAATTATAATCTATTTGTTCTCATTGTCTTATCTACTTTCTTCTTGGACTTTAATTTTTACTATTTATAATATATTAACATAAGCCTTTAAAAATTTCTTCTGTAGATAATATTACTAATGACACCCCAAAGTAAAAGTAAATAAAACAGTAATTTAAAATGATTAAAAAAGTAAAAATGATGTTAGCAGTGTAATATAGGACAAAAGCAACCCTTTTGAGATAAACATAAAACAAATTAAATGGAAAAGTACTTTAACTTCCACAATTTTGGTTTTCAGTTTTTAACCTAATAATTTAATACAATTTTCAAAGCAACAGAGTAATTTAAAAAATACAGAAAAATACTTATGGAATTCATTTTGCTTGGTTGATTTTGTTTCACAACATGAGCTATTTAATGACAAAATCTAAATATTTTGAACACAATTTTATGGTTTCAGCTAAATATATTTTGAATGCAATTGTCTGCCTTCATCTCCAGATAAAATGTATTGTCGATTATTTTGCTATAAAATGTATTGTTGGTAATTCTACTATAAAATGTATTGATGGTCATTTTGATAATTTTATAATGTATTGTTGGTAATTTTACTATAAATATGTATTATTGGTAATTTTGTTATCAATATGTATTGTTGGTAATGTTTTTTATAAAAAATGTATTACTGGTATTTTTATTATAAAAATGTATTTTTAAACTTTTATAGTGTTTTGTTTTTCTTATGGAATTAATGTAAGTACCTCCCAAAAATGCTAAAAAATCAGCAAACCGTAATGAAAACATAGTTTATCATCATAATCTTTATGTTATTAAGAGGAAGGATCAAAGTATTTTTTGAATATTTAATTAAATTCTTTACTTAGAACATTTGAAATTTTGATTAAAAAATTGTTTTTCTTGCATCAGCAGTTGTACTAACTTTTAAACTATCAAATTTGAGCCTTTTTACAGTGGCAAACACATTAATTTGAAAATTCTTGCAAAAATCAAATTGTCAGATTTTAATTAAATTTTCAGGACTTATTCACAAATGAATGAAATTACAAGACATTATTTAATTAGAGAAGCTTTTAATTGCTTTTATAAATAACATATATTAAAGACAATATTGTCTGAAGAAAAAACATTTTTTACAATTTCAAATTGAATAATTTATAGTTTTTAAATGTCTTAAAATTCATTTTCAATGTAATAATTCTTAGGGAATATTGTACTTAAGTAAAACTATATTTACTAATCATATTGTAAAGCTAATTACAATTGGATGACCCTGAATATTTTTAAAAGAATTTCACTTTTTTCTTGTATGTGTAATTATGTACTGAATTTCTGAAGTATGGATGTACAAACTGAAAAATCTTATCATTAAAAGGTCACGTAATTTAAGGGCTGTCCCCCTTTATAAACTTTATCATCTGCTACACCATACTTAACTCTGAAAATGTTTGGCTATCAATAAATCAATTAACACATCAGAAAAACAAGACACTGTAGTTAAGAAATGTTTGTATACAACATTTTATGCTGTAAGTAATATTTGTTTCAAATCAGATTAATTTAACTTTAAATTTGCTAATTTTCCTCAAATAATGTTTCAGAAATATTTATTTTATTTTTGCAAGATTTTTAAAACAGAGAATTAACTTTTGTTTACAAATGTGTCAAAAATAGCCGATTTTTATCAATTTTACAAAAAAAAAAAAATCAATTCTAATCAATATAATTCCTGTTTGAAATGCACCACAGAGTATTTTGCTTACTGGAAATCCTGACTTTTTAGATGGGTCTTGTAGCAGACAATTTTTAAAACTTTTAAAACAAAAAATAAGCAAAAGTTAAAAAATGAATAAAGATCTGCAAAATTCATCTACTTCATCAACTGATCATTCATCAATACACTAACTTTACTAATTTAAGTTACTACTAAAATGTAATGCATCTCAATTATTATTTTAAGCTTATTATGACATAGCCAGTAACAAGTTTCAACCTATCTTTTATTTACTTTGTGTTAATAAACCATTTTGTTAATATTACAATTAATCTCTTGGCATAAATGATGACAAGCAAATTTACTCCAGTTTCATACAGATTAGAAAGTAGCAACAATCTAAGCCAGGAGTTGTACAACTTTTCTGATAGAATACCAGATTGCTAATGTATTTTGGATATGTGAGCCAAGACAAACTAAAAGTATATATGGATGGGTTTTTTTTATTTATTAATCCAACATTTTATTACTTAAGCATTATTTTTAGTGGGTACCCATATATGAGTAGATGCTACACTTATTTATTAAACAGTATTTTTATTTATTTTTGACTACTGGCCTGAATAGTCAAGAAATCTTACTGAAGAAAAATATAGCCGAGAGTGCATATTTTTCTTCAATAAGATTCCTCAAATATTCAGGCCAGTAGAAAAAATAAATATATATACTGTTTAATAAATAAAAAGAGCATCTAGTCAAATATGTATATTCATTATAAATAATGTTTAAGTAATAAAATATATATAATAAAAAATGATACAAAATATAGCACTATCTTAGATTTACATCATACATGTATATGTGAATATATTTAATGAATAAATAAAAGTTCAAAAGACATATATATATATATATATTATATATATATATTAGGAGATCAGCTGATTCCACTACCTTGGTTTCAAAAATAAAGCATTAGGAAATAAATTGAGCAAAATCGCCTGAAGATACTGAAAGGTTGAAGCCGAGGTAGCAGAATTGGCTGATCTCCTAATTTTTATACTTAAAAGCTCTACATATTAAACTTTTATATTTTTTATACTACTGTTTCCTGGTCTAATTCAACTTTGATAATTAACTTTTTATATATATATATATATATATATATATATATATATATATATATATATATATATATATATATATATAATGCTGAAGTCAATCTTTTTTGTTACAAGGGATGAAATACAATTTCAAATACCAAAGATTTAACAAGAGTCTTAGTTTTTTATATATATATATATATATATAACTTAACAAATCAGAGAATTCAGAAAGCCATGGTAATATTTTATATTTCACGAGACCAATAAAATTCGATTTCACTTCATCAGACCTTGCACTTTCACTAAGAATAAATATACATTTGTTCCTCAGAATTGCACCAGTGAGGAGTAAATATATATATTCAAGTCTTTAGAACCTTTCTTTGTTTTTACTCTTAATGTCTCAGCTGATCCATTTTTCACTTTCTTAATAAGTTAATCCTTATGAAAGAAAAAGAATCAAAGTTAGGGGGAAATCTCTTTTTACATAGTATCTACTAATCTTAGATGGTTAACTTTAAAAATAGATGAAAAATAGAGCCAAGTATAGTGATCTACAAATAATGCAGAAAATCCCATATTTTATACATTCGGTTACACTAGATACCATATAGATTGTACATGCAAAGACTGTAAAAATCAGTCAAAACATTGTGGTAACAACAATAAAACAAAAAATATTAATCAGTCATCTAATGAACTATAGGAATTAATGACTTTTGGCTGTTTACAGGTACTAAGTCTACTGTAAGAAATTTTAAAATATTCTACATTATATACATATATGTATATATATATACAAACACACACACCCTTTGCAATCATCAAGCTCTCAAAACAATATATGTGTGTGTGTGTGTGTGTGTGTGTGTTTGAGACTATTCTATATACGCATAGAGAAAATGCTTGAATCCATCTTTTCCCTACAAGACAAGGATAAAATAATACAGCAGACTAGGCTCTCTAGCACTGATGAGTCTGCCAATCTAAGATAATTCAAATCTTTTCCAACACATAATAATAGGGCAGCTTCTGAAAGTAAGGCTCATTACCACCATGTTCTTGGGAAAGGCCTGAATCCTACAGAGAAGAAAGAATAAGTGTGACAAACTGATAGACATACAGTGTAGAAATCAACACCATGGTAACTGTGGATTTCACACCTTAAGTAATCATCAGATCATGTGTTACTCCTTGAGTGGGCTCCATGGGTTTATGGGAAACAATCTTGTCCAGACTTTTTATTAATAGTATTATTGATGAAATATAATTGTTTTACACACACATTTTTTTTTTTCATCACCAGTAGTTTCATGCAAAATGCAATCTTCAGGTGAAGATTGGAAATTGTGCATGAAACTCAGAGTTGTGCTACTGGCAATCATATATATATATATATATATATATATATATATATATATATATCCTTCACTGATAGCTCAACTCAGAGTTTCATGCCTGTTTGCAAGAAAGCAAAATCTATAAGTGTTATTCATTTACCAATTTTTGGCTATCATGAAACCAAGATTTGTTTTTCACTTGGCTGAATATATCTCCCTCATTATTTATATATATATAAGTGATAGAAATTAGGAGGATTTGAGATTATAATTATCTCAAATCCTCCTAATTTCTATCACTTGCATATCCTTGCCTGAACCGGCTTCTAATGCTCTGAATAGAACAGCTTGGGGATAGTAGTCGTGGCTCATGAGGGCATGGTCCTATGGGTAAAAGAGAAACTCACCCGAGTTCCACCACGGAATATGTGATTGAGCAATGCTATATCAAGTCTGATTCACTACCTCTTCGTCACCGAGGTCCGTTGGAACAGTAAGTATGACGTTTGCCTGATAACATAATTGTCCGGGTTTTAATTCTCGGTAGTGGATGCATGTCGCCAATGAGTCCCAAATATAGGACGGAATGGCCATCCAGTGCATTCTGTTGAGGTTTCTTCTAAACTCAATGAATTACTTAATTATAATATATATAAAAATTTGTCACTTAACTGACTGATGTTGTATTAAGTATATTAAGCACTCCAACCCCATGTTTTTGTAGACAAACGTTTTTTGTAATCATTCAGTTCACTCATCAGGAGTGCTTTATTCCTTTAAAAGAGCTTTTTAATTATAAATTGTTGGATGAATAATTTTCATTAATGTAACATACAATTCATCTTATCCATAACTGAAAGTATTGAAATTTACTTCAAAATTTTAGTATACATTTTACAACTAAAATAAAACAAAAGGTGCTAGAACCATATATATTCAACCATGTTGAATACCTCAAGAACTGTAGTATTGCTGTAACTTGGTAACCTTTCATAAGAATCCTTACTAAATAGACACTCTCCTATGATGTTACTCAGTCCACAAAGAGATATCATTGAGTGAACTAATACACTGTGTAACACTTGTATTCACACTTTGCTTTATGTGCAAGGCTTCACTTACATTTGTCAGCTACCATTACATCTGGATACTTCTGGCTTTTCCTTAAAATAAAATTGCTGTTGAAATTCTATGGACAAAAATAAGGAATATGCAAAAATATCAAGAAAGGACTTTTCAGACACTTAACAGGTGGAAGGAATGCTGGGATAAGTGTATATGGTCTTTGAATGGGAGAGATACACTACTGTCTTAGGTGGTTTATTTTTTAATTAATATCAAATGGCTTGAAGCTTTCCATGAGGAAGAGAAAAAAAACTCAATGAAATAAGTCATTAATTATTTTACTTTAAAAAGAAATTTACTTAGCAAACATTAAAAAGATCAAACATACTTCAATTTAATATCTTTGAGTCATAGCTAAGTAATAAAAGCTAATTTTTTGTTACTATTTTTAACTAGTGAATAGATATTTTTTCATCTCAGTTGATTTTAATTGTAACTAGTGAAATCATATTACAGCTATTAAACAATGCAGATAAAATAAAGAATAATCTCTTAGCAAGACTTGAACTCACACCCATCTTACATCAAAAAGCTTATCAAGATAGTTCCTCTAACCAAATGAATTACAATATATATATAGTATATTAAATATATTTTTAAAAATTATTGAATAGATATTTTATGATGTTCTATTGAGATAACCACAGAGGTATAAATAATTAAACATTTCTTTTTTTTTCCTTTTCTGATCACTTGGTCATGTTGTATATGTTTTATTTTACATAAACTAGTAGTCATGATTAATTATGTCCTGAAAGGACACTACACATAATAGTAGTAGTATCAGTACTAATATTTTCTTGAAATTAGTTATATTTATTCAAATAAACTTGGCTAACCATTAATGATTTTGACTTGTATTTCTTTCAGCTTAATTTCATTTTCTGTATTTACAGCAATAATATATAAGTAGTAATATCTTGAATTTTTATGAAGCATTACCAACCACTGTTAATTTTTTACTAGAATTTTTCATCTTATTTATAGTTGCTTTATTTATGCTAGTAATATTAGCAATAATATATTGAATTGTTATAAAATGAAGCATTGTCAACTGTTATTAAATGTAGACTTATTGTTTACATAATTTTAGAAGTTTTCATCACAACTAAATAACTTTATTAAACTATTGATCAATTGCAATAAAGACCATAGACTGATAGTTTGACTAGTTGAAATGGAAACAACTAAAATTAAGATGAAGTACTGATCAAAAATGAATAATGGTTGACAATGCTAGTAAATAAAATTAAAAAATAAAGATAAAATTTAAAAAAATTAGTAGTAATTTTATTTTCATATTCTGGCTACACTTATGATGGGTATCTGAAAAGTTATCAGCCTAACCAAGGAAAGATTCCAATGCAAATTCTAAGATTTGGCTATTTAATAAGATTTTAGTGAGTCAAGGCAAGAACTCTTTTTATTAAGTAATTGGTTTTACTTTTAACACTTTGCATTATTTACATCAGAATTTTTCTTCTATTGTAGATGGGTCCCTTAACTGCAATATTATCAATTCTTGATTTTAGTCAAAATTGTTTTAGCTGTTGCAATAGGAGGATATGACAACACAACTATGAAATTCAAATTTTTGTTCAGCCATAAAATGACCTACAGTGTGCTAAAGATTAAGACATGAGAATGAATAAAAAAAAAATAAAATAAAATATAAAAAAAAAATCCCAACTAGTGAAACCTTTGTCCTATTTGCATTATTGAAAAAGCGATTTTATCAAAATTTCAAAGCAGCATTTTTTTCTTTTATAAGTGGATAAAGTGGAAAAATCTCTCAAGAAAAAAAAAACATACATAAAGAGAACCAAATAGGACACATCTATTGTATATGCTTACTTAGTAACTGTTTTCTGTTTGCTGGTCTTTGTTAGGGTTGAAGTTGAAAAATCTAAGGATCCATATTTCTTGTGCTGAACCGGATCAGTCAATCTTCCATCGCCGGGGCAAGACCCACACCTCACAAAGTGGGTGCAAGAGAGAAAAATTGGGTTTGCAAGATTAATTCAGATTTTTTTTTTTTTTTTTTTCATAATTTATTTCCTAATTTTTGTATTTGCTTACTATAATTTCATATTATTTTCAACCTGGCCTCATATTCAGATCACTCTTAATTCCTATCCTCCATTTATGCATATATACTCAAATAATTTACATCATCTCTTAAATGATTATCAAGACTGTTTGGATTGATGAAAATAACATTTTCAGTTATTCTAGGAGAATTAGTATTTCTTTAATTGAAATTTCAGTTGCAACTCAAACTTTCATTCTTAATTTCTAATCTGTGTTTCTTAGTAACAATGAGTGACAGTCTGAAAATACTAAACAATTTCTGGAAAAGAATACAAGAAGTATTAATCATTTCATTTCTTAATTTTTATCAGGATTTGGTGGTTCCTAAAAACAGAATACTGATATGAGGCTTAAATAAATAAATTTAAACTTAAAATATAAAAATGAATATGAGGCCAGGTAGAAATAAATTTTAAAAAATAACTATTTTTTGTGCTATATATCTATACAACATGTAATGCCTTAAAGCAAATGATTTGGTTAATTTGTTTAATTTTAAATTTTACAAAGGACACTCCAAAAGTAATGCCTTCTATTTATTTTCACAACAGATATGAGGAGCACAATGAAAATTACTGGTGAGAGCCGGTTTTCAGTGATAAAACACTATTTTTCCACTCATTCATAACCATTGGTTATTCATTTTCAAGATTTTCTTAGTTTTATGGATTGACAGATGTACAGAACTGCCTGAAGAATGACCTATCACACACATTGCCCACCACCTGACTGTACTCATATCCATTGTTTGGTCTCCAAACATTCAACAAGTGTCAGCAAATGTTAATAAGGAGTTTTTTTTGTTGTTTTGTTTCATATGGAGGAATTAAATGATACAGCTCTGTTTCATGCACACTTTCATATCAGGCTATTTCACCAGACAGCTCTGTAATGAAGAAAAAAAAATTATGGATTTGCAGGAAGGTTCAATCACTACTGCCATAATATCAACATCTGTCCAGGTATCATGGGCCAACATAATAAAACAGGATGATTACTTTCAGAGTGACCCTGGTATATAGAATATGCACAAACTCAACTAGAATGTAAATGTCATTTCAGGACTTTATAAATATTCCATATATTTTTTTTTTTTGACAACTGTCTTCACTTTCATTCTTTTATAAATATTTCTACCAATATATTCTTCAGGTTTCCTAAGGTATTTATAGTATTTGAATATACTTTGATGTTAGCACTAAAACAATAGTTTAACACTTTATTCATTTCTTTGGCATCAAGAACACCAGTCTAACAGAGTACTAAGAAACTTGGTGCTACAGACCACCAAATACAAAATATACCAAAGGAAGTTTGAAGAACATATCTGTGTTAGATACAAGTTATAAAAATATATGGAATGATGAAAATACTTCATATCTGAGTTTCATCAATAGCTTTGCTTTGTATATTTCCATTTCACTCTTGGGTAAGAACATATTTGCCTTCCACAAGTAGGCCCTAAGATCAAAACTGGAAATTGATATCTGAAATCAGAGAAATTATACACTTAACATCTTTATTGCTACACGATATGCATGTGCACCTTTGGGCAGGAAATATGTAACCGATATCATGTGTAAGATTTATTAAACATATCAAAACATTTATTCACTGTGATATTATGTATAATGACAGTAAAAATTATACAAATTAAGAAAATACTTAAGTCTTTAATCTCTGCCCAGAAAACATGTGAATCAAATTTCCTAGATGAATGAATGGTTGATAGAGTAGTTTATTAACCATAGTTAATCTGGTTTTCTTTCACAAACTGTAGATTCTATGTACATTGTTATTAAGAAACCTTTTAATTTTTAACATCAAAACATCTTTTGAGATAAGAACTACTATATCTATGTTGAATTTCTTAAGTTATACAGTATTATAAAGAAAATTTTAACATCAAAAGATTTAATTGTAAGTTGCTAGATATATTTAAAAATTAAATGTTTGTAATAATGTTTATGACTCAAGGCATGTACAGATTGTAAGTAAAAAAAAAACATATACACACACATTTTATACAACCCATAATATGGGTAGAATTTATTAAACAAATACAGCAATTTCATTAACTAATGATTACATATAGAGACAGCAAATAATAACACTTGGAAAAATAATTTTTATTTTAGCACTGAACTTATATGTAAGTACTAAGTTTCAAGTTTTATTATAGCTGCAGATTTCTTTGATGTTCCACTAATTACAGATCAAATTAGTAACTTTTTACAGTAGTAAAAAAAAAAAAATACTAAGTTCCAAATTTCATCACTCACTACCTGTAGTACATATTGACAATGAGAGAAAGTGGACTGTCAGTGGTCAAGAATTAAGACAATCATTCATAGAATAGCACTATATGTATAAATCAATCTTTAATCAGCAATCTGAAGTTTTTGTTTTTTTACACAGTTTCATGAAATACATCCATTTGATGCTTTGGCACACATCTTCAGCAATGTTTTAGCCAACAATCATTAGGGATTTGGCGTCTTTCAATATCATATCCCCTTTCTATACAATTGTATATTAACATGTGCCATCTGTCAGCTACAACTGATCTCATAATAATCCTAATTAATAAATATAATTAAGATTTATAAACATTTCTTAAAGAATATTCATTAAGTAGTTTTAAATTACTAAGCTTAGATTATTTTGGTACAAAACCAAGTATATAAGAGACCTAGTGAAGACCAAACACATTTCAGTCATAAGAAGCTTGTTAACCATTACATTATAGTCAGTTGCCTACCAAATAATTTCATAAATTTTATACATTACTAATGTTTTTTTTTTAAATTAGGATATTGTACATACATATTTAGGTAGCAGTTTTTTATTAATACAGGTTAAATTGGAAACTATAGACAAAATTATTTTAATTTTTAGTCAACTTGTTTGCATATAAAACTAACATTTTCATGAAGCCTTTGAAATCTTGTGCTTGCAGGAAAGCAAAGTGTTATTCATTTACCAATTTTAAAATCAGCATCACAGTATTTGGCCATCATGATGTAAAATTCAAGGCAACATTCTTTACTGGGTTTTAATATATCTCCCTCATTATAGATATATGTGTGTGCATTCATGTTTAAGATTTGCTAAATTTGTAGAGGAAGAGTTCCTCAATCTCAGAGGTAGAGCATCTATAGATAGAAACAGTGTTGACAATAAGAATCAACACTGCATGGTGACTGTCACTTTCATACTTCAATGTGATCTTGAAACATATATATTGCACATAAAATGCTGGTGCTAAAACAGGACTTGATGTAATACAACAGAGATATTAAGTATATATTAATAAATATACATATCCCTCACTGTTCACACAAATCTGACTTTCATGCACAATGCAATTTAATATTAAATGCACAAACAGCACTGCTCTCTCTAATTATTTCTGGCAATTGAAAGATACCAGTAATCTTACTTCAATTAACTGGAGTATTATAGCAAGGGCAAAATCATATTACGGTAAAGGAAATAAATGTAACCTATGTTTAGTTCAAAAAATGATAATCTTAAAATACTTAAATAACCCAGGATTATTAAACAGGAGAAATGAACTGATGGTTACATCTAGACATAAAAATAAATATCTATTTAAAACATGTAGATCCAGATTAATTTTTAATGCTAATCACAGTTTAGTTTTTAGTTTTTACTATTTATTTTTAATATTACTATTTTTTAAATAAAATGAAGTCTTTAATTAAATAATTGATGATCCAGTACTCTAAAATTATAAATGTTAAAATGAAAATAATAATTTTAAATAAATACAAATCTATTACAATCAGATGCTAATCCCAGTTATTTTAATTGCCAAATATGTTTTGAGAAATGCAATTTTTAAAAGATTAAAAATAAAAAATTTTTTTAAACTATAACCCCTATATATTACTTAACTTTGCCACCATTGCGGTAAACAGATATATATTTTTAAATTCAATTTACGCAATGGTCAGTCCATACTCAGCACCTGAAGATTGCATTGTGCATGAAACTCCCAATTAATGCAAATGTTGAGGGATTATATATATATATATATATATATATATATATATATATAGATATAGATATATATATATATGGATATATGGATATATATGGATTGAAACCAGATATATAGTAAATCCAACAGAATAAAATTGTAACAAATAGAAAAAAATTTATAAATTTAATATGATTTTGTTTTCATTTAAGCTTCATTAGAAATTTTGGGGAATGCAATTATGGAAGACAATGTTCTGGTACTTTGAATTCTATGTTGTTTATTTATCATTGGTCAGGTAGATCTCACATGTTTCTCTTGTTGACATTAGAATGGGTGTGCATCTGAGTTCTAGTGAAGTATTTTTGTGTCCGTGTTCAATTCCTGCAAATGGTAGTGGAAAGAAATGGGAGGGTATGTGTGTGTATCAAATTTCTAGTTGGACTTGCAGGAATTGGTAATATCATTGCATGTATTGACTGTGGGTTATATGTACATCATTAATGTTGGAATAATTTTTATTGTTGAGAAATTTTCGGGTATATGGGTGTACATTTTGATTTATTATTAACATTATTATTATTATTGTTGTTGTTATATATAACCTTTGTTGAAGGAAACCATGTGTGTTTGGAAATTTTGGATATATGGAAGTGAGTATAGGGTTAATTCTATTATTGATATTATTATTGTTATATGTAACTTGAGTGTATCAGGAGATATTTGGTATATAGAAAAAAGGTGTTTTTCAGTCATGCAAGAGAATCATCTACTTGGACTTTCTAATTTAACCACCTCATTCTAATCCAAAGTACAATATTCAATTCCTGAGGAACTCATTCCCCACTTTAGTTATACAACTAAATTTATTATTGTGTAAGCCAGAAAATCTTGAGAAGAATAAAAGCTAAGATTTGTCTGACATGAGTGTTTGGTATCTAGTTAAGATTGGCCAATAAGTTTAGGTTAAAACTATCACTCAGGCATCTATGTAAGTAGATATATAAAGTTTAAAAGACAAAACATTAAAAACTTTATTCTTGAAGTTATAGGTTTGGTTATGGGGTAATATTTTTGTAATAATATAATGATTACAGTATTTGAAAATCAAGTACTAAAAGAGAGAAAAGGAGAAGGCAATTTTTTCAAAAACACAGATCTTAAAACAAATCAATTTTGGTACAATAACTTTGAAAAAGAATAACTTGATTATATATATAGTCAATAATCAATAACTTGGAAAAAGCTTTAAAAAATAAAGAAAAAGTATTGATTTTGCTGAAAATAAATAGTAAATAAAAAAATATTGGCAGTATGAACCTTGACACTAGAATCTTTTTTAGTCCCCCCCCCTGGTCTAAAACATGGAAATTTTTATGAAAAAATAGAAGCTGAAGTCAAAATAGAAAGTTACATTCTAAATGACATCAAATATTCATTTGAATTTTTAGTTATTTTGGCAGTTTTCCAAAATGTCCTTACAATCAAAATCAGTTAAAAAAATAAAATAAAATAATTTAAATTCAAAATATTTTTTTTTTAAATTTAAAAAAAATCCAAATTTAGGTACATGAACACAATTACACATTAAAATAAAATGTGAAGTGATAAGATTTTAATTTTTATTATAAACTCATTGTAGACCCACACTTTGTTAAAAAATCAAAATATTATGTTTTATAAATCAAATTGTTTTTTTTTAATCATTTCACCCCAAGCATGGCAATAAAGCCACTAAAATGCAAGAGGTTATGAGTGAGGTTATGAGAGAATATTTGAAAATATGAGGACAATAAAAGGACAAGAATTAAGACAGAAAATAACGATTGACATTTCATTTAAATTCTTGAAGATAAATATTGACTGGGAAGTAAGAAGCTGGAAGAGTTCTCCAAGCAAAATGTGCAAAAGAAGAAACTGTTAGCATAGAACTTACAGTTACATCTAGCAGCCATTTCAACTGTAAAATGATAAGATCTTGCTGCCAATCTAGTATTGCACTTAAATTTCTAAAGCCTAGGCAAGATAGAGGAAAGTTCATCAGAATAATTACCATGAAAGTATTTATAGAAAAGGTACGGGGAAGCTAGGTTATGGCAGTGACAAAGTGACTGAAGCCAAGATGCCAAGTCAGGACCAATAACATTAGATTCTTCTTCGGATTTTAACAAGAATCTCTTAAATATCAGTATCAGACCAAATGTGGCAGCAATATTCAAGCAAGGCCAAGACTTATAAATATTTAAGATAAATTCTGGTGAGAAAGATTGTTGAGCTCAACACATGGAACCAACTTTCCTAGCAGCAGACTTATCAATTGATTCAATATAATATTTTCATTTCATGTCAGCAGATAACATTAGTCAGAGAAGGCTCAATAAGTCACTCTCTTGAAGGTTAGCATCAGCTGATGAAAGGTAAAAAGGGTTCTCTGAGATGATTAAAAGAGCGATTTCATCTTGGAGATGTTAAAATTAACAAGCAACTCCCTGCCCCATTTAACAATTGTGGGTCATTTCTGAGATCAGCTTTGACCTTATCAAACTTATTATTAAGACAGGAGTAAATAAATAGTTGTCATCAGCATAGATACAGAGCTGAGAAGTGTTGACACCAGAAAGGTCATCGATGAAGCTAGCAACAATGTAGGTCCAAGGACAGAGCCCTGGGGAACAATTAAATTAATTATTTGCCTTAGATTAGCCAGAGAAAAGCAGATAAACTTTTCATATTTTTGACATACAGAAACTGCCAAGAATATAGTAAAATATAATTACTTTTTACTATAAAATAAAAAAAATAAAATTTGCATGCTTATTGGTAATCAGCATTTGAGCAATATATATATATATATATAGAGAGAGAGAGAGAGAGAGAGAGAGAGAGAGAGAGAGAGAGAGAATGTGTACATAAGAATCTACAGTGGATTTTGACTGTCAGTTTCACATTTCAATATGATCTTGAAACCAATATATACACAAGAACACAGATTTTGGCATAAATAAAAGAGGATGACAGGAATTATAATTTTGACATTAAAACAATAAGTAGAAGACAGGATAAGCAAAATATAAGAAATATTTTCAGAGGAATATTTTCTGTTGACAAATATCTTATGTATTTTATATTTAAGAACACAAAAATGTTCAACTCATATGTATTATTTTAGTTATTAATTAGTACATCTAATATTAGTAGCAGAAGAGATGATTGTATTATTTATGTTGTGTCAAGATATTCAGACTGATTTCAACCAATATTTCCCCCACATGAGTTTTGGAAAGTCTGCATTGCTAAAAATAAAAACAAAATAGCAAAAATAAAATAAACAAGTAAATAATTGTGCCCTGAAGATGTTCACTTTAAAGTAGTGAATATTTTATTTAGATAAATGTACCTATATATAAGAGAAAATGAAAACTTTACCAACCCAACATGTTTCAGCCACAGAGGGACTTTATCAAGGTAAATGTGGAGATTTTATTTTGTAACTTGTATATTTGTACACAGAAGTAAAGTGGAGCAAAAATTTTAAGGTTTCAAATTTTAAATTTAAGAGCAATGTAAAATATTCTTAAAGCTGTGTAAGGAAAGGTAAACTATGGAGGATGCTTTTTTCTTTCACTTTACTTCTGGTTATAAATACAAATTACAAAATGAAATGTCCATTTATCTTGATAAAGTTCCTCAGTGGACAAAATGCATTGGTAAAGAAAAGTTTTCCTTTTGTCTTTCATTTATATTGCCTTTATAGATGAATTAAAAAAAAAAAAAAAAAAAAAAAAAAACCTACAAGGAGGTGTTAAAAAAATGTTCTGTCCCAATGATCAATTATTAGAACTTTCTGAATTTTTTTTTTTGAAAGGCTCTACAGTAAGGCCCAAAACATTTCAGCATTCTCCTCTTATCCACATGGGAATATATTACAAAACCTCTAAGTAAATGTTTGAAATCAGAGATCATAGTTTTTATTCCATAAAATAGATACCTATGATAAAATTTAATTTATAAACTGGGCCCATAATAGATTAATAACAATAACATGCCTAAGATATCAGACTGGACATCATAATGGGTATATTGGATTTTATATATTTGTACCACAGAATCAATTTGTTGGTGTTCTCGGACAATAATAATAATATACTGTAATAAAAGTTATGCAAACGAGAAAATACATTCTTACCTTAGTTTTTATGAGGTGCAATAAGAGATTAATAATAATGACCAATAAGAAAATAGAGTAACATCACTCGATACTAAAAAAAAAATTATGTGACAAATAGATGAATTGTTCTTATTTCTAGATCTTAGCAATCTCAGAAAACAATGTTTTTTTTTTCTTTCACAAAGAAATTTCATCTTTATATTTAAACAAAGAACTTCATGGTTTTGGTGAAGGATATATGTAGTTACATAAATGTGTGTGTGTGACACATGCAAATGAACATCCTGTCAAGGTTAACTAGAGATTTAGTAGTTTTTTTTGTTGTTGCTGCTGCTATTCACCAGGGAAAATAAGCTATCAGAGAGTGATTTGCCAAAATTTCCACTCACTAACCATCATGACATACCATTGACAAGACATTGTGTCAAGATATAGTGGATTTATTCATTTAGCAAAATCAATAATTATAAGGAGACTACAGTAAAATTCAAACCTTTGTGTGTGCATGCTGATAATTATATTACTTTAAACCTCTACATCAGTCGTTCTCAACCTATTTTTACCCATGGACCACATTTATTCTAAAAAATGTTTGGTGGACCTCCTTTTCAATGTAAAAAAAAATTTTTATTTTATTTTTTACTAATAGATAAGTTTAGGAATTGTATTATAGAAATAGTAAATGTATATGCTTTATTTCAAAGTAAAACTAATTTAATGAAAATAAACTTGTATTTAACTATTAAATTCTATGGAACATTTATGTACACTAGCAAAATAACTCATAATAAACCATTTTAAAATATGTGAGTAATTAACAAATTTTAAAAAGTGCAGATTTATTCAATGAGATCCTTGTAGTTGATGCTCTGCAATTTTTTTTATATTTCGACTATCAATGTCAGTGATAGTTGAAGATCACCCCTTTTCACAATGTAGAGTCTATTAATATATTAATTCATTTATATGAATATATTATTTTATCATAGTTGGAGTTTACCAAATACAACTTTGTTTGTTTGTTTGTTTGTTTGTTTGTTTGTGTGTTTGTGTGTGTGTGTGTGTGTGATGGACTCTTCCATTGATTGACATTAGGGCCCAATATTTCAATTTTGAAACAAACCTCCAGACTACTGGCACAAATGTTTTGATTATACTGGTGTAGGTTTGTGTAGAACCAGACAGACTTTTCAGAACTGCTAACAGAGAAAATTCCCAAAAAGACCATACCCAGGTTTAAATTTAAAGAACTCCTTTTCCTAGACTGGCTACTGAGACAAGTGAGCCCAATTTGATCTACTATTTAACAAATCGCTCGAGGAAATTGGAATCATGTCTTTTCTAAGGGTATTAATGCAAAGTGAATGAAACAGAATCATTGAATTTGAACAAAGCTCATAATAGGCAATTTCCCTTTTCACATTACACTATCCACATACAAGAAAAAAAAAATACATACATACATACATACATACATATATATATTAGAATTATGATTTTTTGTAAAATAATTGATTTTCTATATTGTAATTCAATGAACTTTTGTTAAAAAATAATTCAGTTTATATTTTAAAAAATGTTACCCTAAAACAAAATTTCTGAAATCTTATATAAGTATATTAGTACTATGACTTCATAGAACCTTCTAGAATTTCTTTTTGTTTATTTGTAGGTTTGTATGTTATGCTATAGCTAAAATTACTATTATTTCAACCTCATCCTACAAGGGGCACTGATCTCCCTTTTTCCTTCAGATATGGTCAGATACTATGGTTGATGTAATAAAGGGTTCAATTTGAAATTCCAATCACCTGAAGAAGACCAGAGTGTACAATGGCCGAAACATCTTGAATATGGTAACAAAGAGGAGGACAACAGTCCAAACAATATAAATAGTTTAAATAAATTAATGCCTTTTTCATTACTTTTGAACAATTTGAATGATGCATCTAACATCTCTCAACATTTTTCTTGATTTCTTTTACTACTCTGTCTCTCAACATATATATTTAAGATCACACCCACTGATAAGAAATCCTAGTAGGATCTCTAGCTTCCTTGGGACAGCTTTACCATAGAAGTTGAATAAATCTGGGGAGAAGACACATCCTTGTCTTACGCCCCTTTCAATTTTTGTGCAGCTATTCAATTTATTTTCTAGCCATATGTAAGCATTTTGCTCCCAGTATAAGTTATTATTCTAATATCCTTTCCAAATAGATCAAGTTTTTCTTTTTAGTAAAATAAATCAGGTTTAAATGTAACATGATACTGTCATTAGGACATAAATATATGTTACCTATAATAAAAAGAAAAAATGAAAAGGCAACAACTATTATAAAACAGTATAAATTTTGACTAGTATTTTCATTTGTGACTTTTGTTTTAGTTGAATAAGTTTCAACTGTCTTTCCTTTTCTTTGAAAGTTGAAAATAAATCTATTAAAAATGTTATAAAAAATTAATAAAAAGCAACAGCCAATAGATACAAAAAATGAAATTTTAAAAGTTTTATCCATGCTATGCTTATATATTTCAGTAGAGAAAAGTCAATCAGGGTTGGAACTGCAAAACCTCAAGAGACAAATGATACTTGAAATGCTATGTTACAGAATGTTACAACATATTCTAAAGACAAAGTGAAAATTGGCCAACAGCATTAAATGTAACATTTTTCAAAATTAATATTTCCATTTTAATATTACCAAACTATTTTATATTTTATGTAATAACTAGTTCAGGACAAATTTCATACACTAAATCTAACAACTATTATGGAACACAGTTATAGGTGTTGAAAAATCTGTTTATATTTCTGAGATGAGATTTACATTGTTTAGAATGTTGTCCTCATCTCTATTGCCATGTTCATGATGTTTCAGCCATTATATGCCCTGGCCTTCAGATGATATTTGTTGGAATTTTGAACTGAACATTTTATTTAGTCCATAAGGGTAGATTGTTCTAATTCCACGTGCCATGCCTTTGGATATTTCAATTTCAGGTAATTCCCTTTGGTAACTCAATTTTCCAGGTGTTTTTGTTCCTTTTGTTGTGGCCAGGTACTGACCTCACAACTCTTTGGGTCAAGTCACTTTTAGAATCACTCAATCAACATTTTTGTCCACTGCATCATGTCCAAATAATGTAAATATTGTAAAGTGTTGAAAAATGTAACACCTATTATGGAACAAGGATAGTAATATATGAGGAGGTATTGAAAAATTCTTGGACTGACCCAGAAACAAAAAAAAAAAAAAAAAAAAAAAAAAAAAAAAAATGTTGTTTACACATTTAGGAAATAGGTTAAACCAAGAATTTTTTCAACATATAATCAAATAAAAATAATCTCAGAAGATTAAAAAACTTCAAATGCAATAGTCTTAAATTGTTAGAGTTTCTTAAAGTACTAACATTACAGGTAGACAAGCGTATCCAAAATTCTTAAAACTGAAAATATGAACAATATTATTTTTCAGGTCTCTTCATCTTACTTCATTTAGTACTGTTAATAAACTGTAACAGTATTTATAGTCTTAGTGTACCACATCCAATATAAATATTTGCAAGGTTATTGTATGTACTATATCTTTATTAACATTCCAAATTACAAAAAGTGTCTGGTACCAAGGATTTAGGCTAAAAGATTGCATATCTATACAATTTGTGATGAGTTATCTTTTTATCTTTTTTTTTTGTTGTGTTTTCACTGCAATGTTCAGATCATTTTATATTTTACAACCATTAAATTAACAGCATTAATTTGAGGAAAAGAAAATAGTCCCCAACAAGAATTGAAGTCATCCTCAGGTGCTTGTCTGACAGACAACACCTTGCAGAATGTAATAGAATGTAAAAGAGAAAAAATTAGCAACAAATAGATGAAAGAAAAAGCTAATGAAAAGCTTAATGTTTCATCTAAGAAATTCAAACAATACTATTATGGCAACTACTGCTATTTGTAAACAATGTGATATAAAGAAAATAAAACTAAAAGGATTGTACTATATAAATACATTTGAATTTTGCCTGCTGATGTGTTTCCATCAATATCTATATAAAAATCTAATCTGGCATCAATAAAAATGTCAGATTTCTTTGATATGAAATGCAAATTCCAATTTCATCAGAACAAATGCTTATTTCTTCTGTGTTACTTATTTAATGAGTATAGATAGTCAAAATGAACCAATCATCCCAAAAGCGAAAATAAATAAATAATAAAATAACTTCATTTATCATTATTTTGTTATTTATTTATTTAGAATGATCAGTTCATTTTTACAATTTATGTTCATTAAGTATTACAACTATGTCCAGTAGTAATAAATTATATATAATGGAACAATGTTGATAAAAGGCAGTAATAAAATAGACCAGAGATGAGAGCATTATATTTTGGTAACCAAATTGTCCTGGTATCATTCCTAAAAGACAAGCTTCAGAGATAAATTTTTAAAAAAAAGTCATCCCAAAAAGCTAAAGAATAATTCAACTAGAAAGTAAAAACAAGACATAAAAATTTCACTTAATATAAAATAAGTAAAATAAATTTTAAACAATGGTATCAATAGAATTTTCAGAATACTTTTATAATTGAATCTTTGTAAACCAATGATTACCAAATCATTTTTCATGTAATTTTACATGTTGATTTACTGACACAATTATCTCTTGTAAAAAAAAAAGAAAAAATAATAAAATAAATTTAAAGTTTTAAATTAAATAAATAATCAAACTGTCTAGTGTGATATAGTCACTTACTGACTTTATAATTATTTGCAAATAAAATCTAAGGGGAACTACTCTGTAATTAGCAGTTAAATTATAAAAATATGTAAACACTGCCTTTTAAAACAATGTGTTGCTGTTGTATGCAATAATTAGTAATCTTTTCAGTTTTATCCTATTTCAATGTTTATAATTTTCTTTTCAGCTTTTTTTTAAAATTTTTGTTTTACAGACATAAAATAAAAAAGATATCAGATTGTGAATCCAGACTACTCACTGTTAAGTTGCAAATAGGACAAGAAACAGCATATTAAAATCACAGCATTTTCACTGTATTTTCCTAATAAGTTTGTTAATGTGTCTTTGTGTTACAGTAACAAAAAAAAGGAAAGAAAGAAAAAAATCATCAGATAGAGTCTACAATAGATTATTTGTATGTTAGTAATATTTACTAATAGATGTGTGGATAGTATAATATTTGTGCAGAGAGTGGAACTAGCAAACTGTGTTCAAATTCCAGCCTAGTATGTTGTATTCACTTTCACACAAATGCCCTTGAAAAAAGCATGAACCCATTTCCTCTTCCCACAGCTATAGATTAAATAGCAGGGTGTCTTTGGGTGGCAATCAGAAAAAAATTACTCTTACATACCAAATACAAGTGCTGGTAATACTAAATTATTTTCTTCAATTTTCCCCCTAACATGGTGCTTATTTGGTATAGTAAACTTATTTTTCAAATAACAATGTTTGTGATAATTATTATGTTCCACAAATAATGCCGCATTATAAATTACATTACACACACACACATATATTCTCATTCTCTCTCTTCCTCCCTCCCTCTCTCCCTCCATCCCCCTCTCTCTCATTTATTTGAACCAATATGCTTATTTTTTATAAGTTGAAAATTTCCCACCAGCATGACTATTCCAGATACCACTTTTATTTGGTACAAAAAGTACTTTGAATGTAATGCTGTAGAGAAAACTCAATAGAGAAACTATTCCACTATCTTTCTCAAGAAGCCATTCAGATAATAAAGGAATCTGTGGATAGCTATGATCATCTACATTTTAAAGGAACATGGCATTAAAAAAATTACTAAGATGCTTATATGAAGAGAAAACTCTATATTAGTAATTACAGGACTTAGGCAGATTTCAAAATCCTTTTATTATTGGTTGATTCATTCCATTTCTACAGCTTATCAACATTTACTGGTTATTTAAAGCAGAAAATATTTTTAAGTTGTAAGAATTTTATTTTGGAGATGATAACAGTTTAATGATACAAGTATTACTAATTAACCCATAGCTGGGGGAGAAAAGGTGGAGTCATACCTTTCTCAAGAGTATTTGCATGTAAGTGAATATAACAAACTCAACGGGAATTGGAACTAAGCTCTCTGATTAAAAATTCAGAGACATTATCCATTATGTCAACTGCATATCCAAGCTTACAGCACCTGTAATATTTCTAAGGAGTCACTCATCTAGGTACTGACCAGGCTTGACATTGCTTAACTTCAGTGGTTGTAAGCTAATTTTTATTACTGGTAGCTGGTACAGATTAAAAAAATCTCAACCACAATATATACCAAATAGTGATTACTGTTGAATAAAATAATAGTACCTCTTTGTTGCTTTTAAAATCAGTGCTGAATTTGAATTACAAACAAACTACTTTCCAGGATCAATCTCTAAGTTGCCATCACTCTCAGGCAGAACCTCACTTTCAGATGGAGACTTGGGCCATTATCCAAAATGGGAAGTCCCAAGGGGACTTAAGCAATTTTTGCACAGTTTTTAAAATCCCACATTAAACACATCGTATCACATTTTGTATGACATTGGCATATGAATAAATACTTACAAAGTCATTTTTACCTATCACCAATTTCATTGGCAATCAGGTTTTATTTATACTGAGAATATTTTTTTGTGCAAGACAAAAAAATTAATCAGTGGTAATTAATGTAATTACAGTAGAGCAGCATTCATTTATAGGAGAAATTCAAAATTAATTTTCATAGAAAATAAATTATCTAATTTCTAAGTAAAATGAAAATTACTAATTAATGCGATAACAAATTCTGTCAAAACAAACACCAAAAAATAAAGGTTTATTTTAAATAAATGCTAAAAATTACAATTACTCTTGAAGCTTTTTTTAAGGTAAGTCATTATAAACATGTTAATTGGACTTATTCCCAAGTATGACAATAAACTACATCTGACAATAAGGCCTCTGATTGAGAGAATGGTGGTTTTGAGAAGTGTGGAATTGCTATTGTTCCAAGATCCACCCTAACCCAGGATGGTAGCACCTGTTAGGATCCCTCCCAGCTATGGGCAAATAGTGAGCCCTCCAAACAAAAACAAAACATTATGAAAGTATAAAAATACACTTTTGTAATAAAAAAACCAGCGATACATATCTATATAAAAAATTACCAACCATAACTATTTATAGTAAAATTACCGACAATACCTAGTAAAATGATCAGCTATACATTTTATAGTAGAATTACTAACAGTACATTTTATAGCAAAATGACCAAAAACACATTTTATCTATAGTTGAAGGCATACAACTGTATTCAAAATATATTTAGTTGAAGCCATAAAATTGTGTTTAAAATATTTAGGTTCTGGCATTAAATAATCCACAGAGGTTGATATGCCACTAAACAAAATAAAACAAAAATCATTCAGACTAATTCCATTATATTTGTTCTCTCCTCCTCTATACAACATTTCAGTTGTTGTACCTTTTGTTTGTTTGTTTGTTTTTCTTCAGATGCCTTATGTTTTGGAATGTCAAGCTTTACAAGATATCAGGTTTGTGAGAATGTAATGTTCAAATTCCAAAATATTTTAGACACACACAAAAAAAAATTTGAAGAGAGTAGTATAGCAGTTAAAGCATAATTTATATGTACAAAACATCATTTATTTAATATACATCATTTAAGTGAAGTACTTAAAATTTTCCAGGAGTATTAAATTCTCAAAATAAACAAAAATAATGCTATTGACTTAACTCACCGAATAGAGAAAATATAACAAGGGAAGTAATCCTTGCTATACTACATGAAAATGAAAACAGCCAACATCAACAAATTTTATAAATGCATATTAATTATAGTTATGAAGTGAAAGAGTTTTTTTCAAATTTTTTTATTTGTTTTATAAATTGAAATAATTATTTAAACTGAATAGTAGCAAAAGAAATTAGAGTAAATATCTAATTATAAAACATTTAATGAAAACAATCACAGTATCATTTTTTTTAAATTTGCTAATATTTGTTTTCATATATTTAATAGAATTTTTTGTTATAAATACTTACATAAACTGATGGGTTATGAAAAGTTCTGTCTTCAAAAGTATGGAAATCATAACAAAATTAGATTTTTCAAATAAAATGCAAATTCCAAAAGCATACAGGAATTTGTCATTTTCAATTTTATCTGCAAAAACTATTTTTGTTATTTTAAGATTGTAACTATAAATTTTTGTATTTTTTTGGATTAAGAGATTTTTACTGAAATTAACTGTCAGAGTTGCATTCCAAGCCCAGATGTCTTTGTGATTCTCAATTTCCAATTTGTGTCATTTTTAAAATTAAAACCTTCATATTTAGAAATTTCTTTAAAATTCATTTTTAAAAAGACAGCTATATTTTTTTTATTTTTTTTTATCCATCTTCACTTTTCAAAGACTTAAAGTCATTGTTTTTATACAAACAAACACACACACACACAGAGGATCATAGCAGCAAATTCCATTAACCAATGAAAACTTTCTACTGGAATCTCATTTTGTTTGGGTTTTTTTTTTCATAAATACAAATACATATGGAAATGGATACAATTAACATTTTTGTGGAAAAATGTGCATTTCTTAGTAATTCCAGTGTACATATACTTTACATATTACTGTAAATATGGAATGGTATATTTCAATTTTTTTATTTTTTTAATTTTGATTGATATTTTTAAAAAGTTTATTACTCAATTTACACATTAAAAAATAGTCTAAAAGCACAATAGAGCATTACAAGCAGTCCACTTTATTAAAAGCAATCATTTGTGCTCACTTTATGATTGTGCAAATCTGCCAATAATTGATTCTGCATCCAATTCATCTAACAATTCCTTTTCAATGGATATCAACATGCATGATTCCAAATTCTCCTCAGTGAATTTCTTAACCATGTCCTTAGTATCTTTAGCTTTGAAAATGTCTTCTCACATTCGACTTTAGAAACTGATGGTGTGCAAATGACTTTATACAGACCTTATTTCTTTTTATTACTAAAACAGTTTCCTTACTGCGTTTTTATTTGATATTGAGGGTCCACTCCATCGGGGGCCTACTTGCAATTGGACAAACTGATGCCATGTCCAGTCCATTAATGTATTTAAAGATATATTAAAGGTTATCTCAATAGCTGAGCTTTTAGTAAATAGACCTTAAGATTCATTAAAGTCTAATTTATTTGCTGAAAATTTTTAGTAATCCCAACTTATTTAAATCCTTAAGAGAGTATTCAGTTGTTATAAGCTGTCATAATGATGAAAGGAATAAGTGGTGTTAATAAATATTAAATGTGAAGAAACAGCTCTACAAATATTCCTAAATATTGATCATGTGTATTAATTCTATCTGGAGCTTTTTTCTTTTTTAAAGTTAGTTACAATTATTCAATACAGACAGGTTTAAATCCTTAAGTGTTCTTTACATTTTAATCGGTATTCAGTTTTGCTTTGTTAATAATTCTTTTAACCATTTCATTTCAAGTAAGAGTGAAAGCTACTGAGATTCAAAGAGACAGAAGATGATTGATATTACATCTAAATTTTTGAAGATCAAAGTTGATTGATAAACAAGAAGCCAGAAGGCTGTTCCACAAGCAAGAAATGCAAGAAAAGAAACTTAATATAGAAATCATAGTTACATCTAGCCATTTCGACCACTAGTTATCAATTTAGTACTGTGCTTAAATTCGTAAAGTCAAGGTACCAAAATAGAAAAGTTCATCAGAACATTTTCCATGAAAATATAGAAACACATGTTACTCTTAATTGTTAGACAAATTAATAAAGAGTAATACCTAAATATTTAGTATATTCTGGTAAAATGGAAAAACGGTGGCAGGTAAGAGTGATATTAATTTAATTATATCTAATTGTAATATAGCAACAACTTTAAGTAGATGCTTATGAAGCTTTATTTGACTAATTCAGCTTTAGTGCTGAAAGCATTTATTATAGTGGATGGTTACAAGTGAGAGGAAAGATGGGATGTGCTTATTACCACACTAACTGTAAAAAAAAAAAAAGACCAAAAAAAAAAAAAAAAAAAAATCACTGCTTCTAAAAAACGTATATAGTGTAAACTTAGTTTATCTCAGAAAAATTACATGTAAAATTTCAAGAAAAATGATCAGGTAGTTTTAAAGTTCAATATTACAAACTTTACTATTTTCTAAAGATTTGACAGATGAAAAAAAACAATTAAAATAAATTAAAAAATTAAAAAAGGCATGCAAAGAAAATTAGAATAATTAGAATCAAGTTAGTATCAGTAAACAAAGTAGGTGTTAAATATTAGTATTTGTTAAGAAAACCTTCAAAACACTTAATATCAGGACTTTATGTACTTCTTACCCGCCCCACCATAAAAATAAAATAAAATAATGGGCAGCAACTTAATACAACATTAATACTAACCAATGTGTGCTTGAAGATTATTAAAAACAACTGAATATGAAAAATGTATTCCTTTCTTCTACAGAGTAGGCATGATTTTAACACTCAAATTTTGAAGAGCATGATGTAGCCAGAAAATAAGACTTTCTATTACAAAAGGCATGAATCCAACTCCCCACTAAACTAACTCACTGCCAGTTATTTATACTGACATGCTACAAAGATGGACAGTTCAGTCAGGTCAAACATTCTTTATCACTATATAGCTGAAGAGACAAGTACCACCTAGAAACTTGTTTCAACACTAAAATGTCATTAAGAACAAGAAGTCACACCCTAAATATTTAGTCTATAATGGCAATCTGATGATATCTGGTCATGGGACAAACTCAATACATCACATTTATTTTTTTTTTTTTTTTTTTAAATGAACATTATCAATAGAGCAATATGCAATTACTTTAATGGTTGGTGATAATACTAGAATTTAATTTAGAATAAATTGAAAAACAGTGGGAAAAAGAAATTTAAAAATTAACATTTATCTTTTTTGGCATAGCTTCTATTATCACAATTTAGAATATTTAAAAACAAAAGTGATAAAAACAAACAAAAAGAAACCCAAGGAAATCATCATTTAGACTTTATACCCAAACTCAAAAAAAATTTAAATTTAAAATTTCAGTGTCCCTTCTCCTTCATGTGCATGTGTAATCACATCAATATAAACACCATTTTAGTCCAATGAAGTCTGAAAGGACAAAATGTGCTAAAAAACTTTTTCCACTTTGTCATAGATTTTCCTAATATTTTTTGTTTTTTTTTAAGAGTAAAAATTATAAAAGAACATTCCTCACCCTACCAACACCTAAATCTTCTATTTCTCTAACACTGGGTACAAAAATGCTAAGTCACTGTTTGCTGAGAGAATGAGGTAGTGTATAGCCTCTAAAAACTTTGGTTCTTGTGACTACTGGTGTCTTTGTAATAGGGTACTAAATAAGTGCAAGGTCTCTATTCCCCCACCTCTTCAATCAATTTCAGGTGTTATCATCCTCTGCTGATAAAGCAGAATGCTTTGCCTGTAAATTCTCCTCAAATGCTACTCTTGACTCACCTGGAGTATCTCTGCCCAACTTCTCTCCTAGAACCAAGTCTCTATTAAGTGATATGCCTATAACACCTTCTATGGTTTTTACTATCATCTCTAACCTTGATCCCCACAAAGTATGTGGATCCAATGGCATCCCTGTAATAGTCATTAAGAAGTGTACCTGCAAACTAGCTTCTGCTCTCTCTAAACTGTATAATAAATGTCTCCTGCTTTCCTGATAGCTGGAAGTCATCATCTGTTGTTCCAGCTTTTAAAAACTCTGGTGAACTAGCTGAACCGTCCAACAATCGGCCTATTAGCTTTCTGCCTCTTTTTGGAAAGTCCTACAGGCCCTAATCACTGCTTAATTGGTTCATTATCTCTCATCATGGGGCTTTTTCTGAGACAAGTAATACAGCTTTCATTTCCCCAGATCAACTCATGTACTAATGATAATTGTGGAAAGAGTCTATCATGCTCTAGATAAAAACAGTGAAGCTCAGGCTGTAGCATCAACATCATGAAAGCCTTTGACAGGGTCTGGCATTCAGGTCTTCTCCACAAGATAAGTTATTGTATCTCCAGGCACGTTTTTGAGCTGATCTAGTCATTCTTATCAAATCATGAAATAAAAGTTGTTCTGAATGGTCATTCATCTATGTCCTCTCGTACTAACACAGGTGTGCCTCAGAGTTTCATTCTTGGTCCTATGCTGTTTTTAATCTTCATTAATGACTTTCCTGATGACATTAGCTCTCAATTTGGCATCTATACTGACGACCCTACTATTTACACCTGCCTTAATAGTAAGGCTGATTAGTCAGACAAGTTCAAAATGTCAGCTGATGTTACAAAGTGACCTCAAGACCATCATTAACTGAGAAAAAAAAAGAAGAAAAAGATGGCTTGTCAATTTTAATGCCTCCAAAACTAAACTGCTCTCCATTAATCTCCTGTAAGACCCCTCTCTGCCTTCCACCAGCATGGCTGATGCTAACCTCAAAATACTGACTCATTGTGCCTTCTCAAACTAATGTTCTCAGCTGACATGGAAAGACTATATTGAATCCATCACTAGATCAGCTGCTGAGAAAGTCAGTTCACCGTGTCAGGCAAGACAATTTTGTCTCTCCAGAATCTATCTTGCATATCTATAAGTCTACCATTCATCTATGCTTAGAATATTGCTGCCACATGGTCTGGTGCCCTGGTTATTTACCTAGAGCTTCTTGATAAAATCCAAAGAATCAGCAATATTATTGGTCTTGATCTGACAGCTTGGCTCCAGTCACTTGTCTACCACTGTAAGGTTACTTCTGTGCCTTTTTTTATAAATACTTTCATGATAACTGGTCAGATGAGCTCTTCGCTATGTTACCTAAACTATAGCAACAAGAGTACCTAGACTATGGCAGCGAAATCTCATCAATTTACAGTTGAACTAAATAGATATAGCCATAACAGTTTTTTATCCCACACTTCTCGCATGTGAAACTCCCTCCCAGCTCTATTGCTTTCTAGCCAATGCAATGTCAATTGCTATCTACTATCCTCCTGATTACTCTTTTCTCTTTCTTCTCATTACTAATGTTTCTGCTCCTAATTTCTCCACACCCTGTAGCTTCTTGTGTGCTAGTGGTTGTACTACGTTGCTTGGGGTGATACCATTTTTTAAAAAAATTGAGAAATTTTATCTTATTGCCAGTTATGTATAAAGTTATTTATTAAAACACTAATTAGGACAAATGTTGATTAAATACAATAAAACTTTCACCAAATGACAATCCATCAATAAAATTAGTCTTTAGATTATAAAAGAAAAATGTACTTGAACAAGTGAATAGAAAAATTGTAAATACTAATATTCTAAGTTACTATAACTAAACTAATTTAAGTATATTTTCATTACCCTTTTAAATATTGCTTCTTTTTATTAATTTTCATCATGAGCATTTGACCTGCCATCTAAAAGTGATAATTTGCAGTGATAATTAAGTTCCAAGGCAAGTTAGTGAAACTAATTATTTTTTTAAATATCATTTTAAATAGTTTGAATGATAAATAAACTTTGCTAAGGACAATGATTTATGGCAAAATTAAAACAAATATTTAGAAAAATAAATTTTAGTGCAACAGATAATTTCTATAATTATTTTGATATTTTGAATGGATTCAAAGATCTCAAATATTTTTTTAGCTATAAAAAGAGACAAAGTTCCAATAAATGTTTTGGAGCAATTCTTTTACTTATGATGAGTAACTGCTCTTCTCTTAAAATATATGGTGTATTTATTTGTTTGTTCTGATAAAGCATCAAGTGTGACCCAAAGTTTGACTGATCACTTAAAATGATTCCCAAAGCTTTTCATCAATGATAGATTAAATAGTTCTTGGATTAAATAGCTTCTGAACACTGATTGGTTAAAAAAAGCCCAACACCCAGCACTAAATTTCTAACAATCATAAAATGTAAATTGTTATTTATAGTGATTTATAATTATATATATATATATATATATATATATATATATATATAATTTCTAAAGACATAATGGATTTTTTTATTTATTAATCCAACAGATTTTATTACTTAAATATTATTTTTATTGGGTATTCAAGTAGATACTCCAATTGTTTATTAAAACAGTATATTTATTTATTTTTATCTACCATCCTAAATATTTGAGAAATCTTATTAAAGAAAAATATGTGTTCTCCAGCAGGATTTGAACCTGCATCCTCACTTGGCTGGAGAAAATTTCTCAAATATTCAGGCCATTTTTTTTAATGGAGTTGTTTCCTTCAAATAATAGAAGTAATGGTAAAATTAACTTTATGTAGGAAACATTTGGCATTCATTGACCAAACATCACTACTGTTAGTTGAAATTTATAAAATCTTTTTCTTAAAACTGTTTTTCAGGAAATCGGACTTCTCATATCCAGTCATCATTCTTTTGAGTAACAATGGATTTTTCTTTAGAAAATTTATAAAGAAATACACTACCTCAGTTGACCAGAATAAGAAAATTAAATTAACTATTATAAAAAAATGTAAAACTACTAACCTCATCATCAGCAACAACTCACTTGCAAGATCTAATTTACAGAAAATCAATATTTATGAATTCACATGTCCCTTAAGGAACTGTTCCTGATCAAACCAAACTTATGAATAATTACATTGGACATAGCACTACATGCTTATCAAGAAGACTCACATTACATCTCTCTAACCATAGCTCAATTAGGATCCATTTAAACACATATGGAAATCTATAAAACTCCATCTGCAACATACTTGTAGAAAATGCAACTAATAGCCTCATCCTCATGTAAAAAACGGCTAAAAATAATGGAAACATTTATAATAAAAAATAAAAAGCCAATACTCAATATCAACTATGAAAACAATGACAATGTGCTAAAAAAAACAAAAAAAAAACATTCCTATCACTATAGGTACACATCTTCAGTTAAAAATAAAAACTTCCTTGATAATGGATAATAGAATAGATGAGAGCTCTGATATATAGAAAATTTGGAGTTTTTACACACTATATCCAGAAAAGAAGGCAAGAAAAATTTTATAAAATGTTTAGTCACAGTACATTGTCAGTTGTTTTTAATGAAACTTGTATAAAGATGATTACTGACCAAATGTGTGTGTATGAGAGAAACAGCATGTAAAACAAAACAGATATAAATAGAATATATCTGCAAAAACTATAAATGAAAGATAAAAAGCAAACTTCTTTGCCAATGTGTTTCCTTTATAAATCAAACCATGTGGCATTCTTAGACATCAATCCTGAGACATGTGGAAAAGTTTGCAAAAGTTAATCTGGCCTAAAATGGTATCTGAAGATTCATAAGTTGCTAAGGTCACAAAGAAATGACATAACCAGAAAATCTTGTTTTCTATGTCAGTGGAAAAGCATCTAAGTTTCTTACTTGTTTAAAATATCACTGCCAATTTCATGACCAACAATAACCATATCAAATTACATTAAAAATTCAGCAATGGTCATGCTCATTTAACAGGTACACAGCCATAAAATAAATAAATAATTTCATATCATTTAGCTCTCAGATGTATCCCAATTTGGTACTTGCTGTCCAATCTGGTAATTACTTCAGATACATAATGGAACATATGGAAAGCAGTGAAGGTGGGTTTAAGTGTGAATAGGGTAAACAAAAATAGACTGGCTAAAGTAATATGCTAATAGCAAAATCAATCAAAAAATGACCATGATACTCTGAAACCTTGTAAAGATAATGAAATTGTAGAAAATATCCAAGATGCAAGCTAAAGTCATTATTCCTGTTTAATGTTTATTTAACAATCAAAAATGAAATTTACCTAAAATATTGTAAAGATGAAAATTAGCCAAAAATAAGATTATTAATGAAGATACTGCATCTAAGATTTCAAAGAATTTAAGCTTATTTTATTTCCTTGTGTATCTATCCTAACATGACATTATCAAGAACATGGCAGATTATATTTGTAGAATAATTAATTTTTAATTTCAACAAACCTCTAACTACAACCTCTACAGTTATGATAGTTTATAGCATATATGATCCACCCATCAACAAGAAAATATTTAATTTACTACTTTTATGCAAATTTGAGGTATCTAGTAGGCTAATGTTTACTCAGACTATACTACAGACAATTAATTAGTACTTCATTTTATACAGTAATATTTATTAGATGTAAATAGTTGTGCACCATCAAATATGGTACATTAGAAAAATGAAAGAGTTTGAGAGTTGTATTTTCTTTTGTAAACAGCACTTAAGGACTTAATACAGTGTACAACAGAAATACCCCCAGCCCACACATAATAGTAAGTCATTAGTAGCAGTGGTCTCTTCATCTAGCAAATATTTTACCATTATGTGGAAGGTATTTCTGATGCACGCTGTATAAATAAAAGTTGTTTTTGCACTTTTTTGAAGTTTTCCTCATCCAAGTAATGGTTAACAAGCCTCATACAAGTAACAAAAAAAAATAAAATAAAATAAAGACTGGTGTTATTGAGCTCTTAATTTCAATACAAAAAATACAAAAACATGCATGTAATTAGTAAAAGATAAAATATAAACAAAATATTGTTATTTTAAATGTATGATTTACTTTAAAAATAAAAAAATAAATGCAAAATGAGCATGCTAAATGTTTACCTTGTGTGGCCTGTGTGACTGGAATCAGAAGACAAAGTCACAACCGAGTCTTCTCCTTCTGAAGGCGATTTTGATTTCTTTCCTTTTCCCATTGTTAGTCTTTTAACCAGGCTTGGTTTATCTCTATCCTTTTTCTCTTTCTGGAAAAAAGTAATTTTTGATTATTTCAAACAGCTATCAATTAGAGAGGACCCTGACAGACCTAGCCATCTATAAAGCTATATATTTAGGCGGTTTAGTCAACCATCCTTTGATCTTTATCACCTGAAGATCACTTTAATCTGTAACTTGGAGTCACAATTTCAGATTGGAACCTCTGTGTGTGTGTGTGTGTGTGTGTGTGTGTGTGTGTGTGTAGAACAAAATTGGCATATGGTACATCACATTGAAACACCAGTTCCTATATGATCACCAAAGTTAAGTAATGTCAGGCCTGGTCAGTACCTAGACGGGTAACTGCTTGGGAATACCAGGTGCTGTAAGCCTGGATATATGGCTAGTGCAATGGATAATGACTCAGGATTGATAATCAAAGAGAAAAATTCCAATTTCCATTGCATTTGTTATATTCACTTACATGCAAATATCCTTCTTGTGTTAATTATCCAGATTTGTATCACTAAGCCGTTATTTCAAAATCTTTTTATAAATTAAAATACTTTATGGCATAAAATAACCTGTAAAGGGTTGATGAGCCATAGAAAACAAATCAACCAACCAATAGAACAAAATCCATGTAACTGATAAGGCTGCTGAAGATATTATAATATTGTCTGTGGGAAAATATAAAAGAAGCCACTTCATTGTATCATCTGTAATGATAAATAAGCCTAGTCACACATATATTGTAATAGTAAAGGATAGACAAGTAAGCATTTGAGCAAACAATTCTGACAGAACGACTTTTGATACAAAGGCAATAACATTTTTTAATCAGTTCTTCACTAGACTTAAAATCAAACAGTACGGTCTTATTTCTAGTAATCAATTTTATAGTAACTAAATGAGTGTACTGACAACAGTGTTTTTTTGTTAAATAAAAACCATAATAGAAATATTTTATATACTTGTTTTTTTACATTTTTACAACTACCACTTGAGAACAAATTGTAGCAATTCTTCTTATCAGGATTCTAGTTTGTTTTAGCCTGCTGTCCAGATGATTTTGCTTCTAGTTCAGATTTCCATTTCTGCCAACATTTTTGCAAAGCTCTTTCAGACTGTTCCCTGTACTCCAATTATGATGAGTTCATCATATTCATTTCCTACATGTTTTTTCCAGATTTTTCACTCTTTCAATTTATCTCCATGGTCTTCTGGAACTGAAATCAGACATATTTTTTTCTTTATGATTAAATATGATGTTCTGACTTTAGTCAACCTATTTGAATTTTAAAATACTATAGAATTTTACATTTATTCTTTAGGAAAGTGTCTAGTTTGTCCATACAGTATTGATTTGTAACTTGGTTTGAATTTTCAAATCTTTATATATTTGTTTTTAACTTTTTTGACCTTTGTCCAGTGTATTCCAAGACAAAAAAAAACTAACACCCTAGAATTAAGAAAAATCAACTGGTGACAAATTGTTCTTCATATTTCTTATGAAAGAGGGGTGACAGAACAGATCCATTGAATTAACCTTTATCACTGTGTGCAACTTCATTTGCTGTACAAAAGATTGCAGGAGATTCCAAAGTCGCTTGGAGGCTGTGGTTGAAGCCAATGGGGATTCTAGTGAATAAATTTACTCTTTATTATTTCAAGATATTTGTGTAATTTTGGTAAATATATGTTAAAATGAGATGTCAGTATTATCCATCACACATTGTGCATGCGTGTGTGTGTATATATTATATACACACACAAAAATGCAAGAATAAATGCTAAAGCTTAAAAAGAGCTAAAGACTTTACTCTTTATTATTTCAAGATATTGTGTAATTTTGGTAAATATTTGTTAAAATGAGATGTCAGTGTTATTTTAATTTTTGTGTAATTTAGACAATTTATCCATAGCATCCTGTATATAAGAAGTACTAGCCATACAAATCACACCTAAAGATGGAATGGAAATATTTGGCAGAGTGAAGGGTACACTTTGAGATAAAATTCAGATAATTAGCAAGAGAGTTTTCACTCCTACTCTAATTTGAGATTTTGAACTACCTTATGCCATGGACAGACGAGTCTTATCTTTTTTCCTGGCATCAAGGAGTTTTTCTTTTCTTTTTTCTTTTATTTTTACTCACAAATTATACCTGATGAAAGTCAAAGAATGGATCAACCAATACATGGCATTAACAAGTACAGATTTGAACAGTAAACTCTTTCCAAAGTTAGACTATACTCTTGGCTTGTATAGTCAAATCTCAACCATTTGCACAATTTCCAATGGATCAACCTTAGTACTTAATCATGTTTATTCTTGTGAGCTAATCTTCAGCATCCTCTTACATCGATGATAGTTTCAGCTCTCTTAATAATTCTAGTAGAAGTGTTCTGGTCAACAAATACTAGTGTATCACCCCCACCCCAACGTCACCAAGTTTTATTTTCACTGACTCCCCCCTTATCTAAAATATAAAATAACCTTACCACACACAGCAAAATATTTCTAACAAGGCCAATGAAAGAAAGGTGGAGGAGACATATACTTCCAAAGTATAACATTTCTAAGTTTATTCTAGTCCAGCACAAGGTTAAATGGAAATGATAGAGACATATTGGAAATATGTTACATAAATCTCATAAATAGCTAGACAGTCTGCCTTTATAAAAAAAAATGTTATTCATTTAAATCTTTTACTTGCCATGTTTTTTATTCATCTTCCTTGTTTCTCTTGCCTTCAATGTGTCATGTTAAATTCTCCAAGACTTCTTTCCTTATATGTCCCAAACATTTTAGCTGCCTTTCTTGCTGTTATTCCCCTTAAAACTCCTTTGTTACTCACATGCTCTGTATTCAATATTCTCAAGATTCATCAGTAGAATTATATCTGTTGCTATAAGTCTCTTCATCTATAAAGATATAGTTCAACAAGTTGCCATATAGGAGATTACATATTACATAGTCCAATACTCTTTACTGCTAAGAACCTTTTCCAATCTCTTAAAAAATTGTTCACTTTCTGAAAGACATCTTTCACAATTCTTATATACCTTCAGATTTCTGTATCACACTTTCCATCATCTGCAACTACATTACTCAGCTGAATTATTGTACATGCCTGATCATGACAACCCCAATATGGGGCAGTCTCTCTTGCACTATCTTATATTTAACGATTAGTTCTTTTGCTCTATTCCACTACCATATCTAATAGTCCTTCTTGGTTTTTTCTAAATCAAGTGTCATCTACTGTAAGTTAAGGATCTGAACCCCAATAAATCCTGAAAGGTCATCCAGTCCTCTCAGAATTATCTATTTGTACAAATTAAATAAAACAACTATCCATATTGCAAGCTATTTGTTACTAATAAATGTTATAGATTATCTCAAGGAGCTTCTCACATCATATCTTAAATACTTTTGTAATATAAAGCATAATAATGCATATAATGCATATTTATTGTGAGCTCTGTAGCATTTTTGATCATAAAAATTACATTTCTTGTTTCAGTGCCTTGAATAAAGCTGCACTGTTCTTACTCTATTTTTGGTCTAATTCTACTACAAGTTGTCTTCCTTAGAACTCTAATATGTTTAGTTATGAGACCATTAAGATAATTGTCCAATAGAGTTCACATTCATTTTCAGCTGATTTTTTTAGCAATACTATAAATATTGATCTAATGAGTTCTGGTATTTCACTATTGTTGTATATTTATGACATTGGATGCTTTATACTTTATCCATTCCAAACTCCTGTAAATTTATCAATATTATTATCTCATCTGATTGTGCCACTTTAATCCTTTCAGTCAGTGTTCCAAGTTTTTATTTGAAATCAGAGAAAAAAAACTTTAAGTAAAATGGTCATAATATATGCAAGTGTAGTCAGAGGCTAGATCTTTATTTACAATTTTCAGGGTGTTTCCCCTGATGATTAAACAGTGTGATGATAAAAAGCAATTATAACAGAGAAATACTAGTAATATTGCAAGATTAATATTAGCTGTTTCCTTATAAGGAAACACTCAGCATTCACTAACCAAGCTGCCAATAGCACTATCAGTTGAAACTTATAAAATCTTTCCCTTGAAACAATTTTTCAGGAAAATAGGTTCCTCAAGCAGTTATTACCCTTTCCCGTATTGAGGGGAGTTTCCTGCTTAATCTTTTATTTTTATGAGTAGGGTAGAACATCAACGACATCTTGACTATGTCATTATTTTCTCTTAATGTGATTTCCATGTTAGTTATTGCTGTTGAAAGTCTTTTCAAGTGATGTGGTTTCTATTATTTGGTATAGTTCTTTGTGTTTCTGCAACATCGGACTACTATGTTCAAAGGATTGTCCTCACAAAGATCCACAGGTTTCACTTGCTCAAATCCATTTTAACCATTGATCATAGAAAGTGATTCTATACAACTGACAGCTTAGATATTTCTGAACAGTGCTATGTATGACATCCATCTGAAAGTCTTCATCTGATGGGGATATTTAAGAACTTAAGTTTTCATGTTAATACATTTATTTTGTAGTAATTTGTGGTGTTGGGGGAAAACTGCTCCTACCACAAATTATTCTATGTTCAATTTCCTTCTATCCTACATTTGTTATAACTGATCCCTTCAATGTAGTTGAAGTGTTTAGTATTTACTAATTCCACATCCTGAATTTTTCTGTGTATGTGCCATCACTGCTTTCATTCCAATTCTAGATCACAGTTTCTGCTTTGGAAAGGTTTATTTTGAGACCTATTTCTTGGAATACTTGGTAGAGGATGTTTAAAGTTTATTGATTTAGAATGGAAGTGATAAAAATAACTTACTCTCATCCAACAGTATAATAAATACACAAGACAGTTTTGAAAATAACTTTCACTTGTTTCACTGAGGAACCAGCATAATTAGAAAAAGATTTTATTTCACCAAGTACAAAATCTATATTAGTACAACTTGCATTAACCATGTGACTGCTTGACTTAATTTAACAGTATCATTCAAGAAATTAGATTTTAACTAATTCCAACTAAGTTTTTATTTTTATCTATTTATTTATTTATTCTCTTAAAGGTTTATGTATTGTACATCCAGTGGTGTAGCTAGAGAGTGTATGACACCGAGGGTAGCCCTTGAGTTTGTCACCCTTCCACTTACCACCAACAAAAAAGACTACATATTGCTCAATGACTACCTCTTTATAACGTTTTTTAATCATTTCACCCCAAGCAACACAATAAAACTACTAAGACACAAAGGATAAATGAGTGTTAAAGATGAGAAAAAAATTTTTTTAAATAAAAAGAAATGCTGAGAGAGAACAATAAAATAACAGGAATTAAGACAGAAGATAACAATTGACACTGCATTTAAATTTTTGAAGATCAATGTTTAATGGAAAGCCAGAAGAGCTCCACACGCAAGAAGTATAATAGAAGAAACTATTAGAATAGAACTTGTGGTTACATTTAGCTATTTCAACTGTAAAATGCAGAGACCTTCCTTATAATGAGACATAATACTAGAATTTTTTTGCAACTCCTCACAGTATTTAGCATGGCTGAAGTTATTGCCTACATTTTTTGTCAATATTTACAAACTCTACTTTTCGTTAAATTTTGAAAACCAATTGATGAAATTTGAATAAGATGATTTGCTTGAAAAAGTACTTTGCCAAAAACCTTACTTTGTCATTTAATAATTCCTTTAATTTAATTTTATAGAATTTCATGATAAACAGTATTTAAGAATTTCTTTTTCTCCTTTTTAACAGTAAAGAATAAATTAAAATTTCTTACTCTTGAGCATGCAAAATACAACAGGCCATACATAAATATTTCTTTCTGGAGCTAAATTCCAGCTTTTTGAAGCATCTGGCCTTGTGATTTGTTTATAGTTCTTGCAAACTGGAAACTGGATTCTTTTATATTTAAAAAAAATTGAAGAAAAAATATGCAAAATACTATACTGCATTTTATTAAATAAATATTTATTATATTAATCATTAAAATGTTTTTTAAAATAGTGGGAGTATTTTGTAAGTTAAATAAAAAAAATTTGCGGGAAAAATTAGCTTAACAAAAATTTATTGTACTATGCTACACACTAATAAAACCAACTGTATTTTGTACCGCCTTGGCTGTTTGCACTTCTCCCTATAATTTGGTTTTGATCACTCAAAATATGTCTATTTTAGAGAGTGACAGAGAGATGTACTAATGGATGTCACAGAATTTTATATATAGATTATAATGATATATAAACTAGTTTGTGTACTATTATAATATTACTTTCATATACTCAAATATGCTAGTATGCTTTAAATACCCAGTAAACATAGTTAAACTTTAAAAGTAACAGTTAAGTAAAAAGTGAATTCAACATATGAAAAAGTTAAAAATATGTATATAATAATAATAAAAAAAGAGATTATGACCATCTTTATTTCTAAAATGAAAACTACAACTTTCTACAAAATAACTTTATTTTTCTATACAGGCTTACATAGACCTGAAAATTGCCACCTGGAGTGGAATGCCTCTGCCTCTAGCTATGCTACTGCATACACCAAATGTTTAGATGCTTAATGTAAATCATGTTTCATATTGTTAAATAAATGAAATAATTTATTTTCTAATGCCACTGGTTCATCAGCCTAAATTATCTTATATATTTACCATAGTAAAGAATGTATCTATTCAGCGCACCAAGTAATAAGATGGGGCAAAATTCATAGCACTAGGTCACAAGATGGAGTAAATTCATAATAGTGAACCGCAGAATGCAGCAAAAAAAAAAAAAAAAAACAACAATGAAGATACTTGTTCAAAAATTAAGTAGAATAGGAAAAATGCTTAATATCAGAACTTGTGAAAATTATTGGAAAGAGATTGTAGATTTGTTACTTACTTTTTCCTTTGAAGTAGAATGTGATGTTGCCGTACTTGAAATACCTGCAACAACATTTGGAGGGGTAATATTAGTACTAGCAGACATGGAATGCTGCAGGGCAGCAAACTCAGCCACATTCCTATGAGATGATGATGATGATGACGATGACGATGAAGGGTTAAGGTTCTGGGCATGATGACCACCTGCTCCTCCACAACTTCCCATACTAGCTGCATTTTTCAGAGATGATGAGGACGTATTCCCTCCAGAACCAGGATGGGATTTACTACCAGGCGTATCTACTACAGTATGTGTTATCGTAGATGATGATGACAGCTGTGATGATGATGAAACCGAGGGAGACAAGGTTGATCCACCAACAACTCCACTGTTGCTGCTGCCACCACTGCTATTGTTGTTATTGTTGCTATATGCTGCTGCTAATATAGATGATGATACCGACGGGGATAGAGCTGATCCACTTCCAACCCCAGTATTTCCGCTACCACCACTGCTGTTGTTATTGTTACTATGATATGCAGCTGCCAGTATAGATGAGGTGGTGTAAGATACAGATGAAGCATGGTGCAGAGTACGAGACCTTGCTGTTGTACCAGATGCACTCTGACGATGCAAATTAGTGCTGCTACTGCTAGTCCCATGAGATGCTGATGACCCATCAGTACGTATGTGAGGTTGGGATACTGTGGCTGGTGGGGGAGCAGGTGGTGGTGTGTCCATATTACCACTGCATGGGGGTGGGGGGCTGCCATAAAATACTGAACCTGGTTGATTGTTCATATCTGCTGATGCTATTGACGATGAAGCAGGAATTTCTTTTGCTCTTACATTTGGCATATTTGGGTTGACTGAGCCAAAGGCACTTGATTGCCTATTAAAAATAAACATTTCTTTCGTTACAGAATGTAAAAGTTGTTTTGTTACTACATTTTAAATAATAGTCTTCATGGTAACAGTAAATTACTCTTTAAAAAATTTTACCAATTAAGTACCACCATGGCTTCAGTTATTTTTAAATTTAAAATGCATTGCAATAATTTAAATATTTAGTTTTAATTTGGGTTTTAATTGCATTAAAATAGTGAAGTCCGAAAAATTTAAAAAATACTTTTGCATAATTAAAACAGGTTTTAGACTCTTGTTATTCAAAATAATTTCGGTTAAGACATAATTGATGAAAACCCACATAAATTTTCTAACATCTCATGAAACAGCTGAAGTATACTTAACCCAAAGTAACAAAACCGGTTTTCTTTCTACATGCATTTAATAAGATAAAAAGTAACAACAACAGCCAAAGAATATTATTTATTACTCATCTTCCATTCAAAATAATTGTGTAATATATAAAAAATAAAAATAATTATAAATATGAAAATATTTTTAATTTTCAATTTAAACAAGTACTAAGAATTAAATGAAAATATTAATATTAAAATTAAATATTAAAAGTATAACCATTTTCAAAATAAGGACACCTCTGCAGGATCTAAGGGTGGATCGATAAAATTACAGGCTGAGTTTTCAACTGAAATTTTCACTGTATAATGTTCAATTTATAGAAAGACAAAGAAAAAATAAGTATATTCTGAAAAATAATTTGTATAAAGTATGATAAATTCCTTTTTTTTTTTTAAATCATTAGGCTATATACATTATATAATTAGAATTAAAAAATTAATTTTATTATTAGACAAAAAGAAATATAAAGACAATGGCAAATAAAATAAATTGTTACCTTGAAATCTGTACATAATTTCCTGGAAACACACCATTGACACCCGTTTTTAAACAGTGTCCTTTGTACCACCCATCTTGGCATTTTTCTGTAACAGTATAGTAGTCTCCCTTGCGGAGTTCAACCTCATCTTCCTTTTGTGGTTTGTAGTTGTAAAGTGCAGAGTAACTAATAATTATTAAAAAAAAAAAAAAAAAAAAAGAATATATAGACTTGAAAGACAAATAAAATCAAAAGAATTTTGTCAATCTATAGACAAAATACTGCATTTACCAACATATGAATTCCGTTCTCCATTAACTATATGAAATACATTTTATAAAGTTGCAGACTGGCAATTATCATTTTTTTTAATATTTAAATACTTCATATTTATAACGTCTATAAATTGTTTAGAATTTAGTTTATTTTGATTTACTTGACAATTTTTTTTTTTTTTTTTTTTTTTTTTAAGAGTAGCTATATTCACCTATCACCTGGTTCATACTTGTTCCCAATCTATTGAACAGGAGTAGAGGTGTATACCTTGTTTCCTGTTTAGGACTAGGTTTCTGCTTCCTTCTAAAGTCTTATTCTCTTTCACTCTGTAACCCCTTGAAATTTTACTTCAAACACATTTTCTTTACTAAGATTTTTCAAATGTGAAGGGTGATACATGCAATACAGTTTAATAAATAAAAATGGTGCTTCTATTTCAAATATGAAATGACACTATAACATTAAAATGTATAATTCTTTTTAGTATGACACACTTACATGAATAGCCTTATTCTCAGGACCAGATTATCTTTTAGCCTAGTATTCAAGCTTCTATAAAGCAGTGATTTTAATTTTCTAAATTAAATAACTTCTAAATAGTTTCATAAACTAAAATGATATCAAGATACCAAACTCATTTATTTGACATTTGCAGTAAGCAAAGCAAGGAAAAGAATGTTTCAGTTTGTGTCATTTGCTTTCAAGTAGATAACATGTTTGATTTTAGTTCAGAATATTTAAATCTTAGAAATGTTTATAAAGCAATGATTTTAATTTTCTACATGTTATAACTTCTAAATAGTTTCATAAATGATATCAATATGACAAACTTATATTTATTGATTGTTTTATTGTTATAATGCTAGTTTAAAAAAAAAAATTTCTTTTTTTTTTTACTACAGTAAATATTGAAAAAGTGATGAAATATAATTTGGTTTGCAATAGATAGTAAAATAATGGTATTTCTTAAATAATGTTTTTATTGACAAAAAAAAGATAGTTATTCTAGTTTATTTAAAGAATTTGCAATAAGTTTACTTCAAGCTATATAAATGTCAGTAAAATATATCCTGAGTAAAAAAAATATTCAAGACATGTGAGAGTGAGTTAGAGGATGGCTCTGTCTAAGGTAGCCTCTATAATTTCATTAGCCTAGGGGCCCTAAAAGGTTATAATCCAGCACTACTTATAGAGGGTGCGATGAGTAAATTTTCACCATTTTGTATTTTTAATTTTGCACATGTACGTTGTTTTTGATTTTGTCAACTGCACAGTATAGTAGGGTCAGTTAGGCAACAACTGAGAGAAAAAGAGCACCTGACACAATTCACTTTGTCAGAAATTTAGAAACAACATGCTGTACTGCTTGGCATTCATGCCAAAAGATCCAATATGAATATTTCAGAGTGTTTGGGTGTCAATCTGAGGAGAGTGAATATTGAATAAATTTACTTATTATTTTAAGATATTTTTGTGTAATTTTGGTAAATATAGCTGTTAATATAAGATGTCAGTATTATTTTCATTTTTGCATAATTTAGACAACATTTATCCATCACACTATTTATATTAAGATGTATAATTCTTTTGGCTATAAAATTCCTACCAACAAATAATCATCACTTTACATAAGGATATCTATGGTAATATTCACATCTGATATAACTTGATCAATATCTCAGATCTCTTCTCATAAAGACAAAAAACTTTAAATTATTCAAAGGGATATGTAAACAAAGGGTGCAGCTAGAGTTACTCTATTCATGCAAGTATGAAGCAGTACGGCATTAAATATCATGTTTCAAGCTATCTTATGAACTAAAATAAAATGCAAGGGCATTATTCCAGTAAGCCAGGACTACAGGTTCAACAGGTTTAGGACTTTCAAAAGATAACAATTGTTAAAGACTGTTAAACTTTACAGGATCTTAAGCTGATATTATTCTGTTGTCTTTTTTATGCTTAACAACCGTTTCATATTTTCTGTGAGAAAAATATGATATACAAACTAAATATCAGACTAATAGTGGATAACTAAATAGCAAAATGGGGAAAATATCCTATGTTACATATTTTATCCTTTGAATTTACAGAATAGACTGTAAGAAAATGTCAAAAAATACATAGATGAAACATGTAGGAATTTAAATGAAGGAATATATTAACACAGAAAGATCTTTTACAAAACAATGCATTTGTCATTCATCATAAGGATGGCCATAATTTCAACTTAAAGAAGGAAGCTTTAATTAAAACGGAAAGTAATTTATTAAGGTGAAAGTGCATAAAATGTGTAGTAAATTTTCATCCAGGTTCATGCAATATATCACCTTTCCTAAGAAAACTACTGTTTTTACAATGTTGAATATTTAAAAACAATAGTGCTAAAGCAAAAACAAGTACAGGAGAAAGCTGAATGCAGTAAGAAGCCAAAAATTTAAATGTCCAGTTAAGTGATCCCTGTATCTTCAGAATTTTCTTGATTTTTAGTTTGGTTAACTCATGGGTCATTTAATGCTGAAATGTTATTTTCTTGTGAACTTTGGTAATTTTTTTTTTTTTAATGTATTGCTGGTAATTATTTTTTATTACTATGAAAATGTATTACTGGTAATTTTTTCTAATGTATTTTTATATTTTGAACCCAGTTTAGGTGTTGACCATAACTAGGGCTAACAGGTGCTACCACCCTGAGTCAAGGTGGACCTGGGAACAACAGCAATTAAGAGATGGTTCCACATTCCTCAAAACTTCCTGACCAGAGGCCCTGTTGCCAGATGTAGTTTATTGTCATACCCAGGATGTTTTTCTCGATGTAGAATTGTAACTAACATTTATTATATTGCATCTCCTCGTCAAACAGGATTCCATGAATACAGCCTGAAGAAACCCTTTCAAAGAATGAAACATGTAACAGGTTTCTGTTCATTGTCATTTAATTACATACCAGCAGGCAATAAAATGACCAATATGAAATATCAGAACAAAATATGTAAGATGGAATATGTGTAAAAGGATAAACAGAATTTCTGAAAAAAAATAGTTACAATCTCAAAAAGCCATGAAGTTCGTTCCAGCCACCAAGGGAAGTTTACTACAACTGTGGCAGAAAAATCAGGTTTTTAAAGTTGTTTGCTCAATTTGATTATTTTACAATTTGCCAGGAGTGAAATTAATTTGCATGTTCTTTAAAGTAGTTTATTCACCTCAACAGCACTTGCTATATGACTGACTAGAAGTGCACTTTAGCCAATGAGGCAAGTCACCATTTTCTTCTGATGTCAATATTTCCTTCAATACCAGTATGTACAATGGATATTTGATTGCATTGCAAGATTAAAGTTTATAAGACATTAACATATCAACCATTTTTCAGTTAGTTGAATCTGTATATGCTTGCCAATATATTTCAGCCAAACAGCTGACAAAGTCTGAAGAAATACATCAACTGAAACATTTTAACATTTTCAAGTATACAAAGATCAGATTCTAGTATCTGTTCAAAATTTACATACAAAAGAATTTTATAAAATTAAACACTTTTAAAATCCTTCAAAATTAAATAAGAAAGCTTATGTTCCAGAATTAAATAAAATACTATTCCTTCAATTCAAAATAAAAAATATATATATGCATATATAATTTATTAAAAAATAACATAAATATGTTATAAAATCACTACAAAAATTTCTATTTTGTTTCAACACTTCTGGTGTCTTAGTGATTTTTATGTTATAATTTTAAAATAAATTATATTTGTTCTACTCTATATTGAGCACTGTATACACCAATCCTATACTTGGGTGGGTGGACTAGTGTGTGTGTGTGTGTGTATTACTTAATGTAAAGTGCTCAATATCTGTGATAGAGATAACATATTAATCTGAAAAACATCAAGACCACCCCCACCCATTCCTTGTTAAGAGAACATTGCTATATATGTAATGTTACGGTCTTGACACTGAAATAAAATGACAATTGCGTATACATGTATGCTCAAACACATGGATGTGTATCTGCATCCAACCTCAAATTATTTATATGGGTGTGTTTGTACAAACTAAAATGCATACACCTGTATGTATGCAAGATTATGTGTGTGTAAGAGTGTCATCCCAAGCAAACACAGAAGATAATTCCCCACTCCAACACATACAAATAATCAAACACAAATAAGCATAAATAGATCCATTTAAAAAAAAAAAAAAAAAAAAAAAAAAAATTGACCAGTTTCTCTGATGATCACATAAAGCATGAAACCCAGGGTTACAAACTCATATCCATACAACTGAGTATGGAGACATGGTGTGTGCACATATATATATATATATACCCCATGTCTCCACACTCAGTTGTAAAGGATATATATATATATATATATATATATATAGTGGACTCACCCATCAGATTCAACGTATTAGGGTCAAACAGATCAGTTCCTAGGAAATGACAGTCAGACACCAGCACACATGATTTGATCATAATGGCGAAGGCTTTGTGCAGAACCATCCACACTCTCTGAAGGGCTGAATATAGAGACCTGGTGCCCTATGTGCTACAAGGTCCCCTAAACGACCCTCTGCAGGTTTTGAATTCAGAGTTGTCCTTCTCCTAGACCAGCTGCCATCCAAGGCTATAGAACCCAGTCTGTCCTGCTATTTACCCATAGCTAGAGAACGGATTCATACCTTTCCCAAGGGTATTAGCATGTAAGTGAATGTAATGGATTCGACTGGAATTCAAACTCAGTTCTCCAATTCCTCAATCCGAGTCACTGCTATCCCCATGCATGCATATATATATATATATAAAACATTCAGGTGAAATACAAAATTCTATGGAGATGTAGATTCCTAAAGAGAAGGGCATTTTTTTTTTATAGAAGTTACTATTAGCAATAGACAAGTGGTGTTTGTATTTTTGTCTTTTACAAACACACTGCAGGCAAATAAAATTTGCGATTCATCATGAAAAACAATGTAGCATTATTCATATATAAAGACAAATTATTAAGACAAAATTCATATTCTTCTAACAAAAACATTCCAATTCTTTTTTTTAAAATTTTTATTCCCTTTTGTTAATTAAAAAAAAAAATAGTAATAGAAGTTATTATAATAGTTCTCCCTGAAATCCTGAGTTATTTATACTCAGACTAATGGCATCATCCTTGTTGTTCTTATTACAATGTCTTGGCTGTTGTTCCCTCCTCCTTTCTTCAGATGTTTGTTGATGCAGGTAAACTTTTGGAAATTTCAAACAACCATTTATTTAATCTACAGAGTAGATTTTTTTGTTCTCTTTAATACTGTTCAATTATTGCTTGCCTTGTTTTCACCAAGTATGTACTTACCCAAACCAGGGATTGAACTCACAATTACTACACCACCAAAATCAATTCACATGGTTTACCTGAATCAATAAACACCCAAAGTCCAGAGAGTACAATGACCGAAACATTGTAATAAGATAAGGATATTGATCCAAATGTAAATAAACTATTTTAGGTTTAGATGAAATATGCTTTCATGAGTTTTCTTCAGAAAAACTTACCATTGGTACCATTTTATTGAATAGTTTAAGCTTATTTTAATATTTTATAAAGAAAATATCCTTTTAATTAATTAGTAATTTAAACAATTTCTGTAAAACTTCATTAAAATATTACTAATTTCATGACAGACCACTGAAATCTACAAGGAAGGATTCTCAAATGGTAAATTAGCATGGTTTATCAAACATACTACAAACAAATTATTTTTATGCACTAACCAAGACTATAAGTATAACAACTAGTTTGCATCAGGTTAAAAAAATAAGTAAATATAAATAAATGACTCACATGGCAGTTTTCCCAAAAGTTATATCTGGATTATTAGTGTCTGCACTTCCTGGCTTGTTATCATCAGGTATCTGGCCACTACTTTCCTGAAAATAACCAATTTCTAATATAAGTTCAAGATAGATATTTTGATTATATTATCAACAATATGTATAAGTATCACCTATATATTAAGAGATATGTAAAGCAAAATACATTTAATACAAAAACTAAAAATAAATAAAAACAACACACAGAGAGTACACAAGTAGGCATGATTAAATGGAAAAATAATTCCCTTAGAAATGTATACAAGCTCAAAACTACCCTTGAGAGTAAAAAAGGAAGCTATTCAGACATTTTTTTATCATACTATTATACGACGGGATGAAATTGGAAGAGTTTTAAAAAATGAAATTAATAGCATATGACTTTTTAATCATCAGAGTTAATCTGTATCTTACACAGGAAAAATCAGGTTTTTACCTACAAATATCTACAAGGAGACCCAGACTATAAAAAGTCTCCTAAATTTTATTTTTAAGATGTTTCATGATAATCATTGAGAGCATTTTATATACTAGGATGCATAATATACAGTAAAATATAAATAGTAGATATTTATAGCCTGTTACAAGAAATCATTGAAAATGTGTATGCATGTTTCAAGATAAGACCGAGGACTGTCTTCATTATGTGAAGCAGCAATGGCATTTTACCAAAGCAAATTAACACTGACAAGAAAACAGATAAAAGAACTCTATATATTTGGGTGGCAAGCCAAAAACTTGGAAGAGGGACAAGAGATGGAGATACAGACAGACAAACCAAGAATAAGTTCTAATAATGAAAGAAAAAACAAAAAGTAATGAATCAATGAAACTATCTATTTTTGTAAGCAAACAATAACACACCGAGATAAAAGTCAGTAATATATACTATCATTTCAGCATGTAAACATACTTTGCAAATGTGCCTGTAGTGTAAAAAGGACGTTTTTTTCCATGACAACTTATTTAACTACCATGTCTTTTTGGCAATTTTTATTGTTTTAAAAAGTGATGATTAGAATTGGAATAAAACCTAAGCATATGAAAGTGAATTTATACATTTTCTTTGTTCTTGAGAATTGATAACAAAAATAATAAACACTATTTATTAGATTGCTTATTTACACTATTATATTATTTATTGAAATGGTCGGCAAAACATTGGCTAATTTCCAATTGTGCATTGTTTGCTTTTGATTTTGTCAACTGCACAGTACAGTAGGGTCAGTTGGGCACCACCCACAAGAAAAAGAGCACCATGACACTCCACCATAAATTTGGAAACGGCATGCTGCAATGCTTGGCATTTGTGCCAGAAGATCCAATACAAACATTTGAGTGTTTGGGTATCAATCTGAGGACAGTGCCGAGGATTCAGAAAGGATTGAATGATTCTAATGGGGATTACAAAGGAGGTATGGCAGCTATGAAAACTCACTGATCATTCAAATAAGAAAAAAAAAACAAATTTGTTGGCGAGGGCCTCAACACAGAAACCTACATCAAATGCTTTGAGGAGATAGGATCTTCCAGTAGCCACTTTCTTGACCCAGGGAAGCACTATGTCTGGCAACAGGACTCTGCACCATCCCACACAAGCAGGAGAACCCAATCATGGCTGTCAGACAATTTCTGCAACATCACCCCATACATCTGGCCACCTAACTCCACAGACTGCAAACCACTTTATTATTATTATTATTATGCCAATGAATTTCAATTTCATAGATGTGTTGCCATATCCTGCTGTGGCAACAGAAAACACCTTTGAGTGAAATTAACAATAAGGTTACTACAATTGAGAGGCCTTGAAAAAGAATACAATGAAAAGAAAAGTAATATTATTAATGCTGAGTGCTAGAGGTTAAACCTATGATCTATAATTATCAGGTCATTTATCATAAGTTTACATATAGTGATACCATAAGAATGTTGCTTCATATCAATAATCCTACTCATGTTATTAAAACATTAAGTATAGCATGAAAAAGCATAGACATGTTGAAAATGTATTGTAAAGCCTCTTAAGCAACCAGTTTTTCAATCAATCTTTATCAAAAATTTGAGTCTAAAATATTAAATAAGAAATCAGAATTATCAATAAAAAAAAAGAAAGTAAAATATTTTAAATGTAATCTTTGTCACCTAAGAAAAAAAAAAAAAAAAAAGATAGATTAGACCAACTTAAGTTATACCAGAAAACTTTAAGGAATAAATATTTTTTGCTTGCAAAAAGATGGCTGTTGCGTAGAAATTGAAATTCCAAAATCCTGAAGTGGAAAGATGACCTTGGTAACACTTAGAAACATAAAAAAAAGTGTTGGCACAAACTGGATTATCAATGAGATGTTGGCTAGTTGCTAAATCAGAATTCAGCTTGATGTGATTGGCCATTCCTGATCCAAAACAGGACATACTGCTTAATCCGGCATTCCAATTTCTGCTAGGTACATCTAATGTAACCAGATGCATACTTACATTTAAAAAAAAAAAAAAAAAAAAAAAGAGAGAAATTTTATGGGAGAAAGAACACTACCCTTGCTAACAACACCACCTCACACACACCCCAACAAAAAAAAAACAGCTATTGCATTAAAACACCAAGTGAAATAAAAAAAATAACTACAAATATTTTATTCAAAACACACACACGTGTGTGTGTGTGTGTGTGTGTGAATAAGTCCAGCTTAACACTTACAAGTTGAATCTTGATTTAAAATTTTTTAATCAATTTATACCAGGCTTCAACCACCATGCAGCCCTTGGCTATTTTCATAACCAATATTTCCCACAAATTTGAATAAGTTAAATAAATTTGTCTCTTCCATACTTTTGCTGTTGCAGTGTTGTGCATGAGCTACCCACCAAGCACAGACAGCAAGGTTTATTCTAGTTTCTCTCCAAAGAAAAGCCAATATCCTCACCACCACCACCTATATCTTACAAGAGAGCACAAATGTATGCAACAATATTTGGGTTTCCTTTATTTCATTTTACAAGAAAAAAAATTTGATAACTCATAATAGAGAAAGTGAAAATAAATCAGATTTTTAACTAGATACATTTAAAAAAAACAAAAGTCTTGATAAGAAAATTAGAAGAAACTACATCTTGTTTTAGGGACCTTCTTGGAGATGGAGGTGGGTGATCGAGTTGCAATACTACAAATTCAGACGTGAAGGAATTGAATGTTTTTATAATGTCAGAAGGGATAAATGAATAGATTAATATAAACCAATAAAATAAGTTGACAAAAGAGATTATATTAAAAAATAAATATTTTGAGTAAATCTTTTTTTTCAATATTCATATCTCATATCCAAACATTTGCTGTAACAGGTTAAACTAGACAATCCTTCCAAATACAGAGATGACACCCTTCTCATTACATATATGAAGTATATATGTAAAAATATTTAGATAGAGTATATCTGTAAAAGGACAATATGAATAAAGACAAAAGGAAAACTTATCTTAGCTGAGATGTTTTGTCCTCTTGGTAAAGTCCTTCAGAGGATGAAATGTATAGGTTAAGAAAAGTTTTCCCTTTGTCTTTTTTTATATATATATATATATATATTAAGATGATATATTTACAGGATGTGTATGTGTGGTGGGAGTATAAATGTATATTTATTATTTCAAACATTATAATTGAAACTTCATATTTTTATTTATTAAACTGTATTACATCTATCGGCCTGCATTCAAGAAATCTTAGTAAAGAAAATGTGTTCCCAGGCAGGGATTGACACCTACAAGGGCGGGGGATGTGAGTTTAATCTCTGCCAGTGAACACATTTTCTTTACTAAGATTTCTCAAAAGCTCAGTTCAACAGACATAATACACACTGTTTGAATAGGGTTTATTTCAAATACAACATGTCCAATATATATGTCAAATTAGCTTCAAAATTAGGTTTTCAAAAGGTCACATGATACATCAGCATATACACAAACACACTAATAATAATAATAATAATAATAATAATAAATGTAAATTCCTTCCAAATTGAATTTCATACATATGGCAATCGGCAGAGCAGAGACAAATTGAAAACTGACAATTCTGAGTTTCCAGTTTGTGCACTAATATATATATATATATATATATATATATATATATATATATATATATATATATATATATATATATTAGTTCCTACTGATGATATTAATGAAACTGAGTAACAGGTTTTGGTATTAATAATATTTAAACTCTGTTGACTTTGGCATTGAGCCTTCAATTTATTTTATATTTTAAGTTTTTAGCTTTTTTTTTTAAGCTTTAGCTTTTATTCTTACTATAAACTGCGTCTAGAGATTATATGCAAAAGAGGTATTGTCAAATATTTTATGTAAAATTCATAGATGTGTGTTATCCAATGAAATAATTTGTACTATTATGTATAGCGAGTAAGCATGAAAGCAATTAAGTCCCAATTTTCAATTTCAGATTGATATTTAGTATTTTTTCAGTAATTATAGCAATTTGCAGTGTCAAGAGATTATTTGCAAGAACTAGAATTTAGTATTATGGCTCATAAAAAAGAACTAACAATGAATGAAAAGAATTATATAATCAAAGAAATTAGCAAAGGAAAGTCTTCGCTTCAAATTTCTAAGGATTTGAAAAGGGATCATCGAACAATCAAGAAAATATGTCAAATGGGAATTCAACCAAGGAAAAAAGTCTCAGGCTGAATTCAGGAATTTAACAAAGAAAGATCTATCACATATCCGAAGAGAATTAATAAGAAACCCAAATGTGTCAAGTGTGTTCATATTTGAGGCTGCTGGAGCTCCTATGGTGTTAAGGGAAACAAGGTGTAAAGCATTAAGGAAGTTTGCTGATGTAGAAAATCAAATAAAGAAACCCATTTTAGCAAAAAACATAAGGAAAGAAGATTGCAGTAGGCAAAAAAATACATGAAAACTGATCTCAGTAAAGTGCTTTTTACAGACGAATCAAGGATCACCCTCAATGGGCCCGATGGATGGGCTCGAGGATGGGTTTGCAAGCAACATGACTCAAGAAAATTTTTTAAATGCCAACAAGGCAGCGGTGGGATCATGATATGGGCTGGGATTATTTGTAATGAGCTCGTGGGTCCATTTAAAGACGGGGTTAAAATGAATTTCAAAAGTTACTGTGATTTTCTAGAGCAATATTTCTTTGAATGGCTTGAATACCAGTCTTTAGCCAAGCAAAGATCTATGATCTTTATGCAAGACAACGCACAAAGTCATGTATCAAAATTTAATAAATCCTGGTTGAAAGAAAAGGGATTTGTTGAAGATTCTCTTATGGACTGGCCTTCAAATAGCTGTGACTTGAATCCCATTGAGAACCTGTGGAGCATCCTCAAGAGAGATTTATTCTAATGGAAGGCAATTCAACAGCAAGTGTGACCTCTGGGAGGCAGTTAAAGTTGCTGCAAACAACTTACCAGCTGCTAAAATTGCAAATCTAACATCAGATGTTGACAATAGGCTGCCAAGAGTTATTGAAAAGAAAGGAGCATTTGTGCAATAAATTTTAGGAGGTTCTTATTATTTTTTGTTAATATATCTTATTTTTAAAATAAAATGTTTTTTTTAGGTTTTTCCTTTAAGAAATTGAGGAATTTGTTCTAAAATCTTTTCATTTTTTTTTTACATTAGTTTTACAAGGTATAATAATGTAAAAGTATCAAAATAAATAGTTGCAAATAAACTACTGACAGTCAAATTAGTCTGTTTTGTTAACTTAGTAAAGTTTTTTCCAACCAAAAACAATAGTTTTCTCTATCACTATATATCTAAGTTAATATTGAGTAGAATCTAAACAACATCATAATAGGACTTTTAACATTAAAGACACAACTCTATACCAATTCATAACTTGCATATAATCTCTAGACGCAGTTTATATATATATATATATATATATATATATATATAACAGGCAATCTATGTCTCACAAATCGTTCTGTATTCATTCAATGTACGGCATTAAGAACTGTTGAGGCATTCACACATCTTGGATCAACAGCCTTTTCTGAAAAATGGACAGAGAAATCGAATCCAGAATAGCCAAATCCAGCACAGCATTCAGTAATCTTAAACATAGGTTATGGAACACCAAAGATGTGTCACAGAGTAAAGATCGACATATACAAATCATTCATCATCTCAACCCTTCTCTATGGGCTGAAACTTGGACCCTATACTGCAAGCACATCAACTTGATACCTTTCACATGTGCTGTCTTTGTGCCATATGTGATATAAAATGAGATGACAGGGTCAAGAATAGTGCAATACTGAACATAACATTACAGTCAGTGAACCCATTCTAGCAAAGATACAACTTAGATGGGCTGGTCATGTTGTGAGAATAGATGAACATAAGCTTCTAAAAAAGGTGCTGTATGGACAACTACCAAACTCCAAGTGTTCAGTTGGACATCCACTCTTACGCTGCAAAGACAAATTGAAAGACAACTTGAAATCTCTCAACTTTGATCTGAAAACCTGGGAAGCCCAAGCATCAAACTGAAAGGAGTGGCGTAAGACATGTTTCATTAAGTTAAAGGGTTTTGAAGACAGTAGACTGAAGCACCGTGATCAGCTTAGTCAAGCTCTGATGCAGAGATGCCATCAAAATCCTGCTTTAACAAATTTCATCTGTCAGTGTGGCTTTGTTGCCCACAGCAAGGCTGGGCTAATATCAAACTTAAGAAAGCACAAATGAAATATGTCTTTCCTTACCTGATTTTCTCCACAAGAGCATGCATATGTGTAAAACAAAAGGCACCATCCATTGCTGACCCTCATTTATCATTCACAATAGCAGAGTCCAACAAATAATATATATATTATAATCATTTTTTAAAAATAGGTATTCATCACAACAGAAATTACCATATTTCAAAATCAAAACCTAAATCTTAAATAATAAAGAGTAAATTTATTTAAAAAAAAAAAAAAATTGCCATTAGCTTCAACCACAGCCTCCAGACAATTTTGGAATCTTCTGCAACTGTTTAAGCTGGTGAATGTTGCCATATTCCTTGCCTTCAGTTTATCTTTGGTATTACAAGGAGTTTGGTTGGGCTCTTGCTCAAATGCAGCCCACACATAATGATCAAGGAAGCTGCAGCTTAGAGAGTTAGGTGGCCAAATGTTAGGGTGATCTGGTCACAGAAATTGTCTGACAGCCATGACTGGGTTCTCCTGCTTGTGTGGTATGGCGCATAGGGTCTTCCAGCAACCACCCTCCTGACACAGGACAGCTCTACCTTCTCAAGGCACTTGAGGTAAGCCTCCGTGTTGAGTCTGAGGCCCTCACCAACAAATTAGGGAGTTATTTTCTTAGTAGAGTGATCAGTCTACCTTTGTAATCACATTAGACTCATCCAACTCTTTCCGAATCCTCTGCACTGTCCTCAGATTGACACCCAAACACTGAAATGTTTGTATTGTAGCTTCCAGTATGAATGCCAAGTAGTACAGCATGCAGTTTCCAAATTTCTGGAAGAGCGAATTGCATCATGCTGCTCTTTTTCTCACAGACATTGCCCAACTGACACTACTACACTGTGCACTCAACAAAATCAAGAACGAACACTATGTATGCACAAAATTAAAAATATAAAATGGCGACAATTTACCCATTGCACTGTGTGTATGTGTGTGTGTGTGTGCGTGCATATACAAGAAAAATTTTTATAATCTGTAATGCTCACCAGATGCGCCAGCAATTTCATAGCAGATGCAGATCCAACATTTCCACTGCAAGCAGGTGCTGGTGGTGGGGGTAGGGCAACATGGAGTGGGGATGTAGGTGGCATAGCTCCAGAGGTTGGTGATAACTCTAAGGATCTTCTCTGCTGTATGGTGGGTGATGAATTGGCAGAATGAGTATGCGAGGTGGCAGTGAAAGAATGTCGTTTTTGTTGGGCGCTTGTAGAAGCCATAGCTGCCATTGGAGCATTTAAAGGGGGAGGTGGTAGGGATGCAGCTGCATTGGCTGCTGTGTTTGGCGTGGGTGGATGAAGGGCAACCCTCTCCCTCTGTTGCGGAAGATGGTGCCATATCTGCTGGAATGATGAACTGGGTAAACGTGACCCTGGGGCAGGTGCAGAACTTCTGCCACTACTTGTTCCACTGGGACCTCCATCACAGACACCCACTGAAGATGATGATGATGACCTGTTTATAAAAGAAAAATAATACTCATAGGTGGCTATTAAACTTGATGTAAAGTCTTTTGCTATTTATAGAATTTAATTATTTGTAAATGAATAAGAGAAGACTACTCTGTGATTAGCAAAACTCCAACTACATTTCAAATTTGAGGTTAGCTTTACTTGTATTTTTAATTTCCCTAATCAGCAGAAATATAATGTTAAATGATTATTGAACAGCTTAGCTCAAAATTAACCTTTGGAAATAATCATGATGGAAGAAAAGGAATAAAAAAAAAAATAAGGTTATAGAAATTGAAACTTCAGTAGCTATCAGACTTTCTAACATTTTCAAAGATATAATTATACTCTGGCTAAGTTGGGTTACCAAAAAGATGGTTTTAAGTTGAGATTCACAGTTTTCAATAATGGACATTTGAATCTCCTCAGAATGGAACTTAACAGAAAATATACCCAGTGGATAAGAGCATTGGTTGAAGTAATCCAAAAAGTGACTTGACCCAAAGAGTTGTGAGTTCAATACCTGGCCACAGCAGAGGTGAACAAAAACTTGAAGAGTTGAGTTACTAAAGAGAATTAACTGAAACTGATATATACAGAAAAGGCATGGCATGTGGAATTAGGACAATCTACTCCCACAGACTAAAAGGGTCCAGGTAAAAATTCCAATGTGTATCACCTGAAGACCAGAGCATACAAGCAAGGGCAGAAACATTGTGAACATGGCAATAAAGATGAGGACAACAGTCTGAATGATGTAAACAGTGTAGATAATATTTACCATAAAAATTATGTAATTCTCTTGAAAGTTGTTTTCAATTTGAGAAAAAAAAATCATTCCTCAAGTTAAAATGTATACTATTTCTAGAGTTATGTTCAGAACTTATCACTTATATCCTAACTCAGAAAAAAAAATGAAGCTATAACCAATTAACAAAACAGAAGTTTACAACCAACTAATGAAAATTTAAAAAAAGAAAACAGAAGAAAGAAAGAAAGAAAAAAAGTGTTTCAGAAACTATTTTTGCAGTTACATTTGTAACTCATCAATCTCTGTTTCCAACTTCAATATTTTACTGTGCATCTCACCAACTCATTTTGAAGGTTCATTGTGACTGGCCTTTTTTCTTTTGGTCTCACATTCCTTCTTCACAAGCTGCTTTGTAGGCTCACTGGAAAGTTTCCAATCATTTTTCATTCAAGTTGATAAGAACAATTAGGTTTATACTCTTTTTTACAGTCTAATGTTAAATATATTAAAAAAATTTATTCAAGGTTATTTTTGTGAACTGGGATTACAAGAAAATTTCCCCATTTTGAATAAATGGTAACTATTCCCTCCTTTTACACTATTTCAACTTTAAAAAGGTTTCAGAAAGACATTTACTTTTAGGGTAAACCTATAAAATAAAAGGCTTAAAATAACAGTATTCTCAATGGGTCAAGAATTTTTTTTTTTTTTACATTTAAAATTTTAAACATGTTAATCTTACCTTGACCTGGAAGCAACCAATGATTTTGCTGCATCATTTAGCTGTAACATGAAAAGAAAGTCAATTAAAAAAAAAATCATAATTCAATATATATATATATATATATATATATATATATATGTGTGTGTGTGTGTGTGTGTGTGTGTGTGTGTGTGTTTTATAAAATAAATAAGGCTAACCATTACATTTCTAGAGGATAACACTTAAGGCAAGTAGTCTTTATAATTAAAAGGCTCAATATCAAGAAGATTAATAGCAACAAATAAAATTAAATTTTCAATTTATCTTTCCTGACTGAGTTTCATAGATATGACACTGGCACAACAAGAGCTTTAATAATTTCCCAATTACCCCACACTGAAAACAAGTGGATAGCAATTCTACAATGCCAAGTTGTGAAAAATAAATAGAACATTTAATTTTTGTTATATATTACAAAGTGTGCTAAAAACATACAAGATATGTATCTTCATTATTTTTATTTTTACCTTTTAAAGCTAAGTGAGTATTTGAAAATCAAAACCTTTCAAACAGCCTCAGTTTATCAGAAAAAAAGTTTCATTAATAATATTGGACTAATTATTCTTTCATCTTTTGTTTTTATTTTTTTAGTCCAATGCCAGCCTATACCTTAAGAGTTAAATGAAATCAACAAATATACCATTTAAGCACGCCTTCATTCAATTATTTATACCACATTGTTATTGTAAGTAACAGTAACAATATCAATTTATTTTTAGTACATTTTTTTTTAAGAATTAACTTTGGAACTAGATTTTTCATCTTATTATTGCTTTTTTTTTAAACAGAATTCTAGGCCAATTCTCTTTGAGTGTTCAAGCAACAAGCAGTTTGAATTAGAAAGCTATTTGCTTTAATGATCAAAGAGCATGTTACAATAAAGGACAATAAGATGAAGGAAAACTTTATTCCAAGATGTTTAATGTCCATATGTAAAATCAGATGTATTAAGAGAGGAATTGTTTATAATGATTTGCACTTTGCTGCAAAGTTATCTGCTTATTTTAATCAAAATTAGTCTAAAATCTACATTATTCAGCCAAGATTAGCAATTTCACTTTAGGAAAATTTAAAGAATAAATTGGAGAACTAATGTTTTCACTGAAATATTTTTAACACACTATTTTGGGTACTTGAACCCTAAGATGTTTTGTTAGTTACCAAAAGGAATACCTATACAAGAGTACTTGTGCTTTTTAAAATAAAATAAAAATTATAACCATAAAGAATGACACTAATGTGACTTTTAGTAATATTTTCTTCTGTTTACAGACTTTTGTGTATGAAAAAAAATTCTTAAATAAGTACAGCTCTATAAATTTAGGTAAAAATAAGTTTTTTTTGCTATTTAAAGAAAGACAAAATACATAAAGGCTTATAGAAAAATGAAACTATGGAATAAATGTGCATGTACCAAAAATATTCAACATGTCACAAGATAAATGGATATTATGTGTATTGTGGCAGTAAATATGTTAAGTTTCAGATTAAGAAAAATAACCTTAACAAAAAGAATATAAAAGATTTAAGCTGTTTGAAAAATAAATAAATAGCAATGTAAACTTGGCTGTCTTGCTTAGGGTAGCACCCAGTCTAAGGAAAGACTACCTTATATTAAAAACCAGGGAAAAGCAAGAGGAAGACATAATAATTAACATTAATAAAGAAGACATGACCACCTATATTTTGAGGGGACATGGCTGTAAAAAAAAAATATTTTTATATAAAAATAACCTCAACAAACGATAATGGGAAGATGCCTATTTTGTCGCCCCTTCTTCCTTCCAACCAGTTGTCATCCACTTTTCTAATCAGTTGAAGAATTTCATCCTAGGAAAAGAAAAAAGAATTTACTTAATTATTAGAATTTTACACTTACGTTTTAGCAATATAATTAGTCTTATACAGTTTTCTTTCCAAAAATGAAAAAAATTTGTTTTATTTGTTTTTATTTATATCTTTCAATATAATTCTCTGAAGAACATTTACTAAAAATAAAATCCCAGATCCTAACCAAGAATTTTTGTAGTGACTTGTCAATAAGAGAAAATTCCAATGCATTACCACGTTCTATATGTCAGATGCACAGTTCCAATGCATTACCACGTTCTATATGTCAGATGCACAGTTCCAATGCATTACCACGTTCTATATGTCAGATGCACAGTTCCAATGCATTACCACGTTCTATATGTCAGATGCACAGTTCCAATGCATTACCACGTTCTATATGTCAGATGCACAGTTCCAATGCATTACCACGTTCTATATGTCAGATGCACAGTTCCAATGCATTACCACGTTCTATATGTCAGATGCACAGTTCCAATGCATTACCACGTTCTATATGTCAGATGCACAGTTCCAATGCATTACCACGTTCTATATGTCAGATGCACAGTTCCAATGCATTACCACGTTCTATATGTCAGATGCACAGTTCCAATGCATTACCACGTTCTATATGTCAGATGCACAGTTCCAATGCATTACCACGTTCTATATGTCAGATGCACAGTTCCAATGCATTACCACGTTCTATATGTCAGATGCACAGTTCCAATGCATTACCACGTTCTATATGTCAGATGCACAGTTCCAATGCATTACCACGTTCTATATGTCAGATGCACAGTTCCAATGCATTACCACGTTCTATATGTCAGATGCACAGTTCCAATGCATTACCACGTTCTATATGTCAGATGCACAGTTCCAATGCATTACCACGTTCTATATGTCAGATGCACAAATTAATTACAGTGAACCTAATAAAATAAAAAATTTATACAAAATTAATTGATATTTTATATATTCTAATATGGAAACATTCTTAGTAGAAATTATAAGTTTTTAGTATTACCTTCTGAAATTTTAAACAATCTTTCTCATTTTCATCTTTAATATCAAAATCATATAAGGCTTTCACCTGTGGCACTGAAGAAGAGAAATTGCTGACAACCTGAAAATTGTAAGAATAAATAAATAAAAAATTAAAAAGAAAAATTATTTTTTTTAATATCAAAAGGTAAAAGTGAAAGATATACTGATATATAAACCATCGTTTATAAATTTAAATAAAACAAAATATAGGATTTCATATAGTTAAAAAATAAAGAAATATTAAATAACAGTTTTTAGGAATCATGGATTTGTAAACTAAAAGTAACATAACAATGAAATAAGCCAATCTTAATAAGCTGTCTGCATCCATTCTTTATAAATCATTTACAAAATAAAATCTCCAAGTGACATATTCCTTTGGTATGTTGGCAATCATGCTACATAAGTTTTTTTTTTAATTTTTATTTATTTAATATGTGTAAATGAGACAAACTGACACCTTAATCTATGGAATAAATAGTCCAGTGGATTAAAGCATTTGTTCATTAATTTTGGTGACAGAGTGCAATCCCTATTCTACTAATGCTTGGATTCAGTAGAAACAGAGTTAGTAATATCTAGCAGTAAGAACTAGATAATATCTAGCAGTAAGAACTAGATAATATCTAGCAGTAAGAACTAGATAATATCTAGCAGTAAGAACTAGATAATATCTAGCAGTAAGAACTAGATAATATCTAGCAGTAAGAACTAGATAATATCTAGCAGTAAGAACTAGATAATATCTAGCAGTAAGAACTAGATAATATCTAGCAGTAAGAACTAGATAATATCTAGCAGTAAGAACTAGATAATATCTAGCAGTAAGAACTAGATAATATCTAGCAGTAAGAACTAGATAATATCTAGCAGTAAGAACTAGATAATATCTAGCAGTAAGAACTAGATAATATCTAGCAGTAAGAACTAGATAATATCTAGCAGTAAGAACTAGATAATATCTAGCAGTAAGAACTAGATAATATCTAGCAGTAAGAACTAGATAATATCTAGCAGTAAGAACTAGATAATATCTAGCAGTAAGAACTAGATAATATCTAGCAGTAAGAACTAGATAATATCTAGCAGTAAGAACTAGATAATATCTAGCAGTAAGAACTAGATAATATCTAGCAGTAAGAACTAGATAATATCTAGCAGTAAGAACTAGATAATATCTAGCAGTAAGAACTAGATAATATCTAGCAGTAAGAACTAGATAATATCTAGCAGTAAGAACTAGATAATATCTAGCAGTAAGAACTAGATAATATCTAGCAGTAAGAACTAGATAATATCTAGCAGTAAGAACTAGATAATATCTAGCAGTAAGAACTAGATAATATCTAGCAGTAAGAACTAGATAATATCTAGCAGTAAGAACTAGATAATATCTAGCAGTAAGAACTAGATAATATCTAGCAGTAAGAACTAGATAATATCTAGCAGTAAGAACTAGATAAGATATGCCCAGACATGGGCAGTGGAATAAGAACAGTTTACATGTATGTGTATAATGATAATTCTCAGATAAAATAAACAAAATGTCAAAAAGAGAAGAAAGTTTTCACTTTGTTAGGCTATTTTGTTCATGGTTATATATGTTTTACGATATTACACCAAAATCATGTAAAAATTGCTACACAATTGCAGTTGCATATCAATGCATTTCATCAGGCAATTGTAAATTACTGTCATGTAAACGATTTATTTAGATTTAAAAGCAAAATACAACCTCTTAAAAAAAAAAAAAGAAAGTGTTATAAGGTTTGAAGGCTTTACACTGACTGATCAACCAATCAAATATGACCTATGTTAAATTTAAACTAAGCAAAGCAAAAATTAAATTTTTTTTTTATATATGGGTCATGACCTGTAGATTGTCAGCTAACAGCAGCCAGACATTGTCAGCTAACAGCAGCCAGACAAACTTAAAGCAGATACATATGGTTTTCATAAAATATACAAATATTGTAAATATATCAGTACTGCAATATCTACTCTGTACAGAGCCCTCTTTTAAATTAAATGTTATGAACATTGGAATTATACTTTATTCATTCTCATCAAATATATATATATATATATATATATATATATATATATATAAAAAATGCACTAGCCAATCACTGTTGCAGACAAAATACTCAGGTACATCTGTTTGTTCAACATCCACTTGTGGTTTACACTGCAACTATGCTGAGCAGACCTTAGTTACAGTTTCTGGGAGAGAGAACATAATCAGCAGTTGGAACAATACAATATGTTCAAACTCTTGGTGACTTGTGACTTCATGCTAATACAGCCATCAATAAATAGCTTTCAAACAGTTCTGCCTGCCCAATTTAACTCACAAGTTTTGGGGCAACCTGCAGTGTGGTTTTAAGGCACTTTTCAAAGGTGTCCCACACTGTGATCACCTCAGCATCAAGAAGTCACCTTCTTGACAAACTGACTATGGTGAGATTGGATCCCAGGCCTCAGGATCAGAAAGCAATCACTTAGCCATGCCCCTATATGTAATAATATTAACACTGCCACATGTTGGCTGTTTGGAAAAAAGAAAAAAAACATTCCCATCACTATAGATACCCATATCTACATATTCAGTTGAAAATTAAAAAAAAAAAAAAAAAAAAAAAAAACAACATCCTTGATAATGGGTAGTAGAATAGTCAAATGCACTCATCATTTTCAAAGTTACCAAGCAGTGCCTGATGACAAAATAAAAACTAAGTCGCGAAACATAGAAATTTCTGCATCGCAATGTAAAATATTTTTAATAGAAATATCATTTGAGCAACTTTATGTCCAAAAAAGAAAATGCATGTATTAATGCAAGAAAAATTGAATAAAAAGCTTAATCACAGTATCTTGTCAGTAGTTTTTAATAAAACTTGTATATATTATTCAATATTGTTGTTGTCAAAGGGCTAAATAGTTTAGGTGTTCATCTGGTAGGAGTAACCCAAACATTCAGGTAAGCAGTTTTTTGGGGGTTTAAATAAATATAATAAAAAGAAATCATACAGCAAATCATGGAAAACTATGACTTACTTGGACATAGCTTGATGGGAAATAGCCATCTTGTCCATTGAGTTCCCCATAATACCAATTTTGATCAATCTGCCTACAAACGGTAATAATTTCTCCTTTCTTAAAAGACAAATCCCTGAAACAAAAAATACTATTTCTATTAAACAGAGCTCTATAATTAAATAAACATGTATGAATTATAGGAATAAGCATGGAAATATTAACAAAAAGAAAAAAAGAAAGAAATAAAGAAATCAAAGTAATGGTAACTAATCAATATTTAGAGAAAAAAATGTTCTTGCCTTTTCTCTTTCTCTCATATATATATATATATATATATATATATATATATATATATTGGTATAACCCTATGCAAGGCAGTAAATCACTAAGACGCAAGGGTTTACAGGGTGTGGAAGAATTAGGAACAGAAGCAATAACGAGCAGGAAGAGGAAAGAGTAATCAGGAATAATGGCTGATAGCAATTGGCAATGCATTTAAATTTTTGCAGATTAAAGTTGACTGAAAAGCATGGAACTGAAACGGAGTTCTACAAGCGAGAAGTGCAAGAAAAGAAACTGTTAGCATGGAACTTATGGCTACATCTGCCAGATCAGGACCAATAATAAATCTATTCTTTATATTTTTAAATCATCAACTTTATTATTATCTAGACCTGTTTAGATGTAGAAAAACCATTAAAAATTTATTCAATAAGAAAAAAAACAATTAAGGAAGCAGTTTTCATTACAGATTTTATGAAAAGTCTCTGTCACAGCTAATATGCAATCTTTACAGGTTATTTTTATATTCCTATTTTTCTTAATATTTTTCTAACTAGAAGTCTGTAAAAGTAATTCAAAAATAAAATATTTGTGAAAATTTCTTCCAACTATATCAATAGAATTCAATATAAACAAATGTGTGTGTAGAAAGTAATAAATGCATAAAATAAGTACATTAAAAAGTAAGGTGTTTTACCATGTGTCATCATTAATAGTAGAGGGAAGGAAGTATGTCCTAACATTTATTCAGTAGTATATAAAGTCCTGTTCAAACAGCATTAGTGTTAGTTCACTGTGTGGCAAGATTAAATAATAGTGTTCATTAGTCATGTGCCAAGTTAGAGTTATATATAGAGCAGCAATCAGTGATGAGATTTTTTTAGCATAGATGTATAAAAGCAATGCAAAAAAACAATGGAAATGTTGAGAAGCCTGAAAATCACAGTAAAATATGCTTTATGTGCTATCAAAACCATCATGGTTGTTAAAAACAAAAAAAAACAACAACAAAGCACAAACAAAACAAAAAAGAGGATAATGTTTTGAAAAATAACATCACTAAATGGCAACTATAATAAAAAGGAAACAATTTAAAATGGTCTCAAAGTTCTATAAAACTGGAGACTTTATTAATTTTATATTGCATTATTGGTATTTTGTTTTTTATAGACAAACTTAGAAAGATGCTTGAGGAAATACTAAATAAATTACCAATAAATTTTAACTTTACTAGTTACTGCTCTTATTTTCTGATAATGCTGCATTTAGACATCCATATTTACAAGAATCAACATGTTTATACACATGTTTATACACATGTTTATACACATGTTTATACACATGTTTATACACATGTTTATACACATGTTTATACACATGTTTATACACATGTTTATACACATGTTTATACACATGTTTATACACATGTTTATACACATGTTTATACACATGTTTATACACATGTTTATACACATGTTTATACACATGTTTATACACATGTTTATACACATGTTTATACACATGTTTATACACATGTTTATACACATGTTTATACACATGTTTATACACATGTTTATACACATGTTTATACACATGTTTATACACATGTTTATACACATGTTTATACACATTGTTAATCAACGTGAAGTTGTTCCCCTTGTACCTTCTCCATGAGTGAGGTACGATTGAGGCGGAAACACAGGGGTGGGCACAGTTGGTTACCACCACGTGGTGTTGGAAGGTCGCTAAATAAATTCTCTCTCTCCACACACAAGTCTTGTTGGAGTCACTTATTTAATTCACATTGGTAGCAGAGCATCTAGATCTTAAAAAATGGCTTCGAAGTTTATTTCCCCACCTGCCTTAAACACAGACAACTACAATACTTGGAAAAAAGAAATGCAAGTGTGGGAACTTGCCACCAGCTTAGAGATACATAGACGCGCCCCAGTGGTACTTCTATCCTTGGAAGGAAAGGCGAGGGAAGCTGTACTAGAATTGGACATTGCCACCCTAAATGCCGATGATGGCATGGAAAAGTTATACGAAAAACTGGACACACTTTTCTTGGAAGACGCAAACCAGGCGGCTTTTACAGCGTAAGAATCCTTTGAGCGATACACACGACAGAGCACTGATTCGATTGATGATTTTCTTATCTGCTTCGATCGTAACGTTGCAAAATTAAAGGAACACAAAATATCGCTGCCCGAACCGGTTCTCGCGTATAGGGCATTAAAAAGCGCAAATCTCACCCCAGAGAATGAACGGTTGGTGAAAGCCACGGTTAAGGAACTTAGTCTTAATGAAATGTCTAAACAATGTGGATGCAAATTCCACTGGGCTCGCGAATGTCCATACACAGAAGATACTTTGCAGAAAAAGGAAGACAATGAAAACATACTCGTCTCCAACCTCGTGCTGATGAGTCAGCAAAAAGGGGAAGATGGCGCTAACACGTTTTTGGGTGAAACACTAGGCTCGGCCGTCTTGGATTCTGGTGCCTCTGGGACTGTTTGTGGAAAGAAATGGTACGAGTGTTTTCTTGAAACCATACCAGAAAAACAAAAAAAAAAAATATAAAAATTCAAGACGGAGTGAGAACATATAAGTTTGGTGATGGAAACAAACTCAAATCCATCTGCACAGTCACTCTACCGTGTGTCATTGCCAATGTTGAAGTTAGTATCGTAACTGACGTTGTGGACTGACATACCACTTCTGTTGAGCAAAAATTCCATGAAAAGAGCCAGGACATGCCTCAATTTTGAGAATTACACTGTTACCATGCTGGGGAAAAAAGTCCCAATGCAGTGTACTTCATCTGGTCACTACCACATCCCTATTAGCAGACCTCTACCAGACAGAGGTAAGTTCAAGCAAGTTTTATTTATTAAAGAAATTGCTAGTAAAAATAGACTAGAGAAAATTAAAATTGCCACAAAGTTGCATAGACAATTCAGTCACCCCAGCAGCAAAAAGCTATGTGATTTAGTAAGAAATGCTGGAATGAGAGATTCTGAATTTATTAAAATTTTACAGGAACTTCCTAATTCATGTGAAATTTGCATGAGGTACAAAAGGGCTGAACCTAGACCCATTGTTGGATTCTCATTAGGAACCTATTTCAATGAGAGCATTGGCATGGACATGAAAGAAATTAATGGCAATAAGGTACTGCACCTAATTGACCATGGTACAAGATACAGTGTTGGAGTCAGGATTCCTAGTAAGGAAAGTTCTGACATCATTAATGCCATCTTCAAGCACTGGGTTGCATATTTTGGAACCCCGGGATTTATTCTCACTGACAATGGCAGAGAGTTCAATAACCAGTCATTTAGAGATATGGCGCAAAATTTAAACATTGTGGTACGTACCACTGCTGCTGAAAGTCCTTGGAGCAATGGGTTAAATGAAAGACACAATGGGATATTGGGAGAAATGGTAAAGAAAACCATAGAAGATACCAACTATTGTTTCGAGGTAGCACCTGCATGGGCCATAAGTGCCAAAAACACTTCACAGTGTTCACGGATACAGTCCCATCAACTTGTTTTTGGCAAAAATCCCAACCTACCTGCTTTTCTAAATGACAAACTTCCTGCATTAGAAGGTGTTTCCACCAGTGAAGTTGTTGCAGATAACCTAAATGCTATGCATGCTGCCAGGAAACAATTCATAGCATGTGAGTCCTCGGAGAAACTAAGACATGCACTTCATCACCAAGTTAGGACAGGTATAGCACAAGCCTACAAAAATGGTGATGCCATCCTTTATAAAAGAAACCTATGTGATAGATGGCTTGGTCCAGGAACTGTTATAGGGCGGGAACATAAGCAGGTGCTTGTCAAACATGGTGGTACATATGTAAGGGTACATCCATCTTCATTAACACCCTACCCTGAGACATATCGAAGCTCTTCCAAGGACAGCATCAAGGAACCTAGTGCCTCACAGAATAGGCTCAAAGAATCTCCAGAAGTACCAATTTCTGAAGAGTTTGATATGAATGAAGATTTAGGAACCACAAACAACAATGTCGAGCAACATCAGACTGTAGAAGCAAGAGATAGACCCCATAAGTAGGACTTCACTCCAAAGAAAATTGAGCTTCCTAAACCAGGACAAACTATTAAATGCAAGCTTGCCAATGACACAGACCCAGAATGGAAAAAATTAAATGTCATAAGTAGGGCAGGCAAAGCAACAGGCAAAAACAAGCATTTGATGAACGTGGTTATGGAACAGGGTGAACCTTTTTGGCTGGACTTTGAGCATGGGGTATCAGAGTGGCAAACAAGTGAGGTTGAGGAAACTGAACTTGAACACACTTCTTGTGACGAGGAAAATGTAATGATTTCCTCCTCTAATGATGACCTGGAACTGGAAGAGGCAAGAAAGAAAGAAAGCTGGGTTGAAAATAAAGTGTACACCCAAGTACCTGACCAAGGTCAACCAAAAATTTCCACAAGATGGATTTACACAAATAAAAATTCCAATGGCAAGCAAACCTATAAAGCCAGACTTGTGGCAAGAGGCTTCCAGGATAGAGACACTAACAACATCAGGAATGATTCTCCCACATGCTCTAAAGAAGGTTTACGCATAGCACTGGCAATAATGGCAGCTAACCAGTGGATGTGTAAATCGATGGACATAAAGACCGCATTCCTGCAGAGCAAGCAGTTGGATCGACTGGTTTATCTGGATCCTCCTAAAGAAGCCAATGTACCTCAGGGTCATATCTGGAAACTCTCAAAATGTGTGTATGGCTTGACTGATGCTTCTAGGTCCTGGTACTTAACACTCAAGGAAGAATTAATGAAGTCAGGAGCAATAGCTTCAAAATATGATCAAGCAATATTTACATGGCATTTTGGAAACAAACTGCAGGGTATAATTGCTGCTCATGTTGATGATTTTTGCTTTGCAGGGTCAGAGATCTTTCAAAGCAGAGTTATAGACGGGCTTCGTCATGTATTTGCAGTTAAGACCGAAGAAACTGCTGAGTTCCAATACATAGGATTAGATATAAAAAAGAATGAGAATATCAAACTTGGACAAAACGAGTATGTAAAGAAATTAAAATATATTCCGGTAGAAGCAGGCAGGAACCTTAGCTAAAGACACAATTTCCACAACCAAAATTACTGAAATCAGGCAAGTTATTGGTCAACTTAACTGGCTGGCCACCCAAACCAGACCGGATCTAAGTTATGATTTTAGTGCATTAAGCTCCATTCTAAAACAACAAAATGTAGAATGTATAAAACAAGCCAATAGAGTAGTTAAGAAAGCAAAAAAGGAAAAATCACAGATAGACATCCCTGACTTAGGAAACCTTAAGCATTTAAAAATTGTTGCATATAGTGATGCTTCTTTCGCAAATTTGACAGATGGAGGATCACAGGGAGGCTATATATTCTTTTTGGTAGGAAATCATAATAAATTTATGCCCATTGCATGGCAATCCAAACGCATTAGAAGGGTGGTCAAAAGTACACTGGCTGCTGAAACTCTAGCCATAGTTGACATGCAGAAGCCTGCCCATTTTACAGAAAACTATTATTGGAACTACTGCATCTAAAAGATGAAACTGAGAACATTAAGATCATATGCAAAACTGACAATTCCTGTCTCTATGACTCGGTACATTCATCAACACAGATTTTGGACAAGAGACTTTGCATCGAGATGGCCATTTTGAGAGAAATGTTGGACAGAAAGGAAATTGCAGAGTTCTCTTGGATACCAACTGATGAACAAGTTGCAGACTCCTTGACAAAGAAAGGAGTACCATCATTTAAAATCCTTGGCTTTATATCAGAGCCCAAGGAATCATCTGTTTAATAAATTCAAAATTTTTTAATCTCTTTTTCAGATGGTCATCTGAAAGAAAAGAAAAAAGGGGAAGAATTGTTAATCAACATGAAGTTGTTCCCCTTGTCCCTTCTCCATGAGTGAGGTACGATTGAGGCGGAAACACAGGGGTGGGGACAGTTGGTTACCACCATGTGGTGTTGGAAGGTCGCTAAATAAATTCTCTCTCTCCACACACAAGTCTTGTTGGAGTCAGTTATTTAATTCACACACATGTTTATACACATGTTTATACACACATAAAATAAATTCAAAATTCTTTTTAAAATATTGGGGGTTGTTGAATTGAAGTGAGCATTTCCACTTATGTTTATTTAAATTCTCCCAGGACATCCTTATAAATATAAACATTTAAGAAAAAAATTTTTAAGGAAACATTTTAAAAATATTTTATTTCATTTGTGAATAAGTCCTGAAAGTTTCATTAAAATTTGACAATTATCTAATTTTTGCAAAAATTTCCAAATCAGTGTTTTGCACCACAAAAATACAAATTTCTCATTAATTTATGGTCACCCACTGGTGCAAGAAAAACAACTTTTAACCAAAATTTTGAAGGTTTTCAAAAGGATTAAAAAATATAATTTAATAATTGAAAAGTCCTTTGGTCTTTCCTCTTAATAATAAGAAAGATTTTGATGATAAAACTGTTTTTATTAAGTTAAGTTTGAGTCATTTTTTTCACTATGAATGCTAATTTTTTATTGAAATTTTGGTGGTGTTATATATAATATATAAATAGACACTTATTTGAAATAGATGCCCCATTTTTATTTATTAAACAATGTGTATTGAAATCTGCAGAGAGGAAACTAGTTTAATCTTGCATACATTTATCACTTGGCCACAAAGGACTTCATAGTAAGCAAGGCTCTTTTTACCCTATTTAAGGAAAGCACACCATCTTCACTCAAATTATTTCTCTTTAGAGCCCTATATCTGATCAGTTTCCTATTCAAAATATAAGCACAGCAATTTGTAAAGAATTAAAGGATTTATTTTTAATCTGAAACGAGATATATATATTACACATTACCTACATCAGAACTAGTCAAAAAATGCAGATGTAAAACTAATAAGAAAAGACACATACCAAAATGTCTATGAGCAAATAAAATAAAAACACTCACACATTGTTATATATATATATATATATATATATATATATAACACTGTTGCCTGATTTCTAACACATCAAGCTAGAAGCTACAGAAGGGAAATAAACTATAAATTAGAAATGTGTGTGTTAAAATTTGCCCCTCTTTTGCTCACAACCTTCCCTACTACATGTCATGAGGAAACACAATGGACAATAATTATTTGTCTTTGTTTTATCCACAGATCAATTTTTTTTTGGGGGGGGGGCTTAGAGGGCTCACCTAGCACCATAGGCTAACCATATTCATGACATCTTGGCTACCTGTCTAATTTTGTTGACATAACATTTCATAACAAAGTTTTAGGCCAAAGTTTGAATGACAGTTTCTGTAGGCCTTACTGACAAAACATAACATAATAAATTTGAGGAGGGGGAACCAAACAAAGTAGCTAACATTTTATAACAATAAAAGGAAATGGACCACTTAAGAGAAATGAAGTTTTCAAGCATAAAAAAAAAAAACAGCAGTAAAACATGTACATGAATTTAAAGAGACATTTTTTTCCACAAAAGTACTTGCATGCTAAACTACAGGCATAGTAAACCAGCTACAGGTTTAAATGTTGAGTAATAAAACATGTAGGTGATAAAGATTGGGAGTGGGATGAATTAGTCACGAGATAAATATTCCAAATTTATATGAGAGAGAGAGAGAGAGAGAGAGATTCCGAGAGAGAGAGAGAGAGAGATTCCGAGAGAGAGAGAGAGAGAGAGAGATTCCGAGAGAGAGAGAGAGAGAGAGAGATTCCGAGAGAGAGAGAGAGAGATTCCGAGAGAGAGAGAGAGAGAGAGAGATTCCGAGAGAGAGAGAGAGAGAGAGAGAGATTCCGAGAGAGAGAGAGAGAGAGAGAGAGAGAGAGAGAGAGAGATGCCGTGAGAGAGTGAGAGAGTGAGAGTGAGTGAGAGAGAGAGTGAGAGAGAGAGTGAGAGAGAGAGAGAGAGAGTGAGAGAGAGAGTGAGAGAGAGAGAGAGAGAGTGAGAGAGAGAGAGAGAGAGAGTGAGAGAGAGAGAGTGAGAGAGAGAGAGTGAGAGAGAGAGAGTGAGAGAGAGAGAGTGAGAGAGAGAGAGTGAGAGAGAGAGAGTGAGAGAGAGAGAGTGAGAGAGAGAGAGTGAGAGAGAGAGAGTGAGAGAGAGAGAGTGAGAGAGAGAGTGAGAGTGAGAGAGTGAGAGTGAGAGAGAGTGAGAGAGAGAGTGAGAGAGAGTGAGAGAGAGTGAGAGAGAGTGAGAGAGAGTGAGTGAGAGTGAGTGAGAGAGAGAGTGAGAGAGAGTGAGAGAGAGTGAGTGAGAGAGAGAGAGAGTGAGAGTGAGTGAGAGAGAGAGAGAGTGAGAGAGAGATGCCGAGAGAGAGAGAGAGAGAGAGAGTGAGAGAGATGCTGAGAGAGAGAGAGAGAGTGAGAGAGATGCTGAGAGAGAGAGAGAGAGAGTGAGAGAGATGCTGAGAGAGAGAGAGAGAGTGAGAGAGATGCTGAGAGAGAGAGAGAGAGAGAGAGTGAGAGAGAGATGCCGAGAGAGAGAGAGATTGAGAGAGAGATGCCGAGAGTGAGAGTAGATGCATGCAGAGAGACACTAGATGGGTACAGAGTGTGTGGGAGCGAGTTGGTAAGGGGCAAAAATGTTGACACACATCACAATGAGGTACATACCTATCAAAGGACTGGAACAGATAGCAATCAAAGAAAATGTAGTGACGTTATGATCTTCATTGACACATCATCATTCCGTATTTCACTCTAAGTGTTTTGAACAACACAGTCAAATCAAAGTACAACACCCCGACAATTGTTTTGAATCAACTAGATTTAGAAAGTAATGAAATGTGATCCATCCTTTGTGCCAAGTTTTAGTTTCAATTGTTCAGAACCTTTTCTCTGTTTAATATATTGACACATACATGTTCACACACATGTGTACCTGTATAGCTGCAAAATCAGGTCTCTAATTAATCAAATAAAATATGAAATCTACACTGCCAAATGTTTCTGTCCATTTGTCATTATAATAGGAGGATGACTAGAGTTATTGTCACCAACTTATACTTGCTAATGTGAACCTGGATCATGTTTTTAGCATATTAGTTTTTGAAAATTTGAAAATCTTCATTTTTAAATGAAAGTTTGATTTAAAATGCAATTATATTGCCAAACTGGGCCCTTACTTCAATTCATCAGGGTAACAGATTTCTTTGTATAACCATATAAACATCTGAAAATTTTATATTTTTCATTAATTCTTGGCACCAGAAAAATCATTATTTTCAAGGCTAAACAGAAACATGAACACCATTTAAGAATTAGTGTTAACCTATTTATGTATAATGACTATGGTAATTGCTGCTATAAAAATCCAGTTAAAAAATGTGGGTACTTTTTAAGGCTTTATTTTTTTTATAAAAGGTAATAATCTCACTAAGATGCAAGGAGTTAGTGATGAGAAAGGACAATAAAATAACAGGATTCAGAAAGACAGAAGATAGCAAGTGATATCGCATTGAAATTTTTAAAGAGTGTAGGTGTCAAGGAAGGAAGAAATTGGAAGAGTGATAAGCAAATAGTGCAATAAAAGAAACTATTAGAATAAGTTAAACAGTTACATCTAGCTTTTAATAGTAAAACTATGAGACCTAGTTGCCAATCTATTAATACATTTAAATTCAATTCATATGGTCACAGTACCAAGGAGTAGACAACTGCCATGAAAATATTTGGAAAAAAAAAAAAAAAAAAAAAAAAAAGAAAGTCAAGTGGGCATCAACTTTTGACCATTATTCTCAGAAAAACTCCCACAATTGATATTATCTGAGTTTCTTGCATGTACTGCCCTCTTCAGCTTGAACTACAGATTTTCAATTGGGTTTAGATCAGGACTTACTTTTGACGAGGCCATTCCAAGATTTGAAATTTCGTTTTTTGAACTCATTCTTTTGTGGATTTGTTTTCATGATTCAGATTGTCCTGTTGGAAGATCCAGCCCTGACCTAAACCCAACATTCAAACTGAGCCCATGACAACAGTTTCATTCAAAATTGCTTGGTATCTTACTGTCCATTGTGTTATCAATGTGTATGATTTTGCCTGTTCCAGCTGCAGCAAAGCACCCTCAAATCATAATGCTGCAGCCTCTATGTTTAACTATTGGCACCAAATTCTTCTCTTCAAAAGCTGTATTAGGAGCTTGCCAAAAATACCACCTATTGTTCCTCCCAAAATGCTTTTTCTAGCTTATTAATATGAGCTTTGGCATAATTGACCTAAACTTTTTTGTGCTTTTTCATAAGCAGTGGCTTTTTTCTAGACATTCTACTATAAAGACCATCATCATTCAGATTTCATTGCACAGTAGATGTATGCACATTGATTTCAACATTGGCCAGGAAGCTTTGGAAAACTGCAGAGGTCACAGCAGGATTCACCTGGGTTTGCCAAAACTTGTCTAGTTATTTTTCAAGGATGACCACTTCTTGATTGTGATGCCATCAAACCAAAGGGATTCCATTAATAAATAATTTGTCGCACAGTGGTAACGTTCTCTCCAAATCATTTTGATAGCCTTTTACATCCTTTTCCATCATTATTGACTTCAACTAAATTCAAATTTTTTAAAGCTTCAGTCCTTTTGCTATTGGCATACGTTTTCTTAAATTTAGTCCCTAACTGCACCCTTTTGCATACACAGTTATATTGGTTGACTACAGTATATACACATCTTACCAAAAAATGAACATGTGTCATTTTAAATTTTACATGTGCACAAAAATTATTTGCACTGGTAACCATGTAAAACAAAAATACAGATTGCAAATGTAATGGTTGACTTACTTTTGCACATGTTAATTTTTAATTAATATTTTTATTCAAGATTGATGAAACATTTTGAAAGTGGTTGTAATTCATTTAATACAGGTTTTTCTTAATGAATATATAGTTTATTTGGAAAAAAGAGGGTTTTTTTTGTTTTGTTTTTTACACTATTATCTTAATGATTCACTTGCTTTTGCACAGCACATAGTTCAAAGCTATAAATTCTTATTATGGCTAAAGGCCACACAGACCTTCAACAGGAAATCCTGCCATACATAGAGCATGTTTTCAGTATACCTTTATAACTCATCCTTTATATCCAGCATGTTTTTATTATGCTACAACTATCTTCATTATTACTATAATGGTGGCATTGATTAAATACCAAAAATCCTTATTTAAAATAAACAAAAAAAATTAAGTCTGAGTTTTTAGACTGGAGAGGAAAAAATAACTAACCTAAAGGGAACCTATCAAATGCTTACCAAACACAAAATTTTAATTTTGACAACAGGAAAACCTTTCAGTGTTCATATAAAGTAGTAAGGGCTAAGATTTCAACCTAACCCTCTCCCCAAAATCTGACCAAATGTATTTTTTAAAAAGATTTTTTGGACAGACATCTTTTCCACATGATCTCTACACAATCATGAAATGGTTATCATTGACAGTGAGAGACTGGTACCATATCACAATGACTGTCATTAATTCCTTTCTTAAGGAAATTAGTTGTAATATATTTCAATGCGCCATCTAAAAAGCTTATATTAATTCCACTTGAAAAATTGTAGTCAACTTAAAAAGTATTGCTGTCATTACATACTTTTATTAAATTAAGTTTTGTATTTCCATAACTAAATACAGTCTTTTCACAAATAATTTTTATCACTTGCTGCTTTTCTGACATGTTCATAAGTTCTTATTTTTTAATCATCTTAGCCCTAACAAAGGAATAAAGCCACTAAAACATAAGGGGTTACTGAGTGTTAGAGAATATGAAAAAGAACACTATTAAGGAGAGAGAACAATAAAACAATAATTAAGACAGAAGATAATGATTTTTTTAAATTTTGATGATCACAGTTGACTGGGAAGCAAGAAGCCGGACCAAGTTCCAGAAGTACAATAGAAGATGCTGTGTGAATATAACTTGGTTATATCTAGACATTTCAAGTGTAAAATGAGGAGACCTTGATGCTAATCTAATACTGTACTTAAATAGATTCTAGGTACCAGAGAGGAAAGTTCATTAGAACAATTACCATGAAAATATTTATAGAAAAAGCACAGGGAAGCTATGTTATGACAGTGGGAAAGTGACTGAAGCTGAGATGTCAAGCCAGGACAAATAACATTGCATATTCTTTTGATTTTATCAAGAATCTCTAAATATATAGCAGAAGCATGAGACCAAAGTATTCAAACCAAGGATGAATGGTAGACTTATCAATATATGATAGATTCTGGTGAGAAAAATTGTCTAGCACAACACAAGAGAATCAACCTTCCTAGCAGCAAACCTAGCAATTGATTCAATAAAATCTTTCCACTTCATGTCTGCCGAAAACATTAACCAGAAAAGGCACAATGAGTCACTCTCCTGGAGGTTAGCATCAGCCATGCTGATGGAAGGTAAAAAGGGTTCTCTCAGATTATTATTTATGTGCAGATTATATATGATATAAATATAGTTTTACGGTGTGCCATATCTATGGGTAATGTGTTCAATATCAAGAATGGAACATATGTAAATATAAAAGTGGATACTGAAGTCAACACCAAGCAGCAACAGTGCATTTCATTCTTGAATGCAATGTTCAGGCTATGTGTATTATGTGATGGCTCAACTAATTATATATGCTGTTCAATGGAGCCTTATGTATAGTAAGGTCAGGTATTTCTGGTTTATTGTATTATCCTAACGGTTATTGCATAGACAGCAATGGTTATATTTCACATTATTCTAAAGAGTATTGAGTAAAAATAATTGTGGTTCAGAATGTAGTTTTTGGTATATATATATATATATATATATAAAAAAAAAAACTTTTTCTAAGTTTATCAGATGACCAGCAAAACATATACAGGTAATTCCTCCCCCCCACCAAAAATTATATATTTGTTAGATTCTCTTCCAAATACCTGTCTCTCTCATATGCTTGCTCATATGAATAAACACATATTCCATTGTTATAAATAGCAGTAATTATGAGCACTTGCTTAAAAATAACTTTAGTAAATTTTATTGAATATTCCACACTAAAATATTGTTCATGAAACAAATCAGTTCCGCCATTAATGTATGCAGTTATGTGGACCTTTCTTTTAAAAGGGTAGGGTTGGTAATGTGCATACCACACTACACCTTAAAATCTTAACTAATACACTCCACAGGTTATTCAGTGTGTCTCCAGCAGCTGACATGGGAGGGGCCTGTTACAGTTAAGAAAAAGCATCTGAAGCCTTCATTCATCAAACTATGTCTCAAATTCATGACCACATACAATCTCTTTCTTCTATAGATTTCTATAGTAAAACCATTAGCAATGAATCTACATGATATATAATAGCCATATTGTGGAAGTAATGCTTTCAATAATTTATGTCCATTGACAATTCTATCCTTGATTGTTCATGCATTTTTATTAAAAAATATGCTGCAATTTATTAATATATTAGAAACATTACCAGTCATTTACACACGCACATATATATATATATATATATATATATATATATATATATATATATATAAAAACAGTACTATTTTCCAGTAATACTTGCCTTAATTTGTGTGAACTGATGATTTGCATTTTATTGAAATTGAATGCACAAAATAATAACTGCATATATGTACTGAAATGAGCATTATGGGTAGTAAGGTCCGGTATTTCCGGTTTATTGTATTATCCTAACAATTACCGGGTAGGCGGTAACAGATATATTTCCATTTATTCTAAAGACCATGGAGTAGAAACAATTGTGAGTCAGAGTGTGGTTATTGGAGGGGGGGTGATGGACTTTCCTATCAATTTTAGTGCAAGAGAGCCCAAGAATTCGGTTTAGAAAGAAACCTCTACATTACCTCTACATCTGATTACCATTGAGAAGGCTTTTTTGGAAGAACTGATAAAGTAATGGTACACAGCATACCACAGATCTCCCAAACAGGCTTCAAGTTTTATTGGCACATTTAACCTCACCAAAATTATGTCAAAGCCTATAGACAGTACATGGACTTTAACATGATAATCTTTTAGAAAGAGATTTCCTTCACTTACACTTGCTTCCAAGTCAAAGCAAAAAAACTAAATCTGACCTACTATTTAATCCATACTTGGAGAAAGATTGATTCCTGCTTTTTCCAAGTGCATTAACACAAAGTTAAGAGAATAAAGTGAACATAATAAAATCAACTGGAATTTGAAATCAGCTTAACAATAACAATCAGATTATTTGCACACATGTACCTGGAAATTTCCTCACCAGATCTACAAGTTTTAATAAATTCAGCCAAGAAGCCCAGATTGTTCCATGCTTTTCATCCATTTTAGTTAGATGAAGTCTTTCCAGTGAATGAAACATTACACAGAATTATTTTTCCACTCTGTCAATCAAATTCCTTATATATATATATATATATATATATATATACACGCTCTATCTCTGATATTGAGCACTTTATCCCATAAATATAGCACACTTTAAGACTATATTTCTTCATATATATGTGTGTGTGTGTGTGTGTCTCAAAATATATAGATTATTATTATTACCAGAAGGAATAAGTTATTTACTGCAAAAACCAACAATCACTGGACTTGTAAGTAGAATTAAAAGTGAGAATAATATCTCTTGAGTTATGGATATTCAAATGTTAAATGCTTATTGCATGTTTGACATGAGTAATCTGTCTAAACTTACTGGGTAGTATTACTCTAAAAGAAAAAAAAAAATTAGTCATGGTGGATGTTACTAATAGGTAAAAAAAAAAAAACATGATTGTGTTATTGGCTAAGAACATTCTACTACCTGTACTCTTAAATCATCCTCTCAGCTCCTCTTGATTTCTTTTTCTAATTTCAACATAATAGCAAAGCAATCATTATGACCAGTTCACTTTAACAGGTGGGTAATCATATTTCTACATATAGAAAGAACACCTGGCAATTCAATCCCAGGACTGCCTGTATGTCATTTACCACAGAATGTATTTTATTAACAGTTCAATACACACAAAAATTGTGGCTAATTTTCATGATAGGTGGAATCACTATAGCCTCTTTTTCCTTTTCTTGTTATTCATAATTTATAGAGAAGTAATTATTTAATCTCTGGAAATAAAATGGCCTGCAGTATGCATAGAAATAACAGCTTTCCAAACTGCATTATAGACAGCCAAATAAAAATGTTTCTCTCATAACAGGTTACAGACAGTAGCAATAATATCAATATATCTTATCAGAATCAGCTACAAAAAAAAAAAAAAAAATTACAAACCTGGTGTTTAAGAAATATAAAAAATATACCACTTATGTAGAATAAACTAAAAAGTATCAAATTATCTACTGTGTAAAATGACTAACTTGTCAGATTATATACATACATACATATATATACATACATACATACATATACATACATACATATATATATATGACAATTGGGGAAAAAATGTTCATGAAAGTATAAGGTTTCGAAACATACTTTTTATGAACATTTTTTACAATTGTCATTTAATGTATAACTGTCAGGATCATTTACACAAATTTTTAACACACACACTTATATATGCAGAGTGGGGGATACACATATTTGTACACATACAAATTTTTTTATTTATTGTATTTCCAACTAATGAATAAAGATACTTTTCATATAATTAACTGTACACATATGCATAATAAGTAAATATACATAGAAATCAGAAAAATTTGATTTAGTAGAAATAAATTTATTTCTATTAAATCAAATTTTTTTTCCATTTCCTATGTATATATACTTATTATCCATTTTAATGGGTGAAAAAAGTATCCATACAATACAAAAAAAGAATATATAATCTTCATTTAATACTTTGTAGAATAGCCATTATTCATTTCTATAGCAACCAACCTCTTCTTGTAATCCACAATGATTTGCAAATTTTAGTTGATATTTTGCTCCATTCTTCTTCGCATATAATCTTCAAATCTGGGATGTTTGTTGGAACTCTTGACTGGATTTGAATTTTCAAATAAAGCCACAGATTCTCAATTGGGTTTAAATCTGGAGACTGACTTGGCCATTTCAGGATATTTACATTATTTTCAGCAAGTCATTTCTTTGCAGATTTTGCAGTGTGCTTAAGATCATTATCTTGTTGGAAGATCCAATCAGGAAGAAGTTCAAGATTTTCAACCGAAATCATTAAATTTGCTTCCAAAATATTTTGATATGCTATGGCATTCATTCTACCATCTATTACTGATATGTTGCCAGTACCTTCCACAGAAAAAACATCCCCAAACCATAATGCTGCCACTACCAAATTTCATTGTTGGAACTGTGTTCTTTTGTGTGAAGGCATTGCCATCTTTCCTCCATACATGATTTCTAGAACATCTCGATTTTGGTTTCATCTGTACATAATACTCTTTTCCAATACAATATTTCCTTATCCTTAAGTTCATGAACAAATTTCAACCTGTCATCTCCTGTGTCTTTTCAATAGCAGTGGAGTTTTCTAAGGGAAACATGATTTTAGATTGTTCCTATGGATTTCATTGCTTATTGTCCATTTAGTGACACAGATTCCTTATGAAAGCAAATCATCCTGCAACTCTTGATGAATAACCATTGGATTTTGTTTAATTTGACACATTAATTTCCTCAAAGATCTTGCAGAAATCTTATGTGGGGAACCTGTTCTTTGGTTTTTAGTTTTTTATACTGTGCAATGAATGAACTAAAGGCAGTAGATGGAATATTCAGGTTGTCTGAGATTTTCCTGTAACTTTTACCATCTTTCCAGAGTTTAATAAATCAGTTCTTTTTACAAATTTGTCAATTCTTTACCTCTTGCCATGATGAAAACCTTCTTGCACGTATATCAATTACAGAATGTTCCATTTGTATTTTTAGGCTAAAAATAACTACTGATAACATTATTGAAACATTCTAGAATATTTAACTTGAATCTAGAGTATTAAAGCAATTTAAGTTTTAAAATCTGAAATTCACATTGTACAAATACTTTTATAAGCCATTCAAATGGATAAAGGAGATTTATTCCTATTAAATCAAATTTTTTTCTGTTTTCTATGCATATTTAGTTAGTAGGCATTTGTGTACTGTTAATTAAATGAAAAGTATGTTTATTCATTAGTTGGAAATACAATAAATTAAAAATTTGTATGTGTACAAATATTCGTTTCCACCCACTTTATATATATATATATATATATATATATATATATATATATATATATATATATATACACACACACAAATGATGTCATGCTAAATTCAAAGAAAACATTTAGACTGTTAGCTTCAACATTAGAACAAAAAGTTATTTAAACTAATATTATAACAATATTTTCGACTGATCTAAAATACTTCACAAACAAACAAAAAAACGGATTAAAAATAAATCATTCATTTTGAGAAGTGTCATTTTAAAATACATTACCCTGGTTCTTTGGCATCATAATTATAGAGTGCCTTGGCTTCAAACTGTAAAAATAAAAAATAGAATTATTTAATAACAATGTAATGAATTAATACAGCAATCAATTTAATAAAGTTGTAAACTAATAGAAGTTACCCAAATGGAATCAATATGATTAACATAATATATAGGATCATATAATTTTTTTTAATAAACAAATTTGCAAAATGTTCTTAATGAAAAATGTTTCATTTCTTTACAAGGAAGAACCTAAAGTAGCTTAAAAAAATAAAATTTCTGTATGAAGTTATCTACAAAAGGATAAAAAGATACTAAGAGAAAATCAAATTACAAAACTCCGAAAGAATGCTAGTTTTGGTGTGGTGTATGCTCATGGGGATAGTAAATATTCTGGTAAAATTTTCAGTCTTCAACCATCATCTGACATAGTAACACCCATACCAGTGCATGATTTTGGAATGCCATACGTTTGTGAAGGAAACTGAACGCCATTTGCAATCAATGCCATTTCTCTAACAGAAAGACTTTACTGTTCCACCAGGAACATATTTGCCCAAATGATTTGTGTGCTATTTAACATGTTCTTTAAGACGTTTGATAACTTTCATGGCTAATACAATCTCTGTCCAATTGAACACTTATGAAACCTGATATGATGATACTTAATTCATTCAGTTAACCCACTTATAACTAACCATATCAACAGGTATAAGAGCAGTAGCATGCAGAAGGTGAGGACATCTCTGGGCATTCATATCGGGAGGGTATCCAATCAAAGAGTAAAATAAAAATTTAGTTTATATTTAATTTAAATAAAGTGTTTATTTCATGTTTCATCTGTTTTTGCACAGTTAAATGTCTTCCTTTCGCACATTAGGCTCTCCCTACTAGAATCTTAGGGGTACATAATCAAGGAGTTGGATCAAAGTATCACCAAACCTCTGCACATCACTGTACAAGAGGCTTAGAATGATATATCCCATAATTGTATTGGTCACCTGTACAATTATAAGCATAAAAGAGGAAAGGCATGTGCTAATCCCCAAGTAGGGTATGGTAATATTACTCATTTCCTTGGTACTCATTTACAAAGCAGTCAGTACTATGGATTATGATTACTAGTGATACACCCTCTCATTTTGGAACCTGTGCATAGGTTGATTAGTATGTATATTCATTTACTATAATCTTGAGTAAATGGGAACTTTTTCAAAGTTTTACAACTTTATTTTCAGGCAGTGTATGTTATTCAATGTAATTGATGCAGAAAACTAAATTTCCCCTTGCTTCTAAGTTTTGGCTAACCTACTATAAAGATGTTTCCAAAATTTAATAAGATCTCAGAATTTTACACAAAACAGGAAAGCTGAAAAATATATTGGTTAATAAGTCGCAATAAAGAAACAATATATATAAAATACAGAATAATCATAGGCTTTTTATTTCTCTTAGAATCCCTAAACTCCAATTCCTATCCAAAGAAGAAACACATTGAAAACACTTTCAAATTTTACTCTAATACAATAATTATTTCCTGTATAATGACAAATGTAAAGCCTACAAAATCCACAGAAGAAAAATACAAAAATCCACAAATAATAACAATAATCATAAAAATAAGCACATAATCCTACCAACCAACTTCATAACAGCTACTATCAGAAATAACTTATCCAACCTTAGACAACCTTAGACTAGAAATTAATCAACACCACCTCTAAAGCAGTAAAAGATACAGTTAGCACCTTACAAAACAGCAACAACAAATCAGAGGCAGAAATATACAGAATAGCTTTGTACAAAATACCCAATGATATATCAGCAAAACATCCAGAAACCTGAAACTAAAACTATATAAGCATTGCAGAGATATACCACATACCAACACTTTAAATGCACTGATAGTCCACCAGAATACATCTGACCACAATTTTGACTTAATAAATGCCAGTCTGATGAGGAGAGAAAAGGATTCACTAAGAAAGTGCACTAATCTCACAATCCTTGACAATAAACATAAAATCAATAATAGCACAATGTAGTATGACCTAATAGAGCAAGAGAAATGATTAATTTATTGCCCCTCTTATCCTTAAAATCCCAATACATTTTCTTTAGTTTTAGCTTCTATTCAGACCTGAAGAAACTGAACCTAACACGACATATTGGCAAAACACATCATCTATAAGCTTTTCCACTTTATCTCATCATCTCCACACACATTTTTATATTACTTCACTAAAGAATAAAATTCAAGTCCTACTCAGAAAGTGGCATTCTTGAATAATCAAAAATATGAAAAACAAAATTAAAAAATGGAATCAAGATCAATTTAACCCAATGATAGATTTATCTATTGCTGGTTTTTACAAAATACACAAGAGGTTTCTGAAGATATGATTTGGTTATTTCTTATGGTCATCTAAATTTTCCTTGAGCTTAAATATACTAAATACAGTACCAATATGCTATTAATATGTTTACCTTGTACATGCACATCAAAAAACGAATAACAATTCTGACAATAGATTTGAAATCAATATACTTAATTTAGTCTAAAACAAAACTACCCCAGGTAAAGAAAAAAAAGTTTGTTGTCCTGTTATTTGCAACCATGAATTTAAAGATGAAGACATTCTAGTTAGATTCATAGCTACAAGCAGCCTGCTAACAGTAGCAAGCAGATGGTTTAGGTTTTATATGGGTCAAGAATTTTCAGCCATGTTAAGAAAAATTCTTTTTTTAATCCAAGATATACTTTCATATTTATTTAAACTGGAAAATTTAGTTTTAAAAATAGACTATTTTTTCATTGACATTAAAGAAGTTTATCTTTAACTATACAAGGTTATTTGAATATATATGTAGTAAGAAGAGAAGAGCGATATTTTCCAAGTTATAGTTTGGTATTTTTTCAGATTATCTTATTTTATAAACTTTGACCTTTATGTAGAGTAAAGATTTAACAGTGATAAATATAAAGGAGTAAATTTCAAATTTAAATTCTTCAAATTTTTATTATTAATTTCACTTGTTTTTTCATCAATACTCTGGATAATAATTAACTGTTAAAGTAATGCAAATGAAAACTTCAGTCTTCACCAAGAGAAAGGAAGTTCCCAGGAAGTAAGAGATAAATTCAAATTTCTTTTAAGGCTGCCTCCATATTCTAATACACACTACTTGCCTGAATAGCTGAAAAGTATACAGACCTCAAATGTAATGAATAGTAATAAAGCACATATCCATATAGCCAAATACACAAAAACATTGAATTTGTTAAGCAGTTTTTCAAACTATTTAATTCATTTTTGTTTCTCTTATTACAACAAATAACATCTCATGCATATATTTAAAAAATGTAAGTAATCTAGGAAAGCAAAGGAATGATAAGCCCAGATAAAGAAAAAATACCTTCTATGGTAATTAATATGAAAAAGCTTTCAGTAGCCCTTCTGCTTTGAGGACCAAAATTTTAGATACAAATCATCACTTAAAGGCAGAAAAAAAGCTGCAGATGACATGTCAGCTATGCCAGCGAAGATTTTAATGTGGTATGGAATTTTTTTTTTTTTTTTTGTTTAGCAAGAAAAAATATTTGGAGAACAATCCTGCATATAAACAAAGATATTGAATAGCCTTTGTTACATATTATTGAGAATGGAACACCAAATTTTCAATTTTACATGCATGGCTGAATGAACTGATCTATTTACCACTATTTCCTGATGTGCATGGTTGAGAGAAAGAGACTCCACCTTTTTATAAATGGATTTTCTACCTGAAAAGCTTATAGAATACATAACACAAAAATCTAAGAAAACCAAAAGAAAGAAAGCATTCAAACAAGTCTTTTAATGATAATGACTTTTCAAAAGTTTACAGAAACATTAACCCAGCAGTTTAAAATGTTTTCATATAATAAACCTTTTTAGAACATTTTTGTGTTTCATTGAATGCGATGAACAAAAAAAATTTTATAAATTTTTTTATTCAGTTTTTCTTTTATGAGGACTAAGAGTGTATAGAAATTATCCATAGTGATTATTAGACAAAGCACTTTCAGCTAATTAATTAGCCATTTTAGAGGGGTTTGTTGTTAGTACACATCCTTTTGTGTTTATATTCTAAGCTGTATAGTATAGAAGTAGTAGTAATTCTAAGTTGTTTTGTATAAGACTAGTAGTAATTCTAAGTTGGGATGAACCTCAATGAAACGTGTATAAAAGAAAACCTATGGCCCAAATATACAGTGTGTGTATGTATGACAAGATTGGGAAGTTTTTTTTAATACAAAGTTATATAATTATAAATTGCTTTAATTTCAGGACTTTAAAAAAATATTAGATTGTAGCAGTCCAAGATTGTTATAAAAACTATTACAAAAGTCAAGACAAGACAGTATAATCTTTATGCTAAATAAAATTTGCTAGTTATGTAAATTAAAGGCTGGCAGATAAATTATATTTTCTTTTTATTGTTCATCTACTAAAACATGAACAGAAAGGTCTTAAGTAACTACTCAACAACAAACCAACTATAAACATTAAAAAACAAAAATAATGGAATATAATAAACAATTTTGTTTAGCTTTAGTTAACTGTCAACACACAGTATTATTTAACTCTTAAGAACAGAACATAAGTAAAAACTATATAAAATTTATTGAGTATATAAATATATATGTTGACAACATTACACTGATTCAACTACAGAAACACACAGATAAAATAAAGATTGGGGAAAAAAAGTGAAGCAAGGCTATAGGATCTCACCTAAACTATTTACATAGAGCCATTGAAGTATTTTGCAAAAACTACAAGATGCTGAGGATACCATGGACCAAATATGACAAGGTTTCAGAGAAAATGGAAAAAAAAAAGAAAACTTATACTTAACATTAGGAAGAAATAGTTAAATGTCTAGGGCATATAATGAGGAAGGAGGACTTGGAAAATTTGATATTCACAGGGCAGATTGAGAGTAAGAAGAATAGAGGAAAACAATGTATTGATGAGTTTGAGAAAATGGACAATGGAACAGGGTTTAGAAATTAAGAAAAGACAGAATTTATGTAGAATTGTAAGGGGCAGGAAATTGTAGAGAATCATAATCACCTACATCCTGAGAGGACATGGCGCATAAAGAAGAATTGTAAAAAAAATAAGAGTCAACATAAAACAAACTATTTAATCTATTCTACTACTACTACCTCCTGAATCGTCAGATGAATTACAAGAAATACCAAATGATCTAAATAAGGAAGGTCTTGATGTAAATTTGAAATGAAACAAAAATAATATTCAAATGTAAGCATATAAAATCAAGTATAATAAAAAGAAATAAGAAACAGATTTTGACATTAAATAACCCAACAAAGTTTGATACATTATAAATTCCACCAACTAAATAAAGACCATGAAATTTAAAGTGAGGAAGAGGTGAGTACAAATAGCAAAAAGAAATGATAACAGATGAAGCAAAAGGCTGCTTGATTGGTACCCAATACATATCAAATCTAGAAGGAAAAGACCATATATAAAATAAAGTGGTTTGCTGGCAAAACATGGCAGGTAATGGCAGTCATAAGAGAAACATTTGGTAAAGGTTTTTTTCTGGCAATAGATCAGCAATGAGTTAGGATTTATAGCTTCGATTCGGTGTTTACAGACTAAATAATTGTGGCGTGATTCTATACAGATAATTAATAAAATGAATAGTCATATTTAAAGATTGCTTTTAATTGAAATAAAAAAGTAAAATCATGCAAGCAGTAGAAAACAAAAAAAAAAAAAAAGCTTGGTAATTAATAAAATTTCAACCATTCAATTATGGCAATATTTTCAAATACTTTTTTCGGCATTACAGAAGATTTATCAATAAAGTTTTCAACTATGTTTGATAAGTAGCATTTTAAATTAAAAATGAAGCTCACAGATGTGTGTGTGAGTGAATGAGAGTCATATTTAGCAATTACAACCTTTCCCTTCTCTATTCAACAATTATATAAACTATGAAGAGTGTGAAAAGCAAAAACCCATAGCAAACTTGATTAATAAAATAATATTTTTGTAAATTCCATTCCCTGAAAATCTCTAAATGCTAATGACTATCTATATATATCTATCTATATATCTTAAGTACAACACAAATTACTTGGTAAGAGATTTCATCTCTAAAGCAAAAGAACCTTTCTACTGACAAAGGTTATTTAGTTCTTCCTGTTCTACTATATTTTAGGTATACAGCTTGTACTATGTTTATAGTTAAAAATAGTGGTAAAATTTAGGAAAATAAGAATTACATATGATTAATATGTAATTCTTATAGATAAGAAAAAATTAAAGTCTATACTATTTTCCTTGTCTTTGTTGTTCTTATCAATTTTTTGGCTGTTATGCCCTCCAACAATCTTCAGGTGTATATCAATCTGGGTAAGCTTCAGGGAATTCCAAACTGAACTCTTTATTTAATCTACAGAAATCTTCTCGTTCCACTGCTCATGTCTAGGAATATCACCTAGTTCTCATTTTTAATCAGAACTGTTCGGTTATTGTGCAACCATTTCCACTGAGTCCAAGTACACACTGCCTGGTCTAGGGATTGAACTCACAATCACTATGTCACCAAATTCACAACACTATTACCCACTAAGCCATTGTCCCATAAGAAACTGGTAAGCAATAACTGAACAGTACTAAAAATATGAACCAGACAATATCCTTAGACATGAGCAGTAGAACAAGACCAGTCTACCCCTGTAGATTAAATAGAGTTCAGTTCAGAATTTCTTCTATGTTGTCCAGATTGATATATATACCAGGAGGCACAACAGTCAAGATGTTGTGGTCAACAATAACAAAGATGAGGACAATAGTCTGAACATACATAGTGTAAATAATTTTAATTCCTCATCAAGACAAAAAAAAAATCTAGTTTGAACAATACCCTTGAACAAGCTATTAAGCCACAGTTAACCAGCATTTTACTTTTCATGCATCAGTTTTTCTACACGTGGGTTCAGATGCATCATAAAATGTCTTCTATTTCCATTAATTTATGTAAAATAATTATATTAGCATTTCTATATAATCAATAAAAAAAAAAAAGTTAAGCATTACTTCCCTTAAAGAATCTTTAGCTTCATTTTCATTTCACTAAACTTTTAATGTTCAGAATTAAATTAGCTACAGAGTGCAGTAAAAGAGCCTTTAAAATTTCCATCAGTTAGTTGCAACGTAATTTAGTTTTTAATCAATTACATCGCTGAAAATTTTTTCACGTCATTCCAAAATGGCAGATATAATTCTGAGCTAATTTTCTTAATTCTGAATAATGTTCAAAGTAATGATTGTCAGAAATTAATAATATCAAAAACATTTGAGAATGTCATTAAATTAAATTTTTAATAATGAATTTGTTCTAAAGTCAATCAGTTTCACTGGTTTGTTTCAAGGCATCTTCATGGTGTTTTGTTTTTTTTGTTTACTAAGTGAAAATGGGTTTATAGATGTAAATATGCAATTTTTTCCCCCCCTATTGTTAATTGAATTTACATTTATTATCATTGTTCTTTTCTATTGTGATTAGTAACATATTTTTATAAAAACATTTTCAAAAGGAACAAAACTACAAATGTTCAAAGAATAAAGCATAATTCCATAACATAAGTGTCAAGTATAAAATCATTTTCATAACTGGAATATAATGTACATATCATACAATGCATCACTTGGCATGCGTCATGGATAGTCTATCTATGCTAGAGCCAGTTATTGATATTTTTAAAAAATAAACAAACCACCAATTCTTTAAAGCATAATGAAAATAAAAAACTGTAATTGAATATTTAGAAATATATTACTCAAATAAGCAATCTTTTCCAATTAACATTCAAAGTTAATTAATGAAATTTGTTTAAAGCATATTCACAAATTAAAATTATCCCAGTTTCTTCAAGATAATCTTTTTGCTAAAATGATTATCAATTTTTACTGTTTATCTACTACTTTCAACATAGAAGAAAAATAATCAGAAAGAAATATGAGTTTTCAATGTAACATGTATCATGCACTATTTATATTGTTTGCACTTGTCCTCATCTTCATTGCCATATTCACAACGTTTTGGCCCATTGCATGCTCTGGCCTTCTTCAGAAGACTGGAATTTCAAACTGATGTATAGAATCAAGTCAATTGCTTGTTTAATTCAAAATTCCAATCACCTGAAGAAGGCCGGAGCATATAACAGCTGAAACATTGTGAATATGGCAATGAAGACGAGAACAGTCAGAACAATGTAAATAATTGTAATATCTCAGAAATATAGACAAATGTATCATGCATTTTTAATAAATCTTGAGGTTCTTAATAATTTCACTATATAAAAAGTTAAACTCATCAACCCCCCCAAAAAAAATCTCTCCCATAACAGGTTTTAAACTTACATAGTATCTAAAATGTGTGTGCAAACATAACTATCAATAGACAGAAGTAATAATAAATGATCATTAAATAATTAAACAAATACAAAGTAAACAAAGATATTTTAAATTAATACTAAAAAATGCTCTAATAGACCTTTAGACAGTTTAGAACTTTGTCAAACCTTTATTATTCTATACCACTGAACTTAATGTAAATAATCTCTAAAATCTATATATTATTACCTATGTAAGGAAGACATCACAATGCAAAAGGTAAGAATATTAAATATAGCTTCACTCACTTTAAAAAGATCAAAATGGTAAATGAATAACAAAGCTTGAACCAGCAAGCTTATTTTTCTGATATTTCCCTTGGTTTCTTACTTGTTCTTTACATTTTTCTTGATGAAGTGTGTGTGTGTGTGTGTGTGTGACACTTCAAAGCTCACAGATACTACACTGATCCCATGCAAAAAGTACATAAGTCATCACATCATTTTTATAGATAATGCATTAAATGTTATCCACTCATTGAATTAGATTTAGATGTTTATAAGTCACAATTTTTCTTTTCTGTACAAGACTTCAGCAATATTTTCCAAAGATAATCAATATTTGTTTAAATATGCTGGCAGTATTTTTATTATTTCATAATTCTTTTTAACTGACATCAGTTTTTTTTAAATTGGAAATATTTTGAAAGAATATCAGCCAAAAACATGATAAAAGCATAATCATCTTGTTTTTCCATTCTTTTCTTTAACAAATTAAAGAGTTGACCATCTTTTTTGGACATTCTAAGGAAAGAAAAATAAAAGCTTTTAAAAATCATTAATTTACAGATTCAACAACAAAAACTGTCAGTGAATCTTCACTTTTTTGAACCACAGCTTTGACTGAATCAATTGCTAAAAGTTTCTTCTAAATTATAGAGTTTTCTGTGATCAACTAAAGATTATGATTGAATTCATGTACAGATGTTTGTAAACACAAATTATTTATTTAACAGGCATAACTAGGTCCTCTTTGTCTTTTTTTTTTTTATTGTTGTTTGGAATTCAGACATTTGGATGTTTAATATAACAAAATCTAGACAAGTGAGTTTCCTATACTAGATCCATTCCCAGAAAGAAACATGACACTAGTGTCCAACTAACAGTTAATAGGATTTTAACAGCTAACCTATTTTATATCAGATTATCTTAAGTTTAATCTAGTTGGTCTGCAGTGGCAATACTTTAGATTTCTAAGAAAATATTTATCTCACTTAAAAAGGATTAAGAAAAAATTTTTTTTTAAACTTCAAAATACAGCACAGGCTGGCAGACCTTCAACAGTGTTAACTTCAGAAATTGTTGATCATAAACATGACCTGATTTTGGCTGATCAACGAATCTCAGCCAAATAGAATTGCTAAGAAGCTAGAGATATTCAGGAAATGAACAGTTGAGGATACAGAAGTTTTCAGCTAAATTGGCTGCCAAAATGTTTAAATGCAGACCAGGAAAGAATACAGAGTTGATTTTGCAGTGATCAATTTTTTGGAATGATGACTTGGAGATATGGTTACACCACAAATGAGCCAGAGACTTACCTACAGTCCATGAAGGAACACTGATTCTCTACTGCTAAGAAATTCAAGACACATAAAAGCCAGCAAGAAAATTCAGAGCCAATATTCTTGGTGATTAAGATATTTTAATAAGTGACTATCTTTAGAAAAGCCAAACAGTTAATGTAAATGGTATTCTAAATTGTTACAGCTTTTAAAAGAGGCATTGAAAGAAAGGTCATGAGAAGCTGTAGAAAAGAGTTCTTTTTACAGGATATTGCACCTGCTCAAAGGATTGGTATCAATTGGAAACAAGACCAGCAGAAATGATATTCCAAGTCTATCGGAATAAATATTTAGAACAGTAAAATGCATTTTGTGGCTCTATGTCATTCTCTTCATAGTTGGAGAGAACTTTTTTGGCACATCTTCATATCTTCATTTTAGTATTTACATAATTCTATAAAAAAAAAAAAAAAAAAAAAAAAACATACGATGATGAATAAGGGCCCCAAACTTAAAAAAACAAAGTTTTGTCAAAATGTTTACATTATTTTTAAAAGGAAAGATCAAAGTATTTTTTTTAACCCTGTCTAGCATCGTCAAAATTTTGGTTACAAAACATTTTTTTATGTCAGCAGTCACATAATATTTACCATTAGTTTTTTACCACCTTTTTCAGTTGAAAAACAACAAAAAAACCCCATTAATTTGGGAAACAACTACCAAATAAAACTGAGACATTATTTAATTAGAAAAGCTTTTAATGGCTTTTATGAATAATATATGATAAGGACACTATTGTCTGAAGTTAAAATATTTTCCCAATGAAAAATGAAGTTTTACAGAATTTTTTTTTTTTCAATTTTAAATACACATTTTAATAAAGTTGTTAAATATTTTAAAATTAAGTTTGAACAGTCTTTTTGGAAATTATGTTATTAAAAAGATCTATTTTTACAGGTCGTAAATTTGAAAGCTCATTACAATCTGCAACACGAAAATATTTTTTAATATGCAAAAAAAAAAAAAAAAGTATTAAAAAACGTTTTCTCCAAAAATAAAAGGTCACATGTTCTAAGAGTTGTTTCTCCTCTTAGCAAAGATCAGGCCTCAGAAATTTCTTTGCTTTCCTTTGTGTCAAATTTTGACTGACATCACATTTTCAAAACCTTTAAATTTCTTTTTTACATCCTATTTCACTAAATATTTTATTTTCAATTTTTAAATATAATTCGTTTTTTAGTGAAAGACATACTGTAATTTTTAATTATTTTCTTTTTTAAATTCAATTTTAGGGATGGAAAGAGTGCAAACTTTGAACATATCTTCCTTTAAAAAAAAGTACTAATAAAATATTAGACTTTTGAAAGTATTTAATTTTTAAAAATTACTGTATATTGAAATAAGCTGGTTCACTTAAAATTTGAAAATACTGTCACTTCTGTCCTTCCATCCGATAAATTCCCTGGAAATCAGTTGTCAATACATTGACAAACATCAATTCACACCACCAAAACAAATCACCGCAGTTAGACACACTTCTCTTATTTCCAACTAAATTTTTATGCTAAAAAATTATGTAATGTTTGTTTCCAATTATATTAAGTAAACTTTAAATTTTCTAATTTTCCTAAATAGCTTTTTAAAAAGGTATAATTGATCTTGACAAGATTTTTAAATGAAGAATTTAACTTTTGTTTACAAAGTTGTCAAAAAAGCCATACATAATCAATTTTATGGCAATTTTGCTGACTCAAAAAAAAACAACACATGTACTAGGAAGGATTAAAATATGTAAAAAAAACAAAAAAAAAAACAAATAAATAATCAAGAAACATTTAGATGATAAAAAATTGTTTATCAAGTTTGGAGCATTTTTTTTTATCAAGGTATACTCTTTTAGCAGTGAAGATGCATAGTTTTATGAAAAACAATTCTTTGATTTACCATGAAATTTAAAAAAGATTGCCTGTCAAAATTGAAAATGTTAAACAAATCAAACTTATACCAAATTAAAATGTTAAATTAGCTATATTTATTCAAGGATTTTTATCTATACAAAATCTATTTTCCAAAAATCCTATAGTGACTGGGTTAAATGAGAGACAAAGATAACTATAACGAATTTTCAATACATTCTATTATTTACCCATATACAATTTTAAATTGCTTATTTTCCTTCACTACACAGTAAAGTTTTAAAAAAATACATTAAATTAATGGAGCAAAACAGAGAAAGCAGGCTAGAGAAGAAAATAATGTTCTCAAGGAATACCATATCTTTTATCATCAAATTCCTTATTTTGTAAAGGAAGTAACTGGTATTTGAAAAATCCATTTGCATTAAAATATGAATTGCTGTATGTTATTCCTAAACCATGAAAATACACTATTGGATCTCCGTAATCCCAACTAATTTAAAATAATTTTGCAAATTTATTATAAGAGTTAACTCATTTTTATGCTTTCAGTACTCAATGCCACCAACGTATCTAAAGTACTTATTTAATGATACCAGTTTCTAACATTTATTAAAAAGGAAAAAAAAGAATATATATATATGTCCTTTTATTTTTTTTTCAAATGTTTAAATTTTTAAGCAACTATTTTGCTTCTTCACACTTAACAAAGGCAGCAACCTGTTGATAGAAATAGCTATTCAAATGAGGTAAATTTGGATTCTATGTAATTTATATACTCTGTTATAATAAATGCATTCAATTCTTTTTGTGGATCAGTTTTAACATTTTATATTAGAATTAACTTGGATTATATACCAATGGGTTATTACGTGTGTGTGTGTGTGTGTGTGTGTGTGTGTGTGTGAGTGAGTGAGAGATATCAGTCATCGTTGATAAAAGTTTTATATATCTATCAACCATACCAACATCAGGTACATAAAAAAGTAAGGTGGGAGTTGTTATTAAAAGAGATGAATAGAGCTCTTTGAAATATAACTATCTAAAAATTACAGAAGTTATTGTTGCCAACTTGTTGGAGAATGGATCAGCCAAAAATCTAACAAAAGCAACAAAATGTGTATTGTCCAAACAATTATTAAGAAACCAAAGTTTCTGAAGAGTTTTTGTTAAAACAGCAACATTTCCTTTCTATGTCTATTTTATTACCTCAAAATGTTTTTAAATTTTAACGACATTTTTATAAAATAATAAAATGTTTGTTTTTATCAAGTATACTTTTAAAAATATTTAATAAAGTAATTGAACTTAATAATCAGAGAGAGAGAGAGAGAGAGAGAGAGAGAGAGAGAGAGAGAGAGAGAGAGAGAGAAAAAAAAAAATGCCTAACATTTGGAAATCACACCAAATTAAGTGCAAGTAATAAAAAAAAAAGATATATATTACAATACATTTCCAATGTGAAATTCTTCAAATTTTTAAAAATTATTTTCAGGGAGTAAGCAAATTGAATCAGACACTTCTTTATATACATTGTATATTTCCTCCATTCACTGACCGTAAGTAATAATTTTTAACAAAAGTCTATTTTATTAGTGCAAAAGTAAATTGTACTTAGAGGCATTTACTATCAATATAGTAAGAAATAATTGTAGTTTATATACCAAACTTCTGTTTACTTAACAAGATTGAGTAACTGAAGAGTCCATTACATTCACTTACGGAAACCCCTTCCTCCCTAGCTATGAGTAAATAGCAGGACAAGATGGGTCCTATATCTTTGGGTGGCAACTGGTCTAGGAGGAAAACTACCCTAAATTCAAAACCCGAGTAGTTTGTGGACCTTGTGGCACATTGTATTTGGCTCTTCCAAAAAGTCTATCAGTTCTGCACATTCTTTCACCACTATTTATATAAAAACATGCAATGTGTGTGTAACATACTTTAGTTAGCAGCAAGAATTTGTTCAAACAACTTCTGTTAAAACTGTCTACTATGGTTAAACAGTCCAATTTTTTTTTTTATTTAAATTTTCCAGTTTTCATATAGTGATGTGGCTCAAGACCAAAAGTAGGGAGCACTTTGTGAGAATTGAACTCACTACTCAATCATAATTGATCTAGCAAAACAAGCTTGCTAACCAATGCACCATCTCAAGTGCCCACATTTTACATACAAGTTGCCAGTCAAATTTCTGGAGAAACTGTTCCAAGTTTGGTTACTTTTTTTACCATCATTATCAGGATTATTAACATTATCTATCAATGCCATAGAGAAAGGTTTCTATTAGCTTCATCCACTCTTCACCCAGCATCTTAGAAATGCTACATTTCAAATTTAAATAAGCACATGATATACATACCATGTAATGCAATACTGCAAAGTTCTTAGCCCAACTAAAAACTTTTCAGCACCCCGTGTGTGTGTGTGTGTGTGTGTGTGTGTGTGTGTGTGTGTAAACATTTATAAAAATAAAAATACTTCAATCTTAGGCAGAGGGTTTTAGAATGACACTGACCCTTATCAAAAAGCATAGATACAGAAATGCTAATTACTGTGTAAATAATTGGCTCTTCAATTTTTTTTAACCGACACTACATTATAAAAGATCATTTTTTAAAACAAAAGAACCACTTGAATAGTTTGTAAAAAATATTTGAAGACTAAAATTGTCCTGAAAAATTTTAAATTCAATATTCATTACAGCAAATATAAACATTTACAAGTACACAAATTACCAACCTTATTCCCACAATATACGGAATGAATAATGTCTGAGTCAAAAATAAACCAAATGAGTTTAAAAAAAAGAAAGAAAGTTAAGCATTCACATGCAAGAAATTTCATCACATTTCATATATTAATTGTAACTTTATGAAAGTCTATCCAAAGTTCCCCTATGCAAACTCAAAATGACAGGAGAAAGGAACCTCAGTGTTGTCAACCATAAAAAACAAAAAAGTCACTTTCTGTATGTTTTTGTTTCTCTATCACTTATGTCATACTAAAACAAACAGATAAATTATATAACTCTTGTTACACTGATGGCAGTGGTCAATCTATACACAAATAATTCTAGCATTTTTGGCAGATACTATGATGATGAATACTTAAATATTAACATATTGCAAACTAGATACTATCAAATTGACTAGAAAAGTAACATCTTTTTGTTCTTACAGCCTAGGCAAGTGAAGTAATTATGGGAAAGTGGTTTACCCAAATGCATATTTGTGCATTCTCTTCTGTCAGTTACTGACAACCAGGAATATGATTTTGTCAAGATAGTATATAGTGCAGGAAGAATGGTATTTATGCAATGTGAGCAATTGGTAACTTCTAAGCAAAAATGAAACAAAAGGGACACAGTTTGAATAGGAAAGAGACACCTTTCTAAGTAAAAGTAGATGTCCTTTTTTATATTCTGGGGAGAATGAGGAAAGTGTTTAGAGAATTTGACACTCACATTATACACTGAAGGGAGGTAAGGAAAAGGGAACAGCAAACAATTTACCTAATGAGCTTCTGTAAATGGATGACAGAATGATGGGGAGAGGGTGATAGTAAAAAGTAATTAAGATTTACAAAGGAAGTTGTGGATAGCCATCATTGCTCACATTCTGAAGGGACACAGCACATAAGAAAACCATTACACCAAGTTGTACATCCTGTGTGTACACTACATTTAAATTTTCCAAACTATGTGCACACAAACTGCATATTGTAAAGACTTGCTGTTGCCAATGTGCTGGCACACAAAGGACTAATTTGGATGAGATGTTGGAAACCAGATATTGGAGTTATCAATATTTTTATGGTCAAATTCCCTAAACTTTTAGATAGCACAGTACCTCATAAGATCTATTTTAATTATTTAACAAAATGCTCTACTTATAAAAGATACTTCAGTTATAAAAAGGTACTAATGTCACTGATAACGTAATTGAATTGTTTCAAATTGACACTAAAAAGACCCAGCAATTTTTTCAGATTAAAGTGCTGTGAAATTTATCACTATATTTATACACTTATTTACTCAGACAAATTTCATCTTTGACATTTTGATTAATATTTTAGCTGGCATACTCTTTGGCCTTCTCTTATTTAGAGAAGGAATTTGGTCTAAATAATTTCATGAATTTTAACATACTTGAATAATGAAGCTATACTTTCTGGTTTGTCAATAGCTGTACAAGTTTGTAGCATTATGTGAAATTAGTACTACTTCTATAATAGTATAACAGTAACATAGCCTCATCAATTTCTGTCAGTTATGCTAAAATAAAATAAAAATACTCTAGTCTTATTCAATATAAAAATGGTAATAATTCCATATATTGCTACAAACTTATATAGCTAATGACAGACTAAATGTATGCTTCTCAATACTTTATTAAAATTATAACTTAATTTATCAGAAATTTTAATTATTTTCAAACCATTGATAAATATGCTTAAACTCAGTTTTAGACTTAGTTGTAAAATTACACCATGGTTGTAAGAGGGTGTGCTGAAAGTTTTTATTGCTAAAATAAAAAAAAAAAAAAAAAAACCCTTAAAAATATATAAAATTTTGTGTGTGTGTGTGTATATATATATATATATATATATATATATATATATATATAATATTAAAAAATTATGACAATTATAACAAATATGTTATGTCACTACAAAAATAGCTATTTTGTTTCAACGCTTAAGACAACAGATGTGTTGAAACAAAATGGCTATTTTTGTAGTGATGTTTTAACATTTGTTATTTTTTAATAAATACTATTTGCCCTACTCTGTATTGAGCACTCTTAAGAAGTGTTTTTGGTTATTGGAATTTGATTCCATCTACACCAATCCTATACTTGTGTGTGTGTGTGTGTGTGTGTATAAATGTATGGTTAAATGTTACATTTTTTATGTTATCACAAGAAACATTGAAAGACTGCCTTAAGTAAACTGTTTTTAAACATATGTAAAAACTGTTTTACAATACATGTAAGTTTCTGTTTATAATTTTTCATGAAGTAAAATTATGTTAAACATTGTTATAAATATTCCTTTCGTATTTCCTTAAGTATTTTTTTATTACACTTTAATATTATTTTGCATTCTAATTTCATAATTATATACATATTTCATTCTGAGGTCATCAGGAGACTATTAAGTTATCCAGGAATGTTTAGGTGTTAGTCTAGTAATCAAAGTACAGTTGTACCAATTGATCATATTTCATAAACCTTATTTATTTTATCACTAAAATTTCATCCCTGATTAAGGAGCATGCTATCTTAGATATAGAATGAATTTAATTTTTTATTATTTTTGCCAAACTTTGAGAATAATTACAGATTATCAACCTATTTTTTTAACAGTTGCAATCCTAATCTATACCCAGCCTTAAGTTATAAGACCCAGGTTGATTTTGGGTAATTTTTTTTTATGGGTGGTGCACTTTATACAGCAAAAAATACAGTAAAACAGCATGAAAATAACTTGATATATAACAATTTTTCAAAAAATGTTATTAATGATGCCAGATACATTTCATTACAGCATTTACTTTCCTTTAAAAGAAAGAAAATTACACAGCCTGACTAAATTATTCTCAATTCATAAACATGCCATATTCTTCTTCATACAAGTATCAGACTGTAAGATGCCCAATATGTTCCCCCCTCCTATGATGGGAGGCTTAAGCTTTGTTGTAAACTCAAATACTTTTCTATAGCAGTGAAAAAAAAGGTGAAAGGAAAAAATAATACATAGATAAAAAATTTTCAAATATTTTTATCCATCCATTGAACCAGCTTCAAAGCATCTCTTGAAATAAATGTCTAACCAATTAAACACGTTTTGGTTATAAGAACGACACTAGTTATGCATGTTGTTATCAAATAACCATTTTATGAATTACATATTCCAGCCAAACCCTTTAAAAATCTCAACCATAATATATTTTTTTTATTGAAACCAATTATTTTAATAATATCTATTAGTAGAAAGTGTTATTTTTATGCTCTTACTTAAACCGCCATTTTAGCGCATGAGCATTTTGAGAATGCTTAGACAGGTGGTTGATTAGTTTCCAAGATTTAGTTACATACTTTTTTTAAATAATTACTTGAGTATGGGAGAGATTAATAAAATAAAATTATATGCTGTATTTAAGAGCCAAGATTATTGTAGAAATTCAATATTTCTCTATATATTTTTTTATAGGCTATATTAGTAGTGTGAGTAAACAAGAAGCATATTACCCGTCAAAAAATTCTAATCATCCTTAAAAAGCAAGTATCGATTACGTCACAGTTTGACCTAATTATGCAAGCTAATGGATCCATTGTTTTGTGGTTCCGCACTATGAATTTTTAGTATTCTTCAAATCAGAAAATGAAAAGAAAAAAAGCGTTGTAAATTTTATACTTTTTTAAAAATAAGTCAAGTTTAAGTCGAAAGAATCCAAAAGGTTTTTTTTCTACACGGTATTTTTTTTCACAAACGAAAAAGATTAGTCGGAACGTTCAAGTTAAATATTCATTTTCAAACACAAGCACAATTCTAAATATTTGAATTAAAATATCTTCCCATCATGTATCGTATCGAATAAGAAAAAAAAAAAAAAAAAAAAAAAAAAAGTACTTCTATAGAGTTCAACACGTTTATGCAATCACGTGATTACTAAATGTGTACTTAACGTACATTGTTTATTTTTTAATCACTGAATTACCAGTAAAATTAAAAACATTAATTAATATGTATATAAAATATATATATATATATATATATATATATATATATACTATTCAGTTTTCGTCGGCATTTTTGAATGTGAGCGTAACTTTATACACGTGTGTGTGTACAAAACTACTACTACTACTACTACGTTAGAACAGAAATCACGTGTTTAATTTTTTTCTTAAATATTCAAATTATGCAATATCATTGAACTTAGTTTATTCTAAACTAAACATTGATTTTTCATAACTTTGCATTTTCTAAAAAAATTTTTTTAAAATAACAACACTGTTTAGTGTTTAACAAATCTGCAAAAATGTAAATATTTTCCTTTTTAATTCTATATTTAATTTTCAAATAAATAATATGCAATAATGCCAAGAGGGTTTGAAAGAAGCATGTGTGTCCATTAAGGGTTGTGTAAAGTGTCCTTTGAAGATGACGTTTAGTTATACTTGTAAAGGAATTCTTTACAATACAATACATAGTTAAGAAAAAAATATGGCTTTGAATAAATCTACTCATAGGGATTTTTTTTTCTTTCATTTTTGTACTTACTGTAGTGTAGCAGAGTAGCTTAATTCTAAATCTTGAATCAAAAGTTGTTACCTCTATTTTTTAAATCTTGAGGAAGAAGCAAACTAAATGCGTTTTTTTTTCTTTCTCACTGAAAGCTAGACTCATAAATATCCAGTGATATTCTACGATCAGTTAAACAAAAAATTAAATAAACAGTAAAAAAAATAATCTGAGAATTCAAAATAAGCATGCAAATAAGTAACAAAAAAACTTATGTTTTTAATTTTTTTTAAATTAAGTTTTGTTTTTTACTAATATAATTTTTCATTTTTAATCGAAGAAAGAGCTGATTTGCTCTCTAGGACTTAGAAAAATTATGAATACTTACGTTAAGAACTTATTCAAAGACAAATTGTGAGACAAAGTACACAAACTGAATTACACACAACAGACACACAGAATGATAAAAGAACAAGCAGATAGTAGAAAATTTTTAGCATCCACAATAGCAGCAATATGAAAAGAAAGAGGTATTGAATAATACATCTGCTCATAAGCACTCGATCTGTTCTAGTGATTTAAAGAGAAACATTTTAGAAGAAATTTGAAACTATCATTAAATTTTCAACAAGTCTTTACTCTTTTAGGAAATGCAATATCAAACCGAAACATTTTTTCAAATATCAGCCTTCGATTGGTAATCACAATTAAAAATGTACAAGAGAAAAAGACATGTGTACAAAGCAACGACAAAAATAACAAAAAATAAAATTTAAAATTAATAAAATAAGTTAAAAACATGAAATAATATACAGAAACAAAGAGAAATTACCTGTCGCTTAGAGCCAGAAGTGTGGGATAAATTGATATTTAAGCTTTCATGTCGTCTTGAAGGAGGTTTTGCTTTGAAAGCACCTGTCGAAGATGAAGAGGAAGACACTATTTGGTTGGCATGTTTTAATCCTTCAAGTAATCTAATTAAAAGGATATTGGCTGGCAAATCCTCCACTCGATATGAAACCAATGTTCGGCATTCTGGACAACGAAGTTCTTTCTTAGTACTAACAATTTCATCTAGACATCTGCGACAAAATGTATGCTGACAAGGTAGTACCTTGCTGGTGTGATCCAACCGTTCCAAACACACAGAACATTCTAACAATTCATTCAATGCTTGCTCGTCCATCTTTTAGCTGACTATAAAGAAGTAAGAGACCTGTCACTTTTTTGGCAATGGCTGGCTTTTATTCATTGAACTCATGCATATTTTGTATTAATTCTTGCTTGCGCGTATAGCGAAGGGTTAACTGTGTAAAATAAAAAAAAATATCGAAAGACGTTAGGAATTCATTATGCTATTGTTGATGTTAATATTTACATATGAACATACATAACGTTTTCCTTTTATCTAGTCAAAGAGTTATCCAGTTAAATTAAATATCTTTAGCTGACAATGTGTGACAAACACTAGACATAGTGTTATATTCCGATTATTTATCTTTTGTTTTTAGCTCTAGAATTTAAAAGAAACAAGCGTTGCTTTCTTGAACAATATTTGAAGAAACAGCCGTTTACATTTTATAAAGTGACAGACAGCTGGAACTTTAAAAATGAAATTAAATAACTGTTTAATTAGATACAATCATTAGCATTGATTCTTAAATAGAAATTAAGGCAATGTGATAATTTTCTTCTAAGAATTAAAAGGGTATTTCTCCTAGTGATGATATGTCTAGCTTTCAAAAACAAACAAAAAGTGAATAATCACTAAATATCAGCGCATAAATGAACTAGAAATCTGGACTGAAAAAATTTTTTACGACTGTTCAACTTACAATGCTCCCCAGATATGCAATTAATTAAAATAGCTATTAAAGATCAAGTTTAAAGAAAGAAAATTATGTACTAAATAAGAAATATTTTTCTTGTGGACGTTATTAATGATAACGGACCTAGACCACACACCCGGTTTTTAAAATGCATGACAAAAAAATTACAACGTTTACAGTAACACTAACAGCTAAACTAGGTTTGTGTAACGTTAAGTGACACAAATGTCATTCCATTATTAGAAAATAAACAGTAAACACTAACCAAAAAAATAAAGGTTTTCCTTGTTGCTGTTTTTAATAAATAAATAAAAATTGAGTAAGACAGAAAAACTAAAAAATTCTAACGAAGAATAACTCATATAGCATTAACAATAATCGTCAATCATATACACCTATGCATGCTTGAAAATGTTTTGTTGATTTAAAAATATAAGCAAAGCATCGGAGGGTGACTTACAGAGTCTTAATAAGACCAACAATTCAGTTTACTACTACCACTACGTGCAAATTTTCATGATGGTTGATGATACGATGTGAAATAGTCTTGTATTTGTTGTTGATAATCCACAGAAGGGAAAATTGTCTGGTCGCCAGCAAAAGTGTAAAAAAAAAAAATAACTGGTGGTAAGTGACATTCGTTGTTTCGCTGGAAGTTAATTGCTTTAGTTAGTTTAGTGGTTGCTTGGTTGGTATTGGTTGTTAATAATTATTTGAATCGGCAGCACTCAGCAGTGGAATGAGGAAAAAAGAGACGGTAAAGACAAATTATTAAAATCATGAGAGAATTATTAAAAAGTTGTCTTAAACGAGAGAGAAAGGCAATGGTAAGGATCAGTATTTTAGTATTAAAATTGACGACCAACTCTCTCTTGGTAACTGTGTGTAGTGTTGTTTGTAGTCAGTTAATTAAAAGTTGAACGTGGTAGCAGGTGCGCTTACCGTCCATATAAAGTTTTGTCTGGCTGCTGCTGCTGCTGCTGTTGTTGCGGCTGCTACTGATCCATTCACATCGCATAACTCAAATATTATTATTATTAATATCATATCTACAGGCAAGATTTTTTTAACCTGCTTGTTGGTATGAATATTTGCTTTCGTTTGTAAATAATAATTTAAAAAGAAAAAAGAAAATAAAGCATATAATGTTTATTCTTTTTGCCGTACAATGAAAGGATCAGGAGTCATACCGGAAGTTGAAGATGCTTCGTTGTTGAATGCGATGAGGGACCGACAGTAGAGGGGTGGGGTCAATGTAAATGCTAACAAGAAAATATTTTTGAAATGTGTACACGCTACACAGTTTCTTTTTTTAATCTTAAACTCTATTCTTTCTTCTTCCTCCTTTTAACCTGCTTTTCTCTTTTCTTTCTTTCTCTAACTTACGCGGGCAAGTCGTCAATAAACACACACCTGCTGGTTTAATAATTAATTTGTCATCCACTCATTTTAGTTATTTTACTAAGCTTAGCTTGGCACAAGGTTACATGTATAAGGTACCCAGTGAGGATTATAATTCAACACTAACTAGTATCCAAAGGACTAAAAAATGAAGCTTAGTAACTTGCTATCATTCTAACATCGAAAACGCCTTCACTTCAACTCCGAGTTAGTTACTCTTTCCCTAAAAATATTTGCACATTCTTTTATTATAGCTCTCTTGTTATTTATTAAGTTTAGCACAAGGCCATAAGTATCGGGGCACTCAATGATGATCGAACTCACTAGTAGAGAGACTAATTCGCTATTTTTATTTTACTCCATGCTGTGGCACCCCATTTTTTACCTATACAAACAAGTATAGTTTTGTTTTCGCACAAGAAGGCCAGAAGTATCGGACAGTTACTACTACTCAGTTAGGATCGAACTCACTACTACTCAGTAACAACAATATTACGCAGGGCATGCTTACTGACCACCAGTACTCTACCCAACAGTACACGTAGTCGTCACTCACTAGTTACTCTTTTTCTGTTCGTATGAGATTTTTCTTTTTCCTTAAAAATTTTTTAATAAAAATTAAGAATATTCACTAATTTATTTACACAGCTCACAAAAAAAAACGTTTTGTGTTGTTGTTAAAAAATTTGATAATAATCTCGCAACTGTTTAAATTTTTACATTTTTGAGTTTTTCGTTATTTCTTGTAAAACTAAGTGAAATTTTTTTTTAAATAATAAAACCGTGATAACGACAAAACTTGATAATTAATTCGATTTACCACCTTTTCTAGCTTTTGCAATTTACATTTTTAATTTTAAAATAATCTGATCTTGGTCAGCACAAGACTCAGTAAGAAAATTTGCTTTTAGTTTTTTGTTTTTTTTTATCTCCTGTTTTTTTGTATGTTATTGTAAGTGTTTAGTAGTGCATTGTGGTGTGCTCGCCTGGCTAGAAAATCAGCATTCTTTAGCTCTTAATTTCGTTCGCAGTTCGAACACTCAGGCCCTGTTAGAAAATGCATTAACTATTTCAGCTACGAGATTCCTTGCTACATTTAACTTCATTCAACTATAAAAATATAACTGTAAAGTGTACAGTATAAAAAGATACTTTTAAAACTAAAAATAGACATTGGCAAAACAAACTGTTGATCTTTTTCCTTTTTCTATTTTATTTTTATTATTGAAAAAGCTGAAAACCATTATATTTTTTTCGTTAGAATTGGTAGGGGAAAGAGTTGCATTTGTTTTGTTTTATTTGAAACTGCAAATGAGTCCTTAATTATTTAAATCTAGAAAAAAAAATTTTTCAATTGGTATTTTTAGAACAGAACGTTTTTTAGAAGAGGAACAACTGATTAAAAATATCAGAAATAATCTAAGATTTAACGCTGTAAGTATAAATCTATTAATTACTTATTTATTAACATAAAAATATTTACATCATTTAAATATTTACATCATTACATAAACAGATCTAGATAGTGAGAGAGAGAGAGAAACAGATCTAGATAAATAGAGAAAAATAAACAGATCTAGAGAGAGAGAGAGAGAGAGAGACATAAACAGATCTAGTTAGACATGCAGATCTAGATAGACAAACAGATCTAAATAGAGAGAAATCAACAGATCTAGATAGATAGACAATTGGTTACTAAGTTCTATTTTGACCATTAAACCTGATTACAATATATTTAATATCATTAATAGTAGATAGGTTCACCTATTGTCTGATTTATAGTCCTTCCTGATCTTTTGAACAGGAGTAGAGGTTTATCCCATGTTTCCTGTTCAGGGTTGTTTTTTTAGTTTCTTCTAAAGCCTTATTCAACTCTATACTTTTGATGTCTTCACCTAAACTCTCAAACTTTATTTATCATTTATCTATTTTTCCTCAATAAGATTAGAGAGGTTCACCTATTGTCTGGTTCAAACAACTCCATGGTCTTTTGAACTTGAATAGAGCTTTATCTCTTTTTTCCTGTTTAGGATTGGGTGTCTGATTTCTTCTAAAGTTTTCTCATTCTCTTTCACTTCCAGTAAACCCCTTGTGTCTTAGTGGCATTATTGCCTTGCATGACATCAATTGATTTAAAAAAATTTTCATACAAAGTAATGTTTACCAATAATCAAATGATCACAAAATCTTTAATACACAAGGACTCTCTAATATTCTACTTGATTTTAATAATAATGTCATCTTAATGATTTCAGTTTCTCCATAAACTGCCAATTCATTTTGTCTTTAAGCCAGGTTCTTCAGTGCTGTATCAAGCAAGCCAAAGATAAAGGCTATAACTGTCACCAAACTGTTATTAGGTAATTTTTATTTTATTTCATTTATTTATTTTTTGCCAGGTCTAAATATTTTTCCAGGTTTCCAATTTTAATAAAATTTCTACATGATTTTTAACAAAAGTTCCAATTTTTAATAACCTTTTTTAAAAATTCATCAGAATTGTTTCAAGCACTACAATAGATACAGTGTAACCCGGATATAAGAGAGTTGTCGGGACCAGAGAAGAAGTCTCTTATATCCGGGTTTGGTCTATTATATATACATTAATACAGGCTCTATTTTGGGACCAGAGAAAATCTCTCTTATATCCGGGTTTCTTTTATATCCGGGTCTCTTATATCCGGGTTACACTGTATATCCAACACCTTTATCTTCCTTTGAAGGTCTTGATATTTTCTCAAATTTCTGATTTTACCTGCCTTATTACAAGGTTCTTTAGGACTGTTCCAACTATACCAATAATGGTGAGTATTAGTGTCCCTTTTATGTTAGACATTTTCTTTTTCTTTTTCAGGTCCATATATTTTTCTAGCTTTGCAGGTTCTTTCAATTTTACTTTGTGCTTTGCTTCAACTACAATATCTATTTTCATTGTTTGTTTGCAATACAAGCAAAATAAATAGATTTTGCTGGAACTTTGAAATCCAGTTTTTTTAATCAATTCACCTCCAAGGTAGTGATGCCACTAGGATGCAAGGGGGCTACTGGAAGTGAAAGAGAATGAAAATAATTTAGAAGGAACCAGAAACCCAATACTAAACAGGAAACAAGGGATAATCCTCTACTCCTGTTCAAAGGTGGTGTGTTAATCACACAATATATAGATTGTCCAAATTTGGATAAGTGGTCTATTTGAATTTCAAAATTCCACAGACTTTTACTTTTTCTATACAACTTCTGCTTTGTTATTATATTCTATGTTTGCATTATTAACTCCTAATTATTTGCACAATTACCATTGATCACCCTTCCTACCCAATTATGTCTATTTTATGCTCAGTCTGAGCTTATATTCTATATTCACTTATATGAATTTCTTATTAATACTACTGATATATTTGTTTTCAACAACATGTCTTGGAATGTTCTGTGGTATTATACAGACATAGGGTTCCAAAAACATTTTTTCTATCTAAATTATATTGAAAACTTTTATTGCTTGTAACATTTTCTTGCAGAATTTTGGGTACAAATATCATATTTTTAAACCTCTGAACATTCTTAAAAAAGTCTATATATTCTTTCTTTCTTATTTCCATGACCTACAAGATGGTTATGTCCATTAGACATATTTTCTTTGACACCACTCATTAAGTCTGGTTTTCTGTTCAATACATTCCTCAATATTCTAGATGATTGATTTTCACTCTATCAATTTATTTAAAAATTGATCATAACTGGCTTTTTCAAAGCATTTATAATGGCTATTTGTTTTCCTTATCTATGATTGAATGTTTGAGCACTTTTCATAGCTGTGACTGTTATTTGATCTCATATACTGAGAGAATGCTATTTCAAACATTTCTTTTCTTGTTGCTTTGAACACAACCAAATGAAAAAAATTTATTTTAATCTGTTTCTACTAAAGCTCAGCTAATTCCATCATTTTATTTTTTTTATATTTGACACCCATCACCAAAAATATAAGTATAGATCACATTGTAAACTTTACTGAAAATAAAAGTTATTTAAAGGCAATTAAAACATTAAATGTTACAACAGAAAAAATTAAAATAAAAAGAAACATGGTTAAAAATTATGAGAATATGTATTATCAATACTTGATGAATTATTCAGACTATCATCCTCATCTTTATAATTTTGATCAGTCCTCTTTTGGTTGATGCTTTTTCTAGTCTTTATAAAATGGTCCAATTCATAGTTTTTCATTATTCAATTAATTATTCAAGCTATTATCCTCATCTTTGTAATTCTAATCAGTCCTCTTTTGGGTCATGACTTTTTAGACTTCATAGGATCATCCCAATCTAGGCTTGTCATTATTCAATTAATTATTCAGACTATTATCATAATGTTTATAAATTTGATCAGTTTTATTTTGGCTGTTCTTTTTTTTTGTCTTCATCAGATTGTATACATCAAGCTATTTCATTAATCAATTAATTATTCAAACTATTATCATAGTCTTTATAAATTTGATCAGTTTTATTTTGGCTGATCCTTTTTTTGTCTTCATCAGATGGTATACATCAAGCTATTTCATTAATCAATTAATTATTCAAACTATTATCATAGTCTTTATAAATTTGATCAGTTTTATTTTGGCTGATCTTTTTTTTTGTCTTCATCAGATAGTATACATCAAGCTATTTCATTAATCAATTAATTATTCAAACTACTATCATAGTCTTTATAAATTTGATCAGTTTTATTTTGGCTGATCCTTTTTTTGTCTTCATCAGATGGTATACATCAAGCTATTTCATTAATCAATTAATTATTCAAACTATTATCATAGTCTTTATAAATTTGATCAGTTTTATTTTGGCTGATCTTTTTTTTTGTCTTCATCAGATAGTATACATCAAGCTATTTCATTAATCAATTAATTATTCAAACTACTATCATAGTCTTTATAAATTTGATCAGTTTTATTTTGGCTGATCCTTTTTTTGTCTTCATCAGATAGTATACATCAAGCTATTTCATTAATCAATTAATTATTCAAACTATTATCATAGTCTTTATAATCACTATTTATATTCAGTCTATTTTTCTCATCTTTGTTGTAGTTATTACAACATTTCTGCTGTTGTGCCCTCTGGGCTTCATCAGGTGTATATCAATCTGTATAACCTACAGAGAAGAACACTTTGTATCATTGATCCAAGAGGCTCCCATCCATAGTAATTGGATGGTAAGATTTGATGTGGTAAGACTGCTGATCAGAGTTCAAATCATCCATATATCACAAGCCAATCTTCACTGGACAATACAATGTGAAGAAAGGGATTGTCCTATGCCTAAAACACTGTATGCAAAAATCATAATTAGCGACACAGGCACGTAACAACAAGAAATGATCAGCATCAAGTATAACCTTCAGGATAACAACTACTCTGTAAATATAACATCAGTTCTGCAGGTGGAAACAGAAGGGTCAAGGAGGAAGATCAGAAAATTGCCATGGAGGGAAAAGGGTAACCAGCTTGTGTGGAATAAAGTGGAAATACTGAACAAGGAAGAACACTGGAGAGTTTGACATCTGAAAGAATCAGTGCATATGCTAGGCCACGAGGACCTCTTTAGTAGGCCTAGCATAGAAATACTAAATGGGAGCTGCTAATAAAGAAAGACAAATGACTACAAATCTTTAATAGCAGCACTCAAACATAACGAGAACTACCAGCAGCACTAATCAGCAGGTAGGTTACAGTTAAGGCTCCAAGTTTACCACAGAGAATTGTCCTACAGCCTAGTGGATTACAACTTTGGTTTGTGAATTTGGTGATATATTATTTATGAGTTCAATCCCTGGGCCAGAGAGTGTGTACTTAGTAAAAATGGATGAACAATAATTGAGCAGTACTAAAAATAAGAACTATATAGGGGCATTGGAACAAGAACAATCTACCCTCATAAGGGTTCAGTTTAGAATTTCCTGTAGGTTACAAAGACTAATATATATACCTGATAACAACAACAAAGATAATGACAACAGTCAGAATGTAAATAATGATAACTCCTCATCCCAGAAATTTAGACAGATATTATGCTCAACTTTATAATTTTGATCAGTTCTGTTTTGACTGATAATTTTTCTGGTCTTCATAGACTGTTCATGTACTGATTATTTTATGTTTGTCAATATGAATGGTAAAGTCCCAAATAATAACTTTATGGCCTTCTATGACTGGTTTAGAGTGATTTTTTAATCATTTTTCAGCCTGTGGTACACTACAATATTGATATATTTTCTACTGAATATACTGACCAATCTTATCATGTGAATCTTTGTATTGTTTCAGCATCAGCATTGGACCACCAAGCACTAAATGGTCAATAGTCCCAACATATTATTCATATTCCTTTGTATCAAAGTTATCTGATTAAATATCATCTGACGTCAATAAGTTCCATCAGGATTCCATTACTTTTTCCAGTGTTCCTTCAGTATTTGACATCAACCATTAACAAAGTTTACACTGTTTTTCATGTTTATTTAAATTCAGTTTTTATTTAGGCTGATTCTGAAGCATGTTGGACAGTATCCAAGCTCCAGCAATTATAGGTATTTCAGCTTTTGTTGCTGTTGTTATTTATATTCATTGACTTTTCACACTTGTAGTATCTGATAGCTATCATTAGATATCAAGTAAGAGCAATCTCCTTTATTTCCAGCACTCTCCTCAGTATTCTCATTGATTTTAGTAATGTTTCTATCTTATTATTGTTGCTATTATTATTACTATTTAGTGAGAAAATTAGCACACTATAAATGTGACACTGGTATACAAGTATACAAAGACTAATAAGCCCATCATTACACCCAGTCAGATAATGGTATACCAGGCACATTACAGCCAAATGTATATGATATGGTGACAGATTTTGATAAAAACATCACCTAACCTTGCAGGTGAGGCTCAGTTAGAAATGTCTTCAGGTTGTGTAACCCAGTCAGCTCAGACAATCTTTGAGTCAGAGTATTCCAAATATCTAGATGTAACTCCAAAGTCACCTTGGATGCCTCATCCTTCAAACTTAAAAAAATAACAACCTACTCAATACCCAGCCATGATGCTCCCCCACTACAGAGATTCACTTTCTTATTATTATTATTATTATTATTAGTCACTTATTGATTATTCCAATAAGTCATAATTGGTAGCCTACACTGGAGATAGTTACTTCAATGCTCCAATATTCTAGCTGACTTTAATGACATTTTAATTTAGTTTTTATTTTATGGGGCTTTTTAAGACTATGCCAAGCATGATAACTATGATGGGTACAACAGACACCTTTATACAACACAAGTTTATCAGTTCTCTGTAAAGGTCTAGATGCTTTTCCTACATTTACAATTTTCTCAATTCTGCTCCATGAGTAACTAGAATAGAAATGCCCCTTTTGCTTTTGGTCTTCTTCTCCTTACTACAATAACAAAATCTGGTTTTTAGGCCTGAACTGGACAGTCTTGAATTTCATTATTGTTATCATTATTATTATTATTATTGTTGTTATTATTATAATTATTCTTTGTGTGTTATGTTTCTGCTTTGTATCCTGTAGAGTTTGGTCCAAACTATGGTCCTTAGGTCTTATAGGAGAATTGTCATTTAATTGATAGCCCTTTTCTTAGTATATGAGATGCTCCAAGTCGGGTGATTTTCTGGGCAACTTGTATGTTAATGTTACCTGGGATACTGTTAGTAAAATTGTCCATTCCTTTTCTTACAAGGCCCAGAGCTCCAATTACTGTTGATACAGTCTCAGTCTTCATTTCCAACATCCTGTTAATTTCAATCTCCAGGCCCTTGTATTTGGACAATTTCTCGATAATTTTTATGAAGGTGTTTCTCTCAGATGGTACTGCTATGTCAATAAGCATACACTTCCTGAATTTCTTGTCTTTTATGATAATATCAGGTCTATTGGCTTTTATTTCCATTATTCTTATTTTGTGCCCATACCATCTCTCAATGGTTTTGATTTTGTGCTTCTTGCATATCTTCCAGTGTACATATGTTGGTACCTTGTTACTTCTCTGGGTATATTCCTTTTTGCCAGGTCTGGACATCCTGAGATAATATGGTCAACAGTTTCAACATATTTTCTTCAGGTCCTGCATTTTAGGTTAGTTCCATCCTTGATTATGTGACAGTGATAGGATCTGGTTGAGAGACTTGGTCATAAGCTGCAATAATTATTAGTATTATTTTATTTCCTTTGATTTCTGGTGTGTACTCATTTCTTTCTGGGTCCCAACCAGAGACCTAAGGTCAGAAATGGCATCATGACATTTCCCACTGAGCAATTCAAAAAAACAAAAAAATATATTTTACATAGAAAAAGCCCTTCGTAAGGTGTGGGCTGTACTTGTGAAAACAATTTTTTGTATTTCTTTAAAGCATGGGCTACCATGAATCCCTTCAATAAGTCTATTGGAATCTTTTCCAACCAATCCAAGGGCTCCATCTACAACAGGATTGTTGATGTTCTCATGTACCACATTTTTGAGATTTCGATTTTAAGGTCATTGTATTTTGATATTATTATATTGCTAATATTGTTATTATTGTTGTTATTGTTATTTCCTTGGGTTTCTGTTGTATGCACATATTTCCTTCCAGAAACTTAATGCTAGAAATGGTTTCATGACATTTTCCACTGATCCTTTTTGTAAAAAAAAAAAAAAAACTAAGATCACACTATTTTACATAGATAAAACTTTTCATAATGAGTGAGCTGTATTTGTGAATACTATTTTATGTATTTGTTTAATGATTGGGCTACCAGAAATCCCTTCAATGAGTCTATTAGAACCTTTTCCAATCAAATCGAGGGATCCAATTACAATTGGAATTATTGGCATCGTCATGTGTCACATTTTTGAGATTTCAACTTCAAGATCCTTGTATTTTCGATATTTTTTGAAGATCCAAAAATACATTTCCATCTTTGGCGACTGCAGAAAGAAGGCAATAAGAAAGCACATTATTATTATTGTTATTTTTATTATCATCTTTTGTGCATGTGAATGTTCATGCTACACATAGTTTTTGCTAGAGAGCAAGTCTCCTCAAACATTTTTTTTTAATGTTCCTTCAAGATGTAGGCAATCATAGTTCTCCACAACTTCCTTTTCTGAAAATTGCCATGAATTCTTGGAAAATATGCTGAAGTAGTTTCCCATTGCCTTCTCCATGGTTTTGAATTCAGAGCATTCTTTCTATTAGACAGATTGCTATCCAAGGCTATAGAACACCATCTAATTTGCTATTTAGCCATAGATGAAGTAAGAGATGGCCTTATGCATGTCCTAAAGGCATTAGTGTGAAAGTGAAATAACAGACTAAGCCAAAATTTGAATTCAGTATAGTGATTCTATTTTCCCCATGATAACTGTTACGCCCTTTGCACATCCTCCTCAGATAAAATGATTATTAAGTAAAGGTAAGTTTTGTAATAGTAATGTGATAATGGACTTTATTTATTTATTATGAGTATGAATAGTAGTAGTAATAGTAATAGTAGTAATCTTTAGCATACAGTTCATACAAGAATTCAACAGATGCTCTATCAATATGACCTTGTACCAAACATGGCTTAGTCCATCAGGAATCTCTTATTTTTGTCATTATTACTATCAAGCTCTTTTGGCAGGCTATCACCATAAGAAGTAAAACATATTCAAATCAGTGGTGTTCACTCAGTATCCAATGCACATTAATTCACTGCTTAAAAAGAATATAGTACTATTGGAAATGTGTGCCAGATACAATATAAAATCAATAAGAGAGGAGGAGGCAGCAAAAATTATTAATAAATGGCATTTATTCTATGAGACATTATATATTTGTTTTTTATTTATTATTTATTTTTTACTTTTTTATTAATTTATTTTTTATTCAATTGTTTTACTATTTATTTTTCTTGGCTATTTTCTTTTTTTGTCTTTTTTATTTATTTGTTATTTATTTAGTTTTTATTTGCTTTTTTACTGTACCTACCTTTGTAAAAAGTGTTACACACACACACACATTTGTCTGTGTGTATGTGTGTGTGAGCATGTCCTTCTAATTAGGGGCTTAGTTTCCTTGCAAAGGTGTAGTCTTAGATGTAAACTAGTAAACAACAGATATGTCTGTGATTGATCAAGTAAGTTTCACTCTGTGATACATGAGTACACATGCACTAAAATTTCTTATTATTGAAAAATAATCATTTTTGCTTTTATTTAAGGAAATTTTCCTTCCTTTTATTACAAAAATAATGAAACTTACCTTAAAATTTAACTCAGTGACTATTCACTGAAATATAATTCTGTTTTAACTATTTTAACTGTTTTAACAAGCTAGTAAGATTTCAGAATGCATCTTACAAGTAATTGTCATATACAAATACTTACTGAGTTTTGCTAAGTACAAAAAAGAGTTAAAGGAAGCTTTAAAATGGTGTTGTAACATTTTCTGATGGAAAAAGGTTTATTTGTCTTGAAAACCAGCATTCAAAGTCATAGCTTTTATCAGGGATCAAACACCAAACACTAATGCCCAACAGAAATATAACTACATCCCTCAATATAGAAATATTTTAATATGTGATCAGATAAATAATAATTTTTACTAATAAAAGAAAACTATAATAGTCACCAATAGTTACTGATTTTTATCAAAAGCTCATGGAATTCAAAGTGGTTGACAGGGAAACATAACTATATATATATTTTTAATCATTAATCATTTCACCCCAAGCAAGACAATAAAGCTATTAAGACACAAGGGGTTTCTGAGAATGAAAGAAATTGAGAAAATGTTATTGAAGAGAAAGGACAATAAAAGAACATGATTCAAAGAGACAAAAGATGATAACTGACATTGCATTTAAATTCTTAAAAATTGTCATTGACAGGAAAGCAAGAAACTGGTGAGAAGTGCAAAAGAATAAACTATTAGAATAGTACTTACAGTTACATCTAGCAATTTCAACAGTAAAATAATTAGACCTAACTACCAATCTAGTTTTATGCTTAAATTTGTAAAGTTGTGGGACCAAAAAGCTCATCAGAAAAATTGCCATAAAAGTATTTACAGAAAAGGCACAGTGAAGCTATGTTACAACAGTGAGAAAGCTGAGATGCCAGATCAGGAGCGATAAAATTGTATATTCCTCTTTGGATTTTATCAAGAATTTCTAGATACATAACAAAAGGACAAGACCAGATGTGGTGACAATATTCAATGCATGGACAAATGGTAGACTTAAAATGCATGGACTTAATAGTAGACGGCACAACACAGTGAACCAACTTTCTTAGCAGCAGACCTAGCAATTGATTCAATATATGTGATTCTGCTGTTGTGTTATTTTTTATGAACTGGGATCAGTCGGATCAAGTATGGATTAGAATCTGACAGAATGGTAGGATAAGGAACAAATAGTAAATGTTTCTTTAACATGTTTCATTTTTATTTAAGCTTCACCAGAAAATGAAATATGGAGGAGAAAAGAAAATTCTGGTATTTTTTATTTTTGCATACTTTGTTTTTCACTGATTAAGTAGACCTCATGTTTATTTGTTTAGTCAAGTAGTGTTTTTGTGTATAATTCTTGTATTGTTGTGTACCCTAATTCTAGTTGATCTGAATGGGATTTTGTGGATAATGTGTATGCATGTGTGTGCATCCAGTGGTCATTTCTATTTATATCTGGTAGTGTCTGCATGTTGACTGAGGCACAATTTGCATGAGAGAAATTAAGTAACACCAGTTGTGGTTGTAGGTAGACAGATCTTAGATTCTTTAAGTATGGATTTTATAAAAGTTGATGATATAATAAAGTGTGTTTGGTATGTATTTATTGATGGAAAAATATTTATTAGGATTCCTTCTAAGTATTTTCTATGTAATAAATTATGTTCTTTTCTTATTGAGGTGACATTTACTAAAACAAAAGTTATGGGCTGTTTTGTTTCTCTGTGATATGAATGAGTTTAAAGGATTGTCCCAAAGTAGGTCTCTCTTATGTTCATAGATGCATGCTTTTAAATTTCTATATATTTTGCTTATGTAGCTTTTCTGGCATAGCAGGCATTTTATAACATAAATGCCGGCATCTGATATGGTATTGGATTTATTTTTCTTGCTGACTTTAACTCTGATTGTCTTGAAGGTGGTGGTAATGATCTTAGTATTGTGCATAACTAGTTTGTTCTACAATTTTACTAATAGTGTTGGAGGGTAGGATTAGGAATTTTGTGTTTTTGTTGTTGGAAATGCCTTTGTTATTGGTGGTACCTACATTTTTGGACTGGTGGGCTTTATATGCTCATTTCTAGTATTAAGGATGAAATAATGTGGTTAGTGAAAAGTCTAAACATTTATAAATATATTTCTCTTCTTCATCTGGGTGTTCAGGACTACATATTCTAAGAGTTCTGAGGTAATAACCTATGATTAGACTTGATTTTTATTTTTGACTATGGTGGGAATAGAAATTGATTAATTCATTTTTGTTTGTGGGTTTTGTTATAACAAGTGTTTGGTTGAAAAAAGGAAAGGAATAACAAGGATTAAATTTTTGTATATTCATTTACTATACAAGATATATTTACAGTTGTTAGAAAATTGAAGAAAATATTATTTTCAGTCGCTGATCATCAGGAAGTCAATTAGGTGTAAGGGTAGTGCTAGAAGTTAACCAATTTCTTGAGTTGGTTTTGCCAAAGTCACAGGATAGGTCCAGAGTGGATTTAGATGTTGGTTGGGTTCAACAGACCTGTTGATCGATTGAGGTCACAATGATAGGTTGATTAATGGTAGTGTGTATTGGTTGCCGAGGTCACAGTGGTGGCGATGAGGGATTAGGTGTAGCTGGTAGGCCTGTGGTGGAATGTTTAAGTTTGGTGTAGCAATGAAACAGTGATCGTGATGGTGACTTCAAGGGTATGCCTGTAGCAAATTGAGTTACCAAAGTGACGCCAGTAGCAATGAGGGATTCGATGTAGCTGGTAGGCCCTGCAGTGGAATGTTTCAGTTTTATGTATCAATGAAATGGTGTCACTAGTTCATATCCTGCCGAAGAGCATATATTTTTCTTTAATAAGATTTCTCAACTGTTCAGGCCGGTAGACAAAAATAAGAATAAATAAATAAATATACTGTTTAATAAATAAATGAAGAGTCTACTCAAATATAAGTATCCACTAAAAATAACATTTAAAGTGATAAAAATCTGTTAGATTGATAAATAAAATCCATTCTCTTAGAAAATACATACATATGTTTTAAAATTTGGATATATGTTTTAAATTTTTGACAATTGAAAAATGTTCATGAAAGTATATTTGTTTCGAAATATATCCCATAATGCATTTCTTCATTTAGATCCAAAAGTGGAAAAAGGAAATGCGTGTATGCGTATGATAAATAATGAAATCTTAATATTTTTCACAAAGCTATTGTTTCTCGTGACTAAATCTCAAATCACTTTAACTTTTTTCTGGAACAAGACCACAGGAACATGACATTCAGTAATGAATTGAACTCTGAAGACATTTAGCTTGGTCTGGCACAATGCCACTGTATTTAGTACTGTATGTTTACTAAACTTACTGAAAGTTTATATTTAGAGGATAACTAGTGAGCACCAATCTTATTGCATTAGAATTGCTTGAGATTGGGTTGATAAGTTGTACTACAGTAAATATTCCTTAGGTTAATCACCTTAATATAATATATATATATATAAATATTCCTTAGGTTAATCACCTTAATATAATATATATATATATATATATATATATATATATATATATATATGAATGATAAAATTATAGTTTTAAGGTATGCTCTGTTTATATTATAACTCACCCCTAGTGTTTATAATATTATGTCTTGCTTAGGCTACTTGCCATGACATCAACAGAATTCTTCCCAACTGACTCCAACAGACTTCTCCTGGCTCACTTTGTTCTTTATTTAAGGCATCTTGCCTAATACATTTGTGTTACTGGGTGTGTCTTATTTACTCCACAACATCCCACCTTTTGAGATTTTTCTTCACTAGTACTTGTACTTTGTATTTTTTTCATTTTGGGTCAATCTCTAGTTTTTCCCGTTTGTTTCCTTTTTTTGGTAATCATACTTGTACGTTGAACACGTTCTTGGGGTGTTGGTACATTAAAAATATCATATAGTACTTGATTAGGTTCTTCCCTTCTTACAGGTCTTTTTTAGTAAACCATTTCTTTAACTGATTCCAATCCCTTTTGTGTTCCCATTTTTTTCCTTTTACCAGATATTTTTCCAATTCATGACCTTATTACACCATCTTTCCATATTTCTTTTCCATTTTTATATACTCGGAAAAACACTTTTTCATCAATTTTGAAAAATTTGTTTCCTTTTTGTTATCTGTTTCTTGACCTGGTAACAAGTTGTCAAACAACAATTTAATTTTTTTTGTGAGCATCAATTCTACCAGTGACATGCCTGTTGGAGTATTGGGATTTGGCATCCAGAATACTGTCAAGAATTTTTTTAGTCCTTTCCATTCATTTTTTTCTTTACTTGCATTTTTAAAACTCTCTTAAACATATCCACAAACCATTCATATTGTCTGTTTGACCTTGTGTGATATGGTGGATAGTAATATATTCAATTGAGAACATTTTACAAAATTCTTTAAAATTCATAAAAATTGTGTTCTAAAAATTGTCTGTCTAACTTACTATCTTTAAGTCATTTTTTTTATTTTCGAAATAAATATGTCATGTTCTGCTTTTTCTTTTATTTCTTCTAGGGTAACTAGTAGTTCGCATACTACATTACATTTTTTATTTTTTATTTCTATTTCACTTTTTAATGCTGCAATAACAGTGGCCTCAAACGGTTCAGTATTTTTTGGTATCAGTCTTGATAAAACATCAGCACGCCCTAATTTATTGAACTGTTGGTATTCCATTCTGAAATCATAATTTAATAACATGGTACCCCAGCATTATAATCTATTTGCTGTATACATAGAAATCCCTTTTTTCGAACCATAAGTTGATAATAGAGTTCAATGGTCTGTCTGTAAACAAAAACTCCTGTGAAATTTTTTCACTGCAAATATTATTGCTAATTCCTTTTTTTTTTTTTTGATCTGGCTGTAGTTTTTTTTTTCTGCAAGTAGTAGTGAATGCAAAGCATGTGCAATGGCTTTCATGTTACTGTCATCATATTTATATAGAATTTCTACTCCTATACCATAGTCACTAGCATCTGAAGCCAATACAATTTCATCTTTTCAATTGTAGTGTGCTAATGATAAGTCTGACATTAGTATTTTCTTGATTTCTTCAAACACCTTCTGAAACTTATCAGTCCAATTCCAGTTTACTCCTTTTTTAAGCTAATTATTCAGTGGAGCTCCCAAATTCAACATATTATTATATAAATTTGATAATAGTTTGCTAGTCCTAGAAATGCTTGTAACCTAGTAACATTTGTTGGAGGAGGCATATTCTTAATTGTACTTGACCTCGACAGATCTGGTTGATGACCATTTTAGTCAATGATTTGTCCTATGTACTTGATTTTAGGCAAAAACAATTTGCACTTTTACTCACTGAATTTGAACATGTATTCTTGTATTTTTCAAAAACTCTTTTCACATGCCTAATATGTTGTTCCTTAGATACACTTTTAATTAATATATCATCCAGATAAGCACCTGTGAAATCACAATCTGCAAGTATAGTATCCATAGCTTGTTGAAATATAGCTGAAGCCACTTTTATCCCAAAAGGAAGTCAAATGAACTTATACAATCCCTTATGTGTATTTATAGTTATTAACTTTGAACATTCTTCTTAAACTTGTATTTGCAAATACACTTCAGAAAGATCCAGCTTAGAAAATATTTTTCCACCATGTAAATTCACAAAAATTTCCTCTGGACTTGGTATTAGGTAATTATGGGATTCTAAACATTTGTTTAACCCTGTTGAAAAATCAGCACAAACACATTTTTTTTCTTTACATACACTACCCATTTTGAATGGTCAATCTTTTCAGTTATACCTATTTTTTTCAAGTCTTGCTAATTCTTCATTGACTTGATCCAATGTTGTGAACAGTACACTATGTTTCAGTTTAAACACAGGCATCAACCCTTTTTTCACTTGAAATTCTACTTTCACTTTGGAACATTGATCCAACTCGTCTGACAGAATATCTGGAAAACATTTTTTCAATTATTCCTTTAAACTTTCTCACTGTTTTTTAAACTGGTATACTTGTCCACTTACATTTTTGCAATAAATATTTATAGGTAAATCCAACAACTAAAATAATTCCATCCAGTCAGTACCAAATTTGTAGTATTTTTTAACAGATAAGCCTTAGCTTTTATACACTTGTTGCAAAATGAAATGTTACAAGTCATTTCACTAATAAAATATAATTTCTTACCCAACATTCCATGTGCAATTTTCAAAGTTCTTTTTAATATAGGTTTTCCATTTGCTTTCTATGTGGCTTTGTTGATTATTGTAATATCACTATCAGTGTCAAGTTGCATTTTTACATCCACATTATTAATTTTCATATACACAAATTTCCTTTGATTTTCTATTTTTTTCCATTGCAATGCAGTTACGAATTTTTTTCTGAGGACTTTTCCTTGCTTTAGTTTTACAGTCTGACTTTTTTATGTCATACTTTTCCACACTTGTAGTACTTTGAATTCTTAAAGAGACAGTCATTTCCGAGATGTAACATTCCACATCTGAAACATAGATTAATTTTTCTTTTTTTCATTTTTTTTAGCTTGTATATATGTACATTCTTTTTCTTTAATTTCCTCCATATCACGTCTCAGGTTCATGATTCTCTGACATTCACCTGATATTTCTTCTAGTGTTAGTTTTTGATTCTGTTTAAGCTTCACTAGAATTCTAGCATGTATTTCTGTGTCTTTTTTACCCTTGAATGAAAATTAACCTTTTAAACATATCTGGAGTCAGTTTGTTTAATTTCAATCTTTCATACTCCTTGTTAACAATTCCAGCATATGTGACAAAATCTTCTATTTTCATCAGATTCATACACTTCCAACTATTATTTAATAACAAACTTTACTCACTAAAAATTTTAGTCAGAATATTTACTGTTTCTTCAAAGCAAATTTCTGATTTTTTGCGGGGTAGCACAAAATTACAGTATTTTTCATGTTCTTCTGGTGCTAACTTTCTCAACAACAGTCTTGTTTTTTTTTCTTGCCTTCCCAGTCACTGAATTCTCTGAAAATTTGCTAGTATTTCTAAAATAAGCAAAAAAGGTATTTCCATCATCTGTGTATGTTAATTCATTTCATTTATGGCATTTGCCACTACATCAGGAGCGAAAGAACTTAGAGAATTTTCCATTTTCTTCCATATTATTTCAATTAAATTTTGTTGTTGTTTCTGGAGATACAATAACTGCTGTTGTTGCTGTTGTTGTATTTTTACCACTTTGGCTAATAATTCTTCTATATTTAAAGAATATCTGGGTTTTTTTTCCTTCTTTCTCTTATTTACACATAGCAAAAAAAAATTAAACCAACATGATTCTAATTTCTCATCATCACTGTTATCATGTGTGGTAAAGCAAAAGTATTTTTCCCTACTCTATATGAGTTTTGATTCCTCATCACCACTGTTATAACTCACTCCTAGCAGTTATAATATTATGTCTTGCTTAGGCTACTTACCGTGATGTCATTAAAATTCTTCTTCACTGACTCCAACAGACTTCTCGTAACTCACTTTGTGTTCTTTATTTAAGGCATCTTGCCTAGTTCATTTCTGTTACTGGGGATATGTTATTTACTCCACAACAATTTATGGGTTAATGTGCCCAATATCATGTATAGAGTGTAAGTAAATACAAAAAGGGGACACTGAGGTCAATACTGAGCATTGAAGTCAGAAGATTGTGTTCAAGCATGAAACTGACTCATGATTCTCAGTATTGACCTCAATGTCCACTTGTGTGTATATATATATATATATATATATGCAAATTTCATTAAAAACGACAGACAAGGTGCTTTTATTTATTTTTTTATACAATTTCTCATGTGATCTAATAATTTTTTCTTTTCAGATGATAAATTATATAAAAACTGTCTGAAAAGAAAAAATTATTAGATCGCATGAGAAATTGCATAAAAAACTAAATAAAAGCACCTTGTCTGTCGTTTTTAATGAAATGTTCATGAAGGAAGGATTTCTGCATAAATGCACAAATAAATATATATATATATATATATATATATATATATATATATATATATATATATATATATAAAAGATATATTTTGGCAACTAGAATTCTCTCAAGCATGTTTTTTGTTAAATAATATGGACAAGTTCTGTCTATCATTTTTTAAATCTTTATTAAATCTTTAAAAATTTGAGAATAAGTTTTGTGTTAGCGGTAAATTTGATAAAATTCATATTAACATTTATTTTATATTATTTTTTTCCTGAGTTACTTTCAACTGATGCTCCATTTGTTTTCAAGAATTATTCTGTGTGTAATTATGCAACTTGTTTTTAATTCCATCTTTCTCGCATTTGATGGAACATATGACAAGTACACAAAATAATATTAACATTAGACAAATTTTAGTAGATAACATCAAAATTTTATATAGGACACAGTGCCAAGAAAAACTCCAAATTTTGGAAGCTCTTGTAATAAAAGAGAAGCAACCAATATTAAATAAGGTCTCTTTCAACATAGGGGATTGTATATTGAAGTATGTTTAATATAAAAAACATAAACATACATACACACACACACAAACACATATATACACACACATACATAAAAATTTCTGTTTGACTATTTATATTTTCCCTTTCAGGTATAGGGATTATCTCCGCCTTGTCTGTCATGACACCCATCTGGTAGTGTTATTTCAGTACTATAAAAGGACTGGACAATAAACATTTTCTCTCTTTTCACTCCATGATATAGTGACAAAACATAATTTATGTCCAACAGGGTGAGATTTCTTTCTTTCACGGTAATTGCTCCAAGGAGTTGCTTTCGCTTGTCCCTAGGCCTCGTGAATTTAAACGTCCTACGAGGCTGGCATCCCGTTCCCACCCCTACACCGTTGAAACTGTTAGATGTAGACATCTCTTCTACTCCAATAGCTTCATGTCTCGCACATCTCGCCTATGGAACTCCCTTCCCTATTACTGTTTCCCTGACAAATACAATCTCCAACGGTTTAAGTATAGCGTCAATCGACATCTCCAGTTGCCTTGATCTATCCACTTCCCTTCTCCACATCCTTTCACCTTTCATTCCTATCTGCTCTCGCTCCAAATCTTCTGTAACCCCCTTGCCTTGATCGACCCACTGTCTTTCTCTTTCTCCACATCCTCTCCTTTACCACTCCTATCTGCTCTTCCTCCAACCCTTCTATAACCCCTTGCGTGATAGTGGCCTCCAGCCTTGCTTGGGGTGATACGCTTAAAAAAAAACCCAAAAAAACCCAACTAGTTAATTTAAAACAAACCATGTGGACACTCATGCATGCATATACATGGACTACAGCTTAGTAAATAATTGTTTTTGTTCCGTTTTTATACATGTAAATGTAATTTTCTCTTTCACTTCTTTTATGGGCTATGTTGTTCTTTATTTCAATATATATGCAAAATTCCTCCACATGTTTAAATTTATTCCTTCTGAAAGTGTTGAATTCAATTTCTTTGAAAGTTCTTAATCTTATCCATTTCAACTAGAAGTGGATGCAGCTGATTCTCAAATCAAGAGGGAAACCAAGATTTTGAATGTTCTTCATCAAGGTAGATAGGCTGCCACAATTTAGAAATTAGACACAAGCTTCCTAATTCCTGTTATCTAGTATATCCATATATTACAGTATTTACATTAGTCGGACTATTGTCCTCATCTTTGTCGCCATATTTGTCACAACGTTTCGGCCGTTGTACGCTCCGGCCTTCTTCAGGTGGTTGGAATTTTGAACTGAACCCTTTATTTCGATCACTGGGGTAGACTGTTCTAGTTCCATGTGCCATGTTTGATGGATGTCAGTTATCAGTTATCTCCTGCTAATTTTCCCTCTGAAAGTTCTCCACTGCCTTAACCGGGTATTGAACTCACACTCTTTGGGTCTGTCACTGGATCTAACCAACACCTTTATCCACTGTGCCATGTGTCCTTGAGAACAGTCTACCCCAGTGATCGAAATAAAGGGTTCAGTTCGAAATTCCAACCACCTGAAGAAAGCCGGAGCGTACAACGGCCGAAACGTTGTGACAAATATGGCGACAAAGATGAGGACAATAGTCCGACTAATGTAAATACTGTACATAATACCTCATCTCAGAAATATAGACAGAATCCATATATTAGTTTACTTTTTTATTTTATCATTGTTTGCTATTAAAATTAAATATCATATAGGTACAAGAAAGAGTTAATTATTTGAATATTAAATCATTTATTTTTAATTTGTTGCTATTTAATATTAATAAAAGGACTTCTTGAAAAATAATTTTAGCAATCATAGAATTTGAAACATATGAAAATCAGTAAATTAGTATTGGTAATCAAATAGATATGATTTTTCACTGGTAAAAAATTTTCCATATATCCCTGCCATGCGCCGACGGCTTAGTGGGAGAAGTTCCGACTGATGCAAATTCAGTCGGGTTTCGATCCTAGCTAGAGGCAACCGTACGTCTAGCCACACTGATGAGCTGTGAAACAGCGAAACAGTCTGTCTGTGGATGACAATATATATATATATATATATATATATATATATATATATATATATATATATATATATATATATATATATCAGCACCAATCAGTGCTATTTCACCTATTTCTACAATAATTTTATAAACAAAAATTTGAATTATCAATGGGGTCACCTCTAAGCTGGGTTTTGGCATGAATTTTCTAAGAATTTTTTGAATTTGGTACTGTTCAAAATATTTTACCTATACAATCAATATATTTCCAGTATCCAATAGAATTTACTTATGAAATGGAAACAAACAATAATTTTCCTTTCCTAGATATTATATTACACCACAGTGAGAATTGCCTAAAACTAAGTGTTCATTGCAAATAAAGTAATAAAAATGATTTCATAAATTTCTATTCTCACTATAACAACAAAATAAAACCCCAAATAATCATCAGATTTAAGAGAACTCAAAATTTGTAGCCCTGAACATGAAGAGGAGAAATACAATGAAAATATTTTAGCTCTTTCAATACCTTAATTATTTCAAACTTAATGCAAAACAAAGGCCCATAAAGTATTTAAAAATAGAAATGTGGACCTTCCTGACAAATCCAATGAATGAAATTATATTGTTTTACACACCAAATCTATCACAACTACAAATGAAGACAATTTATCATAAAATTTGTTACAACTCCTTCTAAAAATACTTAATTAATACAAAGCAAAATAATAGGCTAAAACTTGAAGGATGAATTCCTAGCATCTGTAATAACTGCCACCAGAAATAAATGAGGCTACTCAAGGAATTTAAATAAAAGACTACATGAACACATAAGTAATCTTTTATAAAGCAACACACTCATAATGAGTCTGAACATAATTTTGGTTTAAAAAATGCTATTTTAATTAAAAAAGGAAGCAATTTACTAAGCTGAAATTATATAGAAAAAGTTTTAATCACAAGATCATCCACAGTAAATTTACATCCAGATTCTTAAAACATTTCACTTTTTTTGGCAAATCTATTATGACAATGTAAGATATTTAATAACAAAAGTGCTAGAAACATGAACAAAAAGAAACTAAATATAATTGGCTAGGCAATATACCCAAAACATATATTAAGAAAGAAAAAGGTTTAATTTAAATTTAAAATTCACTCAGTCATTTGCACGAGTAGTTGCAACAACATAAACATTACTTTAATCCAGTGAAGTCCGAAAGAACAAAATGCATCACACAAAGACTTTTTTCACTTTGTCATTGCTTTCCTTGAAATTGTTTTTAATATATAAAACTATATTAAACTTAAAATCTCGGACATTCAGGCCGGTAAATGTTATTTAATACTGTTTATTATAAAACAGAGCATTTGCTTAAATACTTGTATCTATAAAAAGAACGTTAAACATATTATAAATGTCTTTAAAATATATATATATATATATATATATATATATATATATATAATTATAACATAAATAAAAAATATTTTAAAATTATTACATAAATAAATACCACTATTGAATATAGAAACCCTATTAATTATGACTGTAATAAGAAAAGTAGATCTAGGAAGATCTTTACTCCCCTGTTCGACTTAATGGTTAAAATGAAATTAGGACATAAATTTCTAAATCTTATCAAAAAAAATTTCCCCAATATGAATTCACTTAGTAAATATTTAATAGAAGTACACTTAAATTAAGTTATTGTTGTGTGGATAATATCAAGAAAATAATAATAAAAAATATAATAACAAAGTATCCAACAAGTATAGGAATTCAAAGGGCACGACAAATTGTAATAATGCATTTAAGAATACTAAGTATAATAATATAAATACCAGTGGATGTAATTGTAAGAACCCCAATGATTGCCCATTGCAGAATAATTACCAAGCTAGTTCCTAGTATATCTTAGTACTATTTCTACACTTGAAAACCCAAATATTAAAAACATTTTCATTGGAAGTACTAAAAATACATTTAAAATTTGTTGATATCAACATGTGTTTTCCTTCAATAGCAGGTCTCATAAATATAGCACTTCATTGTCTAAGTATTTTTGGAGTTTAAAAGAGAAAAACAAAACTCCTATCAAATGGAAATTAGTTAGAAGACCTCGAACCTGTAATTCTCTATATGTACCATGCTATATTTGTCTCAATGAAAAACTAGAAATCATTAAATTTAGAGACGCAATTAATCTATTAAATCAAAAGAACGAACTAGCTGTTAACTGCAGATATTACACATCATTTACCTTGCAAACTGGGTAGAAGTGTTATTGGGTCAGACATTGGAATGGTCTTATTAGTTTGCATTAATATTATTTTTTACCATTATTACTATTTTTATTGGCCCTTTAATTATTTTATTTTTATTTATATACTTGTACAGATATATATATATATATATATATATATATATATATATATTAACTTGATTATTGTCATTAATTATTATTTATTCTTATTTGCTATTGATTTAAGCTAACATAGATAATTAAGTTGATATTGAATAGTTGTGATCCTTAATGCATTAATTCTGCATGTGCTCCGAATTTATTGGGGTTACCTTTGTAGGAATGTGCATATGTAGGTTAGTATATTTGTTTTCTACTTCTGTTTTATATGGGTGTATTTTTCTAGGTGCATGTATTTGTGCAGATGTGTGTCTTAAGTTTTATGTCTATCTGTATGTTTATATGTGGGTGTTTATGTTTATGTATTTGTAATTTTTTTACATACATATATATGCGGCTTTTTATCTATGTATGTGTATCTGGCTTATGTCAGAGGGTATCCTCCAGATGAGGCTCTGCTGAAGGGCAGAGTCTCGTCTCGGGGAAAATGACTCCGTTCTTACCTGGTCTATTTTTTGTCCGAGACTACAGGCTCGGATACCCCACTTTAAAATCGGCCTTGTGCCACATCTTGCTGCGTGGGGCAGCAGGTAAATAATTATACATATCCTTTCTTTTCTTTATTTAGTTTGTTTATAAACTGATATCTATCTTTCAACTACTTATGCGTCTTACATACATACATTTTTTTTTTTTACTTTATTTGATTACCCTAGCTCCTATTTTACCTATATGTGTGTTCTTGTATGTGATTTTTGATGGGTATGTCATTTTATGTTTATATGTGAGCTTAAATCTTGGCGAGTTTACTTATTTGTATATCGGCACAGATGTATGATTGCTTGTATTTTGTTTTTACTTGTACACACGCTTCTTTCAGTTGTAATTTCCTTTTTATGTTTTTATCCATTTGTTCTTTTTCTTCTTCTTTTTAAATTTTGAATTTTTTTTCTTTTTTCCTTTTCCTTTTTTTCTTTTTCTTTTCCTCATTTTCTTCTTCTATTCTCTCTGTCATTTTTATATTTGCGTGCATATATGTTTAGTTTTATTCACGTGTCTGTGTTAGGATTTGAATGTGTTTGTCATGTCATCAGCAGACGTCCTGTTGTTTGAGATCTGTAACATTCATGTATACTTTTCACATCAGCGTTGATTTTACCGGATATATTGAACTTTAAATAAGAATAATGATAATACATTACACTGTACATATATTTTTTTTCTTTTCCTCCGTCCCATTTTTTAATAACTTTATATTTTAAACCTAATGCTCGATTTAATTTGAAATTTGAGATTTCTGATCTTTAATTTTATCATTAATTATAGGTTAATTATATATTTTAGTTATATTTTTTATTTAGGTTAGTTATATTTTTTATTTATTGATTTCTAATTTGATCTAGCATTAACTTTAATCAATTAATGGTTTGTATTTAGAATATAATATCATGCTTTTTGAATTTTCATATTCAGTGTAACCCGGATATAAGAGAGTTGTCGGGACCGGAGAAGAAGTCTCTTATATCCGGGGTTCTCTTATATCCGGGTTTGGTCTATTATATATACATTAACACAGGCTCTAATTTGGGACCAGAGAAAATCTCTATTATATCCGGGTTACACTGTACTTGTATTCTGATTGGTCGTCATAGGTTACATATTGAGGGGGTTTGATTTGTTTTTGAATTTTTCAAAACAACAAAAACTGTTTATCACTTGATAAGACACCAGAAGTGTTGAAACAAAATGGCTATTTTTGTAGTGATGTTATAACATATTTATGTTATAATTTTCGAATAAAATATATTTGCTTTACTCTGTATTGAGCACTCTTTTAAGAATAGTGTTTTAGGCTCTTGCAATTGTATTCTATCTACACCAATCCTATACTTAAAGAAGTTTATGGGCTGTCAAGAATGAAGACTGAGACTCAGAAGATAAGTTAATCCAAGCTTTATTCGGCAAAATACAAGCAGGGTTCACATCACGTGCTCCTAGTATTCTCGAATATGGCTGATTGTCGTAATCCAAAGAAAGGGCCGTAAACGAATATGGTGTCGTAAAGGAGTTTCACAGTCAATCTCTTATTTACGACATCCCTCCCCACTAGAAGGGAGTACTTATTTTAGTCCCAGCCATACCTTTTTGGGGTCACCAACACACAACCTGACCTCCGTAGTGTTTGCACAATCTTTCGGCATGACGTATCGTGGTCTTCTGTATCAGCGTCACTTCCTGGGCTCATTAAAGGCTCATTTTGTATGGTTGGCAGTTCAACAGTTGATCTCCTCGGAGGCCTGCTAGGGTGAAAATGTCTCGGAGCCAGCAGGATCTGGAGCCAAGTCTTGAACCGACACTTGAATTGATTCTCTCCCGTCTGGATATCTGACGCATGCAAATGATTGATTACTATCGATCAGGTTAACCCGATACACTAAGGGGTCATTCTTGGTAGTACGAATGAATCGTCGCAACAACACCGGTCCCGGATTCATCAACCAAGATGGCAGAGAGTTTCCATGGATTGTGCGTCTCTGAAATTTAAAAAAACGTTCATGGGGTGTACAATTTGTTGTAGTACATAACTGGCATTCCAGTCATTCTAAAAAGGAGTTCCAGGCACTTTATGACTGGAAGTTTGCATGTCTGGACAGGAATATAAGAATGGAAATCGTGAATATTCATCAACCATGACTAACAAATATGGATTGCGAGAAGCCGTTGGAAGAGGCCCCTTAAAGTCAATACAGATCCTTTGCATTGGACCAGTGGCTTTTATCAATGTACCTTCAGTTGGTCGATAGAACCGGGGTTTGAGTTCTGCACAAATCCTGCAGGAGGCGCAGGTTTTCTTGACATCTTCAGTTGAAAAGAGATTTCTTGACCGCACAAAATGTAAAAGTCTTGAGACACTTGGGTGGCATAGTTTTTCATGTAATTCCACCAGAACCGAGATTTGGCAACTGAATGATGCACAATAAGTGCGATTGAAAGTGTCCGCAGCTACATTGTTTCTTCCCAGTCGATATTCAATGTCGAAGGATAATTCGCCGAGTTTCATTCTCCACTCATTGATTTTCGCATTCTTTATTTTAGTGCGTTTCCTGTTATCATACATGAATGCTACAGACCTTGCATCTGTGTATAGTTTGAAGTGATGTGGGGACAGGAGATGCTTCCATTTTCGTACGGCCTCTATTATGGCTAGAGCTTCCTTCTCAATGATGCTATATCCCTTTTCACTTGCATGGAGTGATCTTGACATGAATGCTATGGGCTATCCGTTTTGGCTAAGTACGGCAGATACAGCATAGTCCGAAGCATCACAATCTAACTGAAGGGGTAGGTTCTCGTTAATAGCCCATAAGGTCGCTCTACACAGTTCTGATTTCAATGTATTAAATGCCTTAAGTGTCTTCTCTTCCAATGAGAACCGATTTGCTTTCACTAAGGGTTGTATTTTTTTCTGAGAATTCAGAGATCCACTTAGCGTACTAAGCAAACATTCCCTTGATTCTCTTCAGACTGTTCATGTTTTTAGGTGGTGGTAGTTCCTGCAATGGTTTCATTTGTTCAGGGTCAGGCTTTATCTTTCCATTCCTTACACAATACCCTAAGGTATTTAATGTAATTACTTTATTATTTATGGTTTTGGAATTGTTCAAAGTTAAGTGTCTTTTCCTCACTACCCTCATAAAATTTTCCACATTGTTATCATGTTCCTTTTCTGTTTCACCCCCAATTATCACATTATCAAGATAGGGAAATGTATCAGATTTTCTTCTTTTACAATTTTATTCATAGCACGTTGGAAAGCAGGGACACCATTAGTTACCCCAAATGGGAGACGGGTAAACTGAAAAAGTTGGCCATTTACTTCAAAAGCAGTATATTTCCTGTCAGATAGTTTGAGCTTGATTTGATGGTAGGCACTTTTTAGATCGAAAGTTGAAAAGTATTTATACCTGGCAAGATTTGCAACCAGATCGGAAATTGTTGGTAATGGAAAAGCGTCTAGTTCTGTGTAGATATTGATGTTTTGGGAATAGTCCACACATAATCGTTTTTTGTGTATTTTAGCTTCATCTTTAACCACTACTAATTGTGCACGCCACGGTGAAATACTGGGTTCAATAATCCCATCTTCCAGAAGTTTGCTAATTTCCACAGCAATAAAATCAGTCCTCTTTACTAAAACGTCTTGATTTAGTAGCAATCGGTTTGCATTTAGCTGAAATTCCTGGGAACAAAGTTGGTTCAGCTATATCAGCAGCTTCCAGGGCAAGACAGGCACCCGTGCCTTTCACAACGTGTTCCGGTAAATAACCGCCATATTCAAATGTGACCTTAAGATGTCGGGATTGAAATTCCCGCCCAAGAACAACATTACAACAGATGTCCTTCATGATAGTCAAAGGAACGGAAGTATATAATTTATCGTTAAGACCCAGTTTAAAATCGACTACTACAAATCCATAGACCGACTATTAATACTTTTCTGGGCCATACTTACTTTTTTTGACAAGGGAAAAATCCTCAGAGACAATAAATCCACCACTTTTTTGCTAATAAAATTTTCAGAAACACAAGAATCTATTAGAATATTGAAGAAATACTGAAAGCTGAATGAATCATAGCATTAGTTGTCACATTTGATGACCTACACATTTTTTGGTAATGTCCCTGCTTATCACAGCGATGGCAAATTACGTCACGTGCCGGACAAATGGATCGTTTATGGTAAGGTATAATACCACAGAAAAACAAGCTTTCTTACCGGTGTTGTTATTCGAAGCTGTAGTGGAAGTCTTCTTACAAGAATCGTTATATCTTTGGTTGAATGTGGCAGTGACAGTGGTTTGATTATTTTTTTCTTCACTACTACTGCCTGTCGAGTCGCCACGTGGTCGCTTGTTGTTAATGATAGCAATGGCTGAATTGGAGGGAGAAACGCAAGCCGCATTATTTTTCTGGGCTAAATCCTGTGTTAGTGCTTGTTCGTGATCTGTCTTCAGATCCAAGTTTTTATTTTCCAGTAATCTCTGTCGGATTGCTGGTGATGTTATCCCACAAATGAAAGCATCTCTCACAGCTTCATCGCCGACTTGGTTAACCGTTCTGTCCTTGAAGTTGCAGTCTCGCCTTAATTTTTCGAGACTTTGGAAAAAATCATCAATCGATTCATCTTGTCTTTGCTTCCGTGTGGCCAGTAGATGGCTGGCAAAGACTTCATTCGGTTTTTTAATGTATATTGAGTTCAGCCGATTTAGTGCCGATTCGATATCTTCGCAGGTTTCAATGAATTCGAAAGCTGTAGGACTTACACAGCTTATCAATGCCCGTAGTTTGTTGGGAATTCTGTTGTCGCGGCCGCCATTAGCCGCTCCTTAGAAAAACGACCTTGACCTTCATAACCCCTGATCTCGCAGATTTAAGTCAAGCAGCATGCAAGAAACTGGACAACTGGCCAATATGGTTGACTCCAAAACCGTACCTCGTGAGCATCGGGTTAGGCAGCGTTTCCCAAACATCGAACAACATGGGGAGTAATTTTATATCTACGGTTTTCTACTCCCTCTAGCCAAGGAGTACTTCATATTGTTAGCTCCTTTTTTCATCCAAATCCAGGATGCTCGGCCCAGGGGCCTGGATCAAAGTGTAGTGCGCTACCTTTGCGAGCTTCCGGTGCTTCGTCGAGAGAATACTCTTCGGCGTGATCCTGTTTCCGCGGTCGATCCGCCCTGAAAGACGTATCGCCTCACTGACTCCAGCTTCAAGTGCTACACTTCGGCGCGATCCCGTCACCGCGGTTGATCCGCCCTGGAAGTCATATCCCTATTCTGACTCGGCCCTGTTTAGTGATTTCGCCTTCGTCAAGTGTTACACGTAGGCGTGATTCCGTCACTGCGGTTGATCCGGCCTGGAAGTCGTATCACTATTCCGACTCAGCTCTGTTTAGTGACTTCGCCTTCATCAAGTGTTACACTTCGGCACGATTCGCCCGGAAGTCGCATCACTACTCTGACTCGGCCCTGTTTAGGGACTTCGCCTTCGTCAAGTGCTACACTTCGGCGCGATCCCGCCTACGTGGTTGATCCGCCCTGGAAGTCGTATCACTATACTGACTCGGCCCTGTTTAGGGACTCGGCCTAATCGATCCAACGAATCTTCGTGCGTCATCCATCAACCAGCTACTGTTCCCGACAATTCTCCCATCCGGCAGTCGACCAGCTACCGCCGCCGGCCAACTCTACACTCGTTTCGCCGATACAACCAAATCAACTTCTCCTGAAGGAAAACCAGACATACCGGACCCGACACTGATACAAGCATATTTCTCCAGAGTACACTCTTGTACATTTTGAATAAATAAAATCGTCGTTTGTTTCCTAAACCTCTGCCTTTGTCCCCTCATTGTCTTAGCTGTTCACACCTTTCTTCTAAAAAGCTTTGCGGGGGCGACATCCTTATCGGCCCCGCAACACTGTCTTTGTAGTCGTCTAAATAGTTGGTGAATATAGTACGCCAGTGCCGCCATTCTCTGGCGGCATGTGTTGAATTTGGGTCGATATCCAATACTCTTGGTTTATAGCCAAAACTTGATACAGACTCCGACATGGCGGTTATAAGATATTTTGCCGAATAAATTGTCAAGAATGAAGACTGAGACTCGGGAGATAAGTTAATCCAAGCTTTATTCGGCAAAATACAAGCAGGGTTCACATCACGTGCTCCTAGTATTCTCGAATATGGCTGATTGTTGTAATCCGGAGAACGGGCCGTAAACGAATATGGTGTCGTAAAGGAGTGCCACAGTCCATCTCTTATTTACATGGTCGAAGTTGAATTAGACCAGGAAACAGTAGTATTAAAAAAAGTGCTCAATACACATATAAAGATAAAAATTTAACAAATAGAAAACTAGGAATTTTTTGTCAGTGTCATCTTTTTTGCTTACAACCAGTCTGACACATTTTTGTTTTTATTGTCTGTTTTTGTGCTATTCTGTTTCCTTTTGTGACTTGTTCTACATTTTCCTGTTGTGGGGCCCTCATCGTTATGGGGAGTCTTTACAGAAGTCACAAGTAGCACCTCCTGCTCTTCCTTCAGCTTGGGAGGTAAAAGACCAAAGAAGGGCCCAAATTACTATGAGGCTCAAAAGGAAAAGTATATTGCTGGGAACAAACATTTGACCATTCCCTCAGTCTTTGAGGCTGTGTCTCACAGGATGATCTCTATTCTGATTTTGGATGTGAAAACAAGAAGGTTAATCGGTGTCAGCAGGGAAATAATGGAAGAGGCATTAAAGAGTCTGAGTATTAGTCCCAAAACATTGGTGAGAAGGTCCAATGCCATGTAGAACATTTTGTTAGCAATGGTGGATAAGGTGAAACCACTGTCTAGAAACACCCTCACAACAAAATTGATGAGATTGTAGACTGAATATTTAGGCACGAGGAAAACCAGCATTATTCTTCAAAGGCTGCTATTTCATATGGAGGAGGAACAACTGTGGGCATTCTTTGCACACTATGGATAGGTCAGCAAGGTTTTAAGGACCAGGAGTAAGGTGGGCATTGCCATGTGAGAGGTGACTCTGACACGCAAAAACTTTGCAGACATCCCTAACATCTTGTGTTGTGGCCAGAACATTTTTGTGGAGGGCCAGCAACCTCTTTTCTGGTTCTGTGTGTCCACGGGCCACTTATTAAAGGCTTGTCCCGACAGAAACCCGGTAGCACCCACCCACGACATCAGAAGAGGCAGTGTGGCCAGACAAGTCCAACCAGACCCCAAGAATCCCAGTGGGTGGTGAAGAAGCAACAAAAGGCGGTAGTCCCTCCTTCTCAACTGGATGTCCCTCATGGACAATAGAAACAACTGCAAAAGCAGCGTGCAAAGCAGGGTGCAAAGCAGTAGTTGCAGCAACAAGAACAGCAACGGCAACCACAGCAGGAGGAAAAGCAGCACCAGTTGTAGAAAAAGCAGTGGCAACAGAAACAGGTGCAGCAGAAGCCGCTGAAGCAACAGCAGCAACAAGAGTTAGTTCTTTGAAAAGAGGAAGCGGGAGAAGGCAGAGGAGAACAAAAGCGACGGAGATGCTCGTGTGCTGTCTAGCGATTTTGCTGTCTATTCAGCATACGAAGACCGGTCGGCCAGAGGTGTTAGTTAAACATTCCATGGGTGCAAGAGTGGACCATGTCCATGTTGACACAGGGAGTTGGTTGATTGTGGCCGATATTGCCATGAGCAGTGTTTCGTTTCAGGTCGTTGCAGTTTATGTGACCAACGATCGGGGGAGCATGTCAACTTTTTCCGTTGGCTGGGCCGTTCCTGGTGGATTCATCACGTTTAGTCTTAATGGGAGACTGGAATGCCATCCTAAATATAGACAGGGAGTGGGGAGCTAGTGGTGGTGGTGGTGGTGGTGGGGCATCAGATGATTGTAGCTTGTAGGTTAATCCAATCGGTGAGTTTGGGCTCGTCGATAAATAACAGGTTGATCATTCGCGGCGAGAGATGTGGAGGTGGGCATAAGTGGCTGTCTCTCCAGGTAGCCAGCTACCTGAGCAAAATACTAGTGGGAAGAGTTGATCTAGATTTACATGTTTCACCGTTTGGACTATTCGGACCATAGACTCATCTGTGTCCGGATGGTGTTAGGTACACTAAGCCTAGAATGGTTGGACACAGGAAGTTCAATCTGTCCTTCCTAGACAGGCGGGACTTTCGGCAATAGCAATGTGTCCAGTGTCCATGTCATGGGGGGCTAGAATTGCCACACTTGGTGAGTCATCGACATACCTCGAGGTTGGCTTTCCGATTCCACGTTTTGAAAGAGGGCTCGATTTTAGCGGAGTGTTAGAGACGCCTTCCCTAGACTTACCATCACCCATCCCATTTCTTGCGCTAAGCGCCGTCGTGGGTGCGGAGAGCTGTCGAATATCTTCAGTGAATATCAAGGGGCTTGATGGTCTTTCCTTTGTCCAGTGACCTCTCACGACCTCGTAAGCTATTGTATCATGAATTAGTGGAGGGGTTCATGACAGACACTCTTTGTGGCTGGCTCATCTTGTTGACATCAGAGTTGCGCTCTTCTTGGTCTTGGGCGCCAGCAGCCCTGAGTTTTCGCTTACCTGTTTATTTATTCGGAACGTGTTACCTCTGCCTGACTTTCATTGGTGTGACCTTGGCTTGGAAGAAACAGCTTTGCACACCTTCTTCAATTGTCCTCAGGTACGCCCTTTCTGGGACTATGTCGTCAAGTTGACAGCTCGTATTGCTCCCGATCTGCTCGTGTCCCTCGATATCGCGTGTGCTTGTAACAATGTGTCACTCCCGTTTCTCATGTTGCTAGCCATGGCAAGAATGGTGGTGTGGACGTCATGGATGGAGGGAATCTTGCAATATGAACGTTATTCGCATCAAATTTGGTTTGGTTTGGTTTGGTTTGTTTTGGTTTTACGGCATATCAACCTCAATGGGTCATTTAATGCCGACAAAATTTTTATTGTTGGTAATAATTTTTTTTTTAATCTATTTCTGCTATTTTTTTCCTTCCAAAAACGTATAGCTGGTAATATCATTTTTTTCAAAAACGCACAGCTGGCAATATTATTCTTTCAAAAACGTATAGCTGGTAATACTATTTTCCAGAAACGTATAGCTAGCAACATTATTTTCCAAAAACGGCCTTTCTGTTGAATATAGTTTATCGTCATACCCTGGACGCGGATGTAGTTTATCGCCATACCCAGGACGCGGATATAGTTTATCGCCATACCCAGGACGCGGATATAATCTGGGAGTTAACTATTTGCCCATAGCTGGGACCCTAACAGGTGAACCTGGGAACACCAGCAATTAAGAGGTGGTTCCACGCTCCTCAAAACCACTTGATCAGAGGCCTTGCTGTTGGATGTAGTTTATCGTATTACCCAGGACACGGATGCAGTTTATCGTTATACCCAGGATGAATTCTCATCTTGTAAGATTCTTTGATAGAAAATCTAATAGAAAACGTTTGCTATTGACAGATTTCAGCGAAAGGTGGGTGACTTTGGAAAATTTTATGGACATTATGATCTGTGCAAATTTTTATGTCTTGAGGTGTTTTGTAGGTCCCCTGTGAATATGCGGTATTGTGGTATATGCAAGATTGAATGGAGAGGGACGTGGTAAATGAATAAATTGTAATGAATGAATAGGATATCTAATGAGTACCAGCTTTTCCCCACTTCCCCTTTGGCCTTGTGCCACAATTTCTGTATAATGTCATAAATAAATATACTGTATTAAGTTAAAGCCTGCTTTCTTTTGTCTGCCAACTGGACGCTAGTTTGGAACTTTTCTGAGAGGATGAGTATCATATTTTGATTCTACAATATATATATATATATATATATTCTGTTTATATGTAATTTTTTATGGATACAATTATTTGAGTAAATGCCCTGTTCTTGAATTAAGCAGTATTAATTGCATTTACCAGCTTGAATGTTTGAGAAATTTCATAGAAAATATGCGTTCTCTGACAGGAATTGAACCTGTATCCGAAATGGAACCACCATTAAGACAATTATTTAATATATTTTCTGTTTATACGTTATTTCATCTCTGTGGCTGAACAGTCATAGCATTTGGGCACCGTCTGTAAGAAAAAAAAAACACCATGACGCAAGTCACCCCGCCAGATTTTGGAAATGGCATGCTGTACTACTTAGCATTCATGCCGGAAGCTCCAATATGAACATTTCAGAGTGTTTGGGTGTCAATCTGGAAACAGTGCAGATGATTTGGAAAGAGCTGAATGAATCTAATGGTGACTACAAAGGTACGGCAGCACAGAGACCTACATCAAGTGCCGTGAGTAGGTAGTGCTGTCCTAGGTCAAGAGGGTGGCTACTGGAAGACCATATGTCTGACAGCAGGATACTGCACCATGCCACACAAGTAGGAGGATCCAGTTATGGCTGTCAGACAATTTCACCACATCACCTCTTACATCCGGCCACCTAACCCCCCAGACTGCAACCCTCTTGATTATTACGTGTGGTATGCAGTTGAGCGAAAGATCAACAAAACTCCTTGTACTGAATGCAAGGATTATGGCAGCATTCACCAACTTAAACAAGTAGACCGTCCAGAAGAGTTGCGAGAGGTTCCGAAGTCGTCTGGAGGCCCTGGTTGAAGCCAATGGCGATTTTATTGTATATATTCACTCTTTAGTATTTCAAGATATTTTTGTGTAATTTTGGTAAATATATCTATTAAAATGAGATGTCAGTTTTATTTTCAATTTTCCAGTTTATCCATCACACAACTCATTCAGAAAAATTTAATAAAAAATTAGATAGACAGAACCTGTTGAGATTATTCAACAAAACTTGTTTGAATTCATTTTTGCTGCCTAAATACACCTTATTATAGCTGGTCCTCAAAGCAAGAAGAAAAACAAGATCTTGAATGCTATTCGTCAAGAAGATTGCATTTAAGCATGAAAAATACTGTCACCGCTCAGTGTTGTCCTCAGTATCCACTTTTATATTTACATACGCTCTATTCCTAATATTGAACACTTTTACCTATACATATTTATCCATAATATATTTTATTAATAAAAATCAATTAAAAGCTTTTCGAATTAAATAATGTCTTAGTTTCATTGCATTTTTTATTTTATGATTCTCTCTCTTTATATATATATATATATATATATATATATATATATATATATATATATATATATATATATATATAGTAATATATTAGTGACACTTTCTCACAACTTCTTTCTCTCTTTCTCTTTATGCCTTTTTATCCTTTCCCCCTTCCATATCAATATATAACTTCCGTTAAGTTAACCTATTTAATGTGTCAATGTCTGGATTTCCTCAAACAATTTAAATTTGAAAGAATAGAAATGTTACATCTAACTCAATCATGTCTCTCCCCCCTTCACTTCCTCACTTCGTTAATTTACATATACTTATTACTGCCCGTCATAAATGTGTAAATTTCTTTTCATTTTTCGTTTCAACCTTTGGAAATAAAATCTGATGATCCGCGGCCCTTTAAAAGGGCTGTGGTGAAATAATTTATTATATGGAACCTTAAAGTGGTCTGTTTTTATTTTATATATATATATATATATATATATATATATATATATATATATGTACACACATACCACAGTGGAATCTCACTATGGTAGTTACTTAGTACACCTTTTGATTTAAAGATAATGACAAATCCCTGTTGTCTCCAAGAATCACATGAATTCTTTGAGTGACTAAAATTTTTCAGTTATTTGATAGTACTAGTAGAGTTTATTTTCATTTATTTACATTTTTATTAATGACAAAAGTTTGAAAGCAGTTATTAGTACACAAGTAATTACTTTAAATTTCTATTTCTATTAACATTCTAAGAAATAAGACCAGGAGGTGAATGTATTTGTTTGTTCAGAATGGAATGTCACATTCCAAGAGATTGTATAAAACTCAATCAAATGTAATAAAAATGTATTTTTACTTGTCATGAATATAATTACCATTTTTTAAAATTGAATTAAAAGAATTGCTTTCTTCTTGAAAGAATTTCTTGATTTTGTTGTTGTTACTTCTGCTGCTGCTTCTGCTACTATTGCTGTCATTTTGTTTCCTGGAATAAAAAAGAAAGTGAAAAAGTGTTCTGGTTACTTCAGACTCTTTGAAGATTCTACAAGAATAATAAATGAAAATTAAAAGGAAAAATAGAAATGAAACAAACGTCTGGTTTAAGGCCACATTAAGGAGGCATGCCAATGTTACCCAGGATTACTACATTACTTAATTGGTTTCCAATACAAACTTATTAGCCATCAGGCTACAATAAGAAAGTTATTTACTATGCATGGCATAATCTGGTACAAAGTCATGGAAAAGAAGAAGAAAATACCAAATGAACACATTATCAAATTAATCTATGAGACAAATTTACTAACTTACAACTGGGAAATGATTTCATAAGGATAATAGTTTGGTAATGTGAAAAGTAATTGGAAGTCACTAAAAAATAAAATGAATATCATTACACGAGGATTTTGCTCAGTGAAATGAGCTTCCTAACCATCAAGAAATCATTTTTACCAAACATTGTTTGGTAAAATGACATATAGTAATGTGACAAACAAACTCATTATAAAACAAATTACTCTTCAAGGTGAGCTTACTAATAATCAGACTATGTCTGGAAATATTATTTAGAAAATACAAGGTACAAGGTTATCATAAAGGAAATCAAACTCACTATACTAAATAATTGGACTTTGAGACAAGCTTGCTCACCAATAGATTACATTAAGGAAGTTATTTACTCATTATAATGTAATCTGGTACAAGGCCTAACTCAATAAAATATAAAATAGCCTATCCTAACCATCAGGTATCAAGAACGAATTTATCAGTCATAATTTACTCTAGTACAGGGTTCAGTCTAAATCAAAATTAAGGTATTTAGTTTGGTAGAGAGATCATATTAATGAAACAACCAGTCAAAATCAAAATTAAGGAATTTAATTTCTTACAGAGACCATTTTAGGGTAGATGACTCAGGTTCACTTCAAATGTGTATTTACTTTTAATTCCTGAATTATTTGTCAGAAATACGAGAGACACAGGAAGAAGTGATTGTAGAAGCAATCGTAACAACAGACCAATCTTTGAAAAGTGTCAGAACAATGAAATACATACAGTTACAACTGTTGCTATATCATGATCATAATTATAAATGAACAATTCAAAGTTCCGAGTGCCATATACTGTTGTCAAGTATTAAAATTGAGAAAAGGAAGTAGCTAGTTTGAAACGCTGATATATATAACCACCAGTTAAAATGTGCTTAAATGGTATTTTCCTCTTCTTTGTCACGATTACAAAATTTCTGTCAATATCAGGAATCCAATGACTTTAATTTTCTTTAATACGTGGCTACTTCATTCTTGCTACATTTCAACGTTGAACTTCGGAGTTCTTTAGATCCTCTTTAAACACAACGTAGGTAGAGGAGTCCCCTGTTAAAGGAATCGCCGACCTATTGACCAGGATAACTAACCAACACCCCCAGTCACAAACAAAAAGCAACTAAAAAACAAGAGTAAAGAGTCATACATATCAAAGTCATAATATCAAAGTACAATGTTCCCATGAAGGTATAATGTTGCATCTGATACCGTGACCATACGTTCTTCAACCTGAGGTTACTAAACTAAACAGTGTTTAGAGCTACATTTAGTGACTCGGTCAATGAGCTTGTCCCAGGTATAATGTTGCATTTGGTGTTATGTAACTGATTGTATGACTCTTAAAAACCGCAGCCGAAGAAATCAATATTCCAAATACACCTGCGAAGAACTATCAACTTAAGAAATGACAAAGAATTTTGAAAAAATCATACAGGAGGTAAACTCCTATTTCTGATGCAATTACATAAACAACCTGAATGACTGAATTTCTTCTTTCTTTTCTTTTTATGTTCCATGACCTTTCAGGTCGTGGGCGATCATGGATCTCCACCCCCCTCTATCCCTTGCAGCTCTCAGCAAGTTCCTTCCCTCCCGCAGGCCACGTTTTGTCATCCACCTGTTCAAGTTCATCAGGTATGTAACGCACTGCTTTCCCTTGTCTCTCTTTCTCTCTATTTGAACCATGAGTATCAGATTCTCCAGGCCCGCTTTCCTCATTATATTTCCCGGAAACTCCTCCTTGTTTGTAATCTCTCTAAGACCTCATCCTTGTTCACATGCTCGGTCCATGATATCCTCAGCATCCTTCTGTAGAACCACATCTCCGTTGTTTCGAGTCTCTTCTTCATCTTTGAGGAAATCGTTCAACATTCGCTGCTGTAAAGAAGAACATATGTCACGTAACAGCTCAGTATTCTTTTCTTTGTTACCAAAGAAATCCTCCTGTCTCGCAATACACTCCTCAACATCTGGAACGTGTCCTTGGCCATCCCAATACCTCTACGGATCTCAGTATCGTACTTACCATCCTCTGTCAAGACGCTTCCCAGATATTTACACTTTGATTCTTGTGTTCCCGACCGGCAAATCACATTTCGGGATCTTCCTCTTACTGATGACCATGCATTCTGTCTTCTTGTTGTTTATGCTTACTTTTTTCTTCTCACTCTCCGTTGCTACCTTCTATAGGAGATTTTGTAATTTCTCTTCCGTGTCTGCTGTCAGTTCTTTGTCATCCTCGTATCTTATGTTGTTAAGACTGTGGCCGACAATGCTAAATCCCGGTAGGCTTTCCAATTCCCTCATAATTACCTCGCTGTATAGGTTGAACAGGTCGAGTGAGAAGACGCATCCTTGCCTTAAGCTCCTTTCTATTTTCGTATATTCACTGAACTCCTTCCTTGTGCGTATGCATGCTGTTTGCTGTCAGTATAGGTTCTTGATTATTCTGATATCCCTGCCGAATATATCAATGTTGCTGAGCAGTTCCATAAGATCCTTGTGGCGTACTTTCTCGAAGGCCTTTGCGTAGTCTATAAAATATAAGTACATGTCCTTCTGCATCTGTATCACTATTTCTGATAATATTCTGAGCATGAATATTGCATTCCTTGTTCCAGTGTCTTTAACGAACCCGAACTGTTCTTGTCCCATCTCTGGCCTGATTCTGCTGCATGCTCTATTCAACAGAATACAGATGATGAGTTTTGTTACGTGGCTCATTAGGCTTATTTTTCGGTGGTGTTCGCATTCGTTTGCACCTGGTTATGAAAATAGATCTGCTGAGGTCTCCCGGTATATCCCCGCTGTTGTATATTTCATTTGTTATTTCGATGAGCCTGTCTATGCCAAAGTCATCTAAGGCTGTCAACATTTCCGTTACAATTCCGTCTGGCCCAGTTGCCTTGTTTCTGTTCAATTTTGCCAGTGCGGCTTTTACTTCGGTTTTCAGAATTCCAGGTCCGTCGGTAGTTCTGTGTATCGCTGGTTGTGTCCTTTTGTTGTTGAAGAGTTCTCCAATATACTCGCTCCAGCATTGAAGAATTTTTTCCTTCTCTAATTTTTTCCTCGGTTCCATCCTTTGATTTTAGGCTGCCTGTTGACAAGCATGTCTTCTATCCTGTTAGTTGTCTTATTTGTTTGTGCATGTCTGTTTTGTTGGTAGTACTCAATCTTTCTATTTCTGCACATTTTTCATTTAGCCATTCTTCATTAGCTTGCTTGCATTTCGTCCTTATTTCATTGTGTAATTTTCTGTGCCACGTCCCGTATCTTGGCAGGGTTTTCTGTCTCCTGTCCATCGAGTAGAGAATCTGTTCAGTCATCCATTCGTTTTTCCTCCTTCGTCCTGTCTCCTCTGGGATGATATCGTTTGCTGATGTCCCTACAGCGTCTCTTAGTGCGTCCCATTTCGAGTTTCCATTACGTGCCTCGTATCTTCTCTTCGCATTGTCCATATATTTTTCTTTTAGGTTAAGATCGCTTAGGAGTTTTCTGTATTGCAGTTTGTGTCTGTATTAGACTTCTTCAGTTTCCGCAGTCTCACTCTTATTTTACATATAATAGGGCAAAGATCGCTTCTGCAGTCGGCACTTGGATAGGTTTTTGCAGTGAATCATTGAATTTCTGAATCTTTTGTTGATGGTTATATAATCAATTTGGTTTCCAGTTTCTTTCATAACTTTATGCATAAAGACATCTTTTTATAACTGATGTTTTTCTTCAGATGTAGATTATATACCAACTCCTAGACAATGTCTACCACCCCCCCCGCATGTGGAGAATATTTTATGTGTCTGATGTCTGAACTAAAGAGTATAATTGGTGAATCGTGGTGTAATGTGTATGTCAAAGGTCTATGAAAATTCATCCTTCGTGCAGGTGTCAGTAATTACTAATGGTCAGTTATAGCAATGAAGTGGTATTGGATATCTACCGTGAAGGTATCTATACCACCTATAAAATGTCCCCAACAAAACGACATAAAACGAAAGGAAATACACGAATGATTGAAATTTTAGGAAAAATTTATTCCATAAAACAAAAATAAGAAGTATAAGTCTAGTTGTGAAAAATGTACACCTTTTGTTAACAACAGATTACGAGTCCAAATGTCAAAATTTGTAGGACAAAGAAAAGTCCTTCTTTATGACCAGAGTTAGAGAGAGGAGCTTCCTCCTTAATGTCTGTGACCGTACGTGGAAACAAAGGAAAAGAGAAGAGGATTTCTTTTAGAAAACATGGATATTTAAAAGTGCCTATCTGCCTTACCTTGTTATGTTAGAGCCAATCATCTATAGTTTTTGTAGCTTATTATCCAAGTAAAATATCGGTCGACGAACATAAGTCGGCTGTGGGATTTTTTTTTAATCGGTGAGATTCCGTTCTTGTTAACAGAGCGCCCAGGAAAGTTGAGTTGTTCAACTCCCTAGAAGACATTTTGTGACTTAATTCGGGGCCCATGTGTGGAGAGTTTTTGAAAAATGGTAACTGCCATACATGCTTGCTTTGCTGGCTATTAGCTCGTCATCTGTATAACTAAAACCGAGAGGTAAAACACGAAATATCTCATCAATGAATCTCTGAAACATCTGGACAGCACGTGTCCAACTTCTCTCTGTGATATGGCTTGAAATACTACGGAGTAAATTTCTCCCTTTTATTACATGTGCTATAAAACAATTATAAGCTAAACAAATGCACTCACCAATACACACAAAAATATAAATAAATTGTATGAAAGTAACATACAATTTACCATGCTTATTCCTGTTATTTCTGCATGTTTTATTTTCTATTTAGTATGCTTTTATCTCCGTGAACACGGAACTAATTTCTGTTGCAATGATGTGAGTAAACCCCCCACAACATTTTGGTGACCAGCGACGTGCATAAGAAAATCAACTTATTCACCCACAGACTCTTATACAAAAATAAAATAAAAAATAAATAAATGTAATTTCTGGGACACAATGAGGAAAGAATGTTTGGAAAATTTGGCACTCACAGGATATACTGAATGCGACAGCGACAGAGAGAAACAGCGAATAACCTATCAAATTAGGTTGTGTAAAAATGGATAGCAGAACAGAGAATGGAACGGATAGTAAGTGGACAAACATTACTAAGAGCTACAAAATATCGGAAGTTGTGAAGAGCCATGATCACTCATGTCCTGAAGGGAATGGTACATAAAAAAATAAAATTATCAAAATAAACGACTGTTGCTTTATTTCATTTGGCCTGGTCTACCTGGGCGAGCAGTTTTACTGTTCACGAGAAGTTGAAAAAGTGAATGAGTTTAGTGAATTCTTGTGCTCGCTCTGCAAAAGGCAGCAAAATTTATTTTTAGTGCTTCTATGGGCACTTTTTCTTCTTAACCTTCTGAAATGAGGTGAATTGGCACCAGGAGTGTTTTCTAGATTCTCGACGTAAATTAGCTAATTGCTTTATAAGTTCACCTACATCATTTTTTATTCATTAACCTCATCGGTGTTTGCTGTATGTGGAATAGATTTAAGAGAATTATGCTGACTGCCCGTGTATATTCTGTTAGCAATATCGGCAAGTTTCTCGGTGGATATGTCCTCCGCCAGTGTTGCCAAAAGTTGTTTAATGCTTGTAGGAATTTTTTTATCCAACCCAAATTGTAGTATTTTCTTGGCAATGATGTTCTTTCCAAGTAGATTTTTTCATGTGACGGAGCAACTACGATGAAGCTTGAAGTCATGTAAAAAGTTTCGTTTCTGTTTACCACATCCAGTGTTGAAGTTTCGTTAGTGTAAAATTACTCGCCATTTATTAATGGCTTTTAATCAAGAACGTGACACTTCAAAGAATTTTCTATCAAAAATCGAAGATAGATAAATATTTCAAACTATCTCTCTTCATCTACTTTTGAACGTATGCAATCGTATATCCCTTCTGTGGGCAACGAACTCTGTTAACTTTGTTTTAAACGTTTTTGAATATTATTTTGTGTCAGATCATTTAATCTGTTGTAAGAACATTTCCTCTTCATAATAAATTCGTTAAAACTACGGACTTTAAAAAATTCTCTTATTTTCCTGAAACGATCTACTGACACAACTTTAAGCGTGTAAATTCGTAAATAAATTCCTTATCTTGTTTTGTTAAAATTACCCAAGTGTTTCTTCGTCATTATCATCCTCCATTAATATTGTTGGCGTGGTTAAATCAACTGTTTATTTTAACTCCGAAGTCCCACGCTACTATAGCCTTTCTGTCCTTTTGAACGGCATTGAATGAATAAATCCTGGAATCAGGATTCTTCTGAGCTGTCAACACACTTCAAAATGATAGTTTTAAACGTATCATAAAAATTGATGTCTGGGATATTCTCTAAAATGTCAGTTACTTCTGCAACTATACTTATCACAATATGAATGAATTTTGTCTGTTTTTATGTGATACAGATTGTTTCAAAGACCGCTTAAATATGCAAGAACCATATAGGGAAATAGAAGAGGATTATCTAAATAGGTATTCATAATATTGTTTGCTCTAAGGTGGATCGTAGAATTATTCGTTTAATATGGAAAGCTTGTGATTGGCTGATAATTTTTTACGCCTGATAAACGGAAATATGCATAAAAGATGAATGCTAGTCATTTGTTAATTGTCCGTTGAGGTGTTTACATCCAGTGTTGCTACAGTTTAAAAACTGAATACTTACGGATATGAACTGGAAGATACGGGAACAGAGAAAAAGGTTTGACCTTGCATGTAGAACAAAAACGAAAAACAGACTTCCCTACATGGTAGGATGCTTTGATTTTACAGGTATATAAAAACTTGAACTTTACATGTTGAATCGTGAAGGAAAAGGAAGTAGCATAGAGCAGTGTGTTATAGGTTAAGATATGTAAAAGTTAGATAATGCACAGGAAAGTTGAGGGGTATCTCACGAGGGGACAAGGTGTTGACCCATTTGTGTGAGGAGAGTATAACCCTAAACATGCTTGACAACAGTGGAGGAACAGAGTTAACTGCAGAAGATCCGGCTCTATGCCACGGAGCAAGAGGAAAGCATTGAGATAAGGCTTAATTGCGTTCAATGATTATTGAAATTAATTATGGAAAAAACTAATTAAGAAAGTTAATTAGCATCGAGAAATTAGGTGGATTCATTGGTTCTTAATTAATTAAATATGATTATTATCTTGGAAACAACTTAATTACATAGTATAACTATGTTCGGCCTTGTACTGCTACACTCACCAAGTCAAGCGAAAATGATGACAAGTAACTTTACTTTTTAGCCCCAAAATCTAAAAAATCTCTTAAGATGAAGATGTTTACATAAAGACTTCTTCATCAGTTTGATGTGCCTTCTTAGGCAGAATAATTTTGGAGAATGAGCTTCTCGAAACCTCTACCAGTGGTCAGTGAGATTTCTTTACATAAAGTTTTATATGATATGAATAGTTTTTAAAAAATAGGTTATCAAAATTCAGTCAAATAGCTAGCTGGCCATATATTTTTCATAATAAAAGAGACCCTTAGAGAACATAAAGTCACATTGTAACTACAAAAATTGGTGACAAGCTGAATTTCTGAAATATATATACAGGTATGGGGGACACTTTAGGATGTTCCACTGAGGCCACCTGAGATAAGAGACACTTGCAAGAGAGAAACGGAAAGAACAGATCGTAGAATTAGCCATAAGAAAAGACACACAGATTATTACATCATCTTGAAAAAGTGAGAGAAAAAGTAGACAAACACATATGACTGTTGTTGTATGACTGTCATAGTTGCAAAAGAGTGATTTGAATTACAGACTATTGTATATTATTGTCAAGCATTATCATTAAGGAAATAAAGGTACTAGTTTCAAGCATTTATGTAAGCCAACAGCTAACATAAACTACTATTGTTAAAAACTTATTAAGATATCCCAGTATTGTTCAGTATTATATCAAGATTTCAGTCAATCTCTGGAATTCATCAACTTTAGTTTTGTATAATACATGGCTACTTTAGGGTTGCAAAGTTTCAACTTGGGGCTTGGGACTTCTTCAAATTTAAACACAAAGTGGGTAGAGGAGACTCAGTTCAGGATGTTGCTGAACCAGTATCTGGGACACCTGGATAATGCTTCCAATCAAGAGATAACACTAAAAAGCTATGTATATTTCAAGTCATCACATTCCAACCCATGTGATATTTTTGATAATTAAAATATTTTCTTAAAATTTGTATTCATTTAGTAGCAAACACTGACGTTAATTTAAGATTCTAACAAAAATTTTAAAATTTTATTAACTTTCACATAGTTGGCTGATTGTGAAATTGACATCATGTAGATATGTGAAATCACCAAAATACTGAGGTGATAAATGTAATGTGTTAAAAAGAACACAGTTGATATGACTATGACAAATTTTTATTTAAATGAATATAATAAAATATACACTGTCAGTCTTCTGCAGGTTTGTTACCATAATAACCCAGCTGTAGTTCTTAAAAGTTTTCAAGTATTAATCAGGCTTGAGGTGGTGGGGATATAGTTTTTTAAAGGAGGAGATTTTAAGTTTGTGTGAAGGAGCACTAAAAAGTGTTTTATGCCAATGCACTTATATGAATTCTAACACTCAGTTTCAAATAAATGTGACTGATTGCCAGACTGGATGAAGCCATAAATAAAAAGGAACAATTTCTTTTTTATGATTTACAATAACAGATCTTTTCTTGACTAATTTGTATGATGGAAAATGAAATAGTGTTAAATGTGTTTAATGAATGCTTTATGTTATAAGAATTAGCATACTAAAATTAGTTCACATGATTTTCACAGGTGTTGGGGAAAATGGATTTTCTGGGATGTCAAGTACCCTTCCCCCAACTAGCACCCCACCACCTCCTGGCAACAAAGCTGTGTTAAATATAGCTTGAATGTGTTAATGATTGACAAATATTCAGACTATATTTTTGTTTATCACAATGTTTATACAAGTTGTATATTGAGCAAAAATACAAAGATGAAATAGCTCATCCATTTGTATATGGTCATTTTCTAAGTCTGAGTTAGATGTGGCACAAGGCTGAAAGTATGGGGCACACAGTGAAAATAGAACTCACTACACAGTCGTAATTGATCTAGTGAAGTGTCTAAATGATTTTTCAAAAGTAGCTTAGATGTGGTACAAGGCTGAAAATGTAGGGCACTAAATGAAGATGAAACTCACTTGTAATTGTTCTAGTGAGACAAGATTGCTCAGTGCAAGAAAAACAATTCATTTAACATAATTTATTTTATTTACTTTATTTACATTGTTCAGATTTTTGTCCTTATCTTTATTGTCATGTTCATGACATTTTGGCTGTTGTATGCTCAAATCACCTGAAGAAGGCCGGAGCATACAATGGGTGAGATGTTGTGAACATGACAATAAAGATGAGGACAACAGTCCAAACAATGTAAATAATGTAAATAATTACAATACCTCATTGTAGAAATATAGACAGATAATTTATTTTATTTTGCTCTATTTTTGTCATTATATCATATACTTTTTACCAAGGAGCCCATTCTGAGTTCATATCAGCTTGACACCTATTTATCTGACGTTCTTTGCCACACGGTAACTAAAATAGTAAGGTGTTAGCCTTCCTATAATAAAGTATAAAATCTAGGAAACATTGAAAATGGTTGGGATTGACAAAACTACTGTAATAGATGGATTTCCATACAAAGTGTACTTGTTTGTCTATTACATGTTTGTTCCCTTGCTGGCACTGATCTACAACAACTGGATGTGACAGGGGATTTTATTCCTCAGCACTTTATCAAGGGATAGTAAAGTTGTTAAATAAGAATACAAATTAGGGCAGGTTGATGTTTGACTTTTTTTAGAAAATCAACATTGCACTCACTGGGGTCCAATGTGATAAGTACTGATACCAAAAACTAGATTCATAGCTTTTACCAATTTTTGAGCATTTAGGTCTGAAAATTATCTGAAAAAAATGTACAAAAATAACTAATTTCTGCAGGTTTATGCTTACAAACCGACTTTCAAGAATAAATCTAAATAAAGTTGATATCTTATTAGATACATTGAATGGAAAATATATTCAAACCAGAATTCTAATTATGAATCACCATAAGCAAAATGTCCAATTTTTCTTCACTGTATTCGATATGTAAAAATTGTTTAAAAAATTGTAAAAGATTACAAAATTGGCTTTTCAATGAATAAGATTTGTTAGATCATAATAAAAACAAAAAATAGATGTATATAACACCATAATGCTACTGGGCACATAAGACAAAATGTTTAAAATTTGCATTGTTTATTGAAACTAAAACTGGCACTGCACTGTCTTATTTGATGGCACAATTAGTCATAATGTGCTTGTTTCATTCATCCTGTCCATATACAATTTGTAATAATGTAAATTATAAATTTTATAAGGCTCTACTATAAAGCATTCACTGATCATTGGAATGCAATTGCAACACTGCAATTTTGAGAATAAATTTAATCTTTAAACTTGTTTCCTCAAAGAATGTTAATGATTTGGAACAAGAAATTGTGTCTTTATTTATCATGTAAAACCCCAACTTTCAAATTGAGTGCAATACCATGGTTCCAAAATATTAGTCATTTCTCTCCCTTAATTATATTAAATACAGAGCTAAAGTTCTTAGCCAAATACTTGTAAATACTTGTGCTGGATTATCTGATAGCCTCTAAACAAACTCATGTTCTAAAGAGAAAGGTGATTCAAGATAATCACTATTTGGTTCACTTGATTACAGAGAAAGGTGAAGTTGTGCTGATTAATTTAGATGAGTTTGACCATTATTTTTTGGAGGCCTTCTTGACTGGTTGAATTCAAGCTGCACTTGAAAATTTTGATTCACCATTTGTATGTGACCCCCAGAGCTTTGATAGTGACTCTGACACTGTTTAAAATGCTGATGTTGTACACAATTATGTCATGTCATGCATAACACTGGAAAAGGTTTCAAAATGAAAAATAACTTGATGTTCAAACAATCTGATAACACTAGTATTGTTACTTCTAGAATGGGGGATCAACAAGGACTGCTTAGGGTCAAAACCTGGATCTATTCTGTTAATTCACCCCAAAATAAAAAAGAATTTATATTTACTAAAAGTCACAGCAAATTCTCACAGAATGAGGCTCTTCCATTGCACTCCAGTTGGGTTGACCTTTGCAATTGTCCCAAATGTGGGTGACTTGGGTGCCCTATTTCTAAGTATGGGATCTGTATTTGCACTCACTCTGATAAACAAGCCAAAATCAGATTTTTTTCTTATTTTTTAAATTATAAAAAATTCCTTGTAAGTATCATCCACAATTACAAAATGTGAAAAACTCCCTGATTTTTAGTAATTTTCCTTCTGATGGTTGGAGTTGTTGCAAGGCAAGCTAAACAAATTTTGATTTAAAATTTATAATTTCAAAGGTGTTCCAAAAATGTAATAAAAAATCAAACAAACTTTGATTTTAAATTTGTAATTTCTTGGGGCGAATTAATATTTGCAATAAGTAACTTTACATTGTTTGGGGATGAATTAACAGAAAAGATAACAAAACTTTACCTAAGACAAGGACTAAGAATTAAGTATAACCTCTTCAATGAAGAAAGTGATAATTGGAAAAATATAAAAGTGATTAGTCATGCTGGTAAGGCCCCAAGAAGAAATAAGTTCCATATAAATGTTACTCTTGATGAGGGTGAATTTTCTTGTTAAAAGTTTAAAAATGGTGTATTTAATTGAAAAACAGAAGAAAGAAGGAAGGAAAAAGAGAAATAGAACAAAAATATCTTACAAAACAGAAAGAAGATAGGAATGCATTGATTTCTTCATGTGATGATGCTATGGTTTTTGTTAAAAAGAAAGATTTAGATAATTTGATTAAAAACAATGTTTATGCATAAATGATAAATACAAAACTATCTAGAATCATAACATGATGGGTTATCACAAAGAAATTGAAGGAAAGGTAGAAAAGAAGGTAAGATGGGTTGCAAGAGAATTCCTAGATGTATATGCCAATACTCTCAGGACAGATTCACAAACTTAATCTAAGGAATATTTTAGGAGAGCTTTTGCCATTGTAAAATCCAATGGTTGTTCTTATAATACATTGGATATAAAAATTGTTTTCTTACAGGGCTTGTTTATTTATGGGGTAATTTATTTGGCACTAGAATTTGCAAAGAGAATTTGGAAATTAAAAGCATGAATGGTCTAAGAGGTGCCTCTTGGTTATGATATCTTACTGTTAAACAAGAAGAGCTTACTTTTGGTGCTTAAGTGTCTAAATGTGATCAACCAACTTATACATGGTATTGTGATAGAAAATTACATTGTATTATTTCAATAAATATGAATGATTTTTGCGAAACAGGAATAAGAAAGTATCTGTTATTGATAAATTCAAATTTATTGAAGTTTTTCTTAGATGTAAAGAAAACTAGTGATAAGTTTATTGTAAGTCTACCATTCATCCTTGCTTTGAATATTACTGCAACATCTGGTCTGGTGCTCCTGCTATATATTTAGAAATTCTTGATAAAATCCAAAGAAGAATCTACATTGTTATTGGTTCCATCCTGGTATCTTGGTTTCAGTCACTTTTCTACCAACATAATGTAGATTCTCTATGGCTTTCCTATATTATATATATTTATATTTTCATCGTAATTGTTCTGATGAACTTTCCTCTATGGTACTTTGACTTTATGTATTTAAAAGCAATATTCAATTGGCAACAAGTTCCCATCATTTTATAGTTGAATTGGTTAGATATAACTTTAAATTCTATGATAACAATTTATTCTCTCAAACTTCTCACTTGTGAAGTTCTCTTCTGGCTTCTAAATTTTCAACCATCTTTGATCTTCAAAAATTTTAATGCAATGTCAATCATTATTTACTGTCTTCTATTGTTCTAGCTCTTTAATAATGTATTTCTTTCTGTTACTCTTTCACACTCAGTAACCCCATGTTTTAGTGGCTTTATTTCCTTGCTTGGGATGAAATGATTAAAAAAAGTTAAAATGAATATGTTAAAGGCTTCAAGTAGTCTGAATTGAAAGGCAACAGGCATGGTGAAAAGCATCTCAGTGACAAAGAAGTTAACAATGCTAGCTAATTGGAAAGTTAAAATAGCTGACAACACAAACAATGCCTGATCTATGTTTTGACATAAGTAATCTGACTAGTTGTTACAAAGAGAACAAAGTGGACTCTATAAGATGAATAAATATAATTATTAAGGTGTAGGGACAAAATATTAATATTTAGGATAACAACAAATATTTTATTAACCTTGAGTCTGCTAACAGATTTTTGAACAAAGCTTTTAGTTTTCAACAACACCAATTATGAATTCAAAAAAAAAAATTTTTATATACTGTAAATAACAATTATAAACCTTCATATATCAACAAGCAATGAAAAAAACTGTACACAAATGTACATTTACAAAAAATTATGAAAAGCTTCTGGAGGAATATTGTTTAGTGTTTATAGTTAAGTGGTTCACTTGAACAGATAGATCTTTCAAGATACAGAGCATTTGGTTCAGTCCTGACTCCTGGCTAGGGAAAAATTGATCTGAGACAGTGGAGAAGGTTGAGGTCACAGTTCATCAGTGGTCTTTTTCTTTGAAAGTGAGAGAAAAGATATACACCCTCATCCTTTACCAATTCTCATTAGTTTAACTCCTGTGTACTAATGTAGTTGACCTTGAGAGAACTATGCATTTTAGTGAATGTAGCATGATTAGTCCGTGTGGATAGGACTAACATCGAGTGTCATCTTGGCATAACCGGTTAGGGTTTTTGCTTTCTTGCCCGGTCAAGTTATATTAGTATAAGTTTGTTTTAGCTTCAATTTTAAATTAATTGTAGCAAATCCTGTTTCAAGCTCAATAAAAAGCTGTGGTAACTAAAATTTTCACATGTAAATGATGAGTTGTTATCATATATCAAGGTACAAGAAAATGGAATGAATTTCAATATGGAGATATTTTCATGTTTCTTATATAATTAATAAATAGTTAATAAAAGAGAGAAAATATATGAGTATGTACATGGCTAAAAAGGAAAGCCATTAAAAACTTAGCTATTAGAAATAGTGTCTGTCTATATTTCTGAGATGAGGTATTATGTACAGTATTTACATTAGTTGGACTATTGTCCTCATCTTTGTCGCCATATTTGTCACAACGTTTCAGCCGTTGTACGCTCTGGCCTTCTTCAGAGTGGTTGGAATTTCAAACTGAACCCTTTATTTCGATCACTGGGGTAGACTGTCCTAGTTCCACGAGCCATGTTTGATGGATGTCAGTTATCAGTTATCTCCTGCTAATTTTCCCTCTGAAAGTTCTCCACTGCCATAACCGGGTATTGAACTCACACTCTTTGGGTCTGTCACTGGATCTAACCAACGCCTTTATCCACTGCCGAAACGTTGTGACAAATATGGCGACAAAGATGAGGACAATAGTCCGACTAATGTAAATACTGTAGAAACAGTGTGTGTTTGAGCTTATGCATGTAGGGTATACACCGGATGACTAAGATCCCTAAAAGGGAAGACTTGACAAGTCTTTTACCTACCACATTCTAGAATGAAAAGAGTGAAAAGAGGAAGGGAAAAATTATGACCTAGCTTTTATTGTCCTGAAACAGTGGCACATAATAGACATCTTGGCAACTAACATACTTTAACTTAACTAGGGAATAAATAGTCACTGTTTCTTATTTATATTTTTAGTACTTCACATTTCAGTTTTTCACTCCCCCAACCACTAGTTAGAAGATAGAAGGTAAATTTTACTGGAATGTTTTTGTCTTATATTATTTTTATTTTTAATTTGCATCATTTTATGGCAACTTTTTCAGCTGGTTAACTTATCATTTCTTCCATGTAAGATGGTCACATAGTAATGCATTTTATTTCTGTAAGTATTTGTTGTAAATACTATTTTATATTATTTCAAATGCCCACAGTAATTTTTGAATTGCAAAACATGTAACATTTGTTTTATTTGCCACTCCACATGAATTAAAAATATGGATATTAGTTAGAATTTTCATCAAGAGAATATAAAGTATTGGAAAAGTTTCATGAAAGATATCACATAAATTTATTGAATCAATTGCTAGGTCTTCTTCTGGGAAAGTTGATTCACTATGACATACTAGAAAATTATTCTTGCCAAAATCTATCTTACACATTTATAAGTCTACCATCATCCATGGATTGATTCAGAAATTCTTGATAAAACCCAAAGAAGAATCTGCAATGTTATTGGTCCTGACCTAGTCACTTTTCCCATCATCATCATAACATAGCTTCCCTGTACCTTTTCTATAAATACTTTCATTGTAATTGTTCTGATGAACTTTCCTCTATGGTACCTAGATTTTATGAATTTAAGAGCAGTACTAGATTGGCGGCAAGGTTTCATCATTTTAGAGTTGAGTTGGCTTGATATAACTGTAAGCTCTATACTAACAGTTTCTTTTTTCACACTTCTCACTTGTGGAACTCTCTTCTCGCTTCTTGCTTTTCAATTAACTTCAATCTTTAAAAATTTAAATGCAATGTTAATCTTCTGTCTTTGTAAATCCTAAATAGTTTTATTAATCTTTCTCCTTAATTTTTTTCTCTCATATTCTCTCATATTCAATAATCCTTTATGTCTTTATTGCCTTGCATATGGTGAGATGATTAAAAAAAGTTATGATGAAAGGAATTAAAAATATTTAGATTAGTGAATGTGACAGGATAATGAAAACCAGCATCTTTCGCTACCCTCAACTGTGTCACATAGTTTTATTTAATACAAAATTAAATGATGTTATTGTTGATTGAAGAACTCCATGCTAAAATTACAATAATCATTATGCAGATTAATCTTCACATCTTTATTTTCTTTTAAAGGCTCTTAATATATAATTTCAGAGAGTTTGTAATAACATTCAAATATTAATAATCAAAATAGCTAGGATATAAACAAATCAAGAGGTTTACTACAAAAAGAAAATCAACATAAACAGTAGACTCCAGAAGGAAGGCAACAAGAATAAAATAAAGAATAAGATTTAAAATTTGTAGTAGAATATTATAGAAAACAAATTATGAAATATGAAAAGAGAATTTTCAACCAATCACTCTTGATAATGTAGCTTCCCTGTACCTTTTCTATAAATACTTTCATGGTAATTGTTCTTGTTCACTAGAAAATAAATTAATATGAGACCTTGCAACAGGTTGTAGTCAATCAACTAAATATTCTAGTTTATCTATACAATTTTATCAAGCAACTATCTTTCTCTAATTATATAATGCAGGGAAGAAATCAAAAGGCTCAATGCCAACTGAAACCCCATGATGACTTTTGAAAGCCAACACATTTCCTTTTCTCTTGTAGACTGTGAGTAATGACATTTACTAAAATGCATGAACTTTCTCTATATCAAACATATGTTTATTTCTACAAAGATTTCAAATAATGAAACTGTTTATTATGAAAAGATATATTCACAGAACATCAACTTACATACCGATTTGTGGTAAAAATGTAAATAAATTGCAGTTGTAAATTTTACCGCAATTATTGGGCGATTATTTACTTCATTAATTATAACTATGACTAATTATTAATACTATTAATTGCTTATTCTCCAGTGCATAGTTTTAAATATTTTTAATTGTTTTTATCACTATCTCTTTAAAACATATATAGCGTCTCTTTATTTACATTATTCGGACTGTTGTCCTCATCTTTGTTGCCATATTTATCACGTTTTGGCCGTCGTATGCTCCAGCCTTCTGCAGGTGGTTGGAATGTCGAACTGAACCCTTTATTTTGCTCGCTGGGATAGATTGTTTTAGTGCCATGTGCCATGTCTAATGGATGTCAGTTATCAGTTATACCCTGCTAATTCACCTCTTCAAGTTCTCCACTGCCCTAACCAGGTATTGAACTCACAATTCTTTGGGTGCTGTCACTGGATCTAATCAATGCCTTTATCCACTGTACCATGTGTCCTTGAGGACATTCCAACCACCTGAAGAAGGGCAGAGCATACAACAGCCAAAATGCTGTGATAAATATGGCAACAAAGATGAAGACAATAGTCCAAATAATATAAATAGTGTACATAATACCTCTTCTCAGAAATACAGACTGGTTTCTTTATTTATACTTTAAAAACCTACATAATTTCTTTTTATATTTTAAAACATTTATGGTATCCCATTAATTATAATTAAAAATATATATGGGGTCTACTTATACTTTAGAAAATATATAATATCTATTTGTACTTTAAAAATATATGCTATCTCTAAATATTTGAATTAGTACCAATTCACAAAAAATAAACAAGTATATGAGTTTTTTTAATTTTTGATTATTTTATGGCTTATCAACCCTTTTATGGGTTATTCAAAGTCAAAAATATATATTTTGTATTGCAAGAATAATTTTTTTCTTTTTTTATGAGTGAATATTGTATTAACAGTTTTTTTTTTTAGAATAACATTGATTTTTTCAGATACAAGTCTTACTATGTAACTCATAGCTGCAGGTGGGGCAGATGGATTCATACCTTTCTGAAGTAATTGAATGCAACAAAACTAAAATTCAAACCTGGATTTCTGATTACTCTTTTTGAACTACTATCCATTATACCACCTGTAAATCCACCTTTTTATAAAAAACGATACTAAGTACTAATTTAATGGAAATTACTATTTAATACTAAGTACTATTTAATGGAAAGTACAAAAACTGAATCAAATGGCTGAAGAGAGTTCAAACCCCAAAATATGAAGATATAAATTTATACAATACACAGGATAAGATATTAAATGATTATTTAATGCCTATCATCCAGTTCACTCTCATCCTCAGTCTTTTGATCAGTCTATTCTCCAACCTTCCTAAGTAAAGCTTTATACCTTTTTTCCTGTTTAGAATTGGGTTTCTAGTTACCCCTAAAGTCCTTTATTTTTTGCTTACAATAGATCTTTGTGTCTCAGTAGCATTATTACCTTGTTTGGATTAGTACCTCTTACTCTGTAACCCTCTACCTCAAGTGGTTCATGGGTCTTGTACAGTGAACATCATAATAAAAAATTAAAAAAAACTATTTAATAGGTACTAAACCCATAAGAAGAAGGTTGGAGAATAAGCTGACTGAAAAGAGTTTCAAACAAAAAATATGAAGATAAAAGTTTCTACAATTTACAGAATAAAAACACTAAATGATTATTAAAAGTATTTAATAAATACAAAACTCACCCAAGGAAGGTTAGAGAATGGACTGGACAAAAAGATGAAGATACAAATTACATAATTTGTGGTGTAATGTTTTATAGTTTCTCTGAATTCAGTGTATGGTTAACATTCAGTAATAAAAATCTTATGAGAGGAAGGAATAACTATTTGCCAAAATTCCATCATCTGTTAAACCAAGCAACATTCCAGGAAGTTTGCTCAACTAAAAGCTGTTTTTATGTACAACTTAACCCTTTCTATTGCAAGAAAGCTGCATATTTGAACCTAATGCTTATGTAGCTAAAGAAAGCATTGGAATCTTAGGTAAACAACAAGATATTTCCATTTGACCAAGTCTAAATTCAAATAAATGTAAATAAATATAGTACTAATTATTTAATAAAATTAAGAAATGAAATATGTTGTCTTGAGGTAAAAACGATAAAAAAAATTGGATTAAATAATGAATGATAGTTCTAGAATAAAATGAGTGCCAAGATAAAGATTTTATGATTTCTATTTTAGTGCTTAAAATGTATTTTTATGAATTTACAGGTTTGATTTACCCAATCATTACAAAATATTCTTGTTATATATTTTTCACTCATCAATGTATCTAGACACTACAAACTGACTTCAGAAACCAATGATTCCAAATGATCATTACCAGGGGCAAACTGGCCAGAGTATCAGCATGCCTGATGGAACTTGGGCCCTTGATGGAATGGACTCTTTATATCAAATAAAAATTTAATAAATAAACACAAATAACTGTTCTAGTCATAAAAAGGAATAAGAAGTTTATAAAGTCATCTGCACACTATCAGTTACTCAAGTCCAATGTAAGAGGGCATTTTCAAAGCTAAAGATCATAAAGACAAGGTTAAAAAATCCACTAGAGAATTTGGAACCATACATGTTGCTATCAATTGAATAGGAATTTATTTCAATGAATTAGATGCAAAAGCAATAATTGGTAGATTCATGCAATCATAAAGTGGACACAAAAGATTGCATATAGTCAACTGCATGCAATTCTATATTGTGCTTTTGTGCTATCTGTTAATGTGTAAATTGTGCAGTAAACTATTTAAAAATATCAACCAATTACATAAAATTTAAAATAAATAAAATTTCAATTGTAATAGTCTGTATTTATATTTGGTATCTACTATCATTAATATAAATGGTACATGTACACCATAATTACTAAGAAATACACATTTTTTCCACAAAAATGATCTTGTTAATATATATAATTTAAAAAGAAATATCTACACTCTATCTGATATTTTGAATGATAAATATACATGAGATAATATAATAATTTTAAAATGAACAGTACATTATTATGATACGAAAATCAATGCTTTTTTTTAACATTTTTGAGATGAGAATTATATGCTTTACTGTTCAGATCAACATGTTTATCTTGTCATGAAGGAAAGATTTAGACAGAGAGGTCACTGGCAGATAAACCAACTGAAAGAATCAGCATGTATGTTAGGCACTGATAGACTCTTCAAAAGTTCTAGCATAGCGATAAATACCATTTCTGCTTAAGAAAGAAAGGACACTCAATAAAAATTCCACCAACTGAACCATGACACTCATACACATCCACTGCCTGATTTCAGATACTCATACAATTTTGTACAGACATTAATACAAACATTAGATATAAGGCTCTAGAACTTCAATATTAGTTTGTCCAAGATTAGTGGATTAAAGCATTGGTTAATCTTTAACCCTTTACATTATTAATATTAACTCCTTTTGCACTGCATTCTTTTTCAAGACTTCTGAATTGCAGAAACCTTATTGCTAACTTTGCTCAGTTGTTTACTGTTGCCATAGCAGGATATTACAACACAAGTATGAAATTCAAACAAATTCAAATTCAGCATAAACCTTTTGCACAGTAAAGTCACATGCAGAGTGATAAAGGTTAAATACATATCTGGTTCCTTGGCTGTTTGAATCTAATTCCTGGCTCTAGTAGTGCTAAAAAGTCACACACTCAAGTGGAAGAAACAGATAAGTGACACAAAGATGAATAAGACTGGTAAGTATTGATATGAGTTATCTCCCCTAAGCATGAAAGTGGAATGAGTGTGACCCATCTCTATGAATTAAATAATGGTTTCAGTTTGAAATTCTGAAGGGTACAATGGAGTATAATAAACAAAATGATTCTGCTGGTCCAAATCGTAAAGCATATCTGTCTTGGAAGATTATTGATTTTCCATGCTTGATAATCAAATGTGTTTTGCAAAGTTCAATGTCTGAAAAATCAGACATGGGCATAAATGTTGTATGTACTGGACTGTCCCAATGATGTTGATTAATTTATTTAAATTTATAGTTTCTAATTTTAATGTTTTTGTGTTGACAGAAAGAGATAGTTGAAATTTCTGGGGCACATAATGAGGGAAGAAGGTTTGGAGAATTTAACACTCACAGCATATATTGAAGGTAACAGGTGCAAAGGGAAACAGGCTTGTGTAAATAGATAGCAGAATAGGGTTGGGGAGGGATAGTAAGATAGTAAACATTACTTAGATCTATATAGTATAACAGATACCAACATGGAAAATAGAATCAACGAGTTAAATTTCAATTTCATGCTAGTCTCTTATGTTCATTTTTACACCAGTACCTTTGGAAAAGGAATGAATCCACCTTTCCTACCACCATCTATGAGTTATGTAGCAAGCTTTCTAGCAATCTGTCATGGGAGAAGGATCTCTGAATTCCAAACCATGGATTAGACAATGGAAAACCACTCTATTTCTTAAGAAGGCATTGCAATTTACAGATAATAAAGAAAAGGAATATGCAGAGATTCATGATCACCAACACCCTGAAGAGACATTTTTTTTTTTTTAAGCGTATCACCCCAAGCAAGGCTGGAGGCCACTATCACGCAAGGGGTTATAGAAGGGTTGGAGGAAGAGCAGATAGGAGTGGTAAAGGAGAGGATGTGGTGAAAGAGAAAGACAGTGGGTCGATCAAGGCAAGGGGGTTACAGAAGATTTGGAGCGAGAGCAGATAGGAATGAAAGATGAAAGGATGTGGAGGAGGGAAGTGGATAGATCAAGGCAACTGGAGATGTCGATTGAGACTACACTTAAACCGTTGGAGATTGTATTTGCCAGGGAAACAGTAATAGGGAAGGGAGTTCCATAGGCGAGATGTGCGAGACATGAAGCTATTGGAGTAGAAGAGACATCTACATCTAACAGTTTCAATGGTGAAGGGGTGGGAACGGGATGCCAGCCTCGTAGGACGTTTAAATTCACGAGGCCTAGGGACAAGCGAAAGCAGCTCCTCGGAGCAATTACCGTGAAAGTACTTGTAAAAAAGGCAGAGCAAGGCAACATCGTGTCTGTCAGAGAGCGACTGCAGACGAGATGACAGATCAGGGCCAATCACATTGCATATCCGTCTCTGGATCTTATCAAGAACCCTGAGGCAAATGGCAGGGGCCCCAGACCATATATGGCAGCAATACTCCATGCAAGGGCGAATGGTCGATTTATAGACTTGGAGGATCTATTCCGGGGAGAAAAATTTCTTGGCTCGGCACAGGGAACCAACTTTCCTTGCGGTGGATGATGCAACTGACTCAATGTATTTGTTCCATCTCAGATCAGCGGACAGCGTGAGACCGAGCAGCCGCAGAGAGGAGCTCTCGAGAAGTTGGTCTTCAGACATTCTAATGGGATGCAGGTATGGATCCTTGTGGTGGTTAATAGAGAGCAGTTTTCTTTTAGAAGCATTAAAGTTAACCATCCATTTCTCGCCCCAGTTCACAACCGATTGGAGGTCCTTTTCTATTTGAGCTGCCAGGTTAACTTTGTCAGCATCACTAGATTTCTGTTTGAGGCAGGAGTAAATTGTGATGTCGTCAGCATAGATGCCAACTTGGGAGTCTATGGCATCAGGAAGGTCGTTTATAAATATGAGGAACAGAGTAGGGCCTAGGATGGAGCCTTGAGGAACACTTGCGTTAGTGGGATGGGAGCTGGAGATGAATCCACTGAGAACGACCTTCAAATCCTGGTTTGACAGGAATGATTGTATTAGGTCAAACAATTGACCTGTGATACCATAACCCTGGAGCTTGCGAAGAAGGCCGGCATGCCAAACTCTATCGAATGCTTTGGAGATGTCAAGGGCCACGGCATGAGCTTCACCGTTATTATGGATAGCTTGGTAGACAAATTCAGTGATGGCCGTAAGCACATCGGCAGTAGATCGGACAAAGTAGAAACCATACTGCTTGTCTGAGAGCAGATTGTGGAATATCAGATGATTAATCACTTCGGTGTTGATAATGGCCTCGAAGACTTTGCCAAAGAGGGGTAGGAGGCTGATAGGACGGTAATTGGAAGGGTCGGAGGGGTCACCAGAGTTCTTAAAGACAGGAACAATGGTTGAGGACTTCCAGCAGTCAGGAAAACAGGACTCCTTGAGACAGCGGTTGTATAATTTAGAGAGGGCAGGCGCCAGTTCAGGTGCGCATTTCTTCAGGACAATGGCTGGTATCCCATCACCACCAGTAGCCTTGTGGTGATCTAAGTTAGAAATAATGCCCAATACCGACGACAGGGTTATGTGCAATCCATCCAAGAGGGCCTCAGTTCTGGGAGGGAAGAGTCTAGCATAGAATTGGAAGAAAACTTCCGAGCAAAGCATTCGGCCTTGTGGGCAGAGGTGGTCAGGACCTCAAACTGATTGAACAGGGGAGGAATGGAGGGTTTGTTATTGTTCAGAACGCTCTTGCAGAGGCGCCAATAATCTTTGGAGCCAAATTTGCGGGATGCAATACGTTCCTTCATCCAAGCAGCAAATAGTGACTTGGCATCGTCGAGGATACGCTTACACTCATTACGGGCAGAGGTAAATAGACGTCTATTGGAGTCGGACATATCACTACGAAAACAGTGGAAGAAGTGGTTCCTATGGGCAATGGCGGCTGAGCAAGTGGCTGTGAACCAGGGGGAGGAGCGCGGTTTGACCTTGAATTTCCTGGAGGGGATGAAAGCTTCGATTCCAACTTTAATCCAGGAAGAGAACTCTGAAGCACAATCTTGAATGGGGAGCTTAAATACAGCATCCCAGGGGACATCGTGGAGGAAGTCACGAAACGAGTCCCAGTCAGCCTGTTGGTAGCAGAATGTGGTTCTGGTGGTAGGAGGCTCCTTGCAGGGGGTGGGGCTGAAGGAGATGCTGACGGACACTACAGCATGATCGGAGTTACCGATAGGACAGAGCTGCGTGGCACTACAAGACTCAGGGATGGAGGTAAAACACAGGCCGAAGAGTGAGGCCTTACAGTCACGGTTGTAAGCAAAATGCGTTGGGAAATCGATTATCTGAGTGAGGGATTGAGAGACTGAAAAGTTGAGAGTATGAATGCCTGCGAGTTCGGTAGTAGCGTTCTCAAGCCATTGGTTGTGATGGGCGTTAAAATCACCAAACACAAATATGTGAGTGTACGGTTGGACAGAGAGGGCCCTATCTATGCTGTCAGAAATGACATTGAGTATCCCACAGTCCTGAGAGGATGGAGAGCGGTAGAGGAAGAAAAGATAGCTTACAGCATTGAGAAGAGATAGCCAGAGACACAAGTATGAATGATCCGGTGATTCGAGAGAGCACTCTATGGTTCCTTTTGTGAAAAATGGTTATATATTGTGTCCCTTCATAATATGAGTGATCATGGCACTCCACAGATTCTTGTCTTTTGTTGCTTTTAGCAATACTTTATGATTCTTCTTCATCCTGTTCTTCCATCATTTGCACAAATGGGTCAAGAAGATTACTTACACTTAGGTTCCTAATACAAGGTGTCAATAATTGGGGGGTTAGAATCTGTCTAAATATGCAATAAATGGAGGAGTCTGAAATAAAAGTGTGTCAGAAAATCATCTAAAGAAGCAAAAATTTAGAACTTAAGTAAAGAAACATTTTTTTAATCACTGCTATTAGCATTTAGATTAATTCCCAAGACATGTTGCCCTTATGATAAGATAGTAACATACAAAAAAGCCCGGGCACAACTTAATTAGTTTCCAAATAAAAAATTAAATAGCAACTCACATAACCTACATAATTAATTGAATGCAGCTCTGGGAAAAAGTGCAAAATTAATAAACAGGATGGTTTTAATAAATGCCCCTCACCTTCTATTAGGCGCCTAAGTGTACTGTTTTATTCTGCTTCTCTTACTTTCTATGTGACCTGTGAGTAAAGCTCTACAGTAGGCATCCAAAATCTATACTAAGTTTAGAAAGAATGTATAGCACCAATCTTTCAAATATGGGAAACAGCTTGTCTTAAAAATCAGCATTCATAAATCTGGATTTTACCTGGGTTCAAATACCAAACACTGACGCCAGTGAGAGAGTTGCAACCATTTTAACCACCAAACCATCTTATGACTTTTACATTTACTTTTCTTAGTGTAATACAGAGTTTTATAAACTGATCATAATCTGGTATAAAGCCAAATGTAGAGAGGAGGAAGATTGCATTGCACCATTTTCCAAACTGGCATCAGCAGTAGCATAAAATAAACAAATATCTCAACTACTGTGTAGGTTTTAAATTTAATATCATCCAATTAATCATATAATTCTTCCACTATATTGCTTATGGGTCATCTTTCGGGTCCAAAGCCAGGGTAAATGAGAAAGATTGGGAGTGGAGCTAGCATCTCCACTCTGCAAAACTTAAGTGTTGCTGAAACTACAACAGCATCACCCAGGTAATTGCCCAATGATTACCCGACTGAGAACCAGGTCGGCATGATCCCCTCTTTAGAAGAGGTCATGACACATGCTTGTGAGATACTACAGAAAGCCAGAGTATATCTGAAGATCAGTAGATGGTGAGGCAAAAGCAGCTGAATTGACATGGGTTTGGCTCATGGGAGGGGAGTTTCCCAGTGTGCTTGTGGCCCTAGGCTCTGCAAGGAATTTGCAGGAACAAAAAAAATTAGTGGTTTTGCCTAGTTTTTATTTATTATCTATTTGTTTTATATTTTAATAATTTCTTCTTTCTGTCTCTCTCTCTTTGTTTTTCTCATTGTAAGTTTTGTTTGTTGCTAACAATGGAATAACATACATATACATACATACCTACTTAAACCCAATATATCAAGTTCTAAAGTTTAACATACAAATGTCAGATGTAACCTCCAAAGTAATCTATATATATATAATTAGGAATAGTCAGTGTGTCTGTTCACGATCAAGCTGTTTCATGTCAAGCCCTCAAATTTTGTATGCATACCTATTGGGTTGAGGTGAAGATGTTAATGAAAAATACTAACTGGGCCAGGACACTCATTCATTCTTACTGCTTCACTACAAACATTACATTTAAGACTCTAGAATTAAACAAAAACACATAACATAGTGGATTAAAGTGTTGGTTAAATATATTGGGTTATCCGATGGTTGTGCATTCAGTCTCTAGAGCAGTTGAAGAAATAAACAAATGGTACAAATGTGAATAAAATTGTGGTTTACTGATACAGAATATTTCCTAAACATGGAAAATTAAATGAGAACAATCTACTTCTGTGGATTGAATAAAGGGTTAAGTTCAAGATTCCCAAAGGTTACCAAGTATGAAGACAGACAAATTAGCTCAAAGAGTATAAAGACTGAATTGTAAATATAATAACCAAGATGAGCATGCTGATCCAAAATTCCTCATTGTAAAAATTTTGACACAAGATTACGTTGAAAAATAAATACCTGGTGTTTAAAAAAATATCTGTTATTTGAAGCACCTTAACCCAAAATAGGAATTTTCTGTTTCAATCATTATATGCTTTGCTATTTGCACCATTATGCTCATTTTGGTTATTATACTCACAACATTTCAGTCATTATACCATCCAGCCTTCTTCAGGTGTCTGTCTTCATACACACTAACCTTCTTGGAATTCTGAACCCTTTATTCACTCAACAGGTTCTAGACAGTTCCCATTTTGCTTTCCATGCTGAGTCAGAACACATCTACAGCCCCACTGGCTGAGTTTCAGATTTTATGTTTAAAGCTCCAGAATTTTAACACTAAAATGTTCAAAAAGTCAACGTGTTGATAAAAACATATCTAGTTCCTTGGCATTTGTGAGTTCAATCCCTGAGTCTTGTAGTGCTGAAAAGTCACATATTTTAATTCAGTTGAAGAAATGGATAAGTGACAGAAAGGTAAATAAAACTGATGAGTATTGATTAATGTATATGAAACAATCTGTAAGCATAGAAAGAACAAACTACTCCTGTTGATTGAATAAAGGGTTCAATTAAAAATTCCAAGACAGTTACTGAGTACAAAGAAGAAGTACCTGAAAATTGTCAGAGAGTACAACGTGAATATAACAACCAAGATGAGCATTCTGGTCTGAATTTTATCTCAGTCACCATGATTTTCAGCGTTTTGGCTGAGATAAGTGTGTAGTATCTGTTTTTATCAGCTTAATCTGATTCTCTATCCCCACCTTTATCTTCCCTTATTTCTTTCTTTATTCCTTTTCTTACTAACATAGTATTTCAGCTAGCTTTTTTATTATTTATTATGTTTAAACACACATATCTGATGAATATAAAATAAATATGAAATTACAAATATAAATAAATAAACTTGTCCTTTTATTTAGTGATATAAAACATTGAGGATAATTTTATTACACAAATTAAAAATTTATTAGAGTTTCATTTAGCAGGTTTTAACTATTTTTCTCTTGTAGGCAGATATCAATTTTATAAGATCTGCTATCTTCTTTCATAAAGTATCCAACCAAACTGTAATGAAAACACAAGGAAAATTATTTTGTTTAAGGTTCCCTGGATATTTTTCTTATTTTATCATCTCATATGACTTGGTAATATTAACAGAATACTTGCATGAGAGTAACATAGTCAGGAAGTCCCTAATAGTCTTTTGGATTCTGTCAATCTCAAATCTTTCTCTTCACTCTCCATGAAATTGAAGTTTTGATTTAAATTACCATCAGTGCATCAGTAAGTACTACAAGAATAGATATACTTTTTCTGAAATGTTATTCCACACACATTTCAGATTTCAGTTCCCAAACTCCAAGTAGTTACCCACAGTATGACTAAAAATCCATTTTATTTGATAGTGAGCTGTAGATAATTTAAGCAAAATTCTTGATTATGCAATCTCCAAGTTCATATTCTCATCCACTATTCAAAATAAAACAAAATATAAATGAGTTTATCTGAAAACCTGACAGTGAGGCAAAACTCCAATTCTCTGTCCACCATGTTTTTTTATTCACTACTTTCACTACTAAATGTTGATTGGTTTACAAAGTGGCTTTCTTCTGTCTGGTCTCTGATAATAACCCATGTAATGAAAATAATGTACTATTTTCCACTTAAGTTTGATATGCTTTGCCATATTTGCTGTTTTGAAAGAGAGACATTTTTTCTATCTTATTGCACAAAAATTTATTTCAAATGATGCAGGTTTAGTGTATGCTTACATGGTTCACAGATTCAAAAGGAATTCTCAACTCCATTGCAATTTGACATTTATTCTATTTTTTATTCAAATTCTCTGACAGTATGAATCCTTTCATGATCTAACCATTGTTCTGCTCATGTGTTATGAAGAGAATTTTCTTTTATTTCTGTTGTATTTTCTAGTAAATTGAATAATTCTCAATAACATTATCAAATGCCAATGATTAGTAAAATAGTTGAGGTTTTTTGCTTGTGTTATGTCTATTGTTTATGTTATGTTGTGAATCTATGAATAATTATATATGTGTATGCATTCACAAATCTATGAATATTATTTATATTATATCATAATATTCTTTCAGCCATTATGTTTTTAAGAATGTCATATGCTAAAAACAAGTCTAAAAAATTAATGTAGCAATGCATTTACATTATGCATATTGTTATGAACTGGCAATACAAGGTTCAAAGGAAGAAAAGATGGGATCACTCAGACAGAAATGCGTAAGAGAGGTGTCAACAAACAACAAATACAGAATGAAAGTTTAAAAAGAATTTTATGTACAAAACAATTAAATAGGGAGAAAATGTAAGATAGCAGATGTAAGGACAACAAGAGGCACTTATCTGACACTGGATATCAATCCAATTATCCATAAACCATAAGTTCATACATTGAAGTGTTCATGACAGCAAACAGACAGAATTTCTTTAGAAAGTCTGAATGAAAATTGGTAATTATTCTTTCTGTAATATAAACTGGGGGATTCCAGACTGGTACTTGTATTTTGTTCCACATCTAGTAATCAAAATAAATCCAAAATAAAACTGGAAAGATTTCTTCAGGAATAATATTTTTTTATTCAGTACACATCTAGTAATTGAACAAGTCCAAGATAAGACCAGGAAGATTTCTTCAGCAATACTATTTTCTTATTTGTTACATATCTAGTAATCAAATAAGATGATAGGCATATTTCTAATGAGCACATGATGGGAATCAATTTATTCATGACTTGATGTAGTTGGAGATTTTCTGGAAATTGAAAGTATATTTCAAAAATCACACTTAGATGCGCATGTCACATGGGCTTGTGTGATTGGCTTTTAATTATTCCATTAGGTGGTCAAACTCTCTGTTTGTTAAGTGACTCAGATTCTATCTCACCATCTCTCAGTCTAGACTGGAAATAAAGGAAAAGAAAGAAAGAAAGAGAAGTGTGTCCCTTGATAGATTGATAATATCTGATTTTAATTTAAATATTGAGGGCTATGTCACAATATAATAACCCCTATTTCACCAGTAACACTTATTTCAGTCCCTGACTACAGGCAATCCCCTTTCTAATGAATGATAACCAAGGTTTATTTTACCAGATCCCTCATCAATAAGAACATTACTTCAGTCTTGAAGTCCATTTAAAGAGAAAATGCATTACACAAAATAGTTTTCCATTTTGTCATTCATTTTTAGGACTATTAAGGCTTACAGCTATATGATGTTGAAACATTGGTTCCCATACAATCACCAGTTAAGCAACATTAAGCCTGGTCAGTACAATGATGGGAATACCAAATGCTGTAAGCTAGGATATGCAGCTGGTGTAATGGAAAATGGCTCTGAATTGTTAATCAGACAGCTGAGTTCCAATTTCAGTTGGGTTCGTTATATTCACTTACATGCAAATACCCTTGGGAAAGATATGAACCCACCTCTTCTCCCTCCAGCTATGGCTTAATTAGTAAATCTTGTATCACAAAACCATTATTATCTAAAAAAAATTTTGCAATCTAAAAATATTTTCTGGCTTTAAATAACCTGTAAAGGGTTGATAAGCCATAGAAAATATATCAAATAATTTATGACTTTTATATGCATAATATAAATGAATTATAAATTATTTCAATATAGAAACAGACTAAAATAATTTTACTATAGAAATGCACTGAAACTGCAGAAGACATGGATTTTCAGTGTCAGGAATAAAGTCAACTATTATGTCTAATAAACTTACAAAATTATGTCTAATAAACTTAAGTCATTGTCATTATCATTAGCTTTATCTCATATCCAAGAATTTAATTTCTTCTTTGCTGATCACTTCCTTTATGATGATGGTGTTGATGGTGTTGATGATGTTGATGTCTAATATTCTCTACCAATGTGCAAGTTCAGGACTAAAACCTGCTTCCATCATCCATTCCCTATTGCCATTGCAAAAGTTGGTTGGCAGTGAAAGAAAATAAGGGTAGAAGAAATTGCTGATGATATGAATTTGTTTATGGAGAACCTCATCTTGCCAGTAAGTGACCCAGACCTTGATTTTATGACCTTCCTCTGTGACATATGGAACGAGACATACAGAATCCAGTTATGAAACTGCAACAGACTGTTATAACTTTCTGTTATGGCACTTTCTGTAGCATGTCCATCATGTATAGCCTTTTTCATCTGCTGGTTCAGCCATTGCAATCTGTTGTAATCATCATCCGCTTGTTCCACCATTGGGACCTTTGGAGTTGGTCATACTTAGTCTGTGTCCTTGTTTTCAACCTTCCCACCAATATGAGAATGTATTTTCATATTTGTAAAAAAAGTGTTTTGAGTCATAATGTTATTTTGTTTAGTTAAGCTTTTTTTACTATTGTATATTTTTATTATTTTCTTATTTATTGTTTAGTTTCTAAGGTAATAATAATAATGTGGTACATTTGATGACAAACTATTTACTCTAACATCCAGTGTGAAATATCTGTTTATGCTTGTATGTTTCTATATGCATACTTTTGATGCTCACTCCTCGTCATGGTGGAGGGGCCTGCATGATCCAATGACTCTGAGAGTAATGCTGTCAGGAGTCCTAAGTGATACTGCTGTAATGGGCTACTAAGTAATGTCTGGATGCTTGTATCTGTGTATGCCAGTCTGCTAGGGCTGTTAACCAATCCCTATTGCAGACGCTTGCTCAGGCACATTTGTGTTTGTTCAATACCCACAGAGCTCACCTGTAGTTTATACTGCAACTGCTGAGAAGATCTTGGTTATATTTTCTGGGAATAAGCGTATTATCCAGCATGATCAACAGTGTGTACAAGGCCAGTACACTCATAATCTTTGTCATGATGACTTGTGATTTCATGCTGTCTTAACCATCAATGTTTCCCAAATAGTTCTGTCTACCCAATTTCCCTCACAAAGCTTAGGTCATCAAAGCTTATGGTTATGAGGCACTTTCCAAATATACCATACAAAAGGATTAACTATACAAGCCAATAAAATCAAGAAGTCACTTCCCTGACAAATCAACCATGGTGAGATTCAAACCCAGGACTCATGGTCGGAAAGTTAATATTCTAACCATTTAGCCATGTGAATGGGTTTATATATATACAATAAATACATTACTAATGATTTTTCTTTAGAAAAGTATTGCAAATAATGTTACTGGAGAATGTTATATAAATTATTTTACTATAGAAATGCATTAAAGTTCAGGTCCCAATCTAACTATTACAACTCTGACCAGAAGAGCATGGTGTTAATAATAATAATAATAATAATAATAATAATAATAATAACATGGCAGTCCCTGCAGACTTTAATGTATCTTTGAAGATCTTTGAAAAACTATCAACGTACAAGGACCTTGAAATCAAAATCTCAAAAATGAGACACATGATGACATAAATAATTCTAGTTGTAGTTGGAGCCTCAGTTTGATTGGAAAAGGTTTGAATAGACTCATTGAAGTCATCCTTGGTAGCCCATGCCTTAAAGAAATACAAAAATTGTATTCACAAGTACAGCTCAGACCTTACAAAGAGCTACATCTATGTAAAATTGTATGTGATCTTAGATTTTTTTTTTTAAAACTGCTCAGTGGAAATGTCATGATGCCATTTCTGACCTTAGGTCTCTGGTTAGTTATCATTGACATTGATGTTGAGATGTTATCAGTCATGATGGTTGGTGTCTTGGGCGTGGCAGTGTCGAGTCTGGATAGCTGGCTGCTGTAGTGGGTTGAGCGTGCTGAGGTGACAGCATTGCCAACAATCAAGGCTTGTCGCTGGATGGTGATGATATTGAGATGATATTCTGGATTCAATGTGTGGAGAGTTAGGTGATTTATCAAGCCTGGGTGAGGTAACGGTCGTTGAGAGGAGTGGTCATGTTGTTAGTGTTTGCAGCATCCTATGTGTCAGCAGGTGGCTTGCAACTGCTCATGGTCATTATTGGTGCCACGCTTTTAAGCAGATATAGCAGTTCCCATGGGCATCTCCTTTTCCAGTTGGAACATTCACAATTGGCTAGTGTTGCTTTCATTGCCAGGGTTTAATTTGAGGACCAAATGTGATGCTCAGAGTCTATGTGCAGAAAATTAATTTTTTTTATTTTGTTCTCTGCCTTCATGGCATTCACATCCAGCTATTATGCAGAATGAATCAGAAAGAGATTTCATTGCAACAGAGTATAACAATTCTAACACATTCAACATAATGGATAATAACTATAGTGAATTTTATGTAGCGTTTTTTTGAGACTTAGCATGAGCAAAAACATTCATAGATTTGGATCAGAAAAAAAAATATCCCAGAGTGACATAAAAATCTGCCAAAATTTATCATCCTTTAGTAGTCAGTTGTGGTTAGTTTAAGTTGTAATGTATATAAGTGTAGGTATAAAAAAAGCAAATGTTGATAAGATAGCATGAGTCATAAAGCAATGCCTGGGAATCCCAAAACAGGCTTCCCCATCCACCCACAGTTGGGAGGTAATACACATTGGCCATTGTGTCACTTCCTAGCAAGGAAATATAATTCACATCACAGAATACCTAAATAATATGTAAGCAAAATAAGGCTTTTCCAGAATCATCACATAATATCAAATTACCTTAAGGAGGCTGGATAATGATTTTGCTAAATCTGTGGCTAAATAACTACAATAAAGATAATGATAATAAGTTAATATTAATAATTACAATATTCCAAGCAAAGAAAGAAAAAAGAAAAAAGTTCACATTTCAAATTATACATTCTTTAAAATTTATCTATACAACTACAAAAGGAAATTTATTAAATGTTGGTTTATATATAAAATAAAATAAATATTATCGCAATAAAAAGAAAAAATTTGAAAAATCAAGATCAAACATTTTTTTTAAATTTCATAAATTTTTGCTTTCATATTCTACTGACTATGAAGATTTGAAAGCCAAAAAGTATAAACAATTTTTGACACAGACACATATACTTGTGCTGGTGTTATGACACTTGTCAAGTTATGTCAAAACAAATTTGAACTTACATGTAAATGGCACCGTTTCATTTTTGCATAGCTTGTTGTTGCAGCAAAGGACTAAGAACTGGGAGGTTTTTCTATGTTAAATATAACAAATCATCAAAAATAAGATACAGTTCAAATTATGGCAAAATCATTTTTTGTTTTCTAAAAGCAGAAAATCTTTATGTAGTATGTTCTTTACTATCAAATTCTATGATATAATAATAATATAATTTACTGCACACTTTCAATACTCTTTAATAAAAAGAGATTTTAGGTGGTATAATTCCTTTATGGAAACTACACTTGGAAAATAAGTTTCTCAAATCTAATAGCTGTTATCATTCTTTCTAGTATCAGTGGAAGTTTCCTTCCTAACATTTTGTTTGAAGTAGTATGGAAAGTCAACATCTTCATTATGTCATTATTTTCTCTTCAAGTTACATGAACTATTCATTTTAGCTGTTGCTACTGTTGAAATTCCTCAAGTGAAGTGGTTTCTGTTATTTGGTAAAGATCTTCATAATTCTGTAGCAGCTTAAAGACAAATAATCTGTAGGCTTCATTCTATCAAAACCATTTTAATCATTTATCTGAGAAAATAGTTGTATGCATCTGACAGTTTAGATATTCCTGAATAATTTGAACACCATGCATGATATCCATATTAGAATCTAGTTCTGACAAGGCATTTAAGAGTATGACTCAAGATTTTAGGTTAACATTTTGGTTTTGTATTAATTTGCAGTGTTTTACCCTAAGCACAGTCAATTCTGTATTAAATTTACTTATTTTCTATACTAAATTTGTTGTAACTTTCTTTTTATCTGCTGTGTCCTTTCAGGGCATAGGCAATCATAGTTCCCCATTTCTCCCTATCCCTTTCAGTTCTCAATAAGTTTTGTTCCTCCGCAACCTCCCCAGATCACGTTCTGTCATCCACTTGCTCAAGCATTGCTTTCCATTGCTTCTCTTTCAACCTGTGAGTATCAGATTCTCTAGGCCCTCCATTCTCATTATGTGTCTCAGAAACTTCAGCTGTCTCTTCCTGGTGTTAAGTATAAGCCTCCTCCTAGTTTGCATCCTCTCCAAGACCTCATCATTGCTCATACACTTGGTCCATGATATCCTCATCATCCTTCTGCAGAAACACATCTTCATCACCTTGAGTCTTTTCTTGGAGATTGTCCATCATTCACTGCTGTAAAGGAGGACAGCTGTCATCTAACAGCTCAGTACTCTTTTCTTTGCTAACAAAGGGATCCTTCTGTCTTGTAATACTCTGCCCAGCTTTTGGAATATGTCTTTGGTCATCCCAATACGTCAATGGATCTCAGTGTCACACTTGCCATCCTCTATCAAAACACTTCCTAGATATTTAAACTTCCGCACCTGCTTGATTTTAGTGTCCCCGACCTGCAAGTCACATTTTGGGTTCATCCTTTTACTGATGACCATGTATTCTGTCTTCTTGTAGTTTATGCTTAGTCCCTTCTTCTCACTCTCTTTCGCTACCTTCTGTAGAAGGTTTTGTAATTTCTTTTCTGTGTCTGCTATCAGTACTGTCTCATCTGCATATCTTATGTTGTTAAAATTGTGGCCACCAATGCTGAATCCTGGTAGCATTTCCAATTCTCTCAGAATTGCCTCACTGTATAGGATGAATAGGTCTTGTAAGAAGACACATTTGTTATTTGCTCCATGAAGTGTTTAATATACAACATTGGTGATATACCAGAAAAACTAAGTAAATCCATTTTCATAGCACAGCCTAGGAAGCCAGCTGCAAAAGAATGAACTCCACTGGACAATTAGCTTAATGAGCCATATAACAAAACTTATCACCCGAATTCTGATAAATTGAGTGCTCAGCAGAATTAGACTCAAATTAAGACAAGAACAGAGTGTGTTCGGTAAAGACACTGGAACATGAAATGTGATATTTATGCTCAGAATGATATCAGAAAGGACAATACAAATGCAGAAGAATGTGTACCTGTCTTTTATAGATTATGCAAAATTTTTTGATAAAGTACATCACAAAAAAAGTATTAGAACTGCTAGGTAACCTCGATATATTTGGGAAGAATATAATCCAGAATCTAGACTGGCAGAAAACAGCTTGCATCCAGACAGAAATTGAATTCAATAAATATAGAAAAATAGAAAGCCATGTAAGACGAGGCTGGCATCCCGTTCCCACCCCTTCACCGTTGAAACTGTTAGATGTAGACGTCTCTTCTACTCCAATAGCTTCATGTCTCACACATCTCGCCTGTGGAACTCCCTTCCTTATTCCTGTTTCCCTGACAAATACAATCTCCAACTATTTAAGTGTAACGTCAATTGACATCAGTTGCCTTGATCTACCCACTTCCCTTCTCCACATCCTTTCACCTTTCATTCCTATCTGCTCTTGCTCCAAATCTTCTGTAACCCCCTTGCCTTGATTGATCCACTATCTTTCTCCACATCCTCTCCTTTACCACTCCTATCTGCTCTTCCTCCAAACCTTCTGTAACCCCTTGCGTGCTAATGGCTTCCAGCCTTGCTTGGGGTGAAAAGCTTAAAAAAAAAAAAAAGACAAGGATGTGTTTTCTCACCGAACTTATCCAATCTATACAATACCAGTATTCATTATTGGCAGCCACAATCTTAACAACATGAGATATGCAGATGAAACAGTAGATAGCAGACACTAAAAGAAAACTACAAGAACTCCTACAGAAGGTAGTGAAGGAAAGCAAGAAGAAAGGACTAAACATCAATTGCAAGAAGACAGGATGCATAGTATTGGCAAAAAGAACAGCTCAACATGCAATTTACAAATTAGAGATTCCAAAATCAAGCAAAGACAATAATTTAAATATCTGGGAAATGTTTTAACAGTGGGCAGAAAGTGTGTCAATGAAATCCAAAGGCACATTGGGATAGTGAATATTGCCTTCCAAAAGCTAAGCAAAGTATTATGAAACAAAAAACATTTTGTTAGAAACAAAAAAAAAGAATACTGAACTGTTATGTAATATCAGTCTTCATATATAGCAGAGAATGCTAGACAATCTCCTCACAGATAAAAAAAGAAACTTGAAGCAACAGAAATATGGTTCTACAGAAGGATGCTGAGAATACCATGGACCAAACATGTGAGCAATGACAAAGGACTAGAGAAAATAGAAACAAAAATGACACATACTTAACATCAGGAAAAGACAGTTGAAATTTTTAGGGCACATAATGAGGAAAGCAGATTTGGAAAATCTGATACTTACCCTAGACAAACTGAAAGCAAGAGGGACAGAGAAAATCATACACATAACCTATCTAGCAAGCTTGAGTAAATGGATGGCTGAACAAGGTTTAGGAGAGAAAAAAAAAGACAAAATTTATTAAGAGCTACAAAGGACAGGAAGTCGTAGAGAGCCATGATCACCTATGTCCTGAAGGGATATGCTACAAAAAAAAGAAAAATCCCACCTCCTAAATTTTTATGATAGCTTCAGGGTATGTTTTCTTTCCAATTCCAGATCATAGTTTCTTTATCTTATCTTGAGTCCTATCTCTTGGAACATTTGTTTATTTTGTCCAAGTTCATTCTTATCCCAACTATGTATATCTATGTCTTCAGCATAGTCCCTCTCATCCTCTATACATTGGCCTTGGGAGAAAAACCAAGAATGCTGTTTTTCATTAGTAGACTCATTTGAGATGTGGTACAGAATGTGTAAATGATCAGTGCCTGTCTCTATATATCTGTACTTGTATATGTGCAGTACATAATCTAGGAAGTGATTAAATAGATTGAGGCTCTTATTTCCTCCTTGTACTCCTGATGATGTTTGAAATGTTTTTTTAATAATGGAATTGTAAGCTTTGATATGCTCTATATACTTAGATTTGATTAAACTCAGTTTTAATAAAACTAAAACTTAGAACTTCCTTGAAAAAAAAACCCTATTTTCTGCCTATAATTTCATGATCAAATCAATTAATTTCATTTTAAACTTTGTTAATTATTTTTCAAATATCTCTTCCAGCCTCATTCCCTTCATATTCCATTGATAAGGTGTAAATTATACCCAAACAGCATCTTCTCATGAACCACTGCTTTGTGGAACCAACTCCACAGAGGAGGCTTCCCCAATCACTACAATCTTAATGTTCAAGTCTATGGCTAATTATCATCTTCCCTACATTCCATAGACTGTGCTTCTTACTCTGTAACCCTCTACCTCCAGTGGCTCTTGGGCCTTGTACAGAGTGTGAACATCATTAGAAAAAAAGAAAAATCATCATTACTATTCTTGACTAGTATTTACATTCATTTTAATTTTTTAGTTACTTTTAATTGTAAATTTACTATGTCTCTCAACTCAGTGAGTGAACAGCATGGGTTAGAAATCAAGCTACTTATGAGATCATTTTATCCTATTTTGGCAAACATTGATAAACATGCCTGCAATAAGTCAGAGTGTCAAAAAGATGGTTTTCCCCATGAACTTTAGTAACTTTCACTCATCAGCTATGTTTATTGTTTTAAAAAGCGATGATTAGAATTGTAATAAAACCTCAAATTATGAAAGTGAATTTATACATTTTCTTTGTTCTTGAGAATTGACAACAAAAATAATAAACACCATTTATTAACATTATTTACATTAGTTGGACTATTGTCCTCATCTTTGTCACCATATTTGTCACAACGTTTCGGCCGTTGTACGCTCCGGCCTTCTTCAGGTGGTTGGAATTTTGAACTGAACCCTTTATTTCGATCACTAGGGGTAGACTGTTCTAGTTCCACGAGCCATGTTTGATGGATGTCAGTTATCAGTTATCTCCTGCTATAAAGGGTTCAGTTCGAAATTCCAACCACCTGAAGAAGGCCGGAGCGTACAATGGCCGAAACGTTGTGACAAATATGGTGACAAAGATGAGGACAATAGTCCGACTAATGTAAATAATGTACATAATACCTCATCTCAGAAATATAGACAGACCATTTATTAAATTGTTTATTCACACTATGTATTATATTGTTTATTGGAATGATTGACAAAACTTTGATTAGTTGCCAATTGATTCAAACTTTATAAAATCGTAAATAAGGATTTCCTTATCGTTGGTTCACATATTTTAATAATTCAGTAAATTTTTATTAATTTATTAATAAAAATTGTTTTCACATTTATTTCCTTATAAATTGGTAAATGATAAATATTGCATTGCATTAGTTCTAATTGCATTAGTTTTTTAGAAATAAACAATCTAACAAATAAATAGTGTTTATTGTTTTTGTTGTCAATTTTCAAGAACAGAAAAAAATGTATAAATTCACTTTCATCATATGTTTAGGTTTTATTCCAATTCTAATCATTGTTTTTAAACAATAAACATTGCTAAAGAGTGAAGGTAATTAAAAAAGCAGTGTCATGGGAAAAACCTGTCCTTTTGACACTATGTTCTTATTGTCTGCTTATTTATCCATGTTTTCCCATTTTTCTATGCATGTCATCTATTCACTGCTATAGACTAAGTAATGTTACAATAAAAAGCAGATAGAAAAATCAACTGATTTGAAATTAAATAACAGTTGTTAGAAGTTTAATGTTACAGAATTGATCAGAAACAGCTTCAAAGACACCATTCTTTTTCTGTCATGTACTGTGTTCCTTCAGGACATCAGCAATCATGGCTCTCCACAACATCTTATTCTTTATAGCACTAAGTAATGTCTGTCCCATCACTATTCCTCTCAGTCCTTATTCTGCCATTCATTTAAACAAACTTATTAGATAGGTTACTTGCCGTCCCTCATCTTGCCTTTTATATATCCTGTGTGTGTCAAATTTTCCAAGCCTTCTTTACTCATTACATGTCTCGTAAATTTCATCTGCCTTTTTCTGATTCAAACTATAAGTGTCCTCTTTGTCCCAGTTTTCCTTAAAACTTCCTTGTTACTCACATGTTCTGTCCATAGTATTCTCAATATTTTTCTCTAAAACTGCATTTCTGTTGCCTCCTCTTCATCTGAGGAAATTGTTCAGCATTCACTATCATATAAAATGGCTAATATTACATAGCACTTTAGTACTCTTTTCTTTGTTTCTAATGAAATTTCCGTTTCTTAATACTTTCTTTAGCTTTTGGAAGGCATCTTTTGAATGTGCCTTTGAATTTCTGTCACAATTTCTATCATCAGCTTTTTTTTTAAGGCAATTCACCCCAAGCAAGGCAGGAGTGCCAGTGCCACTAGCATGAAAAGGGTTATAAAGGATTGAGAACAAGAGTAAAGGGGCATGTGTGAGGAAAAGATACAAAGAAGGATAGGGAACAAGCTCAGGGTGTCAGATGTTGACTGATATTACACTCAAATATTTGAAGATTATAGTCATCAAGGAAGCAAGTAAGGGAAGGGAGTTCCACAGATAGGAAGTGCAGGAGAAGAAGCTGTTTGAAAAGGTTACCACAAAAATAAAGAGACAGAGGGAAGCCAAGGCACATCTGTGGGATAGCAATTGTAGACTAGATGCCAGATCAGGACCTATTATCTTGCATATTGTCTCTGGGTTTTATCAAGGACCTCAAGACATACAACAGGAGCACCAGACCATATATGACACCAATATTCCCTGCAAGGATGGATGGTTGATTTATAGATTTGAAGGATGGACTCAGATAAGAAAAACTTTCTGGCACATCACAGAGAGCTATAAAACTTTTAGTTTTTGAAAGGCATTTTTCGCTATCCCAATACACGTTTGGGTTTCAGTATTACATTTTCTAGTGTATGTTATGACACTCTGCAGATATTTCAATTTCTATACTTGCTTGATTCTGACATCTTCAATGTGTAGTTCACATCTTGGACTGCCCCTTTTGCTAACAACCATGCAATCTTTTTTCTTACAAATGATTGTAATTCCTTTCTTTCAGGCTTACAGTCATATCACATTGAAATACTGGTTCTTGTCCAATCACTGTACTGGAACACACTGTGCCTGGTACCTAGACAGGTGACTGTTTGGGAATACCATATGCTGTAAGCTTAGATGTGCAGATGGTGCAATGGATAATGGCTTGGAATGAGAAATCTGAGTGTTGAGTTCAAATCCCAGTCTGACTCATTACATTCACTTATGTGCTAATACTCTCGTGAAAAGTATGAATCCATTTCTTCTCCTCCTAGCTATGGATTAAACAGTAAAACCCATTATCACGAAAAATTGTTAATACAATATTCACTCACAAAAAACAATAACCTGCAAAAGTTTGATAAGCTGTAAAAAATAAATCAATCAATTAAAATCTTTCTTTCCTGCTTTCCTTCCTCCTTGTTTAGGAATCCCTCCAGTTTTCTATGTCTGCCATCAGTACATTGTCATTTCTGCATCTTATGTTGTTAAGATTGTACCCACAAATAATAAATCCTAGTAGCACTTCAAGTTCTCTTCTGATCCCCTTCATGTAAAGGTTAAACAGTGGGAAACTGGGTCTAAAAATATTGTTTACCAGGAAACAAAGGGGGTCAACTACAAGGCTATCTTTTAATTTTCATAATGAATAAATAAAATATTGAAAAAATACAAAATGAAAGGGTAAAATTAAAATTTTTCTGGAAAAAATGTGTATTTCTTAATAATCTCAGTGTACATGAACCATATATATTACTGGCAGTAGATACTAAATGCAAATGCAGAATGTTATAATTGAATTTTTTATTCATTTTTTTTTTTAATTTTAAGTAATTAGTTGATATTTTTAAATAGTTTACAGTACAATTTGCACATTAACAGATAGTTGAAAACATCAATAAAGTACAGGGTGCAGTCTACTATATTAAAAGAAATTATTTGTCTTTACAAGATGATTGTATAAATCTACCAATAATTGCTTCTGTATCCAATTCATTGAAAAAAATCCTTTTCAATGGATAATAAAATGTATGATTCTCAAATTTCTTAACTTTGTCTTCATGATCTTTAGCTCTGAAAATGTCCTTTCACGTTGGATTTGAGTAACTGATAATGTGCAGATGACTTTATAAAGTTCTTATTCCTTTTTATTACTAAAACAGTTGTCTGTGTTTGTTTCTTTATTGCATTTTTATTTGATATAGGGGGCCCACTTGATCAGGCACCCACTTGACATTGGGCAAGCTGACACCTTGGCTAGTCCACTACTGTAAATAAATCTGTGCAACTTTGTCTTATGTCCTTTCTATTTTTTGTGTACTTGTTCAATGTACTGTTTATTTGCATGCAGACTGTTTCCATTAGAATAATCTGAAACATTTACATTAGATTTTTAATTCCGTATTTTCCTTTGCATTCATGGGTGCATAAATTGCTGACCCAAATGGATGTGTTTCATATTGTTCCAGAGTAAATGATCAAATTTCTCAAATTAAAATTTTTAAATTCCATCATTTGATAGGCAAGAATCTACTTATTAAATAAATAAAGCTTTTGTTTCAACTATAAGAATGCAATGGAAATAATTTTAAATATCAAATTTCAAATGAAATTTCTTTTGAAGAAAAAATATTCCAGATATTTTTGTTTTTTTATACAAATGTTGTGTAATTTATTGATCATACAAAAGAATTTGTTACATGGATGAATAAGAGTAGATCATGAATAACAAAATGACATGCTTGTGAGATTAACAAATGTGTCATTGCTTACAGGAATAAAAATATTATTCCGTTGAGCTGCTGGATATTATTGTTAAAAGGTCTTCAAATCTAATAAAAAATACAGATTTTTAGATACTACCAATCAAAATATTATATTATGTTTTGTTTTTAATTATTTCACCTCCAAGCAAGGCAATAAACCTACTAATATATAAGGGGTTTAATAGGTATGAATGAATATGAGGAAATAAAACATTATTAAGGAGAAAGTACAATAAAAATACAGGAATTAAAACAGAAGGTAACAATTTACATTGCATTTAAATTTTTGGAGATCAAAGTTGATTGGAAAGCAAAAAGCAAGAAGTGATTAATGCAAGCAAAGAAATTCTTAGCATAGAATTTATGGTTAGATCTATCTATTTTAACTGAAAAATGATGAGACCTTGCTGCTAATCTTATATTTTCTATAAAAATACCTCTTCTAGAATCAATTATCAATTAAAGTATTAAATTAAATAAAAAAAAATAACCTTTTATAGATTTTGTCATTAATTAAAGCATTTTTGTAAAAAGAAAATTTCATGGTATTTCTGTAGATATACAGAAATAACCAATGTCGAAAATCATAATTCTGAGGCATACATCTATAATGTACCTATAATCTTCTTCTATGTGTTGCGTACCTTCATTATATGTGGTCAATCAAGGTTCTCCACAACTTTCTATCCCTTGTAACTCTTAGTAATGTTATAGACAAGCATATGGTTGCAAGACAGAAATACGACAACAGCAGAAATAGATTTATGTGATTTATTTCAATAGGAATGTGTGGTTTTGGGACAGTTACCTTGTGGTATAGTTCATAAGCCGGCTGCCGATCCGTGTTGATCTCTCATAGTAGTTCCCACTGGTTGGCGTGGCGATCCTGCTGCTGACTGCTGCTGATTGCTGCTGACTGCTGCTGATTGCTGCTGACTGCTGCTGACTGCCCAGACTGACCATGACAGATCTCTTCCCCGGCCTTCCGTTGACTGCCCTGTACTTCCCCGTGTGACCCTTTTTATGGCGGTTTTTATGGCTTAACGGGCTTGAAAAGCGACGCAAGTATAATTAGGAGGGAAGCATTTTTATTGGTCGAAAAATAGAAGCACTTTGAAATATTATTTTATTTTTCAACCGGAACTTGTGTGTCGGGCCTATGCGTAAACGACGATAATGGTCATTTTGTGACAGGGCCTTGTCCCGTTCACATCCGACTCTCACTCTTGAGTATGTTAGTTTATTTGCCTGCAAATCAGCCGAGATATGTCTTATTTTATTTCATAACAGTAACATTTGTCTTTTTGCCATCCATCACCCACTGTATCCCATTTCAACATCTATTTGAACAAACTGATCAGGTAGGTGGCTTGCTGCCTCCTCCTGTCCCTTTTGCCTTCAGTATGTCCTGTGCATGTTAAATTCTCAAAGCCCTTCTTCCTTATTATGTGACCAAGAAATTTCAGATGTCTCTTTCTGATTTTAAGTATAAGTGTCCTTTTTGTTTCCATTTTCCTTAAGATTTCTTCATTGTTTATGCACTCTTTCATGTTATTCTCAGAATCCTTCTGTATAACCACACCCTCCCAAAATTAAAAATATTATATATTACCCTACTTGTGTACAGTTTTACTTTGCACAGTTTTATTTAACTGTGATCAACCATAGAAATCAACAGTTAATATGTTTTATTTAGTAACAGTCCCAAAGCACGAAAATAATGATGCTGGCAATTTGTATATGCTAAGGTGAAATCATAAGGTGTCTCTTTTAAAAGAAAATAGTGGGTATTCTTGGCTTAAATAGAAAAGAAAAGAAACTCATTGAGATTGCTAAGAAGATCAAAATAAATTTTCTATCCATCACATAACTTTTGTATATTGTTATGATTTTCTATATAGGAATCTTGAATGCTCAGACGGATGTAATTCACACTGTTTAAAAAAATAGAGCATCTACACAAACATGTTTATTCTATACCTTTTCTTTATAATTGTTAGTTCATCTCCTTTTTTGTATCAAATTAAAGGTAAATCTTCATCTCATTTTCAGAATGGCTTGAAAGCAAGAAATTCATATAATCTTTTCTGAAATGAATCCAAGGCAAATCCTTATCCAATCCTTTACAATGGGTTTATAAGATTTATGTTTTTAGGCTTGTCCATGTTTTCTGTGTTGACTATATGTGCTTAAAATAGAATATAGAATACTGACAAAGATTTTAAGAAATTTGACTAATAGAAAACATTTCATTGAAACTAGATTTGATTATGCATTTTGAATTTCTAGGCTTTGTCACCTCCAAAAACGAAAGAAAGAAATGTGTGTGCATATGCTTAAATCAGGACTAGTTTTAAGCTTATTTGACCAATTTTATCATTGGCCCCTCAACTTAAGGGGGTCCCATGCCAGCCATGACAGAGTTACCATTTTAAGCCTTTTCTGTATTCTAAAAGGAATAAACCACTAATGAAAATGTGAAATGAAAAATGAGAAATTCTTATTCCTCACATTATTTATTTATTATGCATACTATATTAACAGAAAATTGTGGTCATGTCACTTCTATCAACAATCAAAAGGTTATGTCTTTCAACCAAAAGATAGAGTTTGTCTGTGTTTAGGTTACCCTATGATTAAAACACTTTTTTATTAAGTGTCATACTTCAGGTGCCCAAAAAAGTTTTTGCCGATTTTTATAAAAGAAATTAAAGATGCATATTTAAAGTCTTAAATGTATTTATTCATCAAAATATGACCCATCACATTCTATGACCTTCTCCCAACGGTTCAACAACTGAATAATGCCATTTTTGTAAAAGTCCTTGGTTTTATTTTGGAAAAAGTTATGACCTTCCGTTTTCAAGTCATCTTTATTATTAAATGCCCTGTTCTTCATATGATTATCTAAGCCTAAAAACAAGTGAAAATCTGTTGGGGAAATGTCTGGTGAATATGGTGGATGAAGCATAATCTCCCACTTTAGCTCTGCTATCTTGGCAAGGGTGATTTTTACAATGTGCGGGCGAGCATTGTCCTGGAGAAACAAAACTTGTTTTCTGTTTACTAATGCAGGCTGTTTCTTCAACAAATTTTCCTGAACTCGTTCAAGTTGCTCACAATATTTGTTAGCAGTAAAGGTTTCAACCATTTTTAAAAACTCATAGTGAATTATCCCTTGACATGTCCACCAAACACACAGCAAAAGTTTTTTTTTGAATAGTGGTGCCTTTGAAGTTTGTGGCAAAGGATCACCCGGCGATAACCAATGATGTTTCCTCTTAGAGATTGTATACATGATCCACTTTTCATCACATGTCATAATTCGATCAAAAATGGGTTCTTTTGTTAGTCTACTGCGATGAAAAGAGCATGTGATAAGCCTCTGTAGTTTGTTTGCTGGTGTTAAGTCATATGGCACCCATTTGCTTAATTTCCATTTATCCCCCAGCTGGTGCAAATGCATTCTTATAGATTTATCGCTTACATTAAACCTTGATGATCGTTCATGACATGTTAAACCTGAATCTGATTCTATGGCTGCCTCTAAATCCTCATTGTTTAGGGATACTGGTCCTCCAGATCGAAGATCATCTTCGAGGGTTTCATTGCCACACTGAAACTCCTGAAACCAATTACATGCAGTTCGTTCACTTACTGCACCTTCGCCAAATGCTGCACATAGTTCACGAGAAGCACATGGTGCACTTCTACCAAGTTTAAACTCATACAACAGACAAACATGAATTACCAATTTTTTATCAGTCATTTTGAGGGCTCTGAAATGAGAAATAAAATGATATTGGTTATGTAATAAAATAATAATTGAATCATTCAACAATGTACTTGTCAATACAAGTTGCTTCCTGTATACTTATGCTTGTTAGTAACTAAACAGCTGGGCCAGAAATAAGTTAACAAAATAAATTAACAAAAACTTTTTTGGGTACCTGATATATTGTGTAAAGACTCTGTTTTCTTCTTTTACTCTTTAGATATAGTGTGTTTTGTTACATATTTAAGGGTATATTGTGCTGCAACAACATAAAAACCTTATTTCTTCCAAACCTTCTTTCAGTTAGTTAGCTACTTGGTACTGGTATGTGTGTGTGCATGTGAGGAGTGTGGCATTGTTGGATTTCAGGAAAAGGGCTCACCACTGATAAATAAACAACCCTGAAAAATAGAAATAATGTCCTTATGGTCCCCAGTTGTTAGGTGTACATACACACTATATTGCTGGTAAAAGCTCAAAGAAATCCTGCAGTGAAAAATGCAATTCTTGTCAATCCAGAAAATTAATTTTATCTGAATTTCTACAAAATTTATATATCTTATCATTTGTAATTTTTTTTTTTTTTTTTTCCAAATTTTAACTAACTAAATAAAATTTTTAATCATCTGTTTTCATACATGAGTAAGTAGGAAAACATTGCAGGTGTGATATTTACTATGATGTTCTGTGCACTTATAAAATTTATACCAATACAGAATAAAAACTTATCCTATACTTATGAAATTTCAACAGTAGTTTCCTTATAAGATTTTGTATAATCATTGCAATTTTCAAGTATTTTGGCATAATACTTTAGGATTTATTACAGTAAATACATATAAAATCTTCACAGGGCAATTTTTCAAAACTTCGAAATTTTTGGAAAATAGTTCTTATAATTTATTTTAATATTATTTTTTCTTCTTTCATCCTTCAAACTTGCTTCCTTCTTTCCCCTTCTTCCTTCTTTTGTGTTAATATAATTTTTTTAATTTCAGAATATTGTCATTGCTTGTCATTTCTAAAAAAAGATGATGTAAAAAGGTCTTACATTATGGCAAGCACAAGCAGAGATCAAGACAAAGGGTATAAATATTTATGTACCAATCAGAAACAAGAACTGGCCAAGGCTAAGGTAGCTGAAAATGAAAAACATAGAGGTGCTACCAAAACATTCCTTGTTATTCCATCTTTGAAGCTCCCATGTATTGAGGATGAAGAAAACCAAAACTATTCAGAAAATGACGATATAGACTTGATTCTAGTTCCAGTTGATGAATACAATGATGACATTGATAACTAATTAGAAAAGGATGACACAGCTTTGAATGAAATTGAAGACAATCTCAATGCACCAGAAGAGAAGGCAAAAGCAGAAAGCTTACTTATGACCCGATAAAAAACAAGCCCAAACCAAACCTCATGCAATTATAGATCATCGATGAGTACATTTATAATTAACATGTATGATGACCCAATCTGTTGGCCAACAGATATAAATAAAAATGTGAAAGATTATTTAACAATGAAAGTTCCACTAAATATTCCAGTGAATAGCTTTCCAAGAAATGAAAAGGGATTTTGTTTTCCAAAGTAAGAGGAAACTTCCAAATGGGGAGAGTGTTGACATTCGAGGCCAAGGCTATGACAATAGTAGCAATGTGAAAGGCCACACATCTGAAGTACAAGCATGACTGTTGAAGGATAATCCAAGAGCATTTTTTGTACCCTGTGCATATCACAATTATAACCGTTTACTCGGAGATGTAGCCTAGTGCTGTCCAGATGCTATAAAATTTTTGGGGATTCTGCAAATGATCTACATATTGCTTTCAGCATCAACAAAAAGGTCGGTAGTTTTTAAAAACATGTATCCAGGTTATCAGTTAAACCCTTGAGCAATACAATGTGGAAGTGTCGGATTGATAGTGTTAAAGCTATTCATTATCATATTAGAGAAGTATATGAGGCAATTGTTGAAATATCAGATGTATTGAGGTTAAGCCCAAAATAAAAGCAGAAGCTGTATCTTTAGCAAATCAAGTAAAAGGCTACAAATGTTTTGTTTCTTTGATATTTTGGTATGAAATACTTTTTGATGTTAACTATGTAAGCAAGGAAGTACAAAAGATGAAACAAAGGACATTGATGAAAGCATGGAAAAAAAGTTGAAAAACTATTATCATGGCTATGAATTTATAGAAAGGATGGTTTTAATGATGTTCTACTAGGTGCAAATGAATTGGCTGAAGCTACTGAATTAATATTGGAGTTTAGACAATTTTTAAAAAAAACTACATAGAAGGAAGAAAATGTTTTAATATGAGACAAAAGATCAATATTTAGATGACCCATAAGAAACACACAGAGTTCAGTTCTAGACCAAGCTATTCAGTCCATGGTGTGTAGATTTAATCAACTTAATAATATTATTAGAATTTCTAAATAACTTTCAAAGTATGCAGAAAGCAGAAGTAAGGAAACACATAGCAGACTGTGAAGTAGCTTTTTAATAAATACTACAATAAAAGAGAGCACTGATGGAGAGATAGTTACTGAAAAAACTAAAGAAGTTGATGGCTATCTGTTGGTTAAAGAACTTGAAGCTAGGAAAACTTTTATTTCTTCCAGTATCATTAAGCCTCATCCTCTGTTTGAATTCTTGGTAGTAAACAATCAATTTACAGCATTTTCTAATGATTTCATTGCTTTGAAGATTTACTTAACAATGCCTGTAACAGTCACATCAAGTGAAAGAAGTTTTTCAAAACTAAAACTGATTAAAACATCCATATGGTCAACAATTTCAACAAGAGAAACTAAACAATTCGGCAATGTTATCTATAGAAAATGAAACTGCTAAAACCTGTGTATAAGCAGTACATCTGTAATTACCTTACTATGTATCAAAAAAAATAAAACTTTCATATTATCTTTCAAAATTTGAGTATATCAAGCATTTAATTTTTTTTGGTTAAAGAGGAGTACACTACACTAAATATAAACATACATAAATTTTTACTTTTGTAGAGTAGGGTCCCCACTATCAGTTTTCTAATTGGGCCCCACAATTCATAGCACCGGCCATGGCTTAAATAATAAATCATGGTATTTTTTCATGAGCTGGCATTTCTCATAATTAAAGAAAAGAATGAAAAGAATGAAAATGAATTACTTTTAAAAATGTCACTAATATTTATTCTGTATCTTTTCTTTATACAAATATATTAATAACTTTTGACATGAACTAGGAATTATAAAGAAAAGATACAGTATAAACATGTGTATCCACTAAAGAGGATAATGTATAAAGTAATAGTTGTTATTGTTATTACCATTATCTCTTACCTCTCGTCTGCAGTCGCTCTCTCACAGACACGATGTTGCCTTGCTCTGCCTTTTTTACAAGTACTTTCATGGTAATTGCTCTGAGGAGCTGCTTTCGCTTGTCCCTAGGCCTCGTGAATTTAAACGTCCTACAAGGCTGGCATCCCATTCCCACCCCTTCACCATTGAAACTGTTAGATGTAGACGTCTCTTTTACTCTAATAGCTTCATGTCTCGCACATCTCGCCTATGGAACTCCCTTCCCTATTACTGTTTCCCTGACAAATACAATCTCCAACGGTTTAAGTGTAGCGTCAATCGACATCTCCAGTTGCCTTGATCTATCCACTTCCCTTCTCCACATCCTTTCACCTTTCATTCCTATCTGCTCTCGCTCCAAATCTTCTGTAACCCCCTTGCCTTGATCGACCCACTGTCTTTCTCTTTCTCCACATCCTCTCCTTTACCACTCCTATCTGCCCTTCCTCCAACCCTTCTATAACCCCATGCATGATAGTGGCGTGGCCTCCAGCCTTGCTTGGGGTGATACGCTTAAAAAAAAAAAAAAAAAAAACCTGGCCCAATATATAAATAAATTTTAATCATAGAAACTAGATGTATCATTACCTATCAGACCCAGAACTGTCACCAATTGTGATTAATGGATATCCTCTCAGGGAGGCACTGCGCCTGGAGCACCTATTGGGACTTAAACTCAACCCAGACCTCAAGTGGAACTCATACATACGAGCCATTGCTAAAAATGTTGAAAAAAATGGTTGGTTCCTTGTACTGCTCCAGTAAGTAGCTGACTCCACCTGCTATCCTCTACCTTTACAAAAGCTAAATCAGGTTGAAAATGGAGTACTGCTGCCATATATGGGCAGGAGCTACACAGTTTTCACATCCCAGTCTTGATAGTCCAAAAGCATCTCTTCATCCTTGTGAGTAACAAATTATTTTCCACCTTACAACTTTTTCATTGCAAGCCTCTTGCTGCTCTAATATGCTAGTTCAGATGAACTACATTCCTTAGTTCTATGAGCTTTTACCTTCACAGCTAACACCTGCTATGCCACACACATTGTAGCAAACCATTCTAATTCCCTTCATATTCCATCAGTGAGATGTAAGTTCCACTTCAGCAGCTTCTTTCCAAAACTGCTGCTATGTGAAACTGACTCCCAAGAGGATGCTTTTCCGATCTTAACCTGTTCAAGTCTAGGGATAACCATTATCTTCCTCACCTATCCACATAAACTGTGTCTCTTACTCTGTAACCCTCAAGGCTCCTGGGCCTTGTACAGAATAAACATCACTGTAAAATAAATGTATTTATAAGAAGAAAAAAACATTGTGAATATAGGTTTCAGTAATATCAATAGTTTCAATTATCAGCTGATAAGGCCTTGAAGCATATTCCCCATAGATAAGGGGGGATTACTGTATTTTAAATAGTTTCTTTTGATTTTAAAACATTATTTAATGAAAAAATTGAATGCTTAAAAATTGCTTGAATTTGGTTCTAAATGCATACATAAATTTGACCTAATCTATGACCTCAATTTATGAAACTGATTTTCTGTTGCTATAGTGTTTATGAAAATATGAGATGAGTTAATAGAGAACAGCAGAGAAAACAAAACTAGTGAACTAAGTTCAAATTTTGGCTGTGGCAGCTTAGATCCCTTGTAAAAGTTATTCTTCACAAGATGTTTCATCACTGGCGGACAAAGAAAACATGTGAATATTATCAGCAATAATTTTCCTGACTACTTTTTGGATTTTCAGACAGTAACAGGAAAAATCTGAGTCAACATTGACAGGGGACTATAAATAACAAATTTTATGTCAAACTTACCATTTATTGTTTAAAATATTATGACTACATCAAAGGAGATTCAGGGAGAAAAGATGGAATTTTAATGTATACATACAGAAACATATTACAAACATAAAAATGTGTAGGGATTACTCTATCTTGTCTACCAGGATAATTACTAGGCATTTTATTTAGGACTATAAAAGGAATGTCATAAATCTCTCTTGTTCTCTTTTTGCTTTTGAAAGTGTTCATTTCTTTAGAAAAATGTTGAACTTACTCTGAAAGTCTTCATCCTCATCAGCCACAAGTTGTAACAAGTTTCCTATTACAAAATGGAAACCAACAGTAACCTTGTTCATTATAATCCTTTAGTATCTATAGTGCATTGAAAATGTTTATAAGCATAAATATTTCCTCATTGAAAATAGTCAACATTAAATGCACATCATATTTTAAAAAGGTGGTTTAAATTTTTCAGTATCTTTTTTTTCTTGGCAATCTTGGAAACAATTTAACAATCCAAAAATAACAACAAAAAAAGGTTAGTGATATTGTGCTGAAAGTGCTATTATTCACCTTAAAAATGAAGTCTTATATTGGAAATATTATCTAAAGCTAAGTTGAGATGAAGTTAATGTCTATTATATATTTTTGCATTCTTGAATTATATTATATATATTATATTATTTTGGAGAAAAAATAATAGGCAGATATAAGAGAAACCAATATATTTAATAACAAAAAATAACTAAGAATATATTTAATAACAAAAACAATCAAGTTATCAGGATATAATGTATTTAGTAAGAAAAAAATAACTAAGTTATCAGGATAGAAAAGAATATAAAAAATTTACAGTGAACAGTTTTAATGAAAAAAAAATCTACTCAAATAGTAGCCTGTAATAATTTGAAAATTTTAAAAACATGTTATTGTTTTATAGAGAAGCAGAGGGGAATAGTAAGCAACCTACCTCACAAGTTTATGTAAATGGATGGCAAAACATGGGGAAGGGAAATACTAAAAACAAACTTTGATAAAAGATAAGTTGTTGAGACCCATAATTGCCTATGTCCTGAAGGGACATGACATATAAAAGAAGAATTATTTTATAACACATAAACAAGTAGAAGATAAAAGACATTTATAATGATCAGATACAGAATTTTTTCATGCACCAAGAATAAAATAACCAGGAAAAATTATATTTTTACACAGGTAGCTGATACTGACTTTTATTAAAGGTGAAAAAACTAATTAAGAAAAAAGTTTGAAAAATAGTTCTTTTAAAAATTCATGATAAGTAGATTGGCTCCTTCTCACCATTATGAAATGTAGCATGAGTGATTTAAGAAGCATGTAAGTTTTTAGGTATATGTGATATACTTCTTTTAACACGGTATGTCATCACTTTGTTATACCAGATGTAAAAGTGAACTCTGAACAATACTATTTGCTTGTTTATATACAAAGAGTTTAGAGACATTTGTAAGCAATCCTGGCTCCTAAAGAATTGGGACAAAAAGCTTTAGAATATGTATTTTTCTAAATTTTAATGTATCTTGTATTTACGTATTTTAGTAGCTAACTGTAATTTAGTGTGAAAATACCTTACTACAGACTCTGTATACTATGTGAATTTTACTGCTTGAATAATCATTGAACAATTGTCCCATCAGTGATAAACAACAATGCACAAACTCAAGCTGAAACTGCTAAACTAAAACTGAAAATTATTCCTGTAATTCTTTTAAAATGTTTGTTTTTAAAATCTGGTGGCCATTTTAATGATAAATACAGGTGCAAGGTCAGTTTAAATGATAACATTATAAAGTTCTTCTAATTCTAGATTACAAATATATACATAGATATTTTTCTACCCAAGGCCTAAGGGCCACTCATGATAAAGGGTTACTGTGTGGTGTTGCATTAGCATAAGAAAAGGGAAGAAATGAAGTTCCTGGGACTATGCAGGAAAAACAACATCCAACCCTAGACTTGAAGTTGACAAGATTTAATTAGTGAATAACATTTCAGAGTTCAGTTGGAGACATTAGAAGCATGGTGTGAAAGTAGACTTTAAAAGGAACTGGAAACCGAGTTTTAAACAGGAAACAAGGGATAAACTGCTACTCCTGTCCAAAAGACTAGGGAGGTGTGTGAACTGGGCAATAGACAAACCTATCTACTCCTATTAAATATACATTTTCTTAATAATTGTAATCTTTTATTCTTTTACAAATAGTTTATTTCTTTTGTAATTTTGTAGGTGAGATTTTCTTCTTTTGTTTTTTATAATACATTTTAAAACACTAGTGTTTCCTCTTAGAAAGAATAATTAAAATGAAATGTGATTTTCAAGGTAAGCAGGCCTTGGCATGGCAATCTTTCTAACTCTATATCAGCCATTTAACTATTTGCTGCTAAGCCTAGTAAGTATTATTAATAAATATTTATGATAGTCTGACTTATAGTTGAGGCAATCATATATATATATGTATATATATATATATATGGATGAATATATATGTGTGTGTGTGTGTGTATGTATGACTATATATATATATATATATATATATATATATATATATATATATATATATACTGATGGGTGTATTAGATTAGTCAGGATTTCTTATGCAGCTTTTTTCAAGGAAAGAAGTTCCTTCAAATTCAGAAATACATGCAACACAATATTTCTGCTTCTATTCAGCATTGTAGTACTAAAAATCTTAGTACTAAAACTGAATATAATCCACTGAATATAAAGCAACTTAAGTTTTAATATGCATGAGATATTTTTGTTTCCTTTCAGATAATCTTCAAACGACCATCTCTGACAATATGGCTCCAATCGGTATTCTGACCAATTGAATAACTAATCTCTGGGAGAATTTCATCCCGAAAAAAAAAATTGTGATCTGGAGTTATCTCCCATATCATGACCTTTATTTATACTTCTAATTAACATTATTGTACTTGTTTTTCTTAAATTTAATTTTAAAATTATCGATTAATCAGCAATTAAAATTTCTATTTTTATAACCTTTTTCAAAATAATGTTACCTCGTATTAGCATCCATTTGTAAATATTAAAACAAAGTATCTAAATAAGAAGATCATATTTTATTACGAAACAGCTCTCTAGCAGTACCAGAAATGACAATTACAATACATTAATGTTTTAAATGAGAACACTTACGATTTATTTTTTTAGTTTAAAAAAATTACAGCTCTTCTTTTGTGCCGTCATATCCGCTGGACGGCAATTCTTTCTATTTTTTTTTTTTGTTTTATAAATTTTACTTATTCATATATTTTTTTCCAATGTTGACATGCTGTTTTTTTGTTTTGTTTTTTAGTATTTTTTCGAGATTTGTAATAAATTTTACACAAATTGAAAGACATTTTATTTTTATTTTAGTAAAACAAGGGATCGTAAATATCATTTTTTTTCCTTTTTATTTATTTTTCAATTGAATTTTTCTTTAATAGAAAAGACAAATCAGGCCAATTTACGGATATATGTTTTCATTTGGAATATAACACCGAAAAAATAGAGTACTGAAAATAATGTGACGATTGAAGAGAGAAAAAAATTTTTTTTTCCCTCTCATAGATAAAAAAAAAATACACATACATCGATCCCAACTGCGGTAGGTTGACCACGTGGCAAGGATGTATATGGGTAATAATCTACATCTCTAGCCAGTGGCGATTCTACGGGGGGCGGGGCAGAAGGGGCCAATGTCCCCCTCTCAAATTTTGGCTGGCCCCTCGGTTGCCTCTGTCCCCTTTTCTAAGCTTAAAAAATTTATGAATCCGTTTCATAAACTTCATTGAAACTGATCAACCTCTAATTTTGATAAGATTTGTTGATCTTCAGTACTTTTACTGCTGCGTTTGCTTTTTCTATTACAATACATTCACATCTGCGAAGATCAGGCAAAATAAGGCACATAGAGACCAGTTTGAAAAAAAAATATTTAAAAATAATGTACCCAACTTGAACTTGATAGTCGGTTATTTATGACAGAATGAAAGAATTGGTCAGTAATTTTCTCCAATCTATTGAAGACAGTCGGCGCCAAACACCTAACCGCTGAATTTCTATTTTTCAGAAGTATGCAGACTAGCTCGTCCATCTCTACACTGAGGGAGACACACAGAGAAGGTGACCTGAAGTGAAGTGGTTATCAGTAGTTCCAACCAAGACCCTCTGACCCTGGCTTGAACCACCACGACTCATACTCCCTAGTGAAATTTGCTGGAAATGCCGGCATTTGGTAAAAGAATCAAAGAAAAGGGGTTGGTAGGAAAACAATTTAGACCTCTTCTTTCCCTATTTATAGTGGTCACTACTTACCACCGAAATAATTCCTTTTTTTTTAAATGAACGTTCAAGCGAACCATACGTCTTTTTGTCTCTGCTCATATTCGATTTCTTACGGCTAAACACAATTTGAGTTATACAGTGTAACCCGGATATAAGATACCCGGATATAAGAGAAACCCTGATATAAGAGAGATTTTCTCTAGTCCCAAATTAGAGCCTGTGTTAATGTATAATAGACCAAACCCGGATATAAGAGAAACCCGGATATAAGATACTTTTCCGGTCCTGCCAACTCTCTTATATCTGGGTTACACTGTATTTCCAAGTATCTTTTACAAAAACATGATTGTCAAAAATCCTTATGATTCTATATTCAGTTATTAATTTGTCCCTTTTTGAATAAATATTTACTTTATTGTATCAGGAGGATTGTTAGTGGCGACAATATCTCTGACTACATTTACAAAAACAAAAAGATTTCTAGTTTAGAGATATCAAAATAAAACTCCGATAACCAAACCCATCCGCTACAAATTATCCAGCTACCCATACCAACTATACCCCAAAAGTCTGACCATTCAATCAAGCTTACATTTTTTGAGCTAGTAGTAGGGTAAATTGACTCTGTTCTTTAAGAAGTAAATTTATTTTTATTTTAATGTAAAATAATTTATTGACTTGGTATGTAAACTTGGGTTTGTGTCAATCCAGCAGCCCTGTTTGATGTTTTGTTTCAGGGTCATGGAGAAATTATTATAAATCATTTCCTTATTTCAAAGTAGCTTCTTGATCACATGCCGGAGTTTGCCAAAAACATAGATTTATTTTTTAGCTGATTTTTGTACACCTCTAGTACCCACAGCATTTTGATTGATTTTGCTGCATTATTTTATTTTCACATTTATTTTTTCTCACATTTTTTTTTTTTGTGCTTTAACAGTTATGTAGAGGAAAAATATCAGAGCAGACAAATTACAGTCCTGCTAGTATTGTTGACATTGTCGTTAACGGTTAACCCTTTGATTTTGTTTAGTTAACCTCTCTTGTGGTCCAACAGCTTGAGAGTGGAAAAGAGGGCAAGAATAGATTAGAACTCCACTACTATGAATGAAAAGTTATTCTGTTTAATTTAGTGAAGTAACATTTAAAGCTACGATAGTGGTGCAGTATGAAGATAAAGACGCTGCTTGAATTGCCCCCCCCCCCTCCACAGGAACCCCCAAGCTTCCAGAGATCCAGAATCACCACTGTCTCTAACTGAAATTGAAGTAACACAGTTTCGATGTAAAAGCTCCTTTTCTCCAGTGGATTCAGCCATCTTCAGTAGGAAAAAGGAGAGGTAGCCAACAGACCGGGTGACTTGGAGATAAGATCTCTGAAGCAAACCGAATGAAAAAAGAAATATGAGGCAGCTGGGAAAGTCCGGACACCTCTCCTACAGACATTGTGGAAAAAATATTTATTTAGATTTATCTGTCTCCTGTATCAGTGTAGACCTCAAAAATCACTTTACGAGCATGCAACAAATGAAAAAAATGTATCCCAAATTTTATTTCGTGAAGCTAATCCATATTTCTATCTCTGTTTCTTGATATGTGTAAGAGTTCATATATACAAGTTTGCTTCAAAAACAATATGATCATACTTCATAGAAAAATTATTAAAAATAAAGAAATATTTTCTCTTCTAGTTGATAATGATGAAATCAATTTGATTACTTCCCCTTCAGTTATCTATCTCAGTCTATTTGTTTCTATCTGTATCTGTCTATATTTCTGAGATGAAGTATTATGTACATTATTTACATTATTCGGACTATTGTCCTCATCTTTGTTGCCATATTTATTACAATGTTTTGGCCGTTGTACACTCCAGCTTTCTTCAGGTGGTTGTAATGTCGAACTGAATCCTTTATTTCGCTCACTGGGGTAAACTGTTCTAGTTCCACGTGCCATGTTTAATGGATGTCAGTTATCAGTTATCTCCTGTTAATTTCCCTCTGAAAGTTCTCCACTGCCTTAACCGGGTATTGAACTCACACTCTTTGGGTCCTGTCACTGGATCTAACCAACGCCTTTATCCACTATGCCATGTGTCCTTGAGGAAACGTTGTAATAAATATGGCGACAAAGATGAGGACAATAGTCCGTATAATGTAAATAATTGTTTCTATCTATATACATATTTGTGTGTGTGTGTGTGTGTGTGTGTGTGTGTATATATATATATATATATATATATATATATATATATATATATATATATATATATATATATATATATATATATATATATATATATATATATAAACCTATAAACAAACTATTATATATGCAACCTAAGCAAATCCCAAAAACTTTTTTTTACTACGTTAATAAAACATAGAAAACTGAAAAGATTAAATAAATATATAAAACAAAAAATGAAAATCAAGTAAAATAAATTAACCCCAAGAAATAAATAAACAAATACATAAATAAATAAACAAGCCACTCCCGCCAAAATAACTACCAGAATAGATTACCCACAATGCACCACTAACCCATATATATATAAATAGTTGAGAAAAATATACTTGCGGCCTGACAATTCCATCGAGCATGAAACAGCCTGTCGCCTCTGACTTCAGTGTTTACTTTTATATTTATATTTACATATGCTCTATCTCTGATATTGAGCACTTTATCCCATAAATATAGCACACCTTAAAACTATATTTCTTAATATATATATATATATATATATATATATGTATATATATATATATATGTATGTATTTCAATCCGATTTTTTCTTAGAATTTTTAATTTTTTAAAATTTTCTCATTTGTATTTGTGTTCATATAAATTAATATCACAAGTGCAAAAGATATCTATCTTTATTCATATTGTCCTTTTACAAATATATTTTTAGTTATCTCTATCTGAAATATATACATATATATATATATATATATATATATATATATATATATATATATATGGAGGACTCTCCTGTCATTTTTGAGATATAAGGGCTCAGCATCTCAATTCTTAGAACCAGACAGTAAGACAACCTGCACATATGATTTGAGTATAGTGGTAACTTGGTGCAAAACTCATCACACATTTTGGAAGAGCAAAATACAGAGAACTGGTGCATAGTGTACGACAAGGTCTCTAAACTATTCTCTTCATATTTTGAATTCGGAGTTGACCATCTCCCAGCCTGGTTACCACCCAAGGCTATAAGACCCAGTCTGTCCTGTTATTCAACCCATAGTTTGGGGGAGAAGAGGTGTTTTCATACATTTCCCAAGGGTATTTGCACATAAGTGAATGTATTAAAGTTGACTGAAATTTTAAATTAGATGTCCGATTGCTTCACTCTGAACCACTATTCATTACTCCACATTATCACTATATATATATATATATATATATGAAGAAATACACTCTTAAGATGTGCTATATTTATGGGATAAAGTGCTCAATATCAGAGAGTGTGTGTAAATATAAAAGTGAACATTAAAGTCAACACTTAGAGGCAACAATTGTCAGGCCTGACGATTGCATCAGCATGAAACAGACTGTCGCCTCTAAGTGTTGACTTTAATGTTCACTTTTATATACACACACACACACACATATATATATATATATATATATATATTCAACTCACCTGTCATATTCAACGTATGAGGGTCAAGCAGCTCAATTTTTAGGAACCGACAACCAGACACCATGACATGTGATTTGATTATAGTGGTGAAGGTTTTGTGCAGAACCATACACACTTTTTGAAGGGCCGAATACAGAGGCCTGGTGCACTACATGCCACAAAGTCCCCAATAATTAAATGAGATCTAATTGAGCTATGGGCAGAAAGGTGTGGACATGAAGATTCTCTCTACACCTTTCTGATCATAGCACAGTTAGATCTCATTTAAATATTCATGGAAGCCTACTGGACCATATTTGTAGCATACTTGTTGACAACACAAATATAATAGCATCATGTACATGCAAAAAAGGCTAAAAACAATGTAAGCCTTATTAATAAAAACAAAAAGCCAACACTCAATAGTATCAACTATGAACATGAACACAATATCTTGACCATGTTTTGAAAATGAAAACATTATATAAATACATACAAACAACAAACTAATTCTTGTTAACAGTTAATATATTTCAACCTTGAAAATAGTTAAATAGCCAAAAGCACTTGAATAAAAAGAACATTTAGTCAGTTTTTATATAGTTTATCATTTGAAAAGAAAAAATTATTGGATCACATGAGAAAATGTATAAAAAAACTAAATCAAAGTACCTTGTCTATCGTATTCAATGAAATGTGCATGAAAGAAGGATTGCTGCCTAAATACACAAATATATATATATATATATATATATATATATATATATATATATATATATATATATATATATATATTTTAAGACATTTTTATGTTTAACATTCTTTTTATAGATACAAATATTTAAGCAAATGCTCTGTTTTATAAGAAACAGTATTAAATGACATTTACTGGCCTGAATGTCCGAGAAATTTTCATAGAAAAAAGGATTTGAACCTGTATCCTTTGGTCACCAAAAAATCCATGATTTTTAATGCATGATTTAAAAAAAATTACTTGTGTATAATGTGATCATCTATTTTTTGCATAAAAAACTTATCGTAAAAATTCACATTATACTCAAGTACATACAGTAAATAAGTTGTTATTTTTATAAGTACATTTTGACTAGTTTATCCTCTAGACTTCCTTTTCTATATACCATGAAAGTCTAAAGAGCACAATGTCAAAATAGTCATAAGAACAAAGAGGATGCTAATTGTTATAAGGAGAGATTCAGATACTTAGATTAATATTGAGGATCAAAGACTATGCACTATACACAATCTCTGCCATAAGAACAAGAAAGAAAAGGATGTCATGAATCATTCAATAGTAATATTTTGTAACAATAGTCTGTTGCAAAAATTAAACTTTTTAAGTGTATCAATTTTTTTAATTTGCGATATATCTTGTTATCAATATCAATAATAATGTTCCTAAATAAAAATAAACATCAAATAGAATTTTTTTTTTATTTAACCAATATTCTTCTATATAAATAAAAATTTTGAATGTTACAGGTGTTGTAGTCAAAAATTATATTTGAATTATCTTATTAAAAATTGGTACACAAACATGTTTAAATCATGAATTAAATTTGAAAAGTGACCCAGAAAGTTTGAGAAAATCTTCATATCATTTTAAGAGCAGAAAAAAAAAGATGTATATAATTTTTCACAGATGTTTAAAACTTACTGTTGAAACCTGGTCTTTTCAAATAAACTTTCAGCCCAACAAGCAATGTTTATAGCTATTTGGCATTTTTGCTTTAATTTACTTGAAATTAGTAAGTCTAACATAAGATTACTTGTATGCAGAACTCATTATTGGTTCCTTATAAAACCATTAAATTTTAATCTGTAGTTAAAAAATACACAGTATATAAAAAGTTTTGTACAGTATATCCAAATGTGACTTTTGTTCTGAAAAATAGAATAGTTTTATTTTTATGTTTGACAACATTATCGTCTGGCACAAAACTAAATTTACAAAATACCAAGTTTTAATAGAACATCAGTACTCTAATTTAAAAATTTCTTCTTCTTCTTCTCCTTCTTCTTCTTCTTCTTCTTCTTCTTCTTCTTCTTCTTCTTCTTCTTCTTCTTCTTCTTCTTCTTCTTCTTCTTCTTCTTCTTCTCAGGATTCTGTCATCCATTCAAATAATCCCATCAGGTAAGTGGCTCATTGCATTTCCCTATCTCTGTTGCTCTAAATACGCCCCATGAGAGTTATGTTTTCCAAGAAATTTCAGCTGTCTTTTCCTGATTCTGAGTATATGTGTTCCTTTCTGTTGCCATTTTCTTTAAAACTTCCTTGTTGTTTACTCACTCCATCCATGAAATTTTCAACATCCTTCTGTAGAACCAAATTTCTGATGCCTCTAGTCTTTTCCTCATCTGTAGGGAAATTGTGCAACATTCACTGCCATATAAGAGGAGTGATATCACATGGTATTACAGCACTTTTTTCTTTGTTTCTAATGAAACTCTTCCATTTCTCAGCCTAGCTTTTGTGATGCTTCTTTCACTAGTCCAATCCATGTTGAATTGCTAAAATTAAATGATAAAATAAATAGTATTTTATTTATTTATTTATTGCTAAATAGAAGACTTATTTATATGCTGTTTTTTGACATAACTGATTATAAATATAACATCATCCCATTTGATTGCTTATTTAATCTATTGGCAGATTTTCTAAGCATTTTTAAAAAAATCACTATTTAAAACATTTTTACAATTATGAATTATAAATAATAATTATAAATTGTTTTTTTTTAAAAAAAAAAAGGAGTAGGAAGGCAAGTAATCTGTAATTGTTGGAGTTTCAGGCCTTGGATTTCCGTTGAATTTCCAATTTATTTTTATAATCATGATCTACATAAAAAAAATGAAAAATTAAAACAAGTCACTGAAGTATAAAATAATCTGAGAATAAAATTTATTATGCCCGGAAAATACTATATTTATTCAAATTTTCTTGTTCAGTAGTTAATTGATATTTTTATAAAATAATGAATAAAAAATTTGTTTTCATAGTTATTTATAAATTGTTAAATAATAAATATTGCATTATAGTTGGTTTATATATTTTGATAATTTTGTAATTATTTTTTAATAAAAAAATTTCTTCTTAAATTTATTACTTTATAAAATAGTAAATAATAAATATTCATAAAAGTTAAATAATAAATATAGCATTGTACTTGGTTCACATATAGTGATGTCAAAGGAATAATCAGCCTTTTGACTATTTTTTGTACACACTAAGGTTAAACATTGTCTGAATGTTTATAGTAATATTAAAATGAAGTTAAAAATGTATTCTTTATATATAACAGTTTATTTTACCTTGAGAAAATAAGTTGTTTATTTTTACATAGTTACACAAATGTCTGTGCATGAATATGAATGTCTATGTAAACAAAAAAGTTCAAAGCTTTAGAAAGAATAGTAAATTAGATTTATTCTAATTTAGTGATTCTGCAAGCATGCAAATGTTTTTGGAAAATAATGTTCACATCACAATTATTGGCTAAATATATGAGGCTCACAAAATTTAAGTAGCCAGTTTTGAAGTAATGTAGTTTCTGTTTCTTTTTTATTTACTGAAGCTTTTGGCAGGAACAGTATTGGCCATGGTTAGATTTTATCAATTATTCACTGATTAGCCAAATATGTTCATAAAATAACTTTAATGTCAAATGGTTTTCCATAGGTTTTAGATATAGGCATCAAAAGTTTTATAGAGCAACAATAATCCAATAATCATAATGAAAATCTGGTTAACTCTGCTCATGGTTTCCACTATCATCTCTAAAGTGGATCCCCTCAAAACACATGGACTTGATGATATCCCGACAATAGTGCTTAAGAAATGTGCTCCTGAACTGGCTCCTGTTCTCTCTAAACACTATAATAATTGCTTGCTGCTTCTTGCTTTCCTACTTGTTGGAATTCCTCTTCTATAGTTCAGGCTAAGAACTCACATGAACCAGCTGATCCTTCCATCAGTTTATTAGCTTTCTATCTCATTTTGGCAAAGCATTAGACACACTAATTAATACTGAATTGTTTAAGCATCTCACATCACAGGACATTCTTTCAGATAATCAATATAGGTCAGCTGCTGACATTAATAATTATGGCTGAAAGAGTCTATTGATCTTTTGATAAGTATGGTGAAGCTCAAAGACATTTGACAGGGTTTGGCATACTAGTCTTCTTCACAAGTTGAAATGTTATGGTATTTCTGGGTGAATTTTTGCACTTTCTTATCAAATCGCAAAATGAAAGTTATCTTGAATGGCCACTCTTCTAGATCTTTTTGCATTAATTCAGGCATCCCCAGGGCTCTATTCCTGGACCTACAATGTTCTTAATTTTCATCAACATCCTTCCCTGATGTCATTAGTTCTCAACTCAGTATCTATACTGATGACATAACTATTTATTTATGTCTTAATAGTAAGTAATTGGTTTGATAAGGCCAAATTGGCAACTGATCTAAAAAATGACCGACATTTTGTTTTAACTAGGACAAAGAATGGCTTGTTAATTTTAGATTGGTGGCAAGGTCACATCATTTTACTGTTGAAATTGCTAGATGTAACTGTAAGTTTTATCATAACAGTTTCTTTATTTGCACTTCTCACTTGCTTTCCAAGTTTTATCTTCAAAAATCTAAATGCAATGTCAATCATCATCTTCTGTATCCTTAAATTCTTTTGTTTTATTGTTTTCATTCCTTAATAATGTTTTTCTTTTTCCTATATTTTTTCACACTCAGTAATCCCTGTGACTTAGTAGCTTTATTGCCTTGCTTGGAGTGAAATGATTAAAAAAGAAACATTATAAGCAGATCAATACAACCAATATTTCCTATCATATGTGGACCAGTAATGATACTACTTTTCACTTATGAAAAGTTTTGTAATGGGATTAGCAGGTGCATGTACTATATTATTTATTGTTTGAACCTTGTCTTGCTATCTTTTTCTTTTGCTCAAGTATGGCAAGGAATTCTGGACATTTTCTTCACCAATGAAGAGGAGACTTGAAGCAACAGAGATGTTGTTCTAGAGAAGGATACTGAAAATATCATAGATGGAGTATGTAAGCAATGAGGAAGTTTTAATGAAAATGGAAACAAAGAGAACACTTATACTTAGAATCTAAAAGGGACAATTGACATTTATTGAACACATAATGAGGAAAGAGGGCTTGAAGAATTTGACAATCACAAAACATATTAAAAGAAAGAGGAACAGAGGAAATCATTGTTATATTCAGCATATGGTAGCAATAACAAGGATTAGAGTGAAACAACATTTATTGTTGGTAGAGAGTACAGGAATAGTGATCGGGGGTATGCATAGTGTCAGGAGTTAAACTATTTCTTGTGCTGGCGTGGCCAAGATCACAGGATATAGTCAGTGCACATTTGGTTAATGTAGGTCACGGTTGTAGGTTGTCTTGTTAGTTGGTCAATCTGTTGTGTTGGAACAGGGTGACTTCGGTTTAGTGTGGTCTTGGTAGCCTTGTCCTGTGGGACAGAGGCCACTGGTGTAAACAAGTTGAGGTAGGCCAAGGTGATGGCAGGTGTTGAGATGCCAAGTCTGTGGAATGGAGGTCACTGTGTAGACTGTGAAGAGAATGCCTTGAAAATGAGTTGAGGTAGAGCTGTTCTGTGGAATGGAAGTCACTGCATCAACTGTGAAGGGAATGTCTTATAAACAAGTCAAGTTAGAGCTGTTCTGTGGAGCAAATGTTGATGGGGTTGAATGCAAAGGGAATACCTTGTAGACGAGTTGAGGTAAGTAGAGTTGACGGTGAGTGTTGGGAGGCCAGTTCTGTGGAATGGAGGTCACTACATTGACTGTGAAGAGAATGTCTTGTAAATGAGTCGAGGTAGAGCTGTTCTGTGGAATGGATGTTGCTGCATCGACTGTGAAGAGAATGCCTTATAAAGAAGTTGGCATAGAACTGTTCTCTGGAACAGAGGTTGTGTGTTGACTGTAAAGGGAATGCCTTGTAAAGAAGTCAAAGGAGAGATGTTCTGTGGGGCGGATGTTGCTGGGGTTGACTGTGAAGGGAATGCCTTATATATGAGTCAAGGTAAGCTTAGGTGATAGGTCAAGCCATGAAGTGGTAACAGTTGTTGAGATGTGCACTCATGTTGATTGGTGGTGGTGGTGAAGTTGGCTGCAGTGGCACTAGTAGTGCTTCGTGTGTGACCAGTCCACAACTCTGTTGTCATGGTGACAAGGTCATGGCAGTGGTTGCAGCAGCACCCTGTGTGATGGCCAGTAGCTGCATCAGGCCGCATCTGTCTGGTCATCCTCATGACCTGATGTTAAGCAGGTCTGGTTGTCCCAAGGAGAATCTCATTTACTGGTGGGAACGTTCGTGATGAGCCACTGCCAGAGTTCAGTTTGTAGTTGCATGGAGCCTAATGTGCAGAAAATGACTTTTGTTATTTCAACTTATGCCTCTGAGGAATTCCCATCCAGCCAGCATGAAGAATAAATCAGAATGAGATCCAATTGAAATGGAGTAAACAGCTCCCCAGGTCTCAGTCTGATTCCATAAGCAGCGAATAGCAGTGCGTTCGGCGAAGTCGGAATGAGATGATTGTTGGTAAAGAGAGAATGGCTTGCTGTGAGACTACCCACCTCTGCAACTCGTTGCACAAAGATATAGACCCCACGTCGTAGAATTTCTGTGCGGCGGATCGAGCGAGAGGCAGGCTCACAGGCAAAAGAAAAACACAACTACAAATTTGGGTAGGACGAAAAGAGGAGGGAAGGCGTGTGACCTATTTGTGGGTGATAACTCTGGGCTGATTCTCGGCTGGCGAAAAAAAATATATATCTTAACTAACAATGTCCGGCTGCTAATGGGTCGCTCTTCGATGTTACGTGCTCCGGCCTAAATCAACCTTCCTCGAACCTAAACTAAGTCTAACTAACTGCCATGACCCAAAGCGCTCCCGTATATATGCAGAATCCTCTTTCATCATTTCCGGACAAGGGACACCCACGAATAAACCCATAACTTTTTCATGACCATTTCTCTCTTTGAAGAAAGTGGACATAAAAATATTTCTTAGCCTAGCTGACTCCGATTCAGGGACATTAAATTCAGACCCTTTTAAGTTTTGACCAGATCCGGTCTTTTTCCTATCTTCGTATTTTGACAAGTACTTAACACTTATCTACCCTTTTGGCCATATGTCCAAAACATGGTTTTATCTAGATTCCTAATCTAGTCATTGGGTCTTGAAGTTTGATACCCAGGTCAAATCTAACTAATCTTCTCGCACATATGTGTGCGCACGCACGCACACACGGATGTGGGGGTGTATATATACACACACACAGATGTGCGGGCGCACACACACACGCGCGTGCGCATATATCCAACTCATAGTGTCACATTGCTGGTCCTTTTGATTTTGGTAATCCTTTGCAGCTGTTGTGAGTTATATACATTTCCCTCGCTGTACACTTCTGACACAAGTTGTTATATTAAGCGTATCATAGCAAGAGAAAGGAATAACAAGGATTAGAGTGAAACAATGTTTTATGTTGGTAGAGAGTACAAGAATAGCAATTAGGGGTACATGTAATGTCAGGAGTTGAACCATTTCTTGTGCTGGCATGGCAAAGGTCACAGGATACAGTTAGTGCATATTTAGTTAATAGAGGTCACTGTTGTAGGTTCTCTTGTTGGTTGGTTGACCCGTTATACTTAAATGAGGTGACGTCACATTGCGTGGACTTGGTAGCCCTGTTCTGTGGTGTAACAAAAGACATGACTTACCTTGGAATTCGAAATGAGCGCAAACATGTCTTGCCTGCAAAGTGATGATAAAAAAGAAATATGGCTGCTATTAAAGACATAATTTATGCGCACATATTTCGTCCAAGACAAGACAATATTTGCACATATGCAAATTTTGGCCGTCTTGGAATAGCATAAAAAAATCAGAGTGCCAGCAGCATGGGCAGGCAAGTCATTTGGTGGACTGCATATGTTAGAGTTGGATGTATGGATTGACAGACAGACAGACAGACAAAGAGGAAATTGAAGTAGGTGCAGCTGAGTTGGTGTCTGTTTCACAACTGCCCAGTTAAACGGCTGAGAAAGGAAGCCACGCAATCCATTTCCTTGAGGCAACTGAAGAAGAAGAAAAAGAATTGGCCTACCAGCGAGCATCGCATTGCACTTTTTGACCCCCTCATCATGATTTATTTTTCTCTACATGTGGAATGGAGGCTGCTGGTGCCAACTGTGAAGTGAAGGCCTTAACAACAAGTTGAGGTAGACCAGTTCTGTGGAGAGGATGTCACTGGTGTCAACTGAAAAGGGAATGCCTTGTAAACAAGTTGAGGTAAAGCTGTTCTATGGAACAAAGGTCACTGCATTGACTGTGAAGGGAATGCTTTGTAAAGAAGTTGGCATAGAACTGTTCTGTGGAACAGAGGTCACTGTGTTGGCTGTAATGGGAATGCCTTGTAAACAAGTTGAGATATAGCTGTTCTGTGGTGTGAATGTTGCTGGGGTTGAATGCAAAGTGAATGCTTTGTAAGTTAAGGTAGGCCAAGGTGATGATGAGTGTTGGTAGGCCAGTTCTGTGGAATGGAGGTCATTGCATCAACTATGAAGGAAATGTCTTCAAAATGAGTTGATTTAAAGCTGTTCTGTGGAGTTGATGTTGCTGGGGTCACATGTGAAGGGAATGCCTTGTAAACAAGTCAAGGTAAGCCAAGTTGACAATGAGTGTTGGTAGGCCAGTTCTGTGGTATAGAGGTTACTGCATTGGCTGTCAAGTGAATGCCTTGCAAATGAGTTGAGGTAGAGCTATTCTGTGGAATAGAGGTCACTGGGTCCACTGTGAAGTGTATGCCTAGTAAACAAGTTGAGGTAGAGCTATTCTGTGGAATAGAGGTCACTGGGTCCACTGTGAAGGGGATGCCTAGTAAACAAGTTGAGGTAGAGCTGTTCTGTGAAACAGAGGTTGTGAATGGAATATCTTGAAAATGAGTAGAGGAAGAGATGTTCTGTTGAGTGGATGGGGTCGACTGCGAAGGGAATGTCTTGTAAAAGAGTCAAGGTAGGCTGAGGTGACGGTGGTGGTCAATTGTGATGGGAATGCCTGGTAAATGAGTCAAATTAGGCTGAGGTCATAGTTCAAGCCAGGAAGTGGTAATGGTTGTTGAGATGTGCACTCATGTTGAGTGGTGACAGTGAAGGCGGCAACAATTGTAGTAGTAGTGCACTGCATAGTAGTCAGTCTGAAAGGCTGTTGTCATGGTAACAAGGCCATGGCTGCATTTGCAGCAGCAACAGCAGTGCCTGTATGACAGCTGGCGGCCACGCCAGGCTGTAACTGTCTGGTCATCCTCAGAACCTGCTTTTAAGCAGGTCTGGTAGTCCCAAATGGCATCTCTTTTACTAGTGGGGACGTTCGCAATTGTCCACTACCGGAGTTCACTTTGTAGACTGGCGGTACATGGAGACCAATGCACAGAAAACAACTTTTGTTATTTTGTCTTCTGCTTTCATGACATTTACATCAAAGCCAGTGTGCAGAATGAATCAGAATGAGACCTATAAACATCACCAACCTAACAAGCTTTTGTGTAAATGAATGACAGAACAGTGAGTGGGAGGAATAGTAAAAAGGCAAATATTGCTCAAAGTTACAAAGGATAGAAATTTGTGGAGTGCCATGATCACCCACATCTTGAGGGAAGCGTATAAAAGAAGTAGAAGTATATATGTATATATGACTTCATCTTGTATCGAATAATCTTCTGTTAAACTCTTGCAAACAGCTTTTTCAACTATCCACACATGAATCAGTTAATTAAAAATAATTTTCTCACTTGACTTTTTATTTAGGTTTTTATTTATCTATTATTTTGAAACCATTTAAAAAAATGTGGATTAATTTAAAAGTCAATCCATATTCTTTATTGAACAAAAACACTTACATTGAATTCTATATTATTTTTGCTTATGCAGCCTTTTGTCATACATGTGTAGTTTTCTTCCCATTACTCACTCTTCAGTTAGATTTCTTATCAATATAGTTATCTCATTCCAAAAGAATAAATTATATATATATGAGGAAGACTGAGTTACACATTAGCCAAAACATATGAATAATTTGTGAAATAATAACAATGATTCATCTCAAAACTCCACACATGTCAATTATTTATTGCTATTACCAGGGCAGAAGTTAAGGTTAAATTAACAACCTGTAGGGAATATCTTTATTCTTTGGAAATTAAATTTCAGATGAGAATAGTAGTTTTTGTGTTTGATGAATTAATTTTCACTATTTTCACTAATCATGTAGCTGATGGTTGGTTTGCATCACAAATTTACTCTGGATGTGTAGTATATGCAAGTAATAAAAGATGTATAGTGTAAAGAGGTCTATTAGCCCCAGAGACTGGCATGAGGAAGCTTTCAAATACGGAAACTTCATCATGCCAATGCACTGGTGTGTATCACTACTGACAATTATCACTTCTGGATTATGTAATACTATTTGATTGATGAGTCTATATGAGTAATGAGAGGTATATGGTGTGAAAAGTTTATTAAGCTTAGAGATTGTTGCCATTTCTCAGCTGATACAAGTGCTATGATTTGGCATGCTTTAATATTTATGAACAAAAAAGTCTAAGGCTCTAGATAGAATTTTGGTAATTGATCTTCAGTAGTATTTAAATTAGGTGGAAGATATTAATGATATTCTTCTATCAATTTTTATTAACTACTTGAACTTTCAGTGTCATTTATTTATATTTATAAAAATTACTTTTCTCATTTAACTTCCAGTCTTCAAAGAATGATGACATTTGCTATAAGCCCATTTTTTATCGATATTATTATTCATGTCTTTTAAAAAATATTAGAATGAAAAGTGATATTGTTTACCAATTCTGCTTTCTAAGTTATTACTTATAGGAATTAAACTCTTGCTAAATCTGATAATTGTATACACTCTACTAACAAAAACTGAATTTGTGTGATTAATTTGTGCATTTTCTACAGAAAGAAACACATATTTAAAGTTTTTTTTAAAAATGTTGTCTTTCAAGTAATGGAAAAACAGAAAATTACTCTAGATATTTGTGTTTAGTTTGAATATGATTGGTAACAGTTGTAGATATCCAATTAATGTCTGTAGATTCCATTATCACATTGTTTTTGATTTGGACAGGTTTTGTGGGTATTGTAGACAGGCCTGTCACCAGAGTGTTTTGACTGAGGCATCTGGACATTAAGTCGGTAATTCAGTGTAACCCGGATATAAGAGAGTTGTCAGGGCCGGAGAACAAGTCTCTTATATCCGGGTTTCTCTTATATCCAGGTTTGGTCTATTATATATACATTAACACAGGCTCTATTTGGGACCAGAGAAAATCTCTCTTATATCCAGGTTTCTCTTATATCCGGGTCTCTTATATCCGGGTTACACTGTACTAATTTACATATATCCTTCTTCTATGTACCATCTCCTTTCCGAACATGGGTGATCATGGCTCTTCACAACTTCTTGTCTTTCTCTCCCAATCCCTATTCTGCCAACCAAATACACAAACTCATTAGATAATATCATTTTCACAGGGTCAGAATAAAGGATTTTCTGGGGAGACAAGTACTTACCTATTCTCCAACTCTAGCTATGTTTCTGATTGTAAATATTTAGTTGATTCTATTATCACATTGTGTTTGGGTTTAATAGACTTGGCAAAAGTTATGGATGTTCAGCACAATTTTTATTAGTACAATACATAATACATGCAGAACAAAATAATTTGCACCAATCAGGTGTCCAAGTAATTATTAAGTGTAAATTTACCAAAAAGTCTGTTCAAGAGAGATAACTCCATGCTTATCAACTGTTAATTATAATAATTTCCCTTAATAAAAAATGAGCATAATAAACAGGGAAGAGTCTTTGACCTATTTGCACTCTCTTCCATCAGTCATAGTGGCATTCAGTTCATTTCAGCCATAACCTATTGGTTGGGGTACCATACCAAAATATTGTCCATTGCAGCATTTCTTAAGGTAATGGGAAGTATTTAGTAGTACCCAATATCTCTCCAACCAACATGTAACAGGTTGTACTTGATTGCAATGTACCAGCATGATTCCTGATATGACTCAAAGGAAAAGATAGTGGAGTAGATCTCCTGTTGTCTTCTCCACAGATTTGAATTCAGAGTAATTCTTCTAGAATGGTATAACAGGTTGGTAACCCCAATTCAACGTTTTAATGTAAGATAACGCTTAGTTATGATTAGAAGCAGGAAATAATTAAGATTAAACTGAAAAACTCACAAAAAATAATTAGCATCAAAAAGGAAAGAATAAATAAATTAAAAATAATAATTAGAAGCCATAAAATAAGTTTGGAGAAGTCTCTAGTAAGATACAAACTTGAAATAAACCAAGTAGAATTCATTAAGATTTAGTAAGACTAGATTTTCCCCAACTTACTCAGTTGCCTCCAGGACTGTATGATAAAATTTATAGTCTTCTAAAATTCCCAAAATTCCAAAAAAGAATTCATGTTTTTTTTAATTTAAAATACTATTATAACTCACAAATATTTATATCTTATAAGTTTTGGAATAAATGCATTCCACAAGAGCCCATCTATTTTTAAATAAAGGTCATGAATATCTTTGCAAAACATACTAGAAATGCTCAAATTTTCTTTTATAAATGAGTCAATACTCAAAGATATAAACAGAGGGATCAGATAACAAGCAAGATGAAGTTTAGTTTTCATTTTTAATTCCTCCTCTGACTGTTGCTCTGAAGTCTCCAAATTATTGATAGAATAATTTTTCTGTTAAAAGATCATCAACCAGGCTACATAGGAATTATATAGTTTGAAATTGTTCGATTAAACCAATTGTTAGATATCAACAGAGTTTGTTGCTTTGTGCACTGAAATTAGTTTTCAGTAAAGAAGTTATCACAGCAACAAGGAATTCACAGCTAAAATCCTGCAGAATCATGACCTCTGGGAGAAATACCCATAGAATCTGGTTACCTTCCAAGTTGCTGATGTTGACATGTGTTCTCTGTAAAGACGGAAAACTTTGCCAAGTGATGATACCAAGAATACTACAATTTTGGTATCAATGTGATGGAATGATAGATCAATGAAATGAAATGAAAATGAACAGCATCATATGGGGGCCATTCAAGGTTAAAGAGCCTAGGCTATTTAATCTGCATTGGCTATTTGATTTATAGTTAGTTGCCTGTCATCAATTAGTGTGCAGTGATTACGATCACTGTTTTCCTTGGTGGTGTAAGTTGCAGAATGTTCAAACCTTGGACCCTTTTCAAGATTCTCCTTTCCCCTCCTAAATTCAGCTGCCCACTTTTACACTGTTGATAAAGCTGGAGCATCATCCCTAATGTAACAACCATGTCAACATGAATGTCCTTGGGGGCTAAACCATTTTTCTGCAGATACTTGATAAAAAAAATGATACCAAATTTTGTCCTTTTTATAGAGAAGTCATTACTAGTTACTTTTGAAGTCTTCTTTGAACATTCTGTTTACATGGGAAAAACAATGCAGTTATTGATAAGAAGAGTTTAAATTAATGCATGAAAGATTTCACAGCTATAGCATCACTCCTTCATAGTCAGCCTATCAACTTTTTACTCACCTTTGCATATCATTTGTTTAATGACCTGTAATGTTTCTCTAGCAAAAACCCTTAATGATGTTAATACCTGTTTATTCTATAAATAAGAAGTGACTTTATTTTTCTGTGAGTTAATGATAGGGTTAGCAAATATTTTTTAATTCAATGTATTCACATATTTTCAGGTCTATTCTTCTTTTCATCACAGAAGAGAAGAAATAATAGTCCTTAGCCATAACTTCCTTTGTCAATTCTACTAAGCAATTAATAAAACAGATACTATTTTGTCAATGCTTCATTGATTTGGTGTATATATGGTTGACTTGATATAGTATACAATATATCCCAGTGCTATTTAAAGGTTAAGCTGAGGCAACAAGTGTAAACAGTATCATAAAAAAGAAATATGAGTATTCGTTAATCGGAGAGTATTTTAATTATTGTAATTTTGATGTCTCTTCTCAGATTTTTGTACTCAGTATGAGCATTTAATAAAAATATTTCATCATTTCCCAAGGCTCCTTATATAAATGAATGACAAGGGTACCATTTTTAGCTATTTCTAAGCAAAATATCAAGTTTTTTTTATGGCTGCTATAAAGCAGAAATATTATTCCTCACTTGATAAAGGATTTTAGCTCTATAAATTTATATTGTTCATATATACAGTAATGCCTTAAGATATATGCATAATTCGTTCCAAGACCGAGCTCGTAACTCAAGACTCATATCTCAAATAAATTTTTGTCATTAAAATTAATGGGAATATTTTCAATCCATTACAGGCCCCTAAAAATTAACCACTACTCTTTACACTTACTTTCTTCAGACCCATGGTGTCATTAAAGGGATTTTACAAAGTAACAGCAAAAAGACACAACACAACAGAAACCCTTCCAGAGCAGAGGTGAAGATGTGTGTACTGCAGATACTTAACTGAAACTCTCTCATATCTCAAAATTCAGCTTGTATCTCAAGGCAAAAAATCGGCCAAACACAGGCTCCTATATCAAAAAACTTGTATGTCAGTATGCTTGTATCTCAAGGTATTACTGTATGTTCTTATATAACAGTATTCTAGTTTTAGTTCTGACAAATTATAGATTCTCCCATGGTATTTACTTATCTCCCCAGTGACAAGATGTGACACAAGGTCAGTTTTATGTGGGGCACTTGAATTTGTAAACCTAGACCAGAGTCAAAAATTATCCAGCCCCTGCAATCATCAGTTGTCCTGACATCGATATTTTTATCGATCCCTCTTTTTAGTGCAATGAGGAGGTACTGCCTCAGACAGCCGTTTTCTGTGACTAAGCACCTCTCAATTTTTCAGTTGCATTCTGACTGCAGACCAAGACACAACTGAGTTGCGCTTTGCCTGAAGACAGAGACACAGCTAGAAAATGTCAACAGTATGACCAGCACAAGTACCAGTAGATACTTCCATGTGCATTTAGAGGTTTTAAAGGTTCTATATATTTACATGTTTAAATATTAGCATAATTCCTTTCTTGCATACTGATATGTCCCAGAAAGGGATATATTTGTTCGAAGTAGCTAAGTGGTTTTGGCTACTGTAACCGGGTAGGATAATCTAGCAGGTAGCCGTAATGGACTGGTAATCGTCGTAGTTGTAGGCAATATGCTTATGCTTAGGTTTAGGCAATAGGCGTAGGCAATAGGCATAGGAATTAAGCGTAGGCAATGTACCTCCACATCATTCTGTATTTATAGCTGACACCAGCCAATTATATTACTGTAAGGGAAAACCCAGGTGTATGCATATTCGTTATATCACCTCCCCCTGAGCTAAATTTTCCCATGAAATTTAGCTTCAATATTTTCTCTTTTTAGGGTCTGGACTTAATCAATTGATTTTTTTTCCTAAGTCTTTTTCACCTCAATCCTCCATGCAGTGGTGGCGTTTGACACACTGGTACCTCTGGCCTTGAGGTTGGGGATACCTCCATTAACGAATATTGACTTACTGGAACGGGAATTTCAAATGTGTCATACAGGACTTCCATAGGAATCTCTTCGGTATTTTCCATGACCTCTGTAGTGTGTCTGGGTCTCAATTGATTCCAAAGTCTTTTACACCGAAATTTTTCCCCTTTTATGTCATATGTAACCTGTCCAATTCTTTTGGCTATCATTCCTTCTTCCCAATACATTTTTCCAGTCCTAAATTTCTTGAAAAAACTTGGTCACCTGGCTTATATGCTTTAGTCATCTGGTTTTCTTTTTTAGCAGTTTTCTTCGCCAAACTAGGCAACAGCCTGTCGAATACAGAGTGTATTTTTCTCACAAACATTAACTCTGCTGGCAATAACCCTGACATCATATTCAGGTTTGGCGTGATTTTATATACTGCCAAAAATTTATGAATACTTCTTTCATTCATGTCCACACCTTGATTTTTCTTCAACGCTCATTTAAAGGTGTCCTCAAATTTTTCCGCTTGTCCATTCGATCTTGGATGATATACTGGCATTGTCACATGATCAATGGACAATGATGTACAGAATTCCTTGAATTCTCTTCCCGTAAACTGCGTTCTGTCATCGCTGACTAAAGTTTCAGGGAGTCCAAAGCAACTAAAAATTTCATCAAGTGCGTTTATTGTATTTGTTGCAGTCGGATGTCTGCACTTAACAATTTCTGGCCACTTAGTGAAACTGTCCACAATGATCAAGTAATAAGATCCATTTATGAGCCCTGCATAGTTGATATGCAATCAAGTCCATGGGACATCTGTCTTTGGCTATGGTTGAATCTTTACCAGTGGATCCCTTGCTGCCAGTTGACATCATCTGCACTGTTTCACCAAACTTTCTATGTCTTGGTCCATTCTCGGCCAATAAGTATAGCATCATTAGAGATTTCATTCTCGAAATCCCTGGATGGCCGGTGTGAAATTCTTTCAGAATTTTCTTTTGCAGAGTAACCAGCATTACAACTCTATCTGCGTATAGTAATACCTGTTCACAGATTGAAAAAGGTGAAACACTAATTCCTTTTTTAGTTTTCTCATTCAACCAGACTTGCTTTTTCATTTTTTTAATGAAATCATCGTTCTCTGCTGCTTTTTTCACATCTTCTAGTGTAACCGGTAGTTCTCTAATATAGTGTTGCTTAAGAGACCCGCCAATTTTTCTCTTAATGCCGCTATTACTGTTTCTTCCAGTGGTTCCGTATATTTAGGTATCAATCTTGATACCCCATCGGCGTGACCTAGCTTCTTTGAAGGCACATATTCTATTTTGAAATTATAATTCAATAGAATTACACCCCAACACTGTAGTCAATTTGCCGTGTGAATAGGTATACCTTTTTTTGAACCAAATATTGTTAACAGCGGTTTGTGGTCTGTTTGCAGAATAAATTCTCTTCTGTATAGAAACCTGTGAAATTTTTTTACAGTGTAGATTATTGCTAAACTCTCTTTTTCAATTTGACTGTAACTTCGTTCCGTTGGCAGTAACGTTCTCAAGGCATGTGCTATTGGCTTCATAGATCCGTCCTCGAATTTATGAAGCAATACCGCACATAGTCCCTCATTACTGGCATCTGCTGCTACAATGATTTTCCTCTTTGGGTCAAAATGCGCTAATGATAGGTCTGCTAATAGACAGCTTTTTATCTTTTTAAAAGCATGTTCACATTCTTTCGACCATATCCACTTTGCACCCTTTTTCACCAAATTATTTAAAGGAGCTTTCATATACATTTTTGGGATATAAATGCTATAGTAACTTACTAATCCCAAGAACACCTGGAGTTTAGCCACATTATCAGGTGCTGGCATATTTTTTATAGCCTCAGCCCTTTCTGGATCTGATTTTCTTCCTTTACTGTCAATGATCTGCCCTAAATATTTTATCTTCTTTAAGAAGGACTTGCATTTTTCAGCACTCAGCTTGAACCTGTATTCCTCAATTCTTTGAAATACTGCTCTAATAGGCATTTTGTGTTGGGCTTCGTTTTCACTTTTAATCAAAATATCATCTAAGTATGCGATTGCATACTCCATACCAGCCAACATTTTGTCCATTATTTGCTGGAATAGGCTTGGAGATACCTTGAATCCAAAAGGAAGACGATTTAGTTTAAAAATCCCATTATGCGTGTTTATTGTCAGGTACTTCAAACATTCTTCACTGACTTTAACCTGAAGGTAAGCCTCCAACAAATCCAACTTTGAAAACACTACCTCCATTTAATTTAGTGAATATATCCTCCGGAGACGGTAGAGGGTATGCATGGTCTTTCAAACAGTCATTTAAGTCTGTCGAAATGTCAGCACACACTCTGATTTTTCATTTTCTTTTTTATATATACGTTTGGAGACGCCCAATCCGAGTAATCGACTTTTGAAATTACGCCAATTTTCTCAAACCTTTCCAATTCCTCATTTATTGTGTCTATAACTGAAAATGGTACTTTTCTCTTTGGTTTAAAGATTGGTTTAACATTTTCTTTCAATTCGAAGTTGACTTTTGTTTTTGTGCACAGACCTAATCCTTCTGAAAAGACATGAGGGAATTTGCTTTTCAAATCCGTAACAAATCTTTCTGTTTGCTTCATCTTATAGTTCTCTATGACATTAACTTTGTTACAGAAAGAATTTACCGATTATTCCCATAAGTTAAACAATACGATCCAGTCTAAACCAAAGAGGTTTACTGAATCAGGGAGCACATACACTTTCGATTTGTGAATTTTTCCCATGAACGAAATGTTACATTTTAATTCACCTTTAAACTTAAGTCTTTTTCCTGACACTCCCCTGGAAATTTTGTCTGTATTAGTCAACAGTGGGTAACCGACTTTTTTCCATGTTTGCTCGTTTATTACCAAGATATCACTTCCTGAATCGAGTAATAATTTTAAGGTCTGCCCATTTATTTTTACATTGAGGTATTTTCTTCTTTGACCCTCCTCAATTTCGTTTTTAGACAAAACTACGTTCACCTTTGTTTGAGACTTTGATTTTACTTTTCTCCGTTTTTCCCGACAATGGGAACTTCTATCGCCTACACGCCCACAATTAAAACATATTTTATCCCTAAAAAAACAATCCTTCTTTATATGCTGTCCACCACACGAACTGCATATAATTTTTCTTTCTTTATTTTGTATCCACTTCTGTTGTCTTACAGTTTGTACTCACGAAATGCTCTTCTCCTCAATCCGAGTATTATCTTTTTTATGTTTATAAGTCGTTAACATTCTTTCATTACTTTTTGTAGCATAATCTTCGGATCCTGTTCCATGATGGTGATCTTGATCTAATTTCTTTGTCCTTCGGTGTCGTTAGACCCTGCACAAACATTAGACACTTGAACATGTCGCTTGACAATTCCTTTAATTTAAACGCCTCACACTGTGCATTAACCATACCTGCATACATGACAAAATCATCATCCTCTTGTTTTATGATATTTAGACATTTCAATTGTGTATGAAACAGACCATCTCTTTTATCGAAAATTTTCGATAAAATTTCTACTGTTTCACTGAATGTAATTTCTTCTGGCTTCTTTTAATCCAAATTCGCGTATTTTGTATTTTCTTCTGTTCCCAACTTCTGCAACAATAGAGTGATTTTTTCCTCGTCGGACCATCGTTTGCATCTTTTCATAAATATTGTTTCAAACCTACAAAAATAAGCCAGAAACGTTGAAACACTTTCAGGGTCATATGTAAATTCAGAGAGTGAATTTGAAATTCCTTCAGCAGAAAAAAATCTAGAACCCAGTTCTTTTGTTGTCCTAGATAATACGTCTTCCCAAAGTGGTTTATTGTCTTTTGTCTGTTGTTTGAATAACTTTTCAAACCTTTCTTGTTGCTGAATAAATTGTTGTTGTTGGAATTGTTGCTGTAAAGTGACTTGTAGCACCTTAGTTAATTCCGCAATTTGTTCCATTCTGCCAACATATCCACAAGAAAAAATTTTGCTCCAATTTATGTAGACAATAAAATTTTCTAAGTTCAAACAAGAGGGGTGGGGCAATTTCTTACTTTCTGTAAGCGTTGCACAAGTTTTTCCTTTTCTAACGTTCCTCGTTAATAAGCGTTAAAACAAAAATGAGGGAAAAATTGCTTACTTTCTGTAGGCGTCAAACAAGTCTTTCTAATGTTCTTCGTTAGTAAGTGTTGTCAACTGTATTTTTTTTTTCTTTTGTTTTAACTTGTGAGGTCATTTCGAATCTCGTCACCAACAGATATGTCTCGGAAAGGGATATATTTGTTTGAAGTAGCTAAGTGGTTTTGGCTACTGTAACCGGGTAGGACCATCTAGCAGGTAGCCATAATGGACTGGTAATAGGCAATATGCTTAGGCTTATGCAATAGGTGTAGGCAATAGATGTAGGCAATAGGTTTGTATTTATGGCTGACACCAGCCAATCATATTACTGTGAGGGAGAACCTAGGTGCATGCATATTTATTACATCACATACACTGAATTTATTAAATAAAATGTATGTGCTATGAAACAGTAAGAGGAAAAAAATGATTTGTTAAGGGAGATAATTTCATTAATAGATATGTTAATTGATTAAGGGAGATAATTCCCTTTTCAAAATTTGATAAAGTGTTAAATGTGACTCATTTGTTTCGCATTTGGGTTTGCAGTTGAAAACTACCTCAACAAAACTTCTGTCACTATTTAATAGACTTTGCAATTGATTTCAAGGAATGGGTGAAATGTCCATATGGGCAGGTCAATTTTGGAACTGTGCTATTACCCTCAATTTGGAAGTTAGGGTTTGCAATGATAAATAATGACACAAAATAGTTTTTTGTAAATCATTACATTTTTTTGAGGGAACAAGGTTAAGTTCAAAATCATAGTTTTGGAATTTCATTCTGGTGATCAGTGAAAGCCTTATAAAATTTATAATTTACTGAAAATTTACTGAAATTGTATATGGACAAGATGCATGGCACAAGCACTTTATTACTAAATTATTATGCCATCAAATAAGACATTCATTTACTTCAAAGGGAAATTATACTGAATAATTTAGCTATATTATAATGTAATATTTTATACAGTGCAGTAGTTTTAGTGTGATTTTCAATAAACAATACAAATTTAAAACATTTTGTCTTATAATATGAGCCCAACATTATTATTGTGTCATATACACTTTTATCTATTTTTGAATACAGTAAAAAAATAGCATATTTGACTTGTGGTAATTCATAATGAGAATTCTGGTTTTAATATATTTTTAATTCAGTGTATCTAATAAAAATATATCAACTTTATTTGGATTTATTCTTGAAATAGTAAAATTTTGAAGTCAGTTTGTAAGCAAAAACCTGTGGAAATTAGGTATTTTGGTACATTTTTCAGATGATTTTTAATCCTAAATGCTCAAAAATTGGTAAAGGTTATGAATCTGATTTTTGGTGTCAGTATTTATCACATCAGACCCCAACTTTCACACTAAATGCAATCTTGATTTTCTAAAAAAATGTGAAAAAAAAACATGCCCTAATATCCATTGAGACATGAGAAATACTGAATAATTTCACAGATGAAGAGACTGATTAGTCTTTATAAATTACTCAAACTATTTCTTATCAATACAATAGATTAATGTTCAAGCTCATCTAATTGACATATTTTCTAGGCAGAAAAGTCCCTTCTCCTTGGAAACAAAGCTTAACACAATCCTTTTACTTCCATTTCCTAGTAAAAGATTAGCACTTATTGTGTCCATAAAAAAATAAATAAATAAAAAATTAATTATACTGTCATGTTGTTGTGTCCATAAAAATAAATAAATAAAAATTAATTATACTGTCATGTTGTTGTGTCCATAAAAATAAATAAATAAAAATTAATTATACTGTCATGTTGTTGTGTCCATAAAAATAAATAAATAAAAATTAATTATACTGTCATGTTGTTGTGTCCATAAAAATAAATAAATAAAAATTAATTATACTGTCATGTTGTTGTGTCCATAAAAATAAATAAATAAAAATTAATTATACTGTCATGTTGTTGTGTCCATAAAAATAAATAAATAAAAATTAATTATACTCTCATGTTGTTGTGTCCATAAAAATAAATAAATAAAAATTAATTATACTGTCATGTTGTTGTGTCCATAAAAATAAATAAATAAAAATTAATTATACTGTCATGTTGTTGTGTCCATAAAAATAAATAAATAAAAATTAATTATACTGTCATGTTGTTGTGTCCATAAAAATAAATAAATAAAAATTAATTATACTGTCAAAAATAATTATAATAACATAATTATACAAATTATAATTAATTCAAACTAAACCAATGTGAATCAACTCTACTTTTCTCTTTATACACAGACAAACACATGACATTCTCATTATTGGCCAAGCAGTCAACACAGTCAGGCTGTCAGCAAGTGTGTCAACAAAAATTTTGGCTCCTTTTCTTTTTCAGTCCATAATAGTAACATTATCTTTTAGCACTCAACAAACATTTGCAGTAAGAAAATCCCAGACACTTCTTGTATTTTCCAACTAAATTATCTGGACACTCATTACACACATCTATAAAAAAAAAAAACATATGAGAAAGATTGTATACACTTTACTTATTCTTTATCTTATTCTGTTGGATTCCAATCCATATTTGATCCACATTTGACCCCGAACTCACAATTTTATTCAGTAAACTTAGGCAAATTAATGACAAAGTGGAAACATTTTGTGTGATGTATTTCATCCATTAGGACTTCATCAGACCAAAGTAATGATTTTGTGAATGGAACCATATGTGTAGGAAGTTATGGAATGCTAAAATTTTAAACTTTTAAATTTCAGTTTTCCAACATTTCAGAATTTCCTGTCTGTGCATAATTGTAACCAATGCTTGCAGTTTTATATCCCCCCTCCCGTCCTACACATATATGGTTCTATCAGCCGAAACATTACTTTGGTCTGATGAAGTCCTAAAAATGAAATGCACTGCCAAAAATATTTTCCACTCTGTTATTAATTTGCCTAACATCATTCTGAGCTATAAAAATTTATGTATATATATATATATATATCTACATATATATATATAAATTCGCTTGACGAGGAAATCGAACTAATGTCTTTGGTTTAATAACAAAATTAAATTCAGGGGCTTTAGCTTCCATTTCTGAAACATGGTTATCACTGTGTAGCGAAAAAAAACATATTTTAAATCAATTAATTTATAATATTAATGCTCTGTAAATTTACATTGAGCACTATTGTGTAAAAATAAAAATATTTATAAGAACACCGGATTTTATATCTTACTGTTCTTTCTTTTTATATATATATATATATATATATATATATATATATATATATATGTGTATGTATATATATATATAATTTCCAAATATATCCAGTACATTGTATTCATGTTCATAATTAACCTTGATCACTCTGCATTATTATTACTTCCCTTTACACAGCATTCTTTTTTAAGACCTTTCAATTGCAGTAACCTTATTGTTAATTTCAATCAAAAGTGTTTTCTGTTAACATAGCAGGATATAATGGCACAACTATGAAATTCATACAGATTCAAATTCAGGAATCAGAGTTACCTTCAGTGACAGGATAAACTTTTTGTATAGCAAATGAAGTCACATACATAATGATAGTTTACATTGTTATGGGTTGGCTCCTTTTTTTCTTTAAAATAAGGGCTATCATCACTTTAAATGCTTTTTGCAGTGGAAGGTATGTATCATATTCATGTTCTTAACAATTGCATTGCATATTGAGTTTGGTATAATTCCATTCTGGTTGAAATGTGTCTGCATTGAACTTTTATGTTGGGTTTTTCATGTATTATTTTTGCCTTAATGTTAGGTTTTTTGTATCTGACAACAATGTCAAAGACCAACCAGATATATATATATATATAAAGTTTTACTTTCCCTCCTAGCCCACTCAGAGTTCTCTATAAGTATAGGAGCCAGTGACTCAGTGGGTGGTTCATTGGTATTCCACTATTGCTTATAAATAAAATATTATTCACATATTAAATCTATTAGGTAATTATTTTATTTCTGGTGGCTCTTTTTAGAGTTGAAGTTCTATATTGCTATTTATTTATGGGCCCTTTCACTATGCCATGATAGATAGCACAGGCTTATCCAGTTCTGACAATAGCAGACAAAGTGTTTTTATTAAATTTTGATCTTGTCTTCTTGCCACTTCCTGCAATAGTTTTATTTTTTGCAGGCTAAAAAAAATAAAAAAATCAGTCTTATAATTGAATAAATTAAATTTAAATTTGCTTTTTTTTGTAATCAGCCAGATATAATTCAGAATAAATAGAAATGTAACAATTACAGAGGAACAAATGATTGTAGTTTAGAGACCTCAATTTTTGATCATTGAATTTTATCCTGACTTTTATAATTTATATATATTGTTTAAGAGCTACTTTCTAAATCAGCAGTCACCAAACTGTTCAGTATAAGTCTGTGTGGATTACTCCCACCTTGTCTACTAAATGCTTACTAGTTGGTGGAAATAACCCTTTCTCCTATTTTTTGCTCTGGAATATATTAGTGAAAACAGCAAGACTTCTTAATTTCAGCCAGCCATGTGATCTCTCTCTCTCCCTCTCTTTCTCTCTCTCTCTCTCTCTCTCTCACACACACACACACACACACACACACACACACACACACACACACTCACACACACACTCACACACACACACACACACACACACACACACTTTAACAGCAAAACATATAAATGTTTTTCTTCCATTTTTAGCTGTGTACACATAATTTTCTCTCCTTGGATTATATTATTCTTTATATAAAAATATATATGTAAAATTTTTCCACATGATGGAATTATTTCTTTTGAAAATTTTGAATTACTTGACTTTGAAAGTTTTCCACCTCAATAAGTCATAACTCCTCCCACTACAAACTGGTGGCCAAGAGCAAAATTGCCCAATACAAAATGTAGAATTATTTGTTACAAGTTCCATATTGTATAGTTTATATATTTTCATGGGATAAAGAAAAACGTTTTATAAATGAGATAACTAAATTTAAATGAATAAATATGTTTTATTCATATTTTTGTAGCCAGTCTGATATGATTCAGAACAAAAATGTTCAGAGATTTTCAGACAGCTGAAGTCATTCAATTTGCCTTCATTCTTTGAACTTAGGCATAGTAGCCATATTGAAAGAGATAGTCTCTTTTTTCAATAGCACAAAGCAAAATATAATATCAAGAATAAAATTTCAATATTAAAAGCAATGCTTGCAAAATAAGTTATTTGTTTTCAGCTATGTATGCAACACAGCTTGTTTCATAATATTTAATGAGGCGATGTTCTCAATTTCATTCTTTGTTAAACAAAAAATTCCAAACCACTGATTTATGTTAAGTAATGAAAGTCATACTATGTTGAAATCCAAACTGATCTGATATGCATCTAATCAACAAGCTGATGTGTGCTGATTCTTTCATTTTTCTCATTCTCCATCAGCATTCTATATCTATTACTTGGACTTCTTCTCATAAAGAGTGTTATAACCCTTTTCTTTCAGATATAATCTGCCAAGCTTGATTACTCCACTTCTCCTTTGAATACAGCTTTTCTATGTTATTAAAATTTGACTTTAAATATACTGCTAGTCTCTCTCTTATATTATATTCCACATCTACATGGAACATTACAAATTCATATCTTTGTCAAACTCATCGCTCTTGAGGTACCAACTCTAATGAGAAGGTTACAAAGAATGGTTGAATGAGTGGAAACCTTTGCAATCTTCTTGATGTTTAGGAACCCAAAACACCCAATTCTAAGAAAAGGAAGAAAAGAATAAGTTCAATGGTTCAAAACTCTCTTTGAATGATAACAACTTTTCTCAGAATTGTAGACAAAAGAAGAATGTAGCAATTACAGGTGGAACACTGTCTAACTCCAATTTATGAATGTTATTTTTGGTAATTTAAATTTTAGGGAAAATATCTTTGCTCTTGTATAAATAAATAAAGTTATGTTAAATGAGTGAAAGAATTGTATTCTTAACTATTATTCCATATAACTTTATAATAGGGTCAGTTTGTTCAGCAATAATGAATAAGTCTGTGTGATTTAAAGTAATAGTGCAATGGGATTGGTTTAGCCAATAGGTGGCCAATAGGTAATTAGCATAAAGAGAGCTATAACTATAGCTCACGGGCAACTTTGAGTCAGGGTACATAGAATATCTACAGCTTTGAAGTTTGATCATTAAACAAAATGGCGTTGCCTGACAGAGCTCTGTTGAACACAAAAGATCTTGAAAATGTAAAGATAATGCTTTGAGACACGTGCCAGAATGAAAAAGTTATGAGATGACCAAGCACCTGAAAAACAAAAAGAAATCACAAATCTATTTTTGGCCACTGCTGGATGAAAAGCTGTTAGGCAAATTTTGTTAATGACTTACCCAGCTGAAATTGAAAACTTGACATTTGAGGAAGTACAAAGTGAAGCTAGTTCAAATGACTACGCAGATGAACAAGAAAGCAGGACAGAGGAATCAATGGATGATCAAAGTTCTTTGGAAGACTCGGAGTACGAAACATGGGACACTGAGAATAAAAGAACTAGATCAAGGTCCCCCATAAAGAAAAATACTTATGAAACCAGTGAGAGGGGGAAAGGAATGTATGGAAAGCCGTAGATCCATGCAGGGTGAGAAACTGGAGGAATGAAAAAGCTATATAGCCATGTCTTCTCTTGTGTTTGAAATGGCTTGGAGACAGTCACATCTCTGCTTTTTGAAAACCAAAATCTGCAGGTTTTCATAAGAAATTTTTCACAGACATATGCTTGAGAAAAATATGGCTTTAGTTTTCTCTGATTTTTCAAATATTTCACATTTTGATGTTAATTTCTAGCCAATAGACACTTTGATTTAAATGGTGTGTATTGTATTGTGAAATCTTTTTGGCATGTTTGTAATTTTGTTGTTATTGGGTAGAAAATAAAGTTTGTGCATGTTTTAATATGGTATGTATGTGGGTATGTAATTGTGTTGGAAATAGAGTTTGTTTCATATAGGCCCATATTTTGTAGTTTGTATATTGTAGAAATATTTTGTCATTCCAATAAATGTTTGTTTCTTTATAAATTTCTCTTTGAGTAAGAGCTTTGTCCTTTTTTGTTAGCACGTATAAGAAGAATGAGTGAGTTCAAATACTCCTTTGAAATACTTCCTCTTATTTTTTTCTTTTTATATTAACCTTGCAAAAGTTATTTTTGTAGAATTATTAAGTACTAATTTTAACACTGAAAATTTTATAGTTTTCCTATTTTAATATTCTGATGAATCTTAATTCTTAAGATAATAATTGAGTAAGTTCATGGTGAGTTCTAAAACAATTAAATATTTGTAGAAATTCCCATATCACATCATTAGATATTTGAGCTTAACAACTACAACAAAATATTGCAATAACAATCATAAATATTGAATACTGGTTGTTATTTTAAGAAGTGAGTACAAATGAAAAATTTTGAAATTGACAAATCTTTTCATTTCACTGAAGCAACCATTAAACACTATTATCACCTCTTCTTTCTTTAATTCATTCATTCCTTTACTCACTGAAACCAAGTAGTGTCTCTGATATGGGTTTTGTCTTTCCATGCAAACAAAATAGAATAGTTCATTATTTATGAGATACTGGCAGGAGGCATTAAACTATCTTACCTTTCCTTCTTTCATTTTCTCACTAAAACCAAGTCGTGTCTTTTCACTTTTTTTCTACATGATTAAAATGGAATAGCTCATTATGTATGAGGTATTGGCAAGGTGTAATGGTCATGCAAACTAACAAAGATTCTAGGATTCTTCTACAGATGTGGTCCACTGAAATCTCTTGAATTAAATGAAAATCTTGAAATTTGCAATCAGACACATCATACTTAATAATTACAAATAATTGTACAATAGTTGCACATTGTATATGGAAATTAAAAGGCTGTGTTCTTGTATGTATTTTATGTATGTAGGTGTGTGTGTTCAATATGTAAACAAGGAGCATACAAAACTTTCTACCACTGTAGTTTCTACTACAGATGTTTATGCTTTTTATGATGACTAGTGAAACAAAGTTGTCAATGTCTCTTGGTTTTGTGATGTCAACAAACACTCGTTGCAACTTTTGTAATGTCAATGAATACTCATTGTCACTTTCGTAATGCTCGTTGTAGTAGAAACTTTGTAATCACAGATACAACTATAGTAATGCCATTGAACAATACTGGTGTCAAACACCTTCACATAACACTCGCACTAATAGTACTTGCTCGATAATACTCACTCGACAAGAAACCATTGAATGGTGATCTGAATAGTAATCCGTATAGTGATCACTTAGACACCATGCTAATTTCCATATATACATTTCCTTTACCATCACGTGATCTACTTATTCAAAATGGGATCACCTGTGTTTGCTCTCTGGTGATCTGTGTTCAAACTCCAGAGGCGGCAGTGTCACTTTCTTATATAAGACTTGGGTATATATGTTTTCCTTTTTGGTTCAGAAGTTAAAATAACAATGGTTAAAAAGGTTGTGCTCAAGTCAGCCTTGTACAGTTGGAACAATTAAAGGAAGATTTGTACTTATTTTATCAATGGAAGGTTTAACATGGTAATGGGATGTCCAATTTCTTTTTGGTCAGAATTTAGGGTAAGTCATTATTAGCATTGTCACATGATCATGCTTGTCAGCCTTGTGCTGAGTTGGAACAACCAAAGAGAAAGCTTAACTTATTTCATTGGTTGAGGTTTTGGAAGACATGTGTGATTGTCATATGTTGGCAAGTGGAAGTAAGTTCAGTTATCAATGAACCATGAAACTAATGTTTCCAGCAGAAATATAATTACTACAGTGTGGTCCGAAATTCTTGTCACCCCGCTACATAATATAATTTTCTATTTCAGATGACTGACATGAGCTCCTACAGTTTGGAAGAGAGGCTGCATGCAAGTGTATAGGCACATGATCGGGTTCATTCTGGCAAGAGCATGGAGGATATGCGACATGGCTTCACTGCATGATTCGGCAAAGCAGCCCCTCCGAAGAGGACGATGCTGCAATGGGAACATAAACTGTTTCTCACAGGATCAGTTAAGGAAAGGACAAACTGAGGAAAGAACAACTCTCAACACAAAGGGACACATGTGCAGAGGTAAAGGCATCTGTGTTACGATCATGCAAGTAGTCACTATGAAAACCGTCTTCTGTGCTAGGAATTCCCAAAACCACAATGTTAACACATATGACAAAGGACCTTGATTTCATCAATGAAAGTGAATAAATTGAATCCAGTACATGTGCTTTGTATTACTGTATTACTTGTTTTTGTATTATTTTATTTGAAATGCAAAGTTGCCATTCTGAAGGTTTAAAGGAAGGTTGGTCACTGTAACATCTCATAGAATTTCCAACCCAAAGTGACTTTGTCTTTGTTTGTTTGGCGTCCCATCTCCCTATCCCAACCAACCACAGTGCATTTGGTCAAATTTATTTTTAGAGTGTGCCACACTTTTCACTAAATGACCATTGATTTAAGACTAGCAAGATTTAACATGAAATTCCATTTATAAGTACTAAGAACCACTTTTTCCATGATGTTGTTTGGATGTATTTTTTTAAAAATTTTATTTTTATTTTCAGTCCTGTTAGGTTTATTTGTAAATTTAAAATTGTTTATCATATACGTGTATATATTGTGTGTAATCTGGATTACTTCAGGTTTTGGTAACCAGTGTGAGTAAAATAATTGCTCAATAATCACATATTGTTTTAATAGTGCTAAGTTGAAACTTAAAAAACCCTAATCATTTTATTCTATTCCCTCACTTTACTAACTCTGTGTGTAAAAGGTTTTTTGACCTAACAGATTTAGGGCCAGGTAATTCATATGTATATTGTTGTGTCAGAAACCTACCACCCCTCTTGAAGATGAACTTGTCTGCGTCTAAAGACTTTAAATAGCGGCACGTCGAGAGACAGAGGGCGAGAGAAAGTTCTTGGGCTGAGCTAGTTAGAGACTACTCAGGCGATTTCTGTACCTTTTACCAACCAATAAAACCCTTTTTATTGTTACGTGTTATTTGTCGTTTGTCTCTACAAACCCCAAACCCACATCATAACATATATATATATATATATATATATATATATATATATATATATATATAGGGGAGTATTCCACAGTCGAAATGTTTATGACTAAATTGACTACCCAACTCCAAGTTCTTCCGAGTGAGGTGACTTGTTAGCAATAAGTAGGATGAAAAATAAGACATAATGAAGGTTGGAAGAACTCTCTGAGACAATGGCCAGCTAACTAGAGGTAGTGTCTTCATAAACCACCGTGGAGGATGCATTGGGAAACCACTCCACTATTAATCCCAAGATATATCATGGCTAACAACACACACAATATGAAACCTTATGGCATGAAGCAGGTTAGATCTATTGGAATTAAACCATTACCCGGTGACGACAGACATGTGCAACAGGTGTCACCTGACTGTCATCCAGTGACTGCTAGCATAAACAGTGTAAAGGTGATAAAATTCCTCGGAACCTATCCCTCACCCGGAAAGGAATGATATGAGCAACAAGTCTCACCGGAACCGTTATCTTGTGACTGTGTTGCGGACCATGATAGCGGTGCAGATCTGGCTTACGAAAATAAGGCCTTGTGCCAGACACTACACACTACTACTAAATCCACAAACAAAGTAAAAAAAAAGAAAAATATAAAGACGTGCTCTTTCCACCGTACAAACGTACAAAGTGAAAAGAAGTAAACAGGCAAAACAACAAAAGGTTAAGAACAAACATAAATTTTATTAGAGTTTAACAAGTAGTTTGTCTTCCGTGAAGACCTTCAGTAAATGTACTGGAAAATGTAGTTGAAGAAGAGGCCAAGTAGATTGTCTTCAGTAAGGTACTGGAAATGTTGTAGAGAATGAAACTTAATTGTCTTGAGTGAAAACCTTCAGTGAGATACTGAAAATTGGTAATTGACAAGATAAAATTTCGCGCCAAAATTCAAATCCAAGATGGCTAATGGCGGGAAAAAGGTTCCTCGAGAAGAAGGTCAGAAAGTCAGTTGTAATGCATAATAACATACGGCAAGGAAAAAAAATACTCACTGCGAGAGTTTATAATTGTGAGTGTATGTAATTCTTTTTAAAGTAACAGGTTCAGAAAGTATGAGTGAATGTGAAAGATGCCCCGTTCATCAGGTTGAAGTTTTTGAAAATTCCTGGAAGTTGAGCAGCTCGCTAAAAGATGTTCGCGTTGGAGTGAAAATTCTGTGCTAAGGTGACGACAGTATAAGATACCGCGACGAGCCATGAGGTCAGGGCAAGGTTTTGCCGAATAAAATGTCTCTGTCTGTATATATGGTGTTACCGGCCAGAGACAAGTGAGCCAGCCCAGCCGATGGTCAGCCGACCACGGGGGCGACTAATTTCAAAAAGCCAAATTTGCCGTGACGTCAGCGCAGAAGCACGCGAAAAAAATTAATTCTTCCTCATCTTCGGCTGAGACAACAGTTTACTACTATAACCGGCCGAAAGTGAGAGGAAGGGGTGAAAATGTCGCACGTGCGTCAAAGTGAAGGTGGGGGTAGCGTGAATCCCACAACTGCTCGCATCAAACAAAAAATACCTCTTGGGATATGGAACATTCAGACGTTGAACAACTGCAGCCAGTTAGATAAAGTGAAACAAGAGATGAGTAGGCTAAAAATTAGTATCTTAGGTGAAACCAGATGATCAAACAACAGATTTTGTCAGCGACAAGTACAGGATTATTTATGCAGGCAGAGAGAAAAATGATTGGTACTAGATAAAGTATTTAAGAAATGCATTCTGGGATACTACTAACTCTCCGAAAGAATTCTTGTAGTCAAGCTGAAAGGAAAGCCTTTCAACATAGCTATCATAATAGTGTACGAGCCGACAGTGCAAAGTAAGGAAGAAGAAATTGAATCTTTCTATTCCATGCTAGACAATGTCAAGTCTTTTTGCAAATCACAAGACATCATAATTATCAAGAGATACCTAAATGCCAAAGTAGACAGGGGATATAGCTGGAAAATTTGGACTAGGTACCTGCAACAAAAATGGAGAGAAATGGAACATCTCAGTAGATCTATTTTCATAACACTGCCAAGAAACCAGTCGCAAATGAATGTGAACTCCAACGAACAATCAGCCTAATGAGCCACATAACAAAACTCATCATCCGAATTCTGATGAATCGAGTGTGCAGCTGAATCAGGCCAGAGATAGAACATGAACAGTGCAGGTTCATTAAAGACACCAGAACAAGGAACATGATATTCATGCTCAAAGTCAGTGATTGGGTTGTTTCTCTCTGGGGTTTCTTTCCTTTCCTTACTAATTGCCAGTTTCCTTCATTGACCTTTTTGGGTGATCTCAAGGGAGTTTGATCTGCTGTTGCATTTATCAGGATCTTTGTGTCACTCTAGCTTGTTGCTGCTTTCTTTTTATAGGTTGAAGTGTGTTGTCTTCTTGGATTTTTTTCTGTCACCTGTGACAGCTTGCAGAATGGTGGCCAGTTTCCCAACATGCCAGTCTCCTGATGGATATGACCACCAATTTCTGGCCATTTAATTTAACCCACTTGGGGATGTTGTTGAAAGCCATCCTGTTTATCATTAGGCTAAAAGCCATTCCACATGTTTCTATCTATCTTTATGTGCATGATTTCTCCATACTGTAGGAGGAAAGATCCTATCTGTTATCCGCTTGTAAAATTTCATATGCCTATATGTGCATCCACCTTTGTCTCTGGTACACAGTATGAAGCTGTCCTTATTTTGTAAATTGTTTTGGTCATGGCCACACTGTCCTTGGGGATTACTCAAAATAGGAATTTTTTTCCTTTTATGATCTACTGAATATGATTTTATTAGATGTTCCTTTGAAGATTTTATTATTGTTTTTTTTATCTACACTAAAAACAGAAACTATCCACTTGTCAAATATTTTTAGTTGTTCTTGGCTAATAATCAATCCTTTTTGAGTTACAATGTAGGAATATTTATGAGCCTGTTTGACAAACTCATCTACATCAATTATGCAAGTCAGTGGTGAACTCTATATAGTTGAGGATGTTTCAGTTGATGTCTCCTTCCTTGCAGATGTATCCACTGCCTTGGTTACAACATTGGTTTCATCATGTGAAAATCATCTTGAATAAAGTTTTTACAAGTTTGTAAACATCTTCCTCATCCATCCATTTTGGACATGGCAAGACTAGGAAAAAGTTCTTAAGAAAGATTGAAAAAAATTTCTGCACAAAAACAAAATATTAATTTTTTTTCTTAGGTTTGTCTAAGTGCTATTTGAAACCTTTGCATAATATTTCCTAAAAGACAGTAATCACAAGAAAAAGCAAAACATGGAATAAGACAATTTGCAAAAATATCCTCCTCCCCAAATTTATAGATGAATCATATAGATGCATGCTGGGATTTCTTCCAAACCAATAAAATGAACCTCATCTTGATCTCATCATTCATCTTTTGTTCTTTCTTCTCATGAATTCAGCCAGTAACTGTATGATCACTGAAGTTAAGCAATGTTGAGCCTGGTCAGTACCTAGATGGGTGATCATTTGTGAATAGTAGGTGCTGTAAACTTGGATGTGTGGGTTGTGTATTTGATAATGGTTAAGAATTTTTAATCGGAGAGCCAAGTTCCAATTCCAGTTGGGTTCGTTATATTCACTTACATGCAAATAACCTTAGGAAAGGTATAAATCCACTTATTATCCTCCTGCTCTGAGTTAATTAGTTTTATGGGAATTTACCCATAATAATAATGGACTATTCCGGGCATTATAAATACTGCGCCTCAAGAGGGAGCAGAGAGGATTATTGTAAGAACATTGGAATAGTGATACTTGTCGAGACAACATAGTTCACTCTAACCAAATCTGATAGTCATTACTAATACTTCTACTTCTTTGTATATATTTCTGTTTGTAATATATCTGTGTTATACCATACCTGTGTTCGAGTTATTCTTCATTGGTTCTACCTTGGACCATCACCGTGGTACAAGGAACTTGGACCATAACAATTAGTAAGACTTGTATCATGAAATCATATTTATCTCCAAAAATAAAATAAAAATTATGTACAAAATATATAGATTTTGGCATTAAATAAGATATAGAAGTTGATATGCTGCTAAACAAATACAACAAAAAATACAACAATTTTGAATGTTACAATCACTTGACTGTACCACTTTTATGTACTAACACTGTTTTTACTTTAACTTTCTGCCTTATTATTGTTGCGTTGACTAGTTTTGTTTTGCATAAATATATTGTTTGCTTAGTATTAATTTATTCTATTCTTTTCTTTCATTTATTATTATGTACTGGAAACTTTCTCAATTCCATTTTTTGGGCATTTTTGCCAATTCTCTTAAGCATGGCCAATTACTCTACAGGTTACAAGCCCAGACTCTGTTTCAATGGTGATAGATCAAAATATGAATTATTGGAAGTAAAATGTTTAGGATATATGAGAATTCAAAAATTGTACAAACTATCTTGGCACCATATGGTTGTCCCAATGAGGAAGAGTACTGTGAAAGAATGCAAATGAGTTCACTGAGCTAATTCAATTTTTTGAATACCAGAGTTATGAAAGAAGCCTCTGACAATGTCAGATAAGTACTTCAAACTTTGAGAGATCACTACTTATCTAAAGGAAAAATGAAAATAATTTCCTTGTATACATAATTCACCTTCCTACAAAAGCAAGTTGTTTAAATATTACAGATTATATTATTAGGGCTGAAATTGATGGAAATTTATTAAAAATGCTGACTGCTGACTGCCCAAGTTTGGGGAATGAATATTTATTCTGTACATTTAATATAAAATTGTGGCACAAGGCGAAAGGGGAAGTGAAGAAGGGCTGGTCATCAGTAACAATCCTAGTCCTAGTTAATCACAATCACAACCCATTCATTCAATACAATATACTCAATCAACAAAAGAACTCGTCCATCACCTTTCAATCATACATATACCACAATACCACATATTCACAAGGGACTTACAAAACGTCCCATGATGTAAAAATTTGTGCAGTTCATAATATCTCTTTTTTAAAACTTTTCTTTTTTCCTATAAATAAATATAAAAATTTTCATGGTGCATGAAATGATGGGGGAGGGAATCAACCTGAAAACAAAACTAAAGAATGAAACAAAAACAAACTAAAACAAAACAAATGTTAGTAGGACCTGTCCATCCCTCAAAATAATAAGAGAAGCCACTGTATTCTGCCATTAGACAGAATGAAGAAGCACACTCACTAATGGAATGGGAAGGAAAAATAAATGTTGAAGTAGGAAAAAACCAAAGTCTGATCCAGCTGAGATGAAAAAAGAGGACAAAACCAAACTGGTGAGGTTGGGAATCTCAACATGTATGTATGTATGTATGTTGCGGCATTCACCCTGGATCGGTTAAGCCGGCTCCTTCCAAGGAATTCACCGTGTCCAGAACGAAGGCTGACCAAGCACGGCGATCCGTCGCCAATGCTGAAACGAGCGACAGCCATTCCAGATTCCAACAGCGGTGAATTCTTGAAACGGAGTGACAAGGGAGTTTGAACTTCACACGCGGTCCCCACACCTCACGTGCTATCCCAGTGGAGGGAGGAATATGCTCTTACTTGCCGCAGAATTTCCACAGACGCAGAGGCAGGAGTAACCAAGAGGCCGCCGGATGCCGGTGCAGACATGGATCATAACAAAAAAAAAGTACTGGCAACAGGCCAGGAACTACACTTATTGATATTAACTAGGAAAACATAAAACAGTCTAACTTAACCAGGGGAGGGTTCACAGGAAACCACCCTGTTGTGTTCAGTTGGTCTTAAAAGAGACAATCAAGGCTAGCCCCATTCTTGTGAACCTGACTCACCACAGATACCCACTAGAAAGAGTGCAACTCTGATGCCGACCAGCCAAGCTGGCCACAAAGGTGGTCCATCACGACCCCCTCCACTAAATCACAATGCAATAGCCTATGAGGCCATGAAAGGTCACTGGACCAATGAAGAGCCTTTAAAGCCACCTGACACTTTCACAGAAATTGTGATTGATTCCAAGGCTTAGGATGATGCTCAGCCTCGGAAATAGAAAGAGTGATCGTAATGGTAGGGAAGGCATCCCTAACAATCTCTTCCAAAATCAAATCTTCTCTCAACGCACAGTGTAGGAACACCAAACTTGCAGCATGTCGATGGCACAATAAGTGCAGTGTTCCCAGCCCCCCATGATAACATAGACGTTGGACAACAGTCTCTCTACAGCTGAAAATGTGTCAGACACAATAAGGGACAAACAAGGAAGTAATGCTAGGCAGAGTTCCAATAATATGGACTAGTCCAACTAGGTCAATCAAAGCACCTTCTGCTTACAATCGCTCCATTTCTGTAAAGAAAAAATCAACACAGAAAACATCCAAGTTTGGGGGAATGATTGCAAAAGTTTTCCCCTCCCCATCTTATAGCCAGCAATACATGAAATGCATGCTGGGATATTTTTCTTAGACAATAAAATGGGATGGCAGATTCAGCTGCAAAGTCTACCCGAAACGTGAACCTTTGATAATTTCAAGATCACTTATACATATCTAAAATGTAAAATAAACAGTTACATCCAACAGAAATGGCCAAAGCATTGCACTAACAACACAATTAATAAATTTCACTTAATCAAACCAATCCTAGGTGAATGAAAACAAATGTTTAGAGAAAGAAAAAAAGAAGAAGTAACACTAACTAAACTACACATGGGCCACACATACCACATCCATTCATACTGCTGAAGAATGAAGATAAACCCATATGTGCAACATGCCAAGCTTCACTCAGTGAAAAAATTTAACTGAATGTACCCATTCAGCCCCTATAAGACATAAATACTATAGAGAAAACTATTTGAAAATACTGAAACCATATATCTAAAGAAAAAGGTTTATACTAAAACATATAAAGCTTGCAATAGATCATCTACAAAGTATATATCTATAAAACATCCCTTTACCCTGAAAGTATAAAACTATGCACACAAAATCTGTAGTTGAAGGCATAAAATTACGTTCAAAATATTTAGATTTTGGCATTAAATAACCCATAGAAGTGTTGATATGCCACTAAACAAAAACAACCAAACCAAATATTTAAAAATATCTCTATAGAGATGAATCAACCACAATATATATAAAATATTCTAGTCAAATTTAGAATGCAAGAGTGTAAACTTTGATTAATCCCTTGTGAAATGGATATCAATATGCTGGACAAAAGCAATGTTGAATCATCAGATGAAACATATTACTGAGAAATAGTCAGTAACCTGATATATATTATGACCACAACTCATCCAGATATGTTATGTTCTAACAAAATTATTATAATATTCAGCAAAACCAACCATGGATCACTTGCACTTGATAAGAGCCAAACAAGTTATATGTTATTTAAGAGATACAGACACACACTGTCTAGTGTTTAATAAATCTAGTAAGCCTTTAAGTGACACTGATTGGGAAAATTTGAAAGATTACCACAGTACCACAGGACATGGTTTTCAATTATCATCAAATAGTTCTATGATTTTTTGGAAAACATGAAAATAGCATACAGTAGTATTGTTAATATATGAAGTAGAATACATGGCATTAGCAGTCACAATACAAGAAACAAAATTTCTGATTCAATTATTAAACACCATGATTAATTCAAATGAAAATGAGCAAGTCATTATCTGTTGTGACAATCAAAGTATTACTTGCTAAGAACCTTGTTTACCACCAACATTCAAAACAAGTCAAAATAAAATACCAATTTATAAGGACTGAAGTTTTAAATAGCACAATAAAGTTATTTATAAAGCCTATAGTGAACACTATTTGAAAATACTGGAACCATATACCTAATGTACTACCTTAAAGAAATAGGTTTATACCAAAACATATAAAGCTTGCAATAGATCATTTACAAAGTATATATCAGAGTAAAATTAAATACATGCTCTCAATGGAGCATGATACTGAACTTTTTGCTTGCCATTTCTCCCCCCCTACACACCATTGCTCCAGTTTTCTTCTCCTATTTTTATCCCATTTGTGATTTTAAAAAAAAGGAAATTGAGATTTTTTAAAATAGATAAAAAGCAAAATATTCAAAAAGAATATAAAAAATAAACATGAAATATTGAAAATATAAAAAAAATGTAAAAATGCTTAAAAAAATTAGAAAAATAAAATAGTTTTGAGGTATTAAACAAAACAAAAAAAGAAAATGCAAAAACAATTGTAAATATATATATATATAACTTGTTTATATTTATTAACTCAATTAGAGTGATGGAAGGGGAGGGAAATGTGTGCAATCATTCTTTTGATTGAAGAATGCAGTGTTGGTTCCAATACGTATAGGAATGACTGTAAAACATCCCTTCCTCACATTTATAGACAAAGCATAGAGATGCATATTAAGATTTCTACCTAAGACCACTTCTCAGTCTCATCCACCCCATTTTTTTTTGCTTGTCTTGAAGTCAGACCACTACATTCACTTGATTGTCTCCTTTTTACACGTTAACACCATTCTTATGGTGTGAAATGTTTGCCTTATTTCTATTTTTTTTTGTTTTTTTTTTTAAGCGTATCACCTCAAGCAAGGCTGGAAGCCACTATCACGCAAGGGGTTAAAGAAGGGTTGGAGGAAGAGCAGATAGGAGTGGTAAAGGAGAGGATGTGGAGAAAGAGAAAGACAGTGGGTCGATCACGGCAAGGGGGTTACAGAAGATTTGGAGCGAGAGCAGATAGGAATGAAAAATGAAAGGATGTGGAGAAGGGAAGTGGATAGATCAAGGCAACTGGAGATGTCGATTGACGCTACACTTTGGCTTGCCTAGTTTCATTTTTTCATGTGTGTGTATATATATATATATATATATATATATATATATATATATATATATATATATATATATATAATTTGTTTAGTATTATTTTGCCCTGTTCTTTTTCTTTCTTTTGTTATTGTTTATTGGAAACTTTCTCAATTCCATTTGAGCAATTTTGCCAATTACACTTAATCATGGCCAATTACTCTATAAGTACACACTATTGTTAATTTTTCATATGTGAATATTTAATATATCAGCATGAGTTTACCCATTTCACCAAAATTATTGGCATCTTTTCTTAAATTCTCAGGATATTTTAAATGTTTTCACATGTGAATATTAAATGTATAAACATGATTTTACACATGCTGTCAAAATTATTGGCATAATTTTTTTACATCCTTATTATTATTAGATGGACTTCACATATGAATCATTAAATATATAAACATTATTTTACTCATGCTTTTTAAATTGATTGCATATTTTGGATTTAGAATTATTTGCCCCTGCTTGAGGCAAAATTAATGCTATATTTCATTAAGTCTTTTTTTTTCTTACTCAATTTGTCTGAAGCAAGGTGATAATGCCACTAAAACACAAGGAGTTATTGGAAGTGAAAGAGAATGAAAATACTTTGTAAGGAACCAGGAACCTGATCTTGAACAGGAAACAAGGGATAAATTATGTAATCATGTGTTGATGATTCAAACTGCTTGGGGGCTCTATTCCAGCATGGATGATGTAGACATTGTTAGAGTCTTTACAACATTTCCGTAGCCTAGCATGCCTTCTCTTTGCCTTAGAGAGTTTTCCATAGAGAAGTTGCTTTGGGTTTCTGTTATTATCCATCAAGATGAGACGCCCTGTCCATCTTCAGGTTGGGCTTTCAGGATTATGGTTTCTGTGCAGTCCAGGACATCAAGGTCTGTGATCCTATCAACCCATTTAATGCCATGGATAGAGTGCAAGCTTTGCATGTGAAAGTGCTTCAACAGCTTGATGTGTCTTCTATACATGGTCCAAGTCACATCCATAAAGAAGACTGGTGAAGACAACTGAATTATAGACCTTGAGCTTAGTAGATTGCTGGATGTTGTCTTGATTCAACACACAAGCTTTCAGTCTGCTCAGGGGTTGATTTACCTTTCAGATCCTGGCATTAATCTCTTTGTCAAGGGAGCCATAATTGGAAATGACAACTTCTGAGATACTTGAATTCCTCCACAGGCATCAACTATATTTTCTCAATAGATAATGGTCTGTTGTGGGAGGGTTTGGTTTGAACATCACTTCTGTTTTCCTGAAGTTGATAGTAAGGCCAAACAGGTGGGATGCTTCAGCAAAATTGTTGATAATGAGTTGGAGGGCAGATTCCAGATATCCAATGAGAGCAGAATCATCAGCAAAGAGGTCCTCTAGAATCAATTTCTTGATCACCTTGTTTTTTTGCACTGAGGTGATGGAGATCAAAGAGAGACCCATCTAGTCTATACCTAATGTATACCTGATTCTTTGTTTTTCACAGTGTGGCTGAGAATTCAGGCGAAGAAGAGATTGAACAGCACTGGGGCTAGGACACACACCTGCTTCACATCACTGGAAATCTTAAAGGGCTCAGACACCACTCCTCCAGAAAGCAGAGATTAGAATCCTTAAGATGGAAGGTGTGAGGAGTTTTAGATTACTTTATGGTTAGAATAAACTTTTTCTGCCTTGGTAGGATTGGGAGATCAGTCACATGAGAAATATATGCTTATCAAGTTAAATTTGAAACCACAATTGAGAACAAACTTAGACTCTCTGTCTCTCTCTGTCTCTCTGTCTCTCTGTCTCTCTGTCTCTGTCTCTCTCTCTGTCTCTCTCTCTCTCACTCACTCACATGAAATCACCAGTAAGAATGAAAATACAATAAATGCAGCTAGCTGTGGATTAATTTTTTTTTTTAAATTAATCAAAATTTAAAAAGTATTTTAGTGCAACAAGAAAAGGGAGTACCAACAATCTTTTGAGGAAATGTGAGTAAAAGAGTTAATGAAGGATCTTAGTCAAAAAAACAACTCATGATTCTTCATTCTGTACTAAGTAGTAAATGTATAAAGAATTAATGGTTTAAAGAAAAGATGAGATTGATAGTTCCTGTTACCAACAAGGACCCAACTGATATCCAGTAACAAAGATTTCTACTTTCAGTGACATTACCATTTTCTTTATAATAGGAAATGTGTATTCAATATACTGAAACTCTTTTGAATTCTTGCTTTCTGTTGGCATAATATGTCTCTCTCACTCTCTCTCTTTCTTGCCTAGCCCCCTCCCTCCCTCTCACTCTCTGTACCATGTTCTTTCTGGTCATGAGTGTAAGAATGTATTTGCATTGCATAATTTGAAAATCCTAAGGAGGAGAATATTAAAAAGGGTAAGCAATGTCACATTAGGAGAAGTTATAAAGAGACATTTATTATTTTTACAAGTGTTCACCCAATAAAAGACTCAAGAGTCACCCAAGATATAAAGACATACTGAATGAGGTGTGTGATATGAATGTAAGGGTATGAAATTATGTGGATATGGCTTATGTATACCACTGATACAATTTAACACATGATAACAATGAGATTAGAATTTTCTCCTATGTGATCCATTAATAAACATTATTTTACCTATGCTGTCGAAATTGACATATTTTGTTAAACCATTACTATTAAAAGTTCTTCACATATGAATCATAAGTTGAGTATCCTGTATGAAATTCCAAAATCTGAAAGTTTTTCTGGTGCTGACCTGACTTGTCGCAAATGGAAAATTTCAGAAAGCACTAAGAAGGAGGTACCAAGACGATGTGCAGCAGTTGTAAGTGACCTCATCTACTCTGGGTGGAGGTTCATCAGCCCAGCTATGTAGCCTATGTTGGTGCCAATTTTTTGTTTGTGATCATCACAGCAACACCATGGATTTCTTACCAGATGTTTTGTTGAGCATATTGAAGATATTATTCAAAATGTCAAAAAATCCTGCATTATATATTTTTTTGTAAGTAATGATCATGTTTTTTTGTACATAACCAGAAAGTACACAACATTACACTGGGCAACAAAAAAAGATATCTTTTAAGTTATCTATGGTTTTTCCAAATGATTCAGGCAAATTTTTCACTGCTGAATCAGAAAATGACATCTGTTTCTCTTGATCAGGTTATGTTTTTGTTGAGTTTTTAAAAATCCGATCTTCTGACTAAATTGATTACTTTTTTGTGACATTATTGATTGAATTTTGTTAATATTTCTCATATGAAATATGTTTTTAAAAGAAAAATATTGTTTTCTAATACGATTTATTAATCAAGTGTTGCAAACATCGATTACAATAAATAAAATAGTATACATTGATAAATGTAAGTACATGTAAATTGCATGTTACGTCATCATTGTTCAAAATTCAGGGCTTGAAATTCCATTTATTTGAACCCTTAGAATGATCAGCGGCCAGGGTGTTTCTTTTCTTTTCAAAGTCCAACAGTAATCAGCCATCATGTACAAAAAGGTATCATTTTTCTCCACAAATTATAACAATAATTTAGAATCAATCATAATTTTCATACTAAAAAAATGTGTGAAATACAGCAAGGTGTGGGTAATTTGGGTAGTACAGATATAATAGCATCATCCACATGTACAAAAATGCAAAGAATGATGGAAGGATTATTAATAAAAATGAAAAAGCCAACACTCAATAACATGAAGATGGCCACAATGTGCTGTGTTTGGAAAATAAAAATTTAAATATATATATATATATGTGTGTGTGTGTGTGTGTGTGTGTGTGTGTGTGTGTGTGTGTGTGTGACACACAAACACTTTCTGATCATTGGATTTGATAAGATAATTTAATTTATGGCCTCTTTTGTTCTCAGAGATCTCAATGCATTTTCCTTACACACAGTTTTGTCTTTCACTCTGCCTTTTCTACAAGTACTTCCACGGTAATTGCTCTGAGGAGTTGCTTTCACTTGTCCCTAAGCCAAATGAATTCAAGCGTCCTACGAGGCTGGCATCCCGTTCCCACCCCTTCACCGTTGAAACTGTTAGGTGTAGACGTCTTTTCTACTCCAATAGCTTCATGTCTCGCACATCTCGCCTATGGAACTCCCTTCCCTATTACTGTTTCCCTGACAAATACAATCTCCAACGGTTTAAGTGTAGCGTCAATCGTCATCTCCAGTTGCCTTGATCTATCCACTTCCTGACATCTTCCATTCCTATCTGCTCTCGCTCTATATCTCCCGTAACCTCCCCACCTCGATCGGCCCTCCGTCCTTCTCTTTCTCCACATCCCTTCCTTTACCACTCCTATCTGCTCTTCCTCCAACCCTTCTGTAACCCCTTGCGTGATAGTGGCCACCGGCCTTGCTCGGGGTGATACGCTTAAAAAAAAAAAAAAAAAAAAAAAAAATTTCATTCTAACCTGAAGAAGTGGGAATCAACAGATATTTGCATTGTATATAGCTTTTCCACTTTGTCTCACCATCTTCACTTTTGTTTCGGATACTATTGTACATCATACAAAAACATATATATGGTCTTGCAGAAAAAATTTACCATTACCAAAATGGGATTCCCCCTAATATTTGATATTTTGGCACTTGGTTATATTTTTTGGAGAAGTAGATTAGACCGAGAAAATGTTACCACTCCTGGTTTATAACACTCTTTAGTTTCAGTGGGGCTGATTAAAAAAAATCCAACAGACACCAAACAAACTGGCAGACAGACACATTCTGGTTTCTGGTCATGGATGCGATAAGGTAATTTGATTTATGATCCCCTTTTATCCTCACAGATCCCCTAAATATTTTCCTTGCAGTTTTGCCTTTCATTCTGGCCTGAAAAAACTGGGGAAAGCAGACATTCTCAGTAAAACACATGATTTATAACTTTTCCACTTTGTTTCATCATCTTCACTTTTGTTTTGGATACTATTATACATACATACATACATACATACATACATACATACATATATATATATATATATATATATATATATATATATATATATATATATATATTATACCCTACAAATACACACATTCACATATATGTATGATCAATTTTTATTTAAAATATTGAGAAGGGAGGGGGCAATTAAAAATATCAGTTTGGTAAAAAAAGTTTATTGTAATTTGTTGTATAAATATTTTGCAGTTGTAGAACTGACAAGTTAAATACAAAAGGACACAGAAAATATTTCTGCTCTTCCGAAAAGAAATCTCATGATTGGTTATCTGGTCAGATTATGGTAAGTAAATTGGCTGAGAACATTTTTGTAACCCAGTTGAATAGTCTTAAATGATTACAAATATTTAAGAAAATTCATTGAATGCTATATCTCCTTAAAGAAGGTTGAAAACTGACCAAGTGAATATATTATCTAGTGTGTATACTCTTGGTTTATCAGTATTCAAGATGATTTAATGACTATAAATAGACCATTTGCCCTTGCATGGGGTATTGCTGCCATATATGGTCTGGGGCCCCTGCTGTTTGCCTCAGGGTTCTTGATAAGATCCAGAGACGGATACGCAATGTAATTGGCCCTGATCTGTCATCTCGTCTGCAGTTGCTCTCTCACAGATGCGACGTTGCCTCGCTCTGTCTTTTTTACAAATACTTTCACGGTAATTGCTCTGATGAGCTGCTTTTGCTGGTTCCTAGGCCTCATGAATTTAAACGTCATACGAGGCTGACATCCCATTCCCACCCCTTCACCGTTGAAACTGTTAGATGTAGACGTCTCTTCTACTCCAATAGTTTCATGTCTCGCACATCTCGCCTGTGGAACTCCCTTCCTTATTCCTGTTTCCCTGACAAATACAATCTCCAACTATTTAAGTGTAACATCAATCGACATCTCCAGTTGCCTTGATCTATCCACTTCCCTTCTCTACATCCTTTCATTCCTATCTGCTCTCACTCCAAATCTTCTGTAACCCCCTTGCCTTGATCGATCCACTATCTTTCTCCACATCCTCCCCTTTACCACTCCTATCTGCTCTTCCTCCAAACCTTCTGTAACCCCTTGCATGCTAGTGGCCTCCAGCCTTGCTTGAGGTGATAAGCTTAAAAAAAAGAAAAAAATATCAGAAATCTGGGAAAAGTGACTGACAGAAATAATTTGATAAAAATAACAAAGATCAAGATGATCATAGAATGATACATAAAATACTGTTTTGTTTAGGAACTTACAAGTACAGATAAATTAATTTCTATGTTTGTTCTTCTTAAATTCATGACCAATATTCAGACACAAATCAAAACCAATATGATCCTTATAATTAAACCATTTATTATTATACTATAATCCTTAATAGTAAATACTATAGAAAAATTGGCAAACAAGGATAAACATGTCTGTAATAAGATGTAGTGTCAGAAAGACTGTTTTTCCCTTGACACTGATATTATTTTAATTATCTTCACTCTGGCAACGTTTATTTGTTTAAAAAGCAATGATCAGAATTAGAATAAAATCTAAACACATGATAAAAGTGAACTTAAACATTTTTTGTTCTCAGGAATTTACAACAAAAATATTAAACACTATTTATTTATTAGATTGTTTATTGTCAAGAATAATTTTATATTTATGACATTCTAAAAACTAATACAATTAGAATTTATGGAGTGTAATATTTATCATTTATAAATAAATAAATGTGAAAAGAATATATTATTCATAAATTTATAAACGTTTACAAAATTATTAAAATATATGAACCAACTATAAGGAAAACCTTATTATTTATCATTTTATAAAGTTTGAATAAGTTGGCAATTGGCTGATGCTTTGCCAGTTTTTGCAATAAATCATATAATATTGTAAATAACAATCTAATAAATAAATAGTATCTATTATTTTTGTTGTCAATTCTCAAGATCATATGTTTAGGTTTTATTAAAATTCTAATCATTGCTTTTTAAAATAATAAACAATGCCAAATAATGAAGATAGTTTAAAAAGTGTTGTCATGGGAAAATGTATCCTTTTGACACTCTGTTTTACTGAGGACACATTTGTCCATGTCAAAAAATTAATAAAGCAAAGCAATTTTATTCTCATAGCTATTATTATATAAGGCTGATGCAAACATTCCCAGTGCCATCATTTGTACAATATTAGGCAAATCTAAGAAGTATCTTTGAAGTTTACTTTGCTCTTTATTGTTTGTACAGAAAACCAGAGACAAAATTTTAATGTCTGAATATTATGAATATAAAATTCTTTAAGCAATTAATGATATTTTTTAATCTGATATTATTTATTATTACTATAAATTTTATATTTATTGAGTATATGTGATTGAATATACATACCTGTTCTTTCAACAGTGGAATTAATGTCTACCAGCTTAAAAACTGAGAGTCCTACTAAATAAAATATATCTAAAATGAAATCAAAATCAAATGAAAAATTCCCTTTTACCATCAAGGAGGCCAAGGTACACTTACCTTAAAATTATATTCACTGATTGAAAAAGGGAAAACAGATTTGAATCCTCTTAAGCTAAGGTGCACTTAGTTTAATGTGGTGTTCCTGATTGAAAAATGAAATGCATATTGAATTTCTTGTAAGCTTTGGCTCACTTAAAATGTAAAAATTACTTCAATAAAAAAAAGATTGTATGAGAAAATAATTAAAATGTTGGAATGTGTAAAAATTAATATAAAAATTATTTTTAATAAAAGAGGGAATAATAAATTGTATGAAAAACTAATTAAGAAAATTAAAATGTTACTAACACACAGTTTCTTTGAAAAAGAAACTGACAAAATTAAGCCAATTTATATAAAGAAAAACATGAATAAAAATTTATTTCTAAAGAATTAAAAAAAGGCTCCAAATTGATTTTATAAAACAACTGCCAAAATGAAGCCAAACTGTTAAAACAAACCTACCAAATTAAAGTTCCAAAAAGTTTGATTAGATAGTGATTCTTGAGTTTTTAATCAATGGAAATAAAAAGCATACACAGCCTAAGTAGTTTGTATATGATCCGGTTTGAGGGGAAATTTTGATTGCAAAGTTAGAAAGGATTCAACCACCTAGGTGAGAAAGCTGTGATTTGGTAAGAAATGATTGACCATCTCATACATATAAAGCTGTTGTAAAAGTGATTGACCAGATTCAGATAAAATAAAGGACTGTTATCTGGGGTGATAAAGACTACTACAATTTGCAGCCACTGATGTTGCTGAAGAAGAGAATTCTCTTTACAAAGAATGTCTTTTCCTAAAATAGAGATATTTATCTCATTCAAATGCCTTTTCTAAACATGTGAAAGTTTATCACATTTAAATGTCCTTTCTAAAACTGGGAGTTTACCTCATATTTGAGAACACCTGTTTCAAAAATCTGAATATTTGTCAAAAGGACCCAGAGAAGCAGCATCACCTGAGGTAAGTATTTCTTTTCTCACTTCTTCAACTTTCAACCTTTGGCATTTTGAATTGTAAACTTTTCAAAGTAAGAAAATTTATTTTGTTGCTAAAAAATGAATTTATATAAACTGCTGCTCTGTTCTTCAAACTGAAAATAAGTAAAATTCCTTTGTTGTTAAGGAAAAAATTTATTTTTCATGAACTGTTGTTTTCTAAAAGTAAACAGATTTACACTGTTTACATTGTTCAGACTGTTGTCCTCACCTTTATTGTCGTATTCATAATGTTTCAGTCATTGTACGCTCTGGCTTTCTTCAGGTGATATATGTTGGAATTTCAAGCCAAACCCTTTATAGTTACAATCTCATCTCAAAAATATAGATAGATATAAACAAAGAACTGTTAATATCTATCTTTAAGGCACACAAAGGAAATTTTGTGTAAGGCCTCTATTTTAGTTTATATAATTTGTCTATTGTAAAAAATATATTTTGTCTCATTGATAAATGTTTGTTTCTTTAAAAATTTCACTTTGAATAACAGAATTTATAGAGAGAAGGATAAGAGATTTGAACTTCACCTTCCTTCCCCTATTCATTCTTTTTAAAAGTGTTGTTGTCCCTTATTTAAAGAGAAATACATATTTATTTCCTTTTAGGCTAAGGCACATTTAAGTTAAAGTTGTTATCCTGATTGAAAAAGTGAATACAGGTTTAACTCCTGTTGTGAGGGACATTTTTAGGAAGACTCTCAATCCCTAGGCCAGTAAACATTAATTTCACTTTTTAAAAACAATTATATCTATTCAATCACACGTATCCACTAAATATAACATACTGGAGACTTTTGTATCAAACTAATAATTGTTTACTTTAAACCTTTTAAAGTCAATTACTTCTATTATATCATTATTCCTGGATCTGTGTATTACTTTGTATTAGTTGTATTATTGTTTTAATTTTGCTTATTAATGAATTTATATTTACATCATTCTTTCATCTGTGAAAATAAGAAATTTTGATTAAAAAAGTGAATAAAATCTTATAGAATTAATCAGCTGTTTTGGTGAGGATAATTTGGGTTCATGTAGGAGAGTTGGATGACATATTATAGTAGTTGAGATTTTAAGCATTTCGGCTGTAGAATTTCCATGGCTAATACAATTATTAAAAAGGCAATAAGAAAGCAAGTAGTTAAATGAACAGGAAAATAAAGTCAGAATAAAAATTTTTAAAAAAATTAAAGGTAAATAAATTTAATTGAAAATTGGACAAACTTGGACCTTCATGACCACAAAAAAGTGGAGTGGTAAAAGGATTTTTTTTTCTCCATTGATATCACTGTTATTTTAATTACTTTCACTCCCTGGAGATATTTATTGTTTCAAAAAGGAATGATTAAAATTTTAATAAAACCTAAACAGAAGAAAGTGAATTTATACATTTTCTTTGTTTTTGAGAATTTACAAAAAAATAATAAACACAATTTATTTATTAGATTGTTTATTTACACAATCTATTTATTATATTGTTGATTGGAACAGTTGGCAAAACATTGGTTAATTGCCAATTGATTCAAACTTTATAAAATGGTAAATAATACAGATTTTGTTATAGATGGTTCACATATTTTAATAATTTAGTAAATGTTTATAAATTTATGAATAAAACATTGTCATATTTATTTCCTTATAAGTTGGTAAATGATAAATATTGTGTTCCAGTAGTTTTAATACAATTGTATTAGTTTTTAGAATGTTGTAAATATAAAAGTATTCTTGTAAATACACAATTTAATAAATAAATAGTGCTTAATATTTTTTTTCTAAATTCTCAAGAAGAAAAAATGTATAAATTCACTTACATATATTTAGGTTTTATTCCAATTCTAATCATTCCTTTTTAAAAAAAAAAATATTGCCAAGGAGTGAAGGTAGTTAAAATAATAGCATTATCAATGGAAAAAATGTTTTTAACACTTTTTTTTTCAGGCACGTTTGTCCAAGTTTGCCAAAATTTGTTTTTATATTTCATACTGTGTTGCACCCCAACATGATTCAAATTCTAGCCAAAAGAGAAATTAAACTATCAGTTAGTCTAGTAACACGGAAAGTGTAACAGCAAAATTTGAAGGTGCATAGTTTTAAGGAAAGACATTTTTCAAAAATTGAGTAAAGCATGAAAGTATGGTGATGATGATGATGATTAACATTGCATCTAAATTTTTGAAGATCATCATTGAAAGAAAATCAGGAAGCCAAAAGATCCTCCTTTATTGCAGAGAATGCTGGAAAATATCATTAAAAAATGGAAAAAGTAACTAAATTAATCAATATGTAGTTCTAGCAACAAATGTTAAGAATGCCATAGGCAGAACATATGAAAAATGAGAAAGTTTTTAAAAGAATAGGAAATATAAAATAACTTATACAAAAAAAAAATCCTGAAATGTTCTCTATAAATAATGAAGAAGGAAGACTTGGAGAATTTACTACTTACAAGGTATATCAATAGCAAGAGATACAGGAGAAAATGAGTAATCAACTTGACAAATTTGATAAAATAAATAAAGGAACAAATACTAAAAATATAAATTGGGGCTGTTGATTTTTTTAGTTGTATATCAACCACTATTTAATACAGAAATTTAAATATTTTGGACACAATTTTATGGCTTCAACTACAGATAAAATGCACTGTTGGTAATTCTGCTATAAAATATATTGCTTGTCATTTTGTTATAAATAGGTATTGTTGGTCATTTTACTATAAAAATGTATTTTTATACTTTCATCAGTCAGTCAGTTATGTGCCATGCGTGATACATGCTTAGACAATCATGTATCTTTCAATACATGACTGATGAGGCAGATTTTTTCCTGCAGTAAGTTGCTATTTCTTTCTGTGGTAGACCAGTTGCCATCTAAGGCTATAGAATCCGGTCTGTCCTGCTATTTACCCATAGCTGGAGGGGGAAGAAGAGGATTCATACCTTTCCCAAAGGTATTAGCACGTAAGTGAATGTAATGGGTTTGACTGAAATTCAAACTCTGCTCTCCGATTCCTCAATCCTAGCCATTATCCATTACTCCACTGTGCCTTCTCTTTCATAGTGTTCTGTTTTTGTTTGGGGGTTCACTATCTGCCCATAGCTGGGAACCTAATAGGTGCTACAACCTCAGTCAGGGTGGAGCTGGGAACAGCAATTAAGAGGTGGTTCCACACTCCTCAAAACCTCCGCTCTTCCAATCCGAGTTCTTGCTACCAGATGTAGTTTATAATCATGCCCAGGACTAACATTGCGGTTATAAAAAGGCAAGTATAGCTGAGAGCAACAAAAACAGGAAGCTGTGGAGAGTTATGACTTCCCATGGCCTAGAGAGACATGACACATAAAGAGAGATAAATATGGCATTTTTTTTCTTGATTACCAAACTTTATACCTGTTGTTCAAACTTCAAAGAATCAATATATAAATAAGGTTAACTGCAAAGTTAATTCACAGCTGTCAGGTAGAAAGTGACTTGGCTGAGTTTTGGCAAAGGTGACTAATTTGTTATGGCAAATAATTCTGTCAAATGTTGTTAACTTTATTCATTTTTATGGTGGACCTATAATTAATTATGATAATTAGTGGAAGAGAAATCATCACTAATCAAAATTACTGTCAAATGATCAATCAAAATACATTGAGATAGACTAATTAAACTAGAAATAATTATTTATTTTTCAAGTGAAATTTACAAGCATTTTTTTAAATTAATTAAAAATAAATAATTTTATGAAGAAAGTATTCAAATGCTTTTGTCTGTCTAGAATGTTAATGACTCTTCTCAAAATTATAGAAATTAATTTCTTTTCAATTAATCAGATATGTTTTCTGAATTTAACTGATATTATTAATAAGAAAATGTAAATAAATGAAAATAAACTCTATAAGCACTGTCAAATAATTGAAAAGGTTTGGTAATTCAAAGAATGCAACTATTCTCCTTGGAAAGCAGAAGGATTAGATTTCATCCATAAAACATCAATTGTAACATATATGGAATTCAAACAACTACCAAAGTGGGATTACCCTGCGATATATATATGTTTGTGTGTGAAATAAATGACTGAGATGAAATATCTGAACTGAACAATGTAAGATGAAATATGTGAAAAATATTTTGATGTTTCAAATTCTAAATGATTTCTACAAATTTTAAACAACCAATTAGTTTTCACATATTCCATCTTATAATTAACAGATAAAGAACAGTTTGAAGGATTTGTCTCCAAATTTTGCATATAAACCATTTAAATGGGTCAGATATATATATCACAGTTTTGATTCCTATGTCCATAATATCTATATCTATATTTACATCTATCAATGTAATTTACATATATATATATATATATATATATATATATATATATATATATATATATATATATATAATAAATGTAGGGATACCAAAGGCACTTATCTCCATTTGGGGGAAGATAAGTCCCATGGTCACATGATGACCACTCTGTGATGTCACATCATACAGTGACTCAAAGTGGGAGTTGATTTTCAGTTGGTGAATTACAACCAAATGAGAAAGTTGCTTTCTTCTAGCATGGGCCTTTGGCCAGGGCTGAGGCTAAATTTGCCTCCCCAGCTTACCAGCACATGATACCATTTCCCTTTGTGACATAGATGAATCCAGCCCATTTAAATCTGGAGTCCTAAAAATGGCTTCTTCAGGTCAGCAATATCTTCATATTTTATGTAAGCCCTTTCCTTTTTGTTCCTGCTTGTACTTTGATTTGCTGTTGGATATATGTGAAATATAGTTCCCCACGTGGGATATGTGTATATATGTATATATATGGTTTTGTGCATGTCATAGTATATAAAAGTCTCTTTGAGAACAAAGCATATTTATCATTCTTTTTCCTTTCAACCATTCTGTTCCATCCTGTCCGTGAATTATATCATGAATATAACTGTACCCATGATGAGAGAAATGTAAATGGAAGAATAAATCATTCTTCCCTCTCTTGTGTTACATAAATATAAAAGTGGATACTGAAGTCAACACCAAGTGGCAATAGTCTTTTTCATGCTTCAGTGCAATTTTCAGGCCATGTGTATTATGTTTTTACTCAAATATTTATATATGTTAGTCAGTGGTACATTATGGGTTTAAGGTCTATTGTATTATCCTTATGGTTATTGCATGGGCAGTAATGGTTTTTATTCTAGAGGCTATTGACTAGAAATAATTATAAATGCAGGTCATGTTTGCTTTTAGTATTTAATGTATCATTTTATATATAATCATTCAAATGAATAAAAGTTCTGTTATACAGTGAATTCTGCTTAAGCAGATCATATAATGATCATAAATTTAGAATTTGTTTCTTTTAAACAGATTTGCATAGAGTGGATAAAATATTAGGTTGGTGCAAAAATAATGTCGTTTTTTGACGTTCAACTTCATGTGAGAAAACGACATTATTTTTGCACCAACCTAATATATGTTTGGCTCTGTTTTTGTACTATTGGTTTTACATTTCATTTTAACCAATGGTACATTTAACCAGAATCCACTGCAATTGCTTAATAAATACTACTGATACTGTGATATCAGAATTATATAACTATCTTATAATAATGTATAATAATGAACAGTATGACTTTACTGTATTTTTCTGTTCATAAATTCTGTGAAACTAAAATAAACAAATGTAAGAAATTAGCAAATGAACCCTACACTCATTTAATTTTCTAATTTGGATGTAAATATCCAAATGACATTTTCACTATGCTATCATTCCACTGCTTGAATATCTTGACAGTATTAACTTGCGGATACCAAGTGAGGCATATCTATATAGAGGGACAGGATGCAGCATTCCTAAGCACAATTGCACAGATATATTGATCCTAAGAAAAAGGGCATAAGATCAACAATTTGATTCTAAACCGATGTGCTATATCCTGTTAGCACTTGCACATTTTGCTTAACTAGTGGTTGTCGTAAACTGATTCAAGATATAAAAATCTTGAACAGAATGACTCTGAAGACTAAATAACTCAGATCAAAGTGTAGTATCTATTCCAGCATCTGAGAGTCAGCCCATGGCTCCAGCCAGCTAGCTATCCTATCCAGCATCCTATCCTATATGAAATAAACTGTCCTTTTCAGGCTGACAATTCACAAAACTGTCAGGACAACACTCTTCTCACCATCTACATGAACACACAGAGATATTTTTGTCTAGTGCACTGTAACCTTATATTTGTTGATATATTTTCTCTAAGGAAGGATATTTTTAACTCAAGTCTTCATTTAGTTTGTTGTTGTCTTCCATCATTCAATATCTGTTAGCAGACCAATATACCACCCACAACAGATGTGTTAATATATATGCAAATAGATCTATTATTTTTAAATGTACTATGCTAATTTATTTAATATATCCTACTTATGAAAGAATAATGGAAAATATATAGAACAATTTGGAAATATTATCATGACATATTTCACCAATGATCTCTTGTTATCAAAAGCTGAATTTTATTTCCTAAGAACAAAATCTGTGATTGTGACAAAACTTGATTTCTATTAAGCATCTGAATACTTGAACTTTTTACATTAACTGTATTGTTATAGAAATTTATAATTTTATATAGCTAGTAATTTAAAATACTTAAATGCAAAAAGCATAAAATTATAGATGATATATCTTTGTGGAAGACATGAGCCTAGTTTTCTTACATACTTCAGCAATTTGAGAAGAATGTGGGTCTCAATCTACCTGGAATGTATTCAATATGAATACAAACTATTTGTGGAACCTTGGTGTAACTTATCAACCAATCTGAAATAACATTTACAGTATATGTGCAGAGAGACATTCTTCAACAGATTTCCTCCATACTTTGTTTCATACTACATTTAAAATACTTATCATTCTTACATACCATCCTTCCTATATTCTTTTAGTACTGCCATTTAACATACTTATCATTCTTACATACCATCCTTCCTATATTCATTTAGTACTGTCTATTAACATTCTTATCATTCTTACATACCATCCTTCCTATATTCTTTTAGTATTGCCATTTAACATACTTATCATTCTTAAATACCATACTTCATAAATTCTTTTAGTACTGCTTTTAACATACTTATCATTCTTACATACCATCCTTCCTATATTCTTTTAGTACTGCCTTTTAACATACTTATTCTTACATATCATCCTTACTAAATACTTTTAGTATTGTCTTTTAACATATTTATCATTCTTACATACCATCCATCCAATACTATTTTAGTACTGCCTTTTAAAATACTTAGCATTCTTACGTACCATCCTTCCTATATTCTTTTAGTACTGCCTTTTAACATACTTATTCTTACATATCATCCTTACTAAATACTTTTAGTATTGTCTTTTAACATATTTATCATTCTTACATACCATCCATTCAATATTCTTTTAGTACTGCCTTTTAACATACTTATCATTCTTACGTACCATCCTTCCTATATTCTTTTAGTACTGCCTTTTAACATACTTATTCTTACATATCATCCTTACTAAATACTTTTAGTATTGTCTTTTAACATATTTATCATTCTTACATACCATCCATCCAATATTCTTTTAGTACTGCCTTTTAACATACTTAGCATTCTTACGTACCATCCTTCCTATATTCTTTTAGTACTGCCTTTTAACATACTTATTCTTACATATCATCCTTACTAAATACTTTTAGTATTGTCTTTTAACATATTTATCATTCTTACATACCATCCATCCAATATTCTTTTAGTACTGCCTTTTAACATACTTAGCATTCTTACATACCATCCTTCCTAATTTCTTTTAGTACTGTCTTTTAACATACTTATCATTCTTACATACCATCATTCCAATATTCTTTTATTATTGCCTTTTAACATACTTAGCATTCTTACATATCATCCTTCCTATATTTTTTACTATTGCCTTTTAACAGAATTATCATTCTTACATACCATATATCCAATATTCTTTTAGTATTACCTCTTAACATACTTATCATTCTTACGTACCATTCTTCCTATATTCTTTTAGTACTGCCTTTTAACATACTTATTCTTACATATCATCCTTACTAAATACTTTTAGTATTGTCTTTTAACATATTTATCATTCTTACATACCATCCATCCAATATTCTTTTAGTACTGCCTTTTAACATACTTAGCATTCTTACGTACCATCCTTCCTATATTCTTTTAGTACTGCCTTTTAACATACTTATTCTTACATATCATCCTTACTAAATACTTTTAGTATTGTCTTTTAACATATTTATCATTCTTACATACCATCCATCCAATATTCTTTTAGTACTGCCTTTTAACATACTTAGCATTCTTCCATACCATCCTTCCTAATTTCTTTTAGTACTGTCTTTTAACATACTTATCATTTTTACATACCATCATTCCAATATTCTTTTATTATTGCCTTTTAACATACTTAGCATTCTTACATATCATCCTTCCTATATTTTTTACTATTGCCTTTTAACAGAATTATCATTCTTACATACCATCCATCCAATATTCTTTTAGTACTGCCTTTTAACATACTTAGCATTCTTACATACCATCCTTCCTAATTTCTTTTAGTACTGCCTTTTAACATACTTATCATTCTTACATACCATCCATCCAATATTCTTTTAGTACTGCCTTTTAACATACTTAGCATTCTTACATACCATCCTTCCTAATTTCTTTTAGTACTGCCTTTTAACTTACTTATCATTCTTACATACCATCCTTCCAATATTCTTTTATTATTGCCTTTTAACATACTTAGCATTCTTACATATCATCCTTCCTATATTTTTTACTATTGCCTTTTAACAGAATTATCATTCTTACATACCATATATCCAATATTCTTTTAGTATTACCTCTTAACATACTTATCATTCTTACATACCATCCTTCCTAAATTCTTTTAGTACTGCCTTTTAACATACAGATTCTTACATACCATCCTTCTTAAATTCTTTTAGTACTGCCTTTTGACATACTTATCATTCTTACATACCATCCTTCATATATTCTTTTACTATTACCTTTTAACATACTTATCATTCTTACATACCATCCTTCCTATATTCTTTTAGTACTGCCTTTTAACATACTTATTCTTACATACAATCATTCCTAAATACTTTTAGTATTGTCTTTTAACATATTTATCATTCTTACATACCATCCTTCCTATATTCTTTTAGTATTGCCTTTTAACATACTTAGTATTCTTACATACCATCCTTCCTATATTCTTTTAGTACTGCCTTTTAACATACTTATCATTCTTACATACCATACTTCCTATATTCTTTTAGTATTGCCATTTAACATACTTATCATTCTTACATACCATCCTTCCTATATTCATTTAGTACTGCCTTTTAACATACTTATCATTCTTACATACCACCCTTCCTATATTCTTTTAGTATTGCCTTTTAACATACTTAGTATTCTTACATACCATCCTTCCTATATTCTTTTAGTACTGCCTTTTAACATACTTATTCTTACATATCATCCTTACTAAATGCTTTTAGTATTGTCTTTTAACATATTTATCATTCTTACATACCATCCATCCAATATTCTTTTAGTACTGCCTTTTAATATACTTATCATTCTTACGTACCATCCTTCCTATATTCTTTTAGTACTGACTTTTAACATACTTATTCTTACATATCATCCTTACTAAATACTTTTAGTATTGTCTTTTAACATATTTATCATTCTTACATACCATCCATCCAATATTCTTTTAGTACTGCCTTTTAACATACTTAGCATTCTTACATACCATCCTTCCTAATTTCTTTTAGTACTGCCTTTTAACATACTTAGCATTCTTACATACCATCCTTCCTAATTTCTTTTAGTACTGCCTTTTAACATACTTATCATTCTTACATACCATCCTTCCAATATTCTTTTAGTACTGCCTTTTAACATACTTAGCATTCTTACATACCATCCTTCCTAATTTCTTTTAGTACTGCCTTTTAACATACTTATCATTCTTACATACCATCCTTCCAATATTCTTTTATTATTGCCTTTTAACATACTTAGCATTCTTACATATCATCCTTCCTATATTTTTTACTATTGCCTTTTAACAGAATTATCATTCTTACATACCATATATCCAATATTCTTTTAGTATTACCTCTTAACATACTTATCATTCTTACGTACCATCCTTCCTATATTCTTTTAGTACTGACTTTTAACATACTTATCATTCTTACATACCATCCTTCCTAAATTCTTTTAGTACTGCCTTTTAACATACAGATTCTTACATACCATCCTTCTTAAATTCTTTTAGTACTGCCTTTTGACATACTTATCATTCTTACATACCATCCTTCCTATATTCTTTTACTATTACCTTTTAACATACTTATCATTCTTACATACCATCCTTCCTATATTCTTTTAGTACTGCCTTTTAACATACTTATTCTTACATACAATCATTCCTAAATACTTTTAGTATTGTCTTTTAACATATTTATCATTCTTACATACCATCCATCCAATATTCTTTTAGTACTGCCTTTTAAAATACTTAGCATTCTTACATACCATCCTTCCTAATTTCTTTTAGTACTGCCTTTTAACATACAGATTCTTACGTACCATCCTTCGTATATTCTTTTAGTACTGCCTTTTAACATACTTATCATTCTTACATACCATCCTACCTATATTCTTTTAGTATTGCCTTTTAACATACTTAGTATTCTTACATAGCATCCTTCCTAAATTCTTTTAGTCTTGCTTTTAACATACTTATCATTCTTACGTACCATCCTTCCTATATTCATTTAGTACTGCCTTTTAACATACTTATCATTCTTACGTACCATCCTTCCTATATTCTTTTAGTACTGCCTTTTAACATACTTATCATTCTTACGTACCATCCTTCCTATATTCTTTTAGTACTGCCTTTTAACATACTTATTCTTACATACCATCCTTACTAAATACTTTTAGTATTGTCATTTAACATATTTATCATTCTTACATACCATCCATCCAATATTCTTTTAGTACTGCCTTTTAACATACTTATCATTCTTACATACTATCCTTCCTATATTCTTTTAGTACTGCCTTTTAACATACTTAGCATTCTTACATACCATCCTTCTTATATTCTTTTAGTATTGCCTTTTAACAGAATTATCATTCTTACATACCATCCTTCCTATATTCTTTTAGTACTACCTTTTAACATACTTATACTTACATACCATCCTTCCTAATTTCTTTTAGTACTGCCTTTTAACATACTGATTCTAACGTACCATCCTTCCTATATTCTTTTAGTATTGTCTTTTAACATACTTATCATTCTTACGTACCATCCGTCCTATATTCTGTTAGTACTGCTTTTAGTATTGCCTTTTAACATACTTAGCATTCTTACATACCATCCTTCCTACATACTTTTAATATTGTCTTTTAACATATTTATCATTCTTACATACCATCCTTCCAATATTCTCTTAGTATTGCCTTTAACATACATAGCATTCTTACATACCATCCTTCCAATATTCTTTTAGTATTGCCTTTTAACAGAATTATCATTCTTATATACCATATATCCAATATTCATTTAGTATTACATTTTAACATACTTATCATTCTTACGTACCATCCTTCCTATATTCTTTTAGTACTGACTTTTAACATACTTAGCATTCTTACATACCATCCTTCCTAATTTCTTTTAGTACTGCCTTTTAACACACTGATTCTTACGTACCATCCTTCCTATATTCTTTTAGTATTGCCTTTTAACATACTTATCATTCTTACGTACCATCCTTCCTATATTCTGTTAGTTTTGCCTTTTAACATACCTATCATTCTTACATACCATCCTTCCTATAATTCTTTTAGTATTGCTTTTTAACATACTTATCATTCTTACATACCATCCTTCCAATATTCTTTTAGTACTGCCTTTTAACATACTTAGCATTCTTACATACCATCCTTCCTAATTTCTTTTAGTACTGCCTTTTAACATACTTATCATTCTTACATACCATCCATCCAATATTCTTTTAGTACTGCCTTTTAACATACTTAGCATTCTTACATACCATCCTTCCTAATTTCTTTTAGTACTGCCTTTTAACATACTTATCATTCTTACATACCATCCTTCCAATATTCTTTTATTATTGCCTTTTAACATACTTAGCATTCTTACATATCATCCTTCCTATATTTTTTACTATTGCCTTTTAACAGAATTATCATTCTTACATACCATATATCCAATATTCTTTTAGTATTACCTCTTAACATACTTATCATTCTTACGTACCATCCTTCCTATATTCTTTTAGTACTGACTTTTAACATACTTATCATTCTTACATACCATCCTTCCTAAATTCTTTTAGTACTGCCTTTTAACATACAGATTCTTACATACCATCCTTCTTAAATTCTTTTAGTACTGCCTTTTGACATACTTATCATTCTTACATACCATCCTTCCTATATTCTTTTATTATTACCTTTTAACATACTTATCATTCTTACATACCATCCTTCCTATATTCTTTTAGTACTGCCTTTTAACATACTTATTCTTACATACAATCATTCCTAAATACTTTTAGTATTGTCTTTTAACATATTTATCATTCTTACATACCATCCATCCAATATTCTTTTAGTACTGCCTTTTAAAATACTTAGCATTCTTACATACCATCCTTCCTAATTTCTTTTAGTACTGCCTTTTAACATACAGATTCTTACGTACCATCCTTTGTATATTCTTTTAGTACTGCCTTTTAACATACTTATCATTCTTACGTACCATCCTTCCTATATTCTTTTAGTACTGCCTTTTAACATACTTATTCTTACATACCATCCTTACTAAATACTTTTAGTATTGTCATTTAACATATTTATCATTCTTACATACCATCCATCCAATATTCTTTTAGTACTGCCTTTTAACATACTTATCATTCTTACATACTATCCTTCCTATATTCTTTTAGTACTGCCTTTTAACATACTTAGCATTCTTACATAACATCCTACCTATATTCTTTTAGTACTGCCTTTTAACATACTTATTCTTACATACCATCCTTCCTACATACTTTTAGTATTGTCTTTTAACATATTTATCATTCTTACATACTATCCTTCCTATATTCTTTTAGTACTGCCTTTTAACATACTTATCATTCTTACATACCATACTTCTTATATTCTTTTAATATTCCCTTTTAACATATTTATCATTCTTACATACCATCCTTCCTACATACTTTTAGTATTGCCTTTTAACAGAATTATCATTCTTACATACCATCCTTCCTATATTCTTTTAGTACTACCTTTTACCATACTTATTCTTACATACCATCCTTCCTATATTCTTTTAGTACTGCCTTTTAACATACTGATTCTAACGTACCATCCTTCCTATATTCTTTTAGTATTGTCTTTTAACATACTTATCATTCTTACGTACCATCCGTCCTATATTCTGTTAGTACTGCTTTTAGTATTGCCTTTTAACATACTTAGCATTCTTACATACCATCCTTCCTACATACTTTTAATATTGTCTTTTAACATATTTATCATTCTTACATACCATCCTTCCAATATTCTCTTAGTATTGCCTTTAACATACATAGCATTCTTACATACCATCCTTCCAATATTCTTTTAGTATTGCCTTTTAACATATTTATCATTCTTACATACCATCCTTCCTATATTCTTTTAGTATTGCCTTTTAACAGAATTATCATTCTTATATACCATATATCCAATATTCATTTAGTATTACATTTTAACATACTTATCATTCTTACGTACCATCCTTCCTATATTCTTTTAGTACTGACTTTTAACATACTTAGCATTCTTACATACCATCCTTCCTAATTTCTTTTAGTACTGCCTTTTAACACACTGATTCTTACGTACCATCCTTCCTATATTCTTTTAGTATTGCCTTTTAACATACTTATCATTCTTACGTACCATCCTTCCTATATTCTCTTAGTTTTGCCTTTTAACATACCTATCATTCTTACATACCATCCTTCCTATAATTCTTTTAGTATTGCTTTTTAACATACTTAGCATTCTTACATACCATCCTTCCAATATTCTTTTAGTATTGCCTTTTAACATACATAGCATTCTTACATACCATCCTTCCAATATACCTTTAGTACTGCCTTTTAACATACTTATCATTCTTACATACTATCCTTCCTAAATTCTTTTAATATTGCCTTTTAACATATTTATCATTCTTACATACCATCCTTCCTATATTCTTTTAGTACTGCCTTTTAACATACTTATCATTCTTACATACCATCCATCCTATATTCTTTTAGTATTGCTTTTAACATACATACCATCCTTCCTATATTCTTTTAGTACTGCCTTTTAACATATTTAGCATTCTTACATACCATATATCCAATATTCTTTTAGTATAGCCTTTTAACATACTAATCATTCTTACATAACATCTGTCCTATATTCTTTTAGTATTGCCTTTTAACATACTTATCATTCTTACATACCATCCTTCCTATATTCTTTTAGTATTGCCTTTTAACATACTTATCATTTTTACATATCATTCTTCCTATATTCTATTAGTATTGCCTTTTAACATACTTAGCATTCTCATATACCATCCTTCCTACTTTATTTTACTACTGCCCTTTAACATACTTATCATTCTTACATGCCATCCTTCTTATTTTTATTCCAAATTTTTACATGACTTTTAACTTACCTTTTTTATTCCTTCCTACTTACACTCTTATTCTTCCTACTTCTTTCCTTCCATCCTTCATAGATACATATCTTTCTTACATACTATTCTTACTACCTTCTTACATACCTATCCTCTGTATCTTCTTTCATTGTCCTTCTTACAAACCTATTCTTCCATGTTCTTTCTTCGTTCTTATGTCATACTTCCTGCCTTCTGTCATTGTTTCTTTACTTTTCATATTACCTATTCTTCTTTAGTTTGTCGCAGTTAGCTCCTCCTCATTTCCTTAACCCTTCAACTGGGGTTTCTCTCTCCCGGGAGTATAAATACTGGCTGACCTTTCGCCTCTTCCTCTTTCCACGGCTTCACACACGTGCAGCCAAACTGCCTCTCCTTGGACCGCAACCTCGCGCGTGAGGTGAGGTAAAAAAAAAAAAAACTTTCTCTTTTTCACTTACACCACTATGTGATCCTCTCACACAAGCAGCGTTTCCCATATTCTGGGAACACGCTTATGCATCCGTACGGACACTCAACACCCACACACAATAATTTCTCCATACAACACTGTAACATTTTATTCATGTCTTCAATGTATTTGTTATTAATATATATTTGTTCGCATACATGTAATCGGTCTCGTTCATTTTCTTTTGCCTTCCTTGGACTCCATTATAGTCCAACATTCTTATGTAGCTGGACCGGCCAGCGGAAGCCTTAACCTAGAGATAACTCATCTTCTCTTCTCACATTCACACACCGCATGGTCCACTACAAGTTTCTTCATTCATATATATCTATCCATCTTACATTACCTATCCTTTTTATGTTCTTCGAATCATTCATTCTTATGTATCTATCCTTCTAACATGGCAGTCTTTCTTATTCTTTTCCTTCCTTTCTTTTTATCTACCTACCCTTCTTAATACTTCCTCTCTTATTTCCTTCTTAACATCTTACATTACCTATCCTTTTTATGTTCTTCGAATCATTCATTCTTATGTATCTATCCTTCTAACATGGCAGTCTTTCTTATTCTTTTCCTTCCTTTCTTTTTATCTACCTACCCTTCTTAATACTTCCTCTCTTATTTCCTTCTTAACATCTTACATTACCTATCCTTTTTATGTTCTTCGAATCATTCATTCTTATGTATCTATCCTTCTAACATGGCAGTCTTTCTTATTCTTTTCCTTCCTTTCTTTTTATCTACCTACCCTTCTTAATACTTCCTCTCTTATTTCCTTCTTAACATCTTACATTACCTATCCTTTTTATGTTCTTCGAATCATTCATTCTTATGTATCTATCCTTCTAACATGGCAGTCTTTCTTATTCTTTTCCTTCCTTTCTTTTTATCTACCTACCCTTCTTAATACTTCCTCTCTTATTTCCTTCTTAACATCTTACATTACCTATCCTTTTTATGTTCTTCGAATCATTCATTCTTATGTATCTATCCTTCTAACATGGCAGTCTTTCTTATTCTTTTCCTTCCTTTCTTTTTATCTACCTACCCTTCTTAATACTTCCTCTCTTATTTCCTTCTTAACATCTTACATTACCTATCCTTTTTATGTTCTTCGAATCATTCATTCTTATGTATCTATCCTTCTAACATGGCAGTCTTTCTTATTCTTTTCCTTCCTTTCTTTTTATCTACCTACCCTTCTTAATACTTCCTCTCTTATTTCCTTCTTAACATCTTACATTACCTATCCTTTTTATGTTCTTCGAATCATTCATTCTTATGTATCTATCCTTCTAACATGGCAGTCTTTCTTATTCTTTTCCTTCCTTTCTTTTTATCTACCTACCCTTCTTAATACTTCCTCTCTTATTTCCTTCTTAACATCTTACATTACCTATCCTTTTTATGTTCTTCGAATCATTCATTCTTATGTATCTATCCTTCTAACATGGCAGTCTTTCTTATTCTTTTCCTTCCTTTCTTTTTATCTACCTACCCTTATTAATACTTCCTCTCTTATTTCCTTCTTAACATCTTACATTACCTATCCTACCTATTATCTTTCTTTCCTTCTTTCTATATACTTATCTGTCTTATATATCTATCTTTTCTGCCTTCTTTCCTTACATACCTATCCATTATATCTTTCTTACATACCTATCCTTTCTCCCTTCTTTCCTATATATCTATCTTTCTTACATAGTTATTTTCATCATTTTTGCTTTTCTTATAACATACCTATATTTGCTAACTTCATTCTTTCTTACATACTAATTCTTTCTCTTTACCTTCCTTTCTTACTGCCTTCTTACATACTTCTTTCATTTGTACTTGAATACCTATGTACTTTACTTCTAAACTGCCTTTCCTTTTGATCTTCCTGTCTTTTAATTTAACTACCTACTTTCTTATCTACTTTACTTCCTTTCTTCTTACCTACCTCTCTTCCTTTTGATCTTATTATCTTACCCATATTCTTACCTTCCTTCTTACCTACCTACCTAGCTTCAAATCTACCTACCCACCTTATCCAATACTATTTCACATCAGTAAATACTGTGTCAAACAAGTAAGCTAATTTACTCGAATTAATATTTTCACTTTAATCACAAGAAAAATCTCATCATAAAAATGTAAATTTCTTTTTGCAATGATATGAATTTACTGTAAATTTACTTATTAGTGGGCTCACTATTTATAGCTAAAGAGAGTTTTCTAGTTTTGTCAAAGTTGAATTTAGAAGACAAAATAAACTTTGAACATGTAACTACAGTACAAAGTATTGATTTTGTGTACATTTTCAAAAAAAGAAGACTTCATATTTGAAATAACTCTTTTGCAACAAAAGAAATAGTTTTTAAGAGTTCAGGGAAATTAATGTGAATTTGTTAGAAAGTTTAATAAAAAAAATTTAAAAAATTCACACAAAGATAATAATATTCAAACTCACAGTTTAGTCCTGACTAATGTAGTGATTGTTAACAGGTTTGATATTTCACCACTGGCATGCCATGTATTAAAAGGTGTTGAGTTGTGCTGTTGTTGCTGGTGTTAGTGGGTCATTAGAAGTTTTTTTCCATTGACTTGCCATAAAGTGCTAAGTCATGTTGAATGAAGAAGCTGGAGTTGTGATGGGTTGAATTTTTGCTGGCATTTCTGAATTGACTCTAGATTTGTTCCTTTTTATAGCTTTTAGGAGGATCATGGATTAATTTTCTTAATTTACTTCAGATTAACTGAGAGTGGTTAAAAAATATTTTTATATCATGTGACCTGCTCTCTACTATGTCCATACCAAATTTATTTTTAGTGAAAAGCTTGTACATGCCTAAATGTCCCTTTGACTCAATATCAAGTTTGTTTTTTTTTTATTAAATTTACCTTATCATTATAATTGTTTTTTTTAATTATTTCACCCCAAGCAAGACAATAAATCAACTAAGATGCAAGGGGTTACTAAGTGTTAGAGAATATGAGGGAAAAAAATCAGCAGGAGAGAAAACAATAAAAGAACAGGTATTAAGAACAGAAGATAATAATTTACATTGCATTTAAATTTTTGAAGATCAAAGTTGACTGTGAAGCAGAAGCCAGAAGAGAGTCCCACCAGCAAGAAATGCGATAGAAGAAACTGTTAGCATAGAACTTATGCTTATGTCTAGCAGCCATTTCAACTGTAAAATGATGAGACCTTGCAGTCAGTCTAGTACCACGCTTAAATTCATAGAGGAGTGTTTGTCAGAACAATTACTATGAAAATATTTATAGAAAAGGCACAGAGAAGCTACATTAAAAAAAGGCAAGAGGAAGCTACGTTACAGCAGTGGGAAAATGACTGAAGCAAAGATGCCAGGTCAGGACCAATAACATTGCAGATTCTTCTTTGGATTTTATCAAACATCTCTAAATATATAGCAGAAACATCAAACCATATGTGGCAACAATTTTCAAAGCAAGGATGAATGGTAGGCTTACAAATATATTAGATAGATTCTGGCAAGAAAATTTTTCTAGTACAACACAGTGAATCAACTTTCCTAGCAAGCAGACCTAGCAATTTATTCAATATAATCTTTCCACTTCATGTCCGTGGAAAATGCTAGTCTGAGAAGGTGCAATGAATGTAACCATTTGTATCTGTCCCTAATGAAATTGTCTATGATTTATATGCAGACAACTTCATGTCGTGACTTTTTGCTTTTATTAAAGCTTCATCAGAGAATGAAATATGGATGAGGGAAAGAAAATTTTGTTATTTTTAATTTTTATATTTTTTATTACTCATTGGTTAAGCAGATTTCAGATGCATCTGTCTTCACAAGCATCATTTGTGTGTATAATCCATGTGTGCATGTGTATAATAATTCTAGTTTGTCTATGTGGAATTTGAATTATAATGTATATTCATTTGTGTGTGTGTGTGTGCAGTATGTATTTTTATCCATGTTTGGTGGTTGTCCACATGTTATGTTGATTTGTGGACATTTTGTGTGAGGGTGAAAGAATTTAAGTTATACCTTGGAGAAGATAATTGGTCATCATATGGCCTACAATCCAAGAAATTCCAGCATGATCAATTTGATCTCCAAAATCAGCCAAAAAATGGTTGACCATCATGCATTGACAATGAGTATTTGTGCTCCTGTGTTGAAGCTGATCCACACCTGACAGCACACAAACTGGCTGAGGAGTTTGGTGTCAGCCATTTTGGTATCACTTGGAGGAAATGGACAAAATCAACAAATTAGGGAATGGGTCCCATGTAAACTGACCGACTTTGATCATCAATGTCACATGGACGTCTGTATAACATTGTTGTCCAACAACCACCATTTTGATTGGCTGAACTAACTAGTTGTTGCAGATAAAAAATGGTGTCTTGACACAAATGGTATATGCAAAAGAATCTGGACAGACAAGTGTGCAACTACACAACCTCAGGCAAAGTTTGACCTGCATTAAAAGAAGTTCATGGTTTGTATCTGGTAGGATGTGAAGGTGTGATTCACTGAGAAATGCAGTTTTCTTGTTGTGGGTATATGCCAATCGAGTGTTTAGTTGAAAAACATGTGTCTACTGGTATATTTATCCCACAACAAAATGGCGTTTTCCTCATTGGACCTACATCTTACCATCCCTGAGTGAAACAGAAAAAAAGTGACCTGGTGTCAACAGACTGCCATCTATTCTGGGCACTGCAAAATTTCTTGAATGGGAAAACATTTGTGACTGATGATGAACTGAAAACTGCAGTTGGTGAGTTTTGAATTTTACAATAAGGATATCTATGACCTATTCTGTCATTGGAATCAGGTGACTGAAAATAACAGTGATTATACTGATGTTTGATATGTGCTTTTTACTGCATTATATTGTTGTACTAGCAGCATGGACTGGCGTTGCCCGTGCTTGATTCAAAAATCGTACGACTCATACAGCAATCGCTATAACTTGACTTAAAATATTTTTGCTCTTCCTTGCTTTTAAAGGAGTGCCCTTTGCCATGCTTGTGTTGCTACATGCCTTACTTCTTGCCTATCTCACACTGCAAATTTTTTCCAAGCTCTATACTAAACATTAAATCTGTTATGAAAAAAAGAACTAAACAAAATGAACACAAAATGATCAGCTTTAAAAAAGGACTCGTAACTGGAAAAAACGAATGAAAAAAGAATGTTAACAACAAATATTTTTTCGCACCCAACCCAGTTCTGTAGAATCAGAATCAACGTTGAGTTTAAGCAAGCGAATGAGACAATTGGAGTAAAGTGCCATGCAGATTTAAATTTTTCCCACTTGTGATGAATGCAGCTATCGATTTTTTTGCATGCTAGCATGCTAGTTAACGTTCATGTCAATCAGCTGTTGGCTCTCATGCTGTCTAATAAAATCTTCCTGCCTATTCGTGGCAGCCAGCTATAGGCTCTGACTCTGGCCAGTAGAAAATGGCAGCAAACTACATGAAAACTGCCATAGAAGCATGAAAAAATTGATTATTTCCACTATCGATGGGAGTTGGGAAATCCAAAGTCAATCTTGGCCTTCCCACTAACTTGGAGCATGTGCATGTAAATTTTGGTGCAAATCCATTGAAAATTGCGGCTGTGCATTCATTACACACACAAACACATCCTGCCTTTTATAGATAGATAGAGACATCATTGTTAATAAAAGTTGTGTGGGAACATTGTTTCCAACCCAATAATTAGGGTGGCTTTTATAAAATTGAAGAAATGGACTGTTTTGTTTTTTTGTATTAAAACTGTGTTTAAAGTATTGTCCTAATGTAGGTCTCTCTTATGTTCATAGACATGGGTGTTTTGACTTCACAATGCTTTGCCAGTGTAACTCTTCCTACATTGCATGCAATTTTATTTCATAAATCTTTGCATCTGATGTAGTTTTGGATCTATTTTTCTTCCTAACTATATCTCCAATTCTTTTGGGGGTAGTGGTAACAATCCTAGTATTTGGGATAACTAATTTATTTTCAAATTTTTTGAGTGTGTGTTGGAGGGTAGGATTATGAATCTTTTTCTCTCCCATATTTCTTTCTCTAATAAAATAATTTAAAAGTGAAACACGTTAGATTTATAAAAATTTTCCTATTTTTTCCTTATCCTCACATTTAAATGTCATATATAGTGCCTAAACATGTTTGAGTAGACATCTCTATTTTTTTTTAACAGTGTAAATCTATGTTTTTTGGCCTGTACAGTAAAAAGTTTTAATAAATGTTTTAATAAATGGTATTAAAAGTATGCCATGTTTAACTGTGGTCTTCTCTACAAGCGGGACACAGGTTCAAACTCTGGCAGAAGGAATATTTTCTATTTTATTCTAATGTACAGGCCAGTAGATGTAGAATTACACTGTTTCAAAAACAGAGATTTCTACTCAGACAGGTGTACCCAGTATATATATATCATTCAAAATAATATATATATATATATATATATATATATATATATATATATATATATACACACACACAGTTAGTTTAGAAATACATCTATAAGATGACCACAGCCATGGGATCCAACATTAGATTCCTTCACTCAGGTTACCCTGCTGGTGGTGATCAAATACCAACATGTGACTGCACAATCAAAAATGAAAATATCAATCACAGAATTCAAATTGCTTTAAAAGAGATTTGGAACCTTAAAAAAATGCAAATCAGCTTTCCTCCAATTTACCATATATATATATATATATATATATATATATATATACTAGCTTAAAAGCTGCCCTATTAAGCTAGTTCCTGCAGAGGGCTCTTGACTGGGTTTTCATCACAATAGGTAGGGAGGAGTAGATGTGATAGCCAACAATAAACTACAGAAGGACTCAAAATTGATCACTGAATTTAAGTATTGCATTGCTTACCTTTTAAAAGTTCAACAATAATTCTTCTGTCACCACTTAATTTAAAGACAATTTGATGTATGTAGGTCCTTACTTTCTGTACAAACAATTATTTTTACTTCATGGGTGACTTTGGCTGGATTTTGCAGTTAATTTCAATTATTCCTGAATTTATTTCCAACTTATAAAAATTGTTATTGTACAAAAAATTTGTTGCAAAAAGTCATGGAATAAAAATTGTCAAAAACAATCTCAGTAATGAAAGCTTGGGAATCCTAAATTTCAGGATTGGATGTTCGTATCCGGCTTGAAATGACTTTAATTTGCTAACAGAGTCAGTCTGATTCCAAAATGTTATGATATGTTAGGCTACAGCCTCTGGGAGAAAAGTTGAAGACATGGTAATTTTATTTTGAAACACTGTAATTTGAGAACACTAATTTCTTCATTGGAACATGAGATATTGAAAGTTAAAGAGTTGTGTCCCTTTAATTGTTTTTATCAGTAGAAGCCAGTAGGGATCCAGAAATAATCACAGTAATGAAGACTTGGGAATCCAAAATTTCAGGATTTACTCATGGAGTCAGCCTGATTCCAAAATGGTATGATATATTGGCTTATGTCCTCTAGGAGTAAAGTTGAAAGTGTGTAACACAGTGACACACTGACATTTGCATTTATCATATATATATATATATATATATATATATATATATATATATATATATATATATATATATATATATAACTAATATGACTAAAAGTTTGTTACTTAGATGTTTGATGTTACCTTCAGCATCCTGACTCCAGAGTTTTGTAGAGAGTAGAATGAAATTTTTATTTATTAATCCAACAGATTTTTATTACTTAAACATTATTTTTAGCGGTTACTCGTATTTGAGTAGATGCTCCATTTATTAATTAAACAGTATATTTATTTTCATCTATCAGTGTGAATATTTGCTAGAGTGCATATTTTTCTAATAAGATTTCTTAATTATTCAGGCAGGTACATAAAAAAATATACTGTTTAATAAATAATTAAATGGAGTATCTACTCAAATATGAGTAACCACTAAAAATAATGTTTAAGTAATATGTGTGTGTGTGTGTGTGTGTGTGTGTGCTGTCTATAACATCAATCAGCTAAGTGTGAAATTTTTTTTGTATTAATCCTATCTATCTATATATATATATATATATATATATATATATAAAGAATTAATGGATTCATTTTTAATGTAGCATATTAATTCAAATTATTATAGTGAATACATTGTATTTGAAATAGATACCTAATTTTTTTTTATTAAAGTAATTTTATTTTATTTTATAATGTAATACACTGTTCAATAAATTTTATAATGTAATACTCAATGTTTAATCAATACAAATGAAATGTCTATTTTAAATACAAGGTATCCACTATAATAAAATTTGTCTCTGTCCCTCTCTCTCTCTGTCTCTCTCTCTAGAGGAGATATGATGTTGAAAGACCCGAAACTCCTAATCCTAATGAACCTCAGAGCTAGAAATATCATATAATATTTATTGCATATTATTAGGCATTTTGATCAAATGGAAGGATGATGAAGAACACATTGGAACACAGTGGAATTTTTAGACACAGGATCAGTGGAATGAAAACTGTCTACACCTTAATTAATCTCGCAGTCATTTTATTACAAGAGTGAGTTTGATACTCACTAAATGAAGTATACTTATGGCCTTGTACAGTACTAATCTAAAACATATAAGGTACAGGAAACTGAAAATCTTTGATGTCTGGTCAGATTTTGGGAAATGGATTGGGTCAAGAACATTTCAGAAACTCCTTGTAACTATATCTAATGAGTAATAGCTAGAATTTTAACCTCATAGTACTAACTATAACATATTTGATCCTCGGTGGATGCTCTCCTTTTGTGGTCTTATGCGATACTAAGCCAAGTTTAGTAAATATACAAATATCTTGACATTGAACAATTATTAACTTCATAGACTGTAGATAATTTGAGCCTCTCTGGGTGTTCAACAATTGTAGATTATTCTTCTATGTGCCATGCCTCTTCAGGGTGTGTGTAATCAAGGCTCTCCACTAATTTCTATCCTTTGTATCTCATAGCAATGTTTGTTCACTTATTATCCCTCTCCACCCTATTCTGCTATCTATTTACACAAGCTCATTAGGTAGGTTACTCACTGCTTTCCTTTTCTATGCCTCTTGCTTTTAATATGTCCTGTGAGTGTCAAATTCTCCAAGACCTATTTCCTCATTATGTATTCTTGAAATTTCAATTGCCTTGTTTTATGTATAACTGTTTTTTTTGTTTCCATTTTCCTTAAAAGCTCCCATTTGCTTACATGTTCCATCAATGGTATTTTCAGGATCCTTCTGAGTTTGCTGCCTTAAATTTTCCATTCATTTATTAGGAAATTGTCTAGAATTCACTGTTATATAGGAGGATTGATATAACATAACAATTCAACACACTTTTCTTTGTTTATAACACTTTCATGTTTCTTAATTCCTTACTTAGCTTTTGGAAGGCCTTTTGCTATTCTAATGCAGCTTCAGATTTTGGTGTCATATTTTCTGTCCTCTGTTCAGATATTTGGACTTCTATTTATGGATTAAGTTTTGTAAATAAAATTAATAATTTACTTATTCTTATTTATAAAATAAGTCTAAGAAAACCATATTTTCTTTCTTTTGACTATGAAATTTTTAGTGAGTTTGTAGCGGACCGTGGGGGTGAAGATGTGAAGAGATATCAGAAGGTTAAAATTTCCTGCTGGCCGGTCCAGCTACATAAGAATGTTGGACTTTAACTAAGTCCGAAGAAGACAAAGAAAACAAACAAGACCAATATACATGGGTAAACAAATAATAACGAGTTACACAAAGACATGAACAGTTACGTAAAGTTTGTATGGAGAAATTATGTGCGTGTGTTGTAAGTGTTCATACGTACGTGTATTGTTCTTAGCGCGTTCCCAGAATTTGGGAAACGCTGTATCTGTGAGAGGTCACATATTGGCCTAAGTGAAAAAGAGAGAGATTTTACCTCACCTCCGCGTGAGGTGGCGGCCCAAGGCCTGAGTCGAAAAAGAGAGAGAGGCGAAGGGTCAGCCAGTATTTATAGCCAGGGGAGAGAGAGACCCCTGTTGAAGGATTAAGGAAACTGAGGAGGAGCTAACTCTGACAAATTTATGTCACAATAGCAGCAACAGACATTTGTTAGAAAAAATAATACATTATATTAAACAGTTTAATAGATCTTGTAGTGTGCTATTCCTTTTCTCAATAAAATTAACAAATTATATAAATAAATTATATATTAAATTAATAAATGATAGATTATTTAAAATTGTATGTTTTCCATGATAAGCAAAAGAGATCTTAAAAGTGAGTTGTGAAAATTTTAATCTTTAATTTTCAAATAATAATTTATTTTATCTCATAATCTATAAGAGAATCTAATTGTGTTTGAATTTTCAAGTTGAAGAATTGTACTTATTACATGTCTTTCCATTCAGACTAAAATATTAATTTCGTTTGTTATAATCATAACATTTTAGCTTAAAAAGTTACCTACTCTGGTTCAGTGAAAGAAATGAACAATTAGTACAAAAGTCATAAATACTGGTGAATATTAACTGATAAGAAATATCTCTTGAAGAAGAATTAAAATAATCTATCCTTGTGGAGTGAATAAAGGGTTTGATTCTAAATTCTAAAAAGGTTATCAACAGACACCTGAATTATGCCAGAAGGTATAATGATTGAAACATTGTGAGTATAACAACCAAGATAAGTCTGGATGGAAATTGATATAATAATAGCATCTTATTAATTTTGTATAAACATTACTGGTACAAGTTTAAACAAAACTGTATACGTTTCAGTTCTTTTACATCCATGACACTGTAAAATCACCCATATTTATTATTGCTGAAAATATTCAATAAAAAAAGGCTTGATTCATGAATGAGGTAATTGGTTTTCTAGCCATGTAAAACCCAGGATTTTGAATGCTGATTTTCAAGTCCTGAAACTTTCTTCTTCAATTACATTTTATTACCTTGGTCTTGGTCTAAACTTAATAAATGTTGATATCTGTTTGTCTCATTACTGATTTAGTTGAAGATTTCATACTAGAAGTAGGTGTTTGAGACCTGTTAAAAACATGTTTTAAATATTGATTTTCAAGGTTGGTTGAGAGACAAGCAGGCCTGACTGTATTGGATGTCTGCTGTAACAAAATCTTCTTATCCTATTTTCCTCTCATTTGGCCTTGTTCCATACCAAGCTAAACTTAGTGAATATCAATGTGCAACACAATACTTTTTGAATGGTGAAAAAGAGGAAGTAATTTTGGTGGGGTGTGATGGGAAGGTTCCTAAGTGTATATAACTCTCCTGATAATGTCAGCAGTTGGAATTTGAATTTTAAAATTTTATGCACGCAATTTTTCAGTCTCATCTCAGTTGATAGATTTATCTGCAAAATTAAGTTTACAAACAGTTGTTATAAGGAATGTTCTTAGGTTATGCTTATTAAGGTAGCAAAAAGTCATAAAGCTAATATGGTTAATATGTTTTTCTAAAATATCTAATATAAAATAAAAAAAAATTTTTTATATTTCTCACTAAAATATTAAATTTATAGTAATGAAATAATATTTTAATAAAGTAGTTTATGAAAATATTTCTTTAAAAAAAAAAAGAAGATCTGTAATATTGTCAACATTTACTTTAAAAATATTAGTTATGATGCCTTTATATTAAATATGAATTTTATTTTAAGACAATAAATAATTTAAAATATTGTTTTATTAAAAATATTACCTGTTTTAAAGGAAGATGTTAATTTGACTTTTTCTTACCCAAAAGATTTTTCTTCCTATTGCCAATTCAATGTATTTTAGAAAATAAATTTCAATGATTGTAAAAAGGTAAGTGAAAGTAAGGCAGTGAGTAAAATAGAAAAGTTTTTTTTTTCATGTTTTTAATTTATAATCCAAAAAAAATTGCAATGTAAGAGGGAGGGTGATTTTATTTATTTATTTTTATTCTTTACAGATAAGCAGCTCAAATTTTAATTAATTTGTAAATTTAATAAAAAAAAAAAAATTTTATGATTAACTAAAATTAAATTTTTTGAAAGTTGGGCATTCCATCCTGAAAATAAAAAAATAATCCCACCCTTTTTAAATTATCAATAAAAATTACTCAAAGATAAAGAGAAAAAAGAAGTGATTAAGTGGTACTATTATTGGTACTACTACAGATTCTCGGAAATAAATCGATATCCCGCATTAGATAACCTAAACAGCATCGAACTCTTATTGTTAGGCTTCTTAAAGTGTAGTATAGTGGTAGTTGAAATTTTAAAAAATATTATTATCATTATTCCTTTTCGCGATGATCTTTAGAATCTTGTCCCATCGCTCTTTCTTGGCTAAGACAAGTGTGTGTGTAAGCTTGCCTACTAGAAAACTAGTAGTGGTTGGTAGAACAAAACAAAACTAGTAGACTCCTGTTAACTAACTGAATTGTACAGGCAAGAGATATCTTATCATTCATTGGTGGTGGTAGTATGTGCAATAGTTAACATTAGAAATTGACAGTAGTACAGACTCAAATACGACCAACACGTTGATATATCCATTTGTTTCTCTTTCTATCTGAAACACGTATTCATCGCCATATTCTGCAGCCAAGAATATTTTGAGGACACAAATATGGAAGAAATTGGCATGTTTGGTGAGTATTATAAGTCTTAAAGGCGGGGTATCTCGTAACCTTCGTCTTTTACTTAAATGTGTGTAGTGTACTGTACACACAGAGATGTATACACATGACGTTTATTTTTAACTCTTCTTGTGCTTTTTTAATTCTCACACCTCGCCGTAGAAAATTAAGAACTTTATGTATTTTTTAATTTTTTTTTTTTACTTTGTTATTAAAATTATTATTATTTTTGACACTGTCGAAAATGAGAAACTCAATCGTACGTAAACGAAGATTAGTGTCTGTAAGTTATTAATTATTGCTCTTATTTCCATTTAAGAAATTAATTTGATTTTTTTCTGGATTAAAAATTAATTAAACGTAAACCCCAGGTAATGTATACTATTCGAATTAAACTAAACTTTCGGGGATAATAGACAGGTGCGTGAATTCTACCTAGAGACACATTATTTTTGTGTGTGTTTTTATTTTTTCCCTCCTTTGAAATCATCCGAAGTCATTTTTTTTTTTTTTTTAAATATCGAATAAATTTAAATATGTAAATATTTTGCAGTGAAAATTGTATGTGGAATAATAATTATTTAAATTTGTATTTTGTTGACTATTTTTATTTGTAAAAATAAAATGTTTTTTGATACTGCACAGGATTATTACGTGTGTCATTTGTCAATTTTTACACTTACTGTTTTAGTGTTATTTTATTTAACGTAACTGTTTCATATCAAAATAGAAATAGTAACTGCAAGGAAATAAACATGAAATTGAAATATAAATAAATTTATTTATGAAATCTTAAATAAATGTAAAGAATAAACATTGAACAATAACAAACATTGAACTGACCTCGAACTCAATAAAACAATTGAATAAAATTTATAAAATTATAAATAAATGAAAGGTTGTCATTAGATATCAAAATATTAATTTTTGTTGAAATTTTGATGTTTGTACTTCAGAAGAGTGTTATATTGGAAATATTTTTCAAGCTTTTAAGGAATAAAACAAACAATATATTTTTTTTTTCTAAAACAATTGTTAAGTAAATTATGACCCAAGTTTTGTCAGGTAAAATTTTGTTTTAATAAATAAAAATCATTGTTTATTTGGACGTTGTAGTTGAATAGAATGGAGTTTTTAGAAACATGGTGCTTCCCCTCTCCCGTTTCCTTATGTAAAAGAAAGAATGAATATTTTAATTTAATTTCTCTCTTAACTTAAGCAAATAAATAAAATGCTTTTTAAATTTGTGAAATTGGAGGGTGATATGTTGTAGTAATTGATTATTGTTTTGGGATTGAACGGTGTTTTTTTTTCTCTTATGCAAATGAAACGTGTTTTAGTGCAACATCAGCTTTTATTTTTATTTTGATAAAAAACACTTATTTAAGTTAAGATTGAGCGGTTAGGTTATTAAAATTCTAAATCAGTTTATTATTTCTGAAATTTACATATTTGGCACAAAATGTAGTTTTACTATTTTATGTTCAATGTTGTTTGTTTACAGAGTTTCTTAATTTAACAACAAACAAGGCAAATCGTCTGTTTTCAATTCATTCTTCCAAGAAAGCCACAGTTCTCTATTTCTACTTACCTTTTTATTGAATGAACATTTTTTATTTTGTTTTCCATTAATATTTAAATTCTTCAGTTTCATTTTAGTGAAATAGAAATTTAATAAGTCATAATTAAAATATATTTATTAAGCTATTGATTGCGTTTACCTTTATTAAAAAAACTGAAAGGCAGGTATTTATGCTGAACTGAGGTGTGTAGTCTTTTAGTTTAGTAGTAGGCGTAAAGATAGGTTTACATTTTTACCTTTGCTTAGAAAGACAAGAGAAGGAACCAATCATGTATTTATTGGTCTTCATCCTCAAGTGCATTTTTGTCTCTCTGCTTACCTGGAGTGAGTATTCGTTGTTGAGTATTATTATTAGCATAAAGTAAAAATGTACCCAACACTCTGATTCTTACTTTCTTACTGACTACAACACATATCTGTCGCTGTGTATAGGCATTTGTATGTACCTAGATAAACATTCACGTGAGGTTTTTTAGGAGGTTGATAAGCAAAGCAAGCATAGAAACAAATAAATGAAATGTGTCACATATGGTTATTTTTGCAGGTGTTGACGCTTTTTTTTCTTTTAAACATACATTTTATTTTCTACCATTCATCAGTATCGCAATTTAAAACTTCAGATTTATTCCCTCTTTCTTTTTAGACACACTTTCTTACATCTAAAAAAAAAGAAGCTATATTCAAAGTTTTGAAAATATAAAACAAAAAGAATAACGAACGATATTTACCACACTCTACAGGTAATGAGTAGTAAATTACTCTTTCTACACTAGTACACTTCTACCTACACTCATTTTAATACGCAAAGTTTAGGTTGTTATTTTCTAATCAAACAGTGTATTTTTATTTGATGTGTTAAAAGTATAACAGCTAGAGTACGTGTGTTGTGTTTATCAGCTTAGAACTTTTGAATATAGTCCATTATCTTCGTTATTTACATGGAGTTGGTAGAGTTTTTTTCGAATTTAATTAAATATGGATGCCTGTTTTAATAACATAGGTTTGACAGAAATATTAAAATTAATTACTTAAATTAATATTGCTGACTAGGTGTTATGTTACCACAGTGTTACTGTTCTGATAATCTTAGCAAAAATTATTAGTTTATGATGAGAAAACTTTAAATACAGTTGTTTGTTTTTATTTCAATATCCATGTATTGAACTTTAAATGGCCTTTTTAGTATAATTAAATTACCATATTATGCCATCAGTGTTCCTGTGAGCTTTTTGTCTGCTAGTCTATACATATGTATTTCTTTTTTCTGTGGGAGGAACACTTAGTGAAACAGTGTATAGACATTTTGGAAACAATAAGTTTCGTCCTATGCTGTACAAACCCATTTTTAGTGTGGAAATAACCCCCTTTATAAGACTTGAGGTCAAAATTAGCCAAAGTTTACTTCCTGGAAGATGTTCCAATACAGGATGCACCTCTCCTATTATAGAAGAAAGATAGTTAAAGTCAATCTCTGATACCTGAGGCATCCTGAAAAAGGAAGTGCTCAGGCAACTGGATGATTTCTGGAACCAATTTCTTATATATTTGTTTGAGGCTCCATGTTAATGGTAACCATATGTCAAAACTACCATTGTAGTGGGTAGTTAAATAGACCCCTCACCCATCAAGTAGCATCTGATCGTAACTCTAAATTTACTTCTTTATTTGCACTGGGGTGGTACAGCCAGGTATAAAAGATCTTCTGGAATTGTACATATTGATCTTTAATAACCAAAGATTAGAGCAAAAACATTGAACAGTTTACAAACAAAAACACAGGCATAAATATATGTAACTTAGCTCTGTATGTACCCAAATGAAATAAATGAATAGATTAAATGGTGGAAAAATATTTATGCAGACATAAATGACAGGAAACATATGAATACAAAAGGTGTATCATTATCATTTCATTTGTATAAATGACTAACAGCATGGCCCGGCGTTGCCCATGCTTGATTCAAAAATCGTATGACTCATACAGCAATCGCTATCACTTGAGTTAAAATATTTTTGCCCTTCCTTGCCTTTAAAGGAGTGCCCTTTGCTGTGCTGATGTTGCTACATGCCTTACTTCTTGCCTATCTAACACTGCAAATTTTTTCTAAGCTCTATACTAAACATTAAATCTGTTACGAAAAAAGAACTAAACAAAATGAATGCAAAACGATCAGCTTTAAAAATGGACTCGTAACTGGAAAAACCGAATGAACAAAGAATGTTAACAACAAATACTTTTTCACACCCAACCCAGTTCTGCAGAATCAGAATCAACGTTGAGTTTAAGCAAGCGAATGAGCTAATTGGAGTAAAGTGCCATGCAGATTTAAATTTTTCCCACATGTGACGAATGCAGCTATCGATTTATTTTTTTGCATGCTAGTTAACATTCGTGTCAGTCAGCTGTTGGCTCTCACGCTGGCCAATAGAATCTTCCTGCCTATTCGTGGCAGCCAGCTATAGGCTTTCATTATGGCCAGTAGAAAATGGCAGCAAACTACATGAAAACTGCCGTAGAAGCATGAAAAAATCGATTATTTGCACTATCAATGGGAGTTGGGAAATGCAAAGTTGGTCTTGGCCTTTCCATTAACTTGGAGCATGTGCATGTAAATTTTGGTGCAAATCCATCAAAAATTGCGGCTGTGCATTCGTCACACACACACACACACACACACACACACACATCCTGCCTTTTATAGATAGAGATTTAATGTGTTTTTACAACAATACATTAATGTATTTCTTTTTTGAATTAAAGAAAATGTATCTTTTGTATGCATGCTGGTTTTAAAGTGTTCTTGCAATACACTAAAATATATTCGCATCATGTAAGTGCTGTATGAATTCAAAAACTTTACCTACATGTACTGTATAAATATATAACAACTTCAAATGATGTTTGTTTCTTTCTTATATCATTATGCCAACAAAACACTAGAATGATACTGTAGATATGTTATGATTATTTGTTTTGAATCCATGACTTCTTTCTTTTTGTCATCAAATATAATGTTGACTTGTTTTTTCATACTACTGTCAATGTTGTCCATTTTATTATACTTTTTCTATTATTTACCCTGACTGAAATGAGACTGTAAATGAGATTTATGGCACAGATATTTCAAAAGTTGAGATTATTCATTCTGGCCCTCAGCAGTATATCTAAATGTATGAACTCATCTTCTGAGTTTAGCATAGTCTGAAATCTGCCCCCAAATTCTGAAAATAGGTAAAAAGGTGGGAAGGGGATAAGAAGATTCTATTGCACCAATGATTCTAATGATTAGGATTTGCCTGACTTGAAAAACAGCATTTGAAATTGATTCTTTTACTTGCAATCAAACAGCAATATTTCTCACACTAGAAGATGATTGCTTATAAACATAAGTTTTGCAAAAAAACCATAAAAGTTTCAGACTCACTAAAATCCAGCAAAATTTTGCAAGATTAGTTTGGGTATGGTATGCTACTATGACTGATGGAAGAGAGTGAAAACACCCCCAAAAGTCTTCATATTTATTCCTCACTTATTGTTATATGGTAGATGTCCTATAAACACAATAAATTCATAAAAGAAAAAAAGACAAGTATAGCTAAAGAGAATTTAGTATTAATAACACTTATAATAAATTTGTAATATGACATTATGCTCTACTTACTGAGATATGTTAGTACACTACACTGGTATTCTGACAAAATCAAAATATAAAGTCAGCTGCTAAATTGACCTAATCAAGGATATAGATATGGCTATAGATATTCCAAAATATCAAAAATGTCAAGTTTCAACACAAAATTTATAATTCTGAATAAAGATTGGCTATCTTATAGGTACACTTATATTATAATGCTCTAATTTTGTTTTTATCATAATATAACAAAATTAGCACCATGTAGTGCCATTTTCATAGCATAACACTATTTAAATCATATAACTTGGAGAATAAAGCAACTTCTATTCCAATCATGTCAATGAGTTTTTCTGTTACCATATTCATTGGCCTCTATCAAGATTGACAATGGGTATCAATTGCCTGCACAGGTAAATTAGGCTTTATGAGTGCCAATCATTCATATGAACATTCATTATTTGCTTTCATTGTCATTGTAAAGCACAGGGAGTTTTAATTCCTCCTTTTCCTAAGGTCATTAGTACAAAAGTGATATAAGCTATATGAATTGAAATTTAAACTTGGATTGTTTCTATTTTCTGTGCTGTTAAGCATAACTAACAATGGTTTGTAGGACAAATTCTTTAGTTAGGACTTTATGACAGGCACTCAAAGACATTTGATGGATTAATCTAATTTGGAAGCAGTCTGCATTCAAGGCCACACAGAAGAATAACATCAAACATAATTGTTTATTTGTGAATCTAGTTTCATGAATTCACCAATTCTACACACACACACACACACACACACACACACATATATACTAAGACATATGAACTGTGACAAGCAAATATAATAGATACATAATTTTTTAATTAAGAAAATTGAGAGATGGATATGCAATATGATAGCATCTCATCTAGTCACTTTCTCACAGACGTGTTGTGGCTTCCCTCTATCTTTTCTACAAATATTTTCATGGCAACTACTTTGATGAGCTATTTTCACTGGTATGCAAACTGCATGAATTTAAGTGTGCTACTAGGTTGGCATCTCGGTCCCACCTTTCCACTGTCAAAACGGTTAAATGTAGCTATCTCTTCTACTCCAACAGCTTCTTATGTCACACTTCCCAACACTGGAACTCGCTTCCTCTTACTTGCTTTCCTGATAGCTATAATCTTCAAATGTAATGTCAGTTGACATCTTATGATGCCTTTATCTTGATATCCTTTCCTCAAACACCAGTCTTTATTGTTGCTCTCACTCTGTAACCTCTTGCTTGCTAGTGGCACTCCCACTTTGATTAGGGTGATATGCTTAAAAAAAATGTTTTCTATTATTACTATCACCCTAAAATTTGAGCTTGATATAGTAAATGTTTCTCTAGACACAAATTTATTTACAAATGCAACAGAAAGTAACAAATATAAGTTTTAGACACATTTTAAAAATAAAAATGATGCAGGATAAAAATTTCTGTTTGGAATTGATTTCTTCTTGAATTATTGCAAATGTTCATTGAATGGTTATTGAAGACTTGACTGGTGCATATAAAGGTCTTCACAATAGTAGAGACAAAGGAACTCTCCCAAGAATCATGGAATGATCACATCCTAACTATTAGTCTGCCTAAAAAAGAATCTCTTCATCAAGTAAGCAAATGAGCAACCATTTGTTAGAAAGTAATCCAAAAACCATTCTCAAGATGAGGAGTACTACAGTAAAATCTGATAGTAGTTGACATGGATTTGAGCAAGGATACAAATAGCTGGGTAGTCCACCTGGTAGGACTTCTAGAAAGATCCATCTGCTGAAACTCGGACATATAAAGGTTCATTTACAGTTTGCCAATCATAGTCTTAAGAAACTAGCTTCATTCTAGAGAAAAGAACATTATGGTCTAATAATACTAAAATAAAACTCTGGTGGAAGTAATTTGAGATAGATATGGAGAAAGAAAGACACTTTGTATAAGCTCCAAAATACCATTCCAACTACACTACTCATCTCTAGCTTCTTGCTTTCCAACCAATTTTGATCTTCAAAAACTTAAATGCAATGTCAGTTGTTATCTAGTTTTTTTTATTCCTCTTCTTGCTCCTTAGTAATGTTTTTCTCTTTCTTCTTCTTTCACACTCAATAACCCCTTGAATCTTAGTGGATTTATTGACTTGCAATGATTAAATATGAAAGTGAAATGATTAAAAAATGTGTAAATATCTAAGGATTTAAGGTTATTTTTCCTGTGGTGGTGTGAGTACACAACTGATCTACGAAGGAACATAGATAGTGCTATGTATCATTAAAAAACTGGAGAATGAGTTTCCATCTATAAAATTTCTCAAACTCAGCAAGATAACAATCCCAATTATATTTCAGTGAAAATAAAAGAATTGTTTCATGTCTTTTATGAAAAACCTGTGGAAGAAGTTTAGAGTTCATCAGAATAATTCCTAAAACTTTATTGATCTTAAAATAATTTGTCAACAGGAGTGAGATAAGCTTGATTTTAATTTCTGCAAAAAGCCTATTTCAAATAATTCCAAAAGTCCGACAACATTGAACACTAGTGATATATGTCCAAAATTTCCATGTGTTTTTTTGTTGTATTTGTTAATAAATTTATGTATAAACAAACATAAACAAACTTCCCTTTATATATAGTATATTATAAGTATTTACTATATTCAACTCCAGTTTTAGATTAGTAGCAATAATAAAAATTATTATCATCTTAAAACATTTTGTGCATCAAATACATTTGTATGTAAGTGTATGTACAAACCCATATGGTAAAGGTTAATTCATACAAATCAACTGCACACGGCAGAGCTTGACATATATATATATATATATATATATATATATATATATATAACTTCCAACAATGCTATGCTGTTGCTCTTCAAAAGTGGGTGATTGTTTATATTTTATCTCTTCAGTTGTGACAGACCAAATGTAAATTATCGGCAAAATATTTTCAGCATTTGTCAATCATGTTGGACACTTGCTTCATGCTTAATAGTGGGGTTATTTCTCTCTCTCTCTTTCATTCCCCCTCCCTAAATGTTTTATGTTGGATTTTTGCTTGTACCATAAAAAATACATCAAACTTATGATGTTTGTTACTTGAAGAAAAAAAACTTATAATTTAGCAACACTTTAATTCTTGCTTTGAATATTGTTGTCACATTTGATTTGCTGTTCCTGCTGTATATTTTGAGATTCTTGATAAAATCCAAAGAAGAATGTGCAATGTTATTGGTCTTGAACTGGCATGTGAGCTTCAATCCCTTTCCCACTCCCATAACTTAGCTAGTTGACAGTGGTGAAAAAATGACTGAAACTGAGATACCACATCAGGACTGATAACATTGCAGATTCTTCTTTGGATTTGATCAAGAATCTCTAAATACATAGCATATGTGGTAACAATATTCAATGCATGTAAGAATGGTAGACTTATAGATGTGTAAGATAGATTGTGATGAGAAAAATTGTTTAGTACAACACAGTGAATCAACTTTCCTAACAGCAGACCTAGCAAGTGATTCATTATAATCTTTTTACTTCGTGTTAGTGGAAAATGTTAGCCTGAGAAATGCCAAGGAGTTACTCTTCTACAGAATAGCATGTCATGCTAATGGAATGCAAAAAAGTTCTTTCAGACAATTAAAAAAAGAGCAATTTGTTTTGGAGGAATTACATTTAACAAGCAATTTCTTGCCTGAGTTGACAAGATTGCAGGTAATTTTTTGGATCATCTGCCAATTTAGCTGTATCAAGTTGATCAAACTTACCATTAAGACAGGAGCAAATAGTTTTGTCACCCACATAAATACAGAGTTGAGAACTGATGACATCAGGAAGATTGTTGATGAAAATGTAGGTCCAAGGATAGAGCCCTGGGGGACAGCTGCATTAATGCAAAAGGATGTAAAAGAATGGCCAATCAAGACCATTTTCATTTTATGAGTTCATAAGAAAGATTGGATGAGATCAAAAATTCATGCAAAAAATTCATACCATAACCTTTCACCATGTGAAGAAGACCAGCATGCCAGACCCTATCAAATGCCTTTGGAATATTCATAGCAACAGCCTTATCTAAAGCATGATAGACTCTTTCAGCAATTCCCATTAATACATCAGCATTTGACCTAGAGAAGTGAAAACCATATTGATTATCCAAAAGAAGACCATGTGATGTGAGATGCTTAACCAAATGAGTGTTGAACCTTTTAGTATTCTGCCAAAAAAGATAGAAAGCTAACTGGCCATTAGTTAGAAGGATTAGACAGTTCACCTGCTTTCTTAAAGACTGGAACTACAGAAGAAGATTTTCCATCAAAACAAGAAAAGAAGAGACAGCAAGGCATTTATCGTGGAGTTTACAGAGAACAGGAGCCAGTTCAGAAGCACATTTCTTATGTACTATTGTGGGGATCAAATTTAGAGATGATAGCAGAAAAAAATGTATAAAAAAATGAATAAGTTATTCAAGTTCTTATTTTAAGTAGTAAGAAAAACCTGATTTTTTTCAGTTTTTGCAGTTTTTTGTGTAAAGCCAATGCCACAGGAAAACTATCAAGGATTCTACATAAACCTCATAACATGAGCTATGTTTTGCATTAAGTGCATCAAACATCAGCTCATCCAGTAAAAATTTTGTTTGCATGTAATTTTGCCTTGGTTTTTTCAAAAAGTCGTACCTACCTTCAGTTTTATTGATTCTTCTGCCAAACCAGTGAGATCTGGAGATTGAAAAGTTGGTCTTGCCGAGCTTGGTAAATTTGAAACGCGTGTATAATTTCATTGAAATTGGTCGAGAAATATGGACAGGCATAAATGGTATACACACACACACAGACAGCTTCTGTTTTATAGATATGAAAATCTTAAATTATTTATGCAAAAAACATAACTAAATTTTGTAATAATTTTTTTTATTCTACTGCTAAACTAGCATATAATTAAGTGTGACCTGTAAATATTACTTATGCACATACATATTTCTGTATATGTATATCTGTACTTTGTTTATGTAGTATTTAAATGAGAATATGCAAAATATATTGTAAGAAGAAATACTTTATTTTTGCATTATCTATTGAAAACAATCAATAAAACTTGTTCTTATTTCATGAAATAATATTTTGTATAAATTATTTCAGGTCAATATTATATTGCAATAAAAAAATTAGTTTTTATTTTTGATAGCAAATATTGAACAAAGTACAATATGGTAACATTCAGAATATTCAATTGTTTCTGTTGTAAATTGAGATACATTTCTATAGAAATTTCTTTGGCTATAAATTCCTAAAGTAAATCATGCATTTTATTACTTAAATGTTTTATCTAATGCTAATTTCTTTTTTACCTTAAATAGCTTGTAATATATGCCAATGGTAAATGTTTTTTGCTGAGTGGAAAAGATTGCAGTAATTTTTTGTTCATGTGGAATTAGAGTATAATTATTTGTCTATTGATATTAATAGGCTTTTTGATCTTTGAGCCAATAATTTAATCTGATAATGAAATCATTAATTCTAGAATATTGTGTTTTCATTTTCATTGTTTTTAACAGTTATTTTGTTTACTATATTATTCAAGCTTCTTGATGTTGTTTGAAGTTCTGAAATGATGTATTTTCATTATTTCATATATTGTTTTTATCTATTGAATTATACATTCTTTTTAATCATTTTACCCCAAGCAAGGCAATAAAGCCACTAAAGAGAATGGGGTTACTGAATATTACATAATGAGAAAAATGTATATTATTAAAGTGAAAAGACACCAAAAAGGACAAGAATTAAGACAGAAGATAATCATTGACAATGCATTTAAATTTTTTCTTAAAAAATATGCTAACAGCATAGAACTTACGGTAACATCTAGCCATTTCACCTGTAAAATGATGAGACTTTGCCGCCAAACTAGTACTGTGCTTAAAATCATAAAGTTTAGGAACTATAGAGGAAAGTTCATCAGAACAATTATGAAAGTATTTATAGAAAAGACACAGGGAAGCTGTTACAGCAATGGGAAAGTGACAGAAATTGAGGTGCCAGGTCAGGACAATTAACATTGCAGATTCATCTTTATTTTATCAAGAATCTCTAAATACATAGCAGAAGCACCAAACCAGATGTGGCAGCAATGTTTGAAGCAGGGATGAATAGTGGATTTATAAATATGTAAGATTCTGCCGAGAAAAATTGTCTAGCTTGAACCAACTTAGCTGGAGATTTAGCAAGTGATTCAGTATACTCTTTCCACTTGATATCAGCAGAAAATGTTAATCCAAGAATGCTGATGGAAGGTATATATATATTTATTTTTTTTAATTACATTTTAGCTTCTTTGTGTGTGTAGCGTAGCAGTTAGCAGAGTAGAAAATGTGCCAATTTCAAAGTATTTTCAAAAATGTAATTGGTGTGCCAAATTCAAAATCTGACCAAATTTGCTAGGTTCACTTTTATACAGCTACCATTGGGAAAGATATGAATCCATCTCTTCTCCCCTTCCAACTATTAATTAAATAACATAGAAGATTGGGTTTCTCTCTCCTTGGTTAGTAGCCAATCTAGGAGAAGGACAACCAATTCAAAATTTGTTGAGCTTGGGACTAGCAACTTCGTTCTATAAATAAGACATGGGTAACCTTTTTTGGTAGTGGGCTACATGATCTATGGTTCATCACATGGTGAACTGCATTACTAAATATGTTACAAAGTAATTTTTCATAATAGGTACCTTACCTATTTTCACTATGGAAGACCATATATATAAGCATTTATCTTAGAAATAGTAGGAAAGTTGCTTTCTTTTTCTTTGGAGAAAAGATTTTACCATAATTAAAAAAATTGAGGTTTTGGTATAATAATATTCTTACTGATGACAGTGTGATTAACTCATTACTGTATGTGATTTATTTCTAATTTATTTATTTGAAAATAAACACATATATTTCTTCTTTAGAGAAAAACTATTATGTTTCAAAAGTAATGGATGTTTACATGTAGGGTCTTCCTTAGTGAAAATCACCAACAGTTTAAAATGATAAAAACATCGTTTTCATCAAATGTTTACAAAATTCAAGAAACATTATCTTAATCATTGTTTATGTGTGTGATTATGTGTAAGAGTGTGTGAGTGAATAAGTGAGAATGAAACAAAATTCTAAGAACTGTTATTTTTCTTATGAAATCGAGCAGGCTATTCAGAAAGACCAAATGGGCTGCAGTTTGTTTTTTGATGAAATAGTTCATTGTAATTGTAAGAGTGAAATTAACCATTTCCATATAGGGAATATTCTCCATTCATTGATTGAGCAGTTAGCATTACTATTGGTTAAAATTTATGAAATCTTTCTTTTAAAAGGTTATTCAGGAAAATAAACATCTTAAATCCACTCATTACTTTTTCTAATACTGATGGGAGTTTCTTTCCATTTTTCCATTCTCCCATTTGGAGTAAATAGGCTTACCTATTATCCAGTTCACACTCCTTCCTGGTTCAACTCTTCTAACTTCTCTGCCTGAACTCTAAAATTTTATTCACTAATTATTTATTTTCCTTCTCATCCAATAGCAGTAGATAGGTTTGCCTAGTGTTCAGTTAACACTCCTCCCTGGTCTTTTGAACAGAAGTAAAGGTTTATCACTTGTTTGCTGTTTAGAATTGTGTTTACAATTCATTCTAAAGTCTATGTCAACCCTATGCTTCTAATGTCTCCATCTGAATTCTGAAATTTTTAACTAATTTTTTTCCCTCTTCTAATAGGAATAGATAAATTCACCTATCATTCAGGTCACACTCCTCTTCAGTTTTTTCAACAGAAATAGAAATTTATCCCTTGTTTCCTGTTTAGGATTTGGTTTCTGGTTTCTTCTAAAGTTTACTTCTATGCTATACTTCTAAAGTCACTGACTGAACTCTAAATCTTGATCTCTTCAAGTCTCGAGTTAGCTGTTATCTTTCCTGCATATCCCTAAGATCTTCACTTCTTGCCCTATCTTATGCTCATACGATCCCACACAGTAATCTTCTATATTGGATTCTAATCATCACTTTTTAAATCAAACATTGCCAAGGAGTGAAGGTAGTTAAAATAATAGCACCGTCAAGGAAAAACCGTCATTTTGACATACTGATTTTTTGCTGACATGAAGATTGCCCAAGAGTCTATACATGACAAGGCTGTTTAAGAACATGACTTAAATTTTTAAATTAATATTTTGGTTTTGTAGCATCTAGTAGCCTAATGTAAGATATTATGTAGGTATTTAGTAAGCTTAGTTTAATCTGACATAAGAGTAATAAAATTGGATATCCAGTAAGGATCAAAATCACTAACAATGGCTTGTAAAATGATAGAAATAAATTTGGAGGTTTTACTGAAATTATATACTTAATAATGTATGCAATATGCATGTTTATATATCCACACACATTTTGGAAGATGGTAAAAGATATCTACATTATCTTAGGTCTGTGTTTATACATTGATAACAATGCAAGTATGTGAACAAGCTGAAAATAATATAAACTTTGTGAGTATGTGATTTAAATGTATAACAATCTAAATACCAAATGCCATGATGTATAGAAAAACAAATACATCAAAGGTTTTCTTGAATTTCAATCATAACACATTTCCTGATTGTGAAAATAACCAATGATGTTTGAAAGAGATATATGAACAGTTTTAACATAAACCAGAATTGTTATCTCATATGAAAACAAGAGAAAAAAATTATTAAAACAAATCTTGCTTGTAGTCTTTAATAAAACCTGCTTATGTTTATATGTATATATGTGTGTGTGTCTCTCTCTCTCTCTCTCTCTCTCTCTCTATATATATATATATATATATATATATATATATATATAATTATATGTATGTATGTATATAAAAACACAGGTAAAAAAGTGCAAATATAAAAAAATGGACATTTATATAAAAAAACATTTTAACTTTTGAAAAGTGAAATGAACCATAAAACTACACAATCAGAGAGGAATAAAAAATATTTAAAAAATGGATATTAATTTACAATAAGTATATTTTTCAGTTTTGGAAAAATTATTTATAAAGCTGATAAACCAAATATATTCTTGCATATGGGCTTGTATGTAGATACATTTATATCTTTGTGTAAATTTGAATTTTTTAGCTTTTTTATAGTATCAAAACTTAGTAAAAATTATTTTTTTATATTACCTATAAACATTGATCATGAATATGCACTCGTGCATGCATAGTGATACTATAAATGAAAACAATTTAAAAAGAAGATAATATACCCACATATTAACAAAATAATTATGGTGATTATTTTATTAGTTCTAAAGTTACTGGAGTGTGTTTGACCATTTCTGAATATAAATGTAATTACTGTGGATTTTCTTTTTGTTTTTAACAGTTTGTTTTTTTTTTTTTTTTTTTTTTAGTAAGTAAATGATTTTTTGAATTTTTGGGAAGGTATTTTGTTCTTGTATCTTTCAGCAATGTGTATGTGTATTTTATTTTCTAAATCAATGTTTCTCAAACAGGAGATACTTGGTTTCCAACTGAGGAATTTCAAATGTAAAGAAAAGCATTTTATCCATACAAGGAATTTCAACCATATGTATAAGTCATATATAATTTAAAAAAAATACGAGATGACAGTTTTAAAATAGGAGAGTAATTGAGAAATACTAGGATTACTAAGGAAAGAATGTGACTTGGGACACTGAGAGCAAAAAATAAATAAATAAATATTTAGTGGTGCTGTATTATTCCAATCTTCCTTTAATGGTTAGAATAAATGCATGAACATACATATGGTTGTTTGTATATAATCTTGAAGCATATACCTATCTTTGAATCATTAGCAATAACTACATAGTTTTATTATAGGTATCAAGAATCATGTTTAGGTCATATAAGCTCCTATCTTATTCTTCTACAATGTGCCATATCCCCTCAGGATGTAGGTGATCATGGCTTTCCACAACTTCCTGTCCCTTGTAGCTCTTAGTAAAATTTGCCTTTCTGTTATTTCTTTTCTGCCATCTATTTACTCAAACTATGTCATGCATTGTTTTCCTCTGTCCCCCTTGCCTTCAATTTGTCCAGTGTGTATCAGATTTTACAAGCCTTCCTTCCTTATTATGTGTTCCAGAAACCTTGACTGTCTCTTGTTAAATATTAGTTTCCTTTTTGTTTCCATTTTCTCCAAGACTTTGTTGTTGCTCACATATTTGGTCCATGATATCCCCAGCTTCCTTCTGTAGGACCACATTTCTGTTGCTTCAAGTCTCCTCTTCATCTTTGAGGAGATCATCCAGCATTCACTGCCATACAGGGGGGCATATATAATGTATCAGTTTAGTATTCTTTTTTCCTTGTTTCTAACAAGACTTTTTTTAATGAAATTTCAAATATTACTTTTGTCCCATAAGTGATACATTCTGAAGATGAAATATGAATTCAAAAGTAACAATCTGTTATGGGACATGCAGTAATTTAGTACATATTACAAATTTCAATTAGTATAAGCTGGTTTTTCAATTAGCAGTTTTTTTATTTTTTCCATCAAAATCTTAAATCTCATCATGATAGTTTCTCATTCCTAATGCTGCTGAAAGCTAATATGGTCATTTTGAATGTTACAGTGTTAATAAAAAAAAATCTCCAGCAAAGGCATGTCACTTGAAGAAGCTGAGACATGTTGAAATTAACTGTCAAAAGAACCAGGTGGTTTAATTCATCAAAGAGATCATTGATTAATCTTAAAATATTAAACTGTAAACAGAATTACCATCAAAAAATGGGAATGTTGAAATTTGGCACATGCCATATAACATTATTAAGTCATCTTGTATTTGTTAACTACTAAAGGTGCTTTCTCAAATACCTGGTGTACTCAGTAGACAAGAGTCACTGAAAAGAGTTTTTGACTGACTAACTTTCTAAAATCAGGCCAAATGACTAAATGTCAGTATTTTTTTAAAATCATTTCACTCCAAACAAGGTGATAGTACCACAAAGATGCAGGGTGTTACAGGGCATGAAAGAAAATGAGAAGACTTTAGTGAGAAGTGAGGAAAAGTACAACAAAGGAACAGGGTTCAAGAAGACAGATGGTAATTTATGTTACATGTAAACTTTTGAAAATGATGAAATTGGAAAGAAGTTTCACAGGGGAGAAGTGTGAGAAAAGAAATTGCTATAATAGAAGTGTTGGTTGCATCTAGTTCAACAGTAAACAGTGAAACCTAGTTGCCAATCTAGTAGCACACTTAAATTCATGTAATCAAGGCACCAGTGAAGAAAGCTCATCAGAACAGCTACCATGAAAATATTTGTAGAAAAGACAGAAGGAAGCCACATCACATCAGTGAACTATAATTTCAAATCAATTAAACTTGATTATTTTAAATAATAGTAGTAGTAGTAGTAGCAATTATTTTTTCTTTTTTAATTTAATAAAAATTTTAATATTTACAAAGCTTCATTTAGTTTAGCAAAATGTTAGGCTGAAATCAATATAGGAAGTTTGTGTTGCATGGGTTTTCCAAGTATGGAAGCTTAATCTGTGTTGAAAATCAATCTTCATAGAAATCTTTAAAAGATTCTCTATAAAAAATTTCTTAATTGTTCAACTAAATGTCTTTTCATTTTATAACTGTATTAATAATAGTATGTATCTACTCTGATTTACTATGTTGACTGAGGCTACTATTTAGCCAAATTGGTTATAGGAGATGGATCTTTACTAAGTGATTACTCATCAGTTCATTCTTATGTAAAAAGGAAGTTATTTTATCAGCATAGGAGAAGAATGGAGAGAGAAACTGCAATTCAAACATGATTTTGATGATTCTGTTTTCTCTGCTGATAACATCTAATCAACTATATCTATACATAGAGGAAGTTTTGTAGGTATTTAACCAAACTGTGTGTGTGTGTGTGTGTATATATATATATATATATATATATATAATATAGTGGTAAATATACACATACAGGTCTGATGAATTGGATTGTATTTACGATTCCGATGGAATAAATTATGACCATGGAATATTAGTGTTTAAGTCTTTTTATTATATATATATATATATAAGCTGTATTGGCATATACCTTTCCCTTAGACATCATTAGTGGCATGGAGAGGGGAGACATATTGCATGGGCAACTATCTCTCATAAAACCGTACCTTAGGCCTGCATCCTAGAATAACAGATAGTGCACCACTTAAAGATCAAATGTAGATAAAGACATGAAACACCGGTATTTTTTATTATGTTTCGGTCACTTCTCAATGGTTAGATACATCTCATATGTTTATTTATATATATATATATATATATATATATATATATATATATATATATATATATATATATGTAAAAGTGGGCCCTGAGGTCAACATTGAGGGTAGCAAGGTTTAGCATTTTTCATTAATTCCTCACTGACCGGCATCTATAAATAGTTGAGTGGGGCACTTCAACCTGATGTTATGGTTAAGAAGTTTGTCCCATTAGTTGAATTATGACTGTTTTTTGTAGTGAGTTCAATCCTCACTGGGGGAGCCATACTTTCAGCCTTGTACCACATCTAAGCTATGCTTAGTAAATTACTCTAAATAGTTGAGCTATCACACAATGCACATGACCTGAAGATTGTGCTGTTCACTTCATGTACTCTATACCTGATATTGAGGACTTTTACCTATGAATAGGGTGTGCAATTTTTCATTATATATATATATATATATATATATATATATATATAAATTATGGATGTACAGTTAATGTAATGATGCAGAAAGTGAAATCAGGTAACTAAGTTCAGTTTCTGATCAGTTCTGTTTTGTTCACTTCACACTAATGTCCTTGAAAAAAGTAGCAATTCATCTTCCTCCAGCAATGGTTAAATAACAGAACAGACAAGGGTATCTTCATTTGGGTGAAAGACAGGTGAGGCGAATAAAAACTCTGAGTTTGATGTGAGACTGGAGAATTCATAGCACACTGGGCACCATTTCTCTTAACAGAATAAGGACCCATATAGCAAAACTAATGGGAGAGTCCATTATAATGATAATAAAATCAAGAAACTGAAAACAAAATAACTTCTTCAGTTTATAAACTGGGATTTTTAAAGTGAAATGTTCTTTTTGGATGTTACCTGGTGCATTATTTGATCATCATGCACAAATGCTGATTTTTGAAAAGTGAAAAAAATAACTAACAGGAAAAACAGGAAAAAACTTGATGTAACTGACATACATGTAATGATAGCAATTCTAAAATAAGTAAAGATTTTAAACTTCTTGAAATTTGACTACAGTATATAAAATTAGCTTTTTATATAACCTGTGGTATTAAAGGTAGGAGTTATTATAAAAGAGTATTTCAAAATTCTGATTCAATGTAATTCTGTTGGTAGGTAAAAAAGTGTAATTATATAAATTTAAACCTGATTTATGTAGGCTTACTTTCTGCTTTTTATTTGTGAATATTTTTATTACTGCCTACTCACTTTATTGCTACTGCACTTCTCCACTAAGTTTTAGTCTTTCATTTGTTTTTTGTACTAATAGATTTTTGTAATAATAAATTGAATGTTTCTGATGTAAGCATAAAGAAAAAAACCTGATTAAAACACTGAACTTTGCAATGTATTCCTTTTATATGCTGTACTCTTTCAGGATAAAGGTGGTCATGGCCCTCCACAAATTTCTCGTCTTTTTGTTGTTCTAAATAATTTTTTAATCTTTACTATCTCTTTGTTCTTGTTCTGTCATCCATTAACATTAACTCCTGAAGTAAGGTACTTACCTTTTCTGATTGTAAGTACCTGTTTTCTTCCCATTCCTATTTTCTTCTTCATTACTTACATGTTCCATCCATGATATTCTTAGCATCTGTTGGTAGAACCATATTTTTGTTACTTCTGATGAAGTCTCTTCTTCATCTGCTAATGATTTCCAACATTCACTATCATATAGGAGATTAGATATTGCATTGAAGTTCAACAATTTTTTTGTTTGTCTCTAATCTTTTTCTCTCTTAATACTTTGCTTACTTTCAGTAAGGCATCTTTCATTATTCTTATATATCTTTGGATTTGTGTGTCATATTTCTGTCTGTTAATAGACTATCCAAATACCATATATTTCTGCATATAAGATGACTTTTAAATCCCCCAAATCATCCTTAAACATTGGGGATCATCTCATACTATAATTCTAAAAAGAAACCTTAAATTCTGAGTGGTGCTTGTTGGTAGGTAGGCTAACCTCGGCCTCGGTGTGATAACCAATAATGTACATGAAAAGATTCATGTTATCTAATAAACTGATAATAAAAGTAATAAAACTATTTTACCTTTATATGTTACTGGCAGAACATCATAATAAATTGCCTATTTGAAGAATAATTCCATATGTATGAAATCAACTTGTATCCATGCAAGCTGAGAAAATGTAAACATCAAATTATGATTATGTCCACAACAATAGAATGTACTATTAACATACATTGTCATACTGTTATTAGTGTTTTTTTGTAATTGTCAATGAAGTATAAGTAATTGGCCATTGGTACACCAGGCTGTTTAACTGTTTAAATATAGGAAAAGTAGTAGTATCAGTATTCACAAGCGATCACATGATGAAACGTACACAAAACAATGGTTCTCCTTTTAGGGGATGTGTGTAAGATAAACAGGATATAGAATCAGTTTTGTTATTTTGTTTATTTTGAATTTCTAATGATACAGTAAGTAACATTTCCAATAAAATCATCTTTATATAATCAATAAGCAGTCCTACTACAGGTATAGGATAAATTCATGAAAATTTGCTATATTTTTTACCTTGTTTTATCTAATGGTCACTTTATACACAGAAATATATGGTAGCTAAATTTCTGTACTCATTTGATTTTAAAATCTCCAATATCTGTCAAAATTATGATTCCTTTTCCTATATTTTTTTCTGATCACCAGAAAGTGCATAATTAAATCCTATTGTGGCTATATTATTAGTATTGGCAGTTGCCACCAGGAGACTATAAATATTACCCTCTCTACAATGTTTATTAACTATAATGACACCAGTATTGTGTTATGCCTGTGTTTATTGATGCAATGAGAAGCAAAAAAGATACATTTGTTGTCAGTTCATGGTAACAAATTTATCATATGAAGCAAAAGAATAAGACTAGGACTTACATAAAAAAATATTGTCTATCCAGAAATCTCTTGGGTAAGACATGATCATTCCAGATTATTATTCCACAAAAGATTACAAAGTAATCAGATTTTAAGATTTCAATATTTCAAATAGAAATCTATATTTACCCTATTGGTACTGGAAATGTTTTGTGAAATACTTCAGTATTTAAATTAAGTTGGATCCAAGAGTTCATGGTAGTGATGAATGATTCTGTAAATATATAGTTCAAAGCTATAATCTTTTATTTGGATTAATAATGATTATACAGAAAATTAACTTAAAATCCTTCCTGTAGGTGGGTTTTCAGCTAGTATACATAAGCCAGCATTGATGGTAGTTAAGTATTTGCTGATACAAGTGGTTGACACTCAAGCCTAATGTATATTGTAAGGATAGAATAAAGAAAAAAATGAGAAATAGTTTCTGCTTTTTGTGGCTTACAAATCACCATTAAGTATAAGAAATATTTTAGTAATATTTCTATGTCTATTTATGTTATCCTCACAACATTATTTATATAAAGATGAAAATCATTCCAAAGAATTTGTAGTTAAGCAAGAAAATGTATGTGATTTTGTTAATATTTCCCTGTTACTCACTTCTTTTCAATAATGTCTAAATATTTGTTTATATAATCTGAGAATAGTGTTATAACATTATAATTAATATTACAGTTGTGTTATTGGTTACATATGCTATCACCATTTAAATCAGTTTTATGTAAAATGTTATGGAAAAAAAGCTTATGCAGAAAATTAGTTTGGATATATTATAAAAGGGCAAGTTGGCATTCCCAGCATATTTTATTTGTTACTGTCCAACTCCAGAGTTGTCTGCTTAGGAACATGGAAAGAATTAGCTAGTTGGCATTTAAGACTTGTGGAAAATATCAGAAAAAGAAAATGGAAAGAGAGAAGTGAAAAGAAAATGCAGAAAATATTGGTAAGTGGAAGAAAAGATAATGAGAAGATAAAAATAGAATCTGTTTGTTTTTAAAAAGAAAAAGCAAATTTTTAATTGGGGGAAAAAGAAAAGATATTCTGCTTGTTTAACTAGGTTAATGCTGAAGTTAAATTTTACATAATGTTTTTAAATTCATAACATAATTTTTCAATTGACAGATATTTTCTTTGTTTTTTAGAATCTTTCTCACATTCTAGCTAAACTAATTTCTATTATAAAAGAATTATTTTTTTCTAGGGAATGTTTTAATATGAACTTATTGAAGCCAATGTCAAGTGTTGCATGATACAAGACAATTGATAGTTTAAAGGTGACATCATCATCATAGTCATGTTTTTTTGTTGTTGAGGAAGAACCAGGATTAATCTCATACAAAACAAGATGGGACCTGCCTATCAGAGGATTTGTCATAATGATTTGAGGCAAGGTTTTACAAGGCTGGGTGCTCTTCCTGATGCTCAACTCAAAAACTCACAGTAGTCCAAGTATTTTTATTGAGACATCATCTCTACAAAGGTTGCCATCCAAGATTTGATGCCCATCATAGCCTTATATGTGCCACACTTTTCACTAGCAGAATAGCTAGTGGGGAGCTGGTTTAGATGCCAACCACCTGTCCATGCAGCAGGTTGTACCAGTAGAAATCCTAATTTTGACCTGTCTATAAAATAAGACTGTAAAATATGCCATGGTAGAACTTCATAATTGTTTGGTGTATCATATTGGTAACATGAAGATATCTGTTGTCAATAAAATAACAGGTTTGTTTCCTTAAACAAGAAAAAAGTTTCAGTGTGTCATTTAAATGAACTGAATGAATTACTTTAAATTTTGAATGTTCACTTATTATTTGTGCTGTATCTTGCTTCAAAATTTCTTCATCTTCATCAGTTTTCAAATTCTGAGATTTTTTTTTCTTTTAGATTAAAACTTCTTTAAAAAATGTACAAAACCTTCTATGCATGTACTTGTTGTACCTGGTGTATTATTAACTTTAGTGATTACTTGCCTAGATGCTGCTGAACCTTTTTAGAATGCAGTGTCAAATGTTTTAAAATATCTTATATAGTATACATACTTTTCTTTTTATATGCCATGTCCTTTTAGCACATTGGCGATCATGGCTCTCCACTTCCCTTTATCCCTTACAGCTCTCAACAAGTTCCTTCCCTCTGCTTCCTCCCCTAGACCATGTTCTGTCATCCACTTGCTTATGCCTGCTAGGTATGTCACACACTGTTTTCCCTTGTCTCTCTTTCCCTCTATTCAACCTGTGAGTATCAGATTCTCCAGGCCTTACTTTCTTATTATGTGTCCCAGAAACTTTAACTACCTCTTCCTGATATTAAGCATAAGCCTCCTCCTTGTTTGCAACCACTCTAAGATCTCATCGTTGCTCACATGCTTGGTCCATGATATCCTTAGCATCCTTCTGTAGAACCATATCTCTGTCACCTTGAGTCTCTTCTTCATCTTTGAGGAAATCGTCCAACATTTGCTGCCGTGAAGAAGGACAGATGTCATGTAACAGTTCAGTATTCTTTTCCTTGTTACCAAAGATATCCTCCTGTTTCACAGTACTCTGCCCAGCTTTTGGAATGTGTCCTTGGCCATCCCAATATACTTACGGATCTCAGTGTTGCACTTACTATCCTCTGTCAAGATGTTTCCCAAGTATTTAAACTTCTGCATCTGCTTGATTCTAGTGTTCCTAAGCTTCAGATCACATTTCAAGTTCATCCTCTTATTGACGACCATGCACTACATCTTATTTAGTTTATGCTTAGTCCTTTCTTCTCACTCTCCGTCGCTACCTTCTGTAGGAGATTTTGTAATTTCATTTCCATGTCTGCTATCAGTACTGTGTTATTTGCATATCTTATGTTGCTAAGATTGTGGCTGCCAATGCTAAATCCTGGTAGTATTTCCAATTCCCTCAGAATTGTCTCGCTGTATAGGTTGAACAGGTTGAGTGAGAAGATGCATCCTTGCCTTACACCCCTTTCTTTTTTTGTATATTCACTGAACTCGTTCCCTATGTGCATGCATGCTGTTTGCTGCTAGTATAGTATTTTGTTGATTAACCTGATATCTTTCCTGAATATATTGAGGTTGCTGAGCAGTTCCATCAGATCCTTGTGGCATACTTTGTTGAAGGCCTTTGCGTAGTCTATGAAACATAGGTACACATCCTTCTGCATCTGTATTGCTCTTTCTGATAACATTCTCAGCATGAATATCATGTTCCTTGTTCTGGTGTCTTTAATGAACCGGCACTGTTCTTGTCCTATCTCTGGGATGATTCAGCTGTGCGTTCTGTTCATTACAATACAGATGATGAGTTTTGTCCCGTGGCTCATTAGGCTGATTGTGTTTGGTTGAGCTCGCATTTGTTTGCAACACTTTCCTTAGGCATAGCTACGAAGATAGATCTGCTGAGGTCTTCTGGTATATCCCCACTCTTATAGCTTTCATTTGTTATTCCGGTGATCTTGTCTATGACAAAGTCATCTAAGGCTGTCAGCATTTCCGTTACAATTCTGTCTGGTCCAGCTGCCTTGTTTCTGTTCAATTTGGCCAGTGTAGCTTTTACTTTGGTTTTCAGAATTCCAGGTCTGTTGGTAGTTCTGTGTATTGCTGCTTGTTCCCTTTCATTATGGAAGAGTTCTCCAATGTACTCGCCCCAGCATTGAAGAATTTTAATTTTAGGCAGCCTGTTGATGAGCATATCTTCTGTCCTGTTAGTTGTCTTATTTCTTTGTGCATGTCTCTTTTGTTGGTAGTACTCAATCTTTCTATTTCTGCACATTGTTTCGTTTAGCCATTCTTCTTTAGCATGCCTACATTTGGTCCTTATTTCATTGTGTAATTTTCTCTATTCTGTTCCGTATCTTGGCCATATTTTCCGTCTTCTTTCTATCATGTCGAGAATCTCATCAGTCATCCATTCCCATTGTGTAAATAGGAACTTCCTCTCTTGTCTACATTTTTTCATATTTTTTTATCTTTTCTTTAGCAATTTTTTTGGATTTGTACACTATTATTAGTAATTTTTCATCCAAGGATAACCTGCAAACACATTATCCGATTCCAGAACTCACCTTCTTGATTATGTCCCATATAACCATTATCACCATAGTTTTTCTTTTACCCCCCATATGTACCCTGAAAGCATGATACTAGTTTTGTTATATATATATATATATATATATATATATATATATATATATATATATATATATATAGTAATCCTTAATTAATATAAGTTTGATAAAAAAATTTGAAAAAAAAATGCATTTAAAAGAGTTTGGATCCAATGTGTAAATATTGTTTAAAGGTTTGGAATCTTGCTTCTGAACATTTTCAAGACCCGGGGTAAGAATGTCTTTTTTTGTTTTTTTAAATGTTTTAATTTCTAAATTCTTCATTATAGTATTTGTGTTTGAAATTGAAAACAAAATAAGATTTCAGTTTGTAAACTGGGATTTTGAAAGTATTTAATTGTTGATAGATACATTCAGCCCAGTGACATGTTCTTTTTTTATGTTATCTGGTATATTATGTTATCATTATACAGTTTTTTTTTTATTTTAATTTTTCTCTTTGTTTTAGCGAAAATGATATCTATATATAAATGTACATTTGACACCATAATAATAATGCTACAAGTAAAAAATAACTGGTTGAAATTCAAACACTTCTGTTATTATTCTAATATAGCAAACATAGCACTGAGAACTTTTGAATTACTTAATAAATATAAACCTCTGTATTATATAGAATAGTGGGTGGACATATCAATAAATTTTGTACTATTTATTTCATGTTTAGTACAATTTTCTGATTTATACTATATTGGTTTTCACAAAAAGGGCAATTCTGTCTTTACATCAGAAGAAGCTTGTAGAATACTGGCAAAAATGTAACAAAAAAAAAATGATCAAATTCATTATTCTTGAACAAATCTTGAATTAATAATGACTTTTCTGAAGATTACAAAACTATATCTTTGTAAGCCTATGGAAGACAATACAATAAATGACCTAAAATGTTGTGACAGCAAAAATACCTCCATCATCCATGCAAAATTATACAAGTAACTCTGAAAAGGATACATCTATGGATAAATATTTGATTAACAAACCTGGAAGTTCATTTTTTAATATAGAATTTTAATTTAGCTTGAGTGTCTTTTCTTGATCATGTTTTACAATCTTTACACAACTAATGATAAACATTTTTAAATGTGCTTTTTAAATTCCTAGCAGTATTCATAATCTTATTTTAAAAAGAAAACCCATTAATTCTTTGCATTTTTAATCCTCTTAATTCTGACTTTCAACAGATTTTCTAAGCAATAAAGAACTGGACCCTTTTTCTTGCATAAAAATTTGCTACATTGGCTTGTCTGAGTAAAGGCTTTGAGGAATTTTTATTTTTTAGAATTAGTCACTAGAGTTAATTATGCCATCATTGAAACAAGAAAAAATCAAGGAAAAAATGAGAAATTGAGTTATGGAGATTTATAAGATCTTTGTCATAATAAATAGATTCTGTGTACAATCCTCATTTTTTTGTCATTTAAGGAAAAATCAGTGTGTGTTAGATAACCATGACCCTACAAGAAGTTTATACACCCTTTTAAGGATTTTGTTTTTAATCCTGATGTGTATCCCTCTCACCAGAAAAGCCTGATGGATGAAACAGTTTAGTTGCCAATGTGCAACCTTTGTAGCAGGTAATATTGAGCTACATGGTAAAACTCACAGAGGGACCTAATATATCTAACTGTATAGTTTTCATTGTTACTTTTCTTCTCAGCCAATTAATGTTCGCTTACATATACAACTTTGGTTGAAGACCAACAGAAGTTCTTTGTTTTAATCCTTAACAAAAGAACCTTTGTTGATCTTCAGCCAAATTGTATAAATTAAAAATTACTGCTCAAATACACACCCAATACATATTAATGTGTCTGCACACATGCACATACAAGAAAGACATAGATACATGTGCTTGCTAGCCACATATATGAAGAGACAATGGGTGAAAGATTGAAAGACAGGTATGGATAGAAAAGTGTAAAAATTTAATTATGGAGAAATAGAGCAAAAGAAATATAAAATAAAAACCATATATACATGCCTTATTCTCTTTTTGGTAAAAAAAAAAAATTCATGCTTGTATACCATTTAGATAAGAATATGGATAGGTAGTGAAAATTAGAAGGGGTAAAGGAAAAATGAGAAGTTAGAGGGTAGAAGATAAGAGAAACGGCATGAGATAATGGATAAGCTTAGTTGTTAATACCTTTGGGTTCAGCTAGTAATAATTGTAATACTTGGGCTTAGAATGGCTCTTTTGATTTAATCTGTGAAGTTCTTTTATTGTATATATTTTACAAGTGATAACAAGTCTTCAATGGTTCCAACCTATTACACCTCATCTTTAGTACATTCCATCAGTTATTTATTAGTTTTCTCTTAGTGTGGCTTTTAATTAAGTAGTGCATATGTTGCCTCCACCCAAACACATTCTCTCAGCATTTGTTATACAAATATCAGTTTAAGTAGAGGGTTGTATGAAATGGGAAACAAAAGAACAAACTTCTGTTGACATATTGGAACACAAGGCATGACAAAGCCGGTGACATTTTTATTTTTGAACCGTTAGACTGCCTCTCTGTTTTCCTAGTTTTATTTGCTTCTCCTCAGCTGGTTCGTGCTCTCTCTCTCTCTCCCAGTTTTCCCTCAGTCTGTTTACCCAGCTGGTTGTCTTTTTCTCTGTCTTTCCATATACAAGCTTTCTTTCTCTCTATCTTTCTCTCTCTCTCTCCACATGCTAGTTGTCTCTCTCTCTCTCTCCACATGCGAGTTGTCTCACTCTCTCTCTCCACATGCGAGTTGTCTCACTCTCTCTCTCCACATGCGAGTTGTCTCACTCTCTCTCTCCACATGCGAGTTGTCTCACTCTCTCTCTCCACAAGCGAGTTGTCTCACTCTCTCTCTCCACATGCGAGTTGTCTCACTCTCTCTCTCCACATGCGTGTTGTCTCACTCTTTCTCTCTTCACATGCGAGTTGTCTCACTCTTTCTCTCTTCACATGCGAGTTGTCTCACTCTTTCTCTCTTCACATGCGAGTTGTCTCACTCTTTCTCTCTTCACATGCGAGTTGTCTCACTCTTTCTCTCTTCACATGCGAGTTGTCTCACTCTTTCTCTCTTCACATGCGAGTTGTCTCACTCTTTCTCTCTTCACATGCGAGTTGTCTCACTCTTTCTCTCTTCACATGCGAGTTGTCTCACTCTTTCTCTCTTCACATGCGAGTTGTCTCACTCTTTCTCTCTTCACATGCGAGTTGTCTCACTCTTTCTCTCTTCACATGCGAGTTGTCTCACTCTCTCTCTCCACATGCGTGTTGTCTCACTCTTTCTCTCTTCACATGCGAGTTGTCTCACTCTTTCTCTCTTCACATGCGAGTTGTCTCACTCTTTCTCTCTTCACATGCGAGTTGTCTCACTCTTTCTCTCTTCACATGCGAGTTGTCTCACTCTTTCTCTCTTCACATGCGAGTTGTCTCACTCTTTCTCTCTTCACATGCGAGTTGTCTCACTCTTTCTCTCTTCACATGCGAGTTGTCTCACTCTTTCTCTCTTCACATGCGAGTTGTCTCTCTCTCTCTTTTCACATACCAGTTCTCTCTTTCTCTCTCTCTCTCTCTCTGCTGCTTCTCACTTTCTCTGTCATTCCAGATTTCTATCATTGTTTATTTTTCTACTTGACACTTATATCTGTTTTTCTGTGTTCTCTCTTCAACAGTTCTTTTTGTCTCTGTTTTCCTCTAGTTCTCTCTCCATCTTTCCCTTTTTATTTGATTCTCTCTCTCTCCTAATCTATATCTTTGTTTCTCTTTTTCTGAATACAATTTTTCTTTTTCTCTTTTCCTCTCCATCTCTCTCCACACTCACACACTTAGTTAAATTTTTATTTTCTCCCTCCATCTGACTATTAATTTAGACTTCTTTTCATTTTACTTCTTCTTTTATAAGTTACTTTTATGTGCTAGGCTCCTTCATTACATGAGTGATTAGGACTCTCTACAGCTTCCTATCTGTTATAGCTCTAAGCAATATTTGATTCTTTGCTGTATCACTTTGTCCCTGCTCTGTCATTTATTCACACAAACTTTGTTAGGTAGGTTCCTTAATATTTTCCCCTGTCCTTATTGTCTATGGTATGTCATATGAATGTTAAACTTACCAAGCCTTCTTTCTTCATCACATCATTATCAAACACCAGATATTCTAGAAATTTCAAGTGTCTCTTTTTGATTTTAATTATAAGTGTCCTTCTCCTTCCTTGTTTTTTACATGTTCCATTCATGATATTCTCAGCATCCACCTGTAGAAAATCTTTGTTGCTTTGAATCACTTCTTCATCTATGTGAAAATTGCCTTGCATTCACTTCCATATTGGAGGATAGTTATGATGTAGCAGTTCAGAACATGTTTCTCTATAATTAAATTTTCCTATCTCTTCATACTTTGCTTAGTTTTAGGAAAGCATCTTTTGCTATTCCAGTTTACCTTCAGATTTATGTTACATTTTCTATTGTCTGTTACTACAGTAAATTTTCTATACATCTCCAGTTCTTAACTCAGACTTTTGACTATCACTATTGCCTTCTGTTATTTATCACATGTTGTAGATTTATAATAGTTGTATCTTGATTTACAGGTTTCTCAAAGATCAAAGTTTCTGGTCAATAAAATCATTATCTAATTAAAGTTTTATCAACATCAATAAACATGTTTTTCACTGTTTAAAAAAAAACAGGTGTTTGCTCACACACTTGTGCCCACTAAATATAATGAATAGTAATAAAGATATATATATATATATATATATATATATATATATATATATATATATATATATATATATTAAACATTTCATCCCAAGCTAGGTGATAATATATATGCATATGATATATGTGTGTGTTATAATTGTTTTTTTTAAAAAAATATATAATCATTGCAACACTGAAATTCCCATGTTTCAAAACTGAAACTTCAATTTAAATTCAATTATACAAATTAAACTTAAAATACAAAGTTCTGTTCCATTATTAAGCGATGATAAGAATAACTTTTTAGAAATTGATTTACTTAATTCATAAGTTCAGACAAATTTGATATTTTGAGATGTTGGGGTTAAGGAAAATTCCATCTTTTTATTTTAGGGGTGTTAAGATTTAACTTATTTAGAAAACTCATATATATATGTATTGTAGCTATCAAGTTGGTCACGTCAAGGTGGGGGCTTCTTCAGTGACTGATCGTTGCCAATGATCAGTCACTGAAGAAGCATTAGCCAAAAGGTTACCTATATCCATAAAGGGGTGGGGGAAAATTGTACACAGAATTGTTTCTATTCAGATCTACTTATTTATTCTGTGGTACCAAAACATTATTCAGATATTTAAAAACCAGATATCACAGGATTATTATTAATGATTTCAATAACACATTTCGACTAAGTTATGTTCTTTACGTACCAAAAGAAAATTTCTCCTATCTTGCTTGTCTTTTGGTGTTGCCCCATCTTTTATCAAACACAGACTAATAAGAACAAAAGTTGACTACAGTTTCCTGTTTGCCAGTGATTGGTACCTGAAGAAGCATTGGCCAAAAGGTAACCTAGGTCCGTAAAGTGTGGGAAAAAAATGAGCACAAAATTGTGTCTATTCAGATCTATTTACTTATTCTGTGGTGCCAAAACAAATATATGGGAAGACTGTTCAGTATTGGAAATAGGGCATTTATAGATATACTTAGTGTGGAATCAACATTGCATAGTGATTGTCAATTTCATGTTTCATTGCAATCTTCAGATTAAGATTATATATATAACCCAGTCTGTCCTGCTATTTACCCATAGCTATGAGGAGAAGAGATGGATTCATACCATTCCCAAGGGTATTAGCATGTAAGTAAATGTAATAAACAATTGGAATTCAAACTCGTTTCTCTGATTCCTCAATCTGAGCTGCAATCCATTACTCCACCGTGCCTTGGGTGGCAACTGATCTAGGAGAAGCAAAACTTGGAAATGAAACCAGCCTGTCAGGTTATTTTGCCCAAGATGCACTATTTCTACTGCAGCTGCAATACATGTGATGGACATATGACTCTAATGAGTTATGGGACTTTGATCATTTATATATATATATATATATATATATATATATATATATATATATATATATATATATAATCGAGAACAATTTCAGAGAAATCTATGACAAAGTGAAAAAAGTTTTGTGATGTGTTTCATCCTTTAAGATTTCATCTGACTAAGGTGACATTTATATTGATGTGACTACACATGTGCATGAAGGGGATGGAATGTTTGAAATTTTATATGAATGAGAAATATATATGCCAATGTTAGTATTAACCAGGTCCTAAGATTACTATTAATATCTAATATTTATTATTCATATATATATATATATATATATATATATATATATATATAGGAATCCCTCGATTAATGCGCATTTGAATAATGTATTTTTAATTAGTGTGTTAACATTTGTACATGCCAAAATTTCATTGGTGTGGTAAAATATTCTTCGGTTTAACCATAGTAATTGAAAATTGATTTTTTATACTTACCACTGTTCACATTAACTATACTAGTTGAGGGAGATATATATGTATTGCTTATTACTGTAAATGTTATTTCTAGTGGGTACACGGTTGCTATTCCTTTTTTTTTTTTTAAGAAAATTTTTTAAAAATTTGATTAAATTATATTGATGTTAATAACAACTGGCCTAGATCAAGAAGTTCTATGAAAGACAAATGAAATAAATTAATAGGGCCATAGTTATCAAAGTCAAGCAACATGGTTAGTAGCAAGAACATTTAAATTTTCCACACCTCCTTGGTTTGATAGTGTTTTTTTTTATCTTGTATTTCTTTTTTTATTGTATTTTGTTAAAATAAAACCCTGCAAAATATACTACAATTGTTAAAAAATAGATGTATCTAACTATATTTATATCATAGATATTGGCATATAGTTAGATATTTCATCAACCATTTGACGAATTGGTAGCTAATTTGTTTGATTTGATGTTCAAGGCTACAACAGACATAGAAGATTGTTAATGGACTTCTTTAGAGATATTGACATGATACATCTATGTTTATATCAGAGATTTTGGCATATAGGTAGTCATTTCACCATCATTGGCATGGAGTGGCAGATAATTGTCTGATTCATTGTTTTAGCCTACAAGATATAGAATGTTATTAATGTAATTTTTTTTAGAGATGTTGATATAATACATTTGACTATTTTTATACATTTTGGCATGTAGGTAGTTATTTCATCAACACATGAATTGATAGTTAATTTGTCAGATTTATTTTTCTAGTCTATAAAAGACATAGAATGTTATTAATGAACTTCTTTAGAGATATTGATATAATACATCTGTTTATATCACAGATTTTAGCACATAAGTAGTTATTTCATTAACTCTGGTATGAACTGGTAGTTATCTGATTCTTTCTTCTAGCCTACAAGTGGTATGCAATGTTGTTAATGAACTTTAGATATGTTGATATAATACATCTTTTGCTTATAGATTTTGGGGTAAACATAGTTATTTCATCAACATTTGCATGAGTTGGTAGTTAATTCACTGATTTGTTATTCTAGCCTACAAGAGACATAAAATGTTGATAATGGACTTTAGTGATATTGCTATAATACTTCGATGTCTATAGTTTGTGGCATATAGGTAGCTACTTTTTCAAAACTGCCATGAATTGTTAGTTAACTTGACTTATGTTGTTCTAGCCTACAATAAACATAGAATTCTGTTAATTAACTTTTTTTTAGATATGGTCATATAATACATCTGAGTATTTTTATATCATAGATTTTATTGTATAGGTAGTTATTTCAACAACATTTCCATGAATTGGTAGTTAATTTGTCTGATTCATTTTTTTAGGCTACAAGAAACAGAAAGTTGTTAATGTTGTTCTTTACAGATGTTGATATAATACATCTATGTTTATATCACAGATTTTGGTGTATAGGCAGTTATTTCATCAAATTTGGCATGAATTGATAGTTAATGTTTCTGATTCATTGTTTTAGCCTACAAGAAACATAGAAAGTTTATGAACTTTTTTAGAGATGTTGATATAATACATCTATGTTTATGTTATACATTTTGGCATATAGGCAGTCATTTCATCAACTCCTACATGAATTGGCAGTTAATTTTTCTTATAGGTCATTTTAGCATACAATAGAAGTAGAATGTTGTTAACTTTTTTTAGAGATGTTGATGCAATCATCATCATCCCCTGAACACAGAAGCCATGTTCTATTGACGGCCGCAATCAGCAGTTCTGGTACAGTCATACCTGTCCATTTTTTGATATTGTCCAATCAATTTTTGTGTTGGCACCCTCTCCTACGTCTACCTTCAACAGTGCCTTGCATGATGGTCTAGCATAGGCTGTCATGCGTTGTAATGTGTCCAAACTATGCCCTTTTTCTCCATCTGGCAGTGGTGAGAAGTTCCTGGTGGCCCACAAAACTTTCAACCCTTTTCTGCACAAACTCATTGTTTTTTTTTTTCCCAATAGAAAATGTCAAGTAGTTTTCTCATGCATTTGTTCTCAAATGCTTGGATCCTTCTCTCTGTATCTACCAACAGTGTCCGCATTTCACGTCCATACAGGAGAATGGAGACAACCAGTGATTTGTACATTCTGTACTTGATTTTGCTCCTCCATAATCTTGTTAATTTGGCCATCGCTGCCATGGCTTTGGCAATCTGTGTGCAGATCTCAGAGTTGCAGGTACCATCTTTAGACAAGATTGCTCCTAAGTATTTAAAACTGGACACTTCTTCCAGTGAATTCCCATTCATGGTAATGTTGACACAGGTGTTATTCACCATTACTTTGAATTTCTTGGAGCTTCAAAAAGTTTGTTGGTCAAGTCCTGGAGATCACTGTTACTACCTGTTATGAGGTGAATGTCATCTGTAAAACCTAAGTTATAGATGGGTCTACCACTGATAGAGATTGAAGGATCATGTTTGTTCAAGGTTGATTCTCTCTAGAAATAGGTTGAATAATGTGGGTGAAAGTACTCATCCCTGTTGCATGCCAACAGTTGTCTGGAAGAATCCTCCCATTTGTTTTACCAGAAGAATTGTGCTAGTGGCATCTTTATATATTGCCTGGATGACTTGGATAATTCCGTTATCTACATTGAATTCTCTAAGGATTTGCCAAAGACCGTCATGTCAAACACGATCAAATGCTTTCTTGTGGAACACGTCCTTCTGATGTTACAGGTGTTTCTTTACGAGGAGCCGACAATTGAAGACCTGTTCCATTGTACTTCATCCAGTTTTAAAACCTGCTTGTTCATCTGATAGCAGTTCTTCAGCCCTGGATTTCAAACAATTTAAAATTATATGGAGCAAGACTTTATTAGGATGACTGATCAGGCTTTTTGCTCTATAATTTTAACACTGCCTGAGGCTTCCTTTCTTTGGCAGGTGTGTTACCAATGACTGAGTCAACTCATTAGGCAACTTTTTTCATTTTCAAATCTTCTGGCATAGTATTGTTATGACTTTGATAGTTTTTTCAAGTCCATGTTTTATCAGCTCAAAGGGAATATTATCCATTCCAGGTGACTTGCCAGTTTTCAAGCTCTTTACTGCCAACTCAACCTCTTCTGTCAGTATTGATAGAATGGTCTCGTCTTCTGTGAAGTGCTGGTCACTTTACAATATGGAGACATCTGGAGGAAGCTGGTAATTGTATAAATCATCACAGTATTGTATCCATCCATGGAGAACCGCCTCATTGTCCATCAACAATTTACCGTCCTCATCCTCTGTGACCGTGCTTTCTGTTGGCTCGTCTTGGTGAGGGATTTGAAAGTATTGTAGGACATTTTGTTATTGCCAATAAGCATATCCTTCTCAATGGTTTTGCACTTATTTTGTATCCACTCCTCTTTAGCTGTTCGCATTTTTCTCTGCACTTCCTGATATTGGACATAGACCTTGCCTCTTGAGTGCTTCTTTCCTCTCAGTTTTCTCCTCTTATCCTACAAATCCAAGATTTTGTTCGTGACCCACAGTTTGATTTTCCTTTGGTGTTTACCCCAAACTTCCTCAGCTGTTGTGAGTAACAGTTCTTTAATGTGATCTGCAAAAATGTCTACATCATTGTTATTTAGGTTCAGGCCTGTGAACTTGCTGCCAACTTTGGTCTGGAACAGTTGAGTGAATTCAGGGTCTTTTAGTTTCTCAACGTTGAAGTGGATATGGGAGTCCTTTGAACAGTGCTTAATTTTCAGACTTAATTTAAAAGTCGTCATCACAAGATCATGATCACTGCTGATGTCTGTGCCAGGAAATGCACTTTTATTTGTCTTGTTAATGCTGGATTTATAGCATTGTGGAACCTAAATAAAATCCATCTTGTTATGGATCTTTCCATTAGGTGAGTGCCAGGTTGTGGTTTGAGACAGCTTTTGTGGGTGGCTAGGGTGAAATGATGACTTCTGGCAAATTCGAGCAATCTGAGACCACTGTTGTTTGTCTCCCCAATACCAAATCTTCTGACTGTTCCTGCTCAGTTTGTTTATGCATCTGGTCCTACCTTGGCAATCCAATCTCCTTGTATGATGGTGATGTCTTTCCAGGGGAATTTTCTCAAGGTAAATTCTAATAATTCCTCAACTTCTTTGTCATCGTACTCTAATGTTAGAGCATAGGCCTGGATGATGGTCATATTGTATGGTGTGGCTGATACACAGATGGAAATAGGATTGAAGTTGATGGCACTGTGTGTAATTTCTTTCCTTACAATAAATGCCACTCCATGTTAGTGCTTACATCTAACTATATTTATATCAATGATTTTAGTTATTTCATCAACTTTGGCATGAATTAATAGTTAATTTTCCTAATTGGTTGTTTTAGCCTGCAAGAGACAAAATGTTAATGAACATCTTTAGAGATATTGATATAATACATCTATGTTTATATCATAGATTTTGGTATATATGTAGCTATTTAATCAACCCTCTCATGAATTCATAGTTAATTTATCTGATTCTTTATTCTAGACTACAAGAAATATAGAATGTTGATAATAACCTTCTTTAATGATATTAATATAATTCACCTAACTATATTTATATCATAGATTGTGGTGTATATATAGTTATTTCATAAAAACTCACATGAATTGGTAGACAATTTGTCTGATCTATTGTTCCAGCCTACAAGAGACATAGAATGTTAATGAATGTATTGATGGCGATTTAATCCATCTCTGTTTATGTCATAGATTCTGATATATAGCTAGTTATTTCCTCAACTATTGTGCAAGAGATGTAGGATGTTGTTAATGAACATTTTTTTAGTGATATTGATATAATATATCCATGTTTATATCTCAGATTTTGGCATATACGTATGCATTTCATCAACTTTAGTATGAATTGTTAGTTAATTTTTCTAATTTGCTGTTTTCATCAACTTTGGCATGAATTGGTAGCTAATTTTTCTGTTTGTTCTTTTAGCCTACAAGACATATACAATGTTGTTAATGAACTCTTTGTTAGAGATATTGATATAATATACCTAAATATTCTTATATCACAGATTTTGGTGTATATATAGTTATTTCATCAACTTTGGCATGAATTGGTAGCTAATGTTTCTGATTTACTGTTTTAGTGCACAAAAGATTTAGAAAGTTGTTAGTATTTTTTTTTTTAGAGATATTGATATAGTATATCTAAATATGTTTATATCACAAATTTTGCCTTATAGGCAGTTTTTCAACTTTGGCTGGAATAAATTGGTAGTTAATTTTCTCACTCGTTGGTTTAGTATACAAGAGACATAGAATGTTGTTAATGAACATTTTTTTTGAGATTGATATAATACATTTAACTATGTTTCTATCACAGATTTTGGCATATAGGTAGTTTTTTCAACTTTGGTACAAATTGGTAGTTAATTTTTCTGATTTGTTCTTTTATTGTACAAGAGATGTAGAATGTTGTTAATGAACTTTATTTTTAGTGATATTGATATAATATATCCATGTTTATATCTCAGATTTTGGCATATACGTATGCATTTCATCAACTTTAGTATGAATTGTTAGTTAATTTTTCTGATTTGTTGTTTTAGCATACAAGAGACATAGAATGTTCATGAATTTTTTTTTTTAGAGATATTGACATAATCTAACTATATTGATATCCTAAATTTTGGTGTATAAGTACTTATTTCATCAACACTTACATGAATTGGTAGTTAATTTGTCTCATTTGTTGTTTTAGCCTAGAAGAGATATAGAATATAATGAAGTTCTTTAGAGATATCGATATAAGATATCTATGTTTATATCACAGATTTTCACATAGAGGTAGTTATTTCCACAACTTTTGTATGAATTGATAGTTAATTTTTCTGATATGTTCTAGCCTGCAAGAGATATATAATGTTGATAATGGACATCTTTAGTCATATTGATATATGTATTTCTATATAGTTTGGTGCATTGGTAGTTCTTTGATCAAGTCTTGCATGAATTGGTAGTTAATTTGATATATAGGTAGTTATTTCATAAACACTTGCATGAATTGGTAGTTAATTTTTCTTATTCCTTGTTCTTGCCTACCAGAAATATAGAATTTTGTTAATTTGTTTTCTTTTGTCATACTGATTTAATATTTCTATGTTTATATATTTTGGCATATAGGTTGCTATCTGTTGTGGCCAGAAATAAAGACACAAAGAGAGGAATTGAGTTAAAGAAATTTATTAACAGAAACATTAATACAAACATATACAAACGAGTGTTACAGCAAGGATGTTCAGTCCAACTGTCAGAGCTGACTGCTGGAAACTTCCCTCTTTCAGAAAGCAGTACCTGCTCTTATTCATAGTTGTGAGAGTCCATGTGTGCGTAGGTAAATAACCATAAAACTATTTCATCAACTTATGCATAAACTGGTAGTTAATTTTTCTGATTCATTGTTCTAGCCTAGAGGTGACATAGAATGTGATTAATGAACTTCTTTAGAGATGTTGATATAACACATCTATGTCTATATCATAGATTTTGGTATATAGTTATTTTATCAGCACTCTCATGCATTGATAGTTAATTTTTCTTATTTGTTGTTCCAGCCTACAAGAGACATAGAATGTTGATAATGAACTTCTTTAGAGATAGCTATATAATACACCTATATTTATAGATTTTGGCATGAATTAGTATTCAATTTGTCTGATTCATTATTGCAGCTTACAAGAAACATAGAGGACTGTTAATGAACTTTTTTAGATACTGATATAATACATTTATGTTTATATCATAGATTTTGGTGTATAGTTATTTCATCAAGACAGTCATAGTTGTAGGATAGAATAATGTTTGTTTTTTTTTTTTTGAGTGGGTGGGGAAAAACATTTTAAATTTAGTCCTAAGTTCTCAAATGCCATAACATGTTTTGCAGCAAGAATATTTTAAATTTTCAGCACCTCCTTTCCTTGTTATATTTTTTTTCTCTTTTACTTCTTTCTTTATTCTATTTTGTTAAAATAAATCCTTGTACAAAATACTACAATTGGTAAAAATTTTGCAGTGGCCAATTCTTCCAGCCATCCCCTCCTAGCTTTGATTAAGAGGAATTAAGAAAAATAGGTATATGAAGTTAAACACATTTAGTCACTAAAAATAATGTTTATAATTAACATATACTAGCATTATTCTATCAGTGTTGCATTAATTCTTGATCACTGACATTTTATTGAGAATTATTTACCAAAATACTTGTTCAATCTAATGATGACACATTTTCTGATAAAGAAAATTCTTACACTTGTAAGAAAAGTAAAACAATAATCACTTATATTTTAGTAAGCACTACACCTGAACCTTGTTATATATATATATATATATATATATATATATATATATATATATATATATATATATATATATACATATATATATATATATATATATAAAAACAACTGAAAAGTTGCAAATTAAAAAAAATTGAATATTTTTTTTGTGAAAGTATTTATTTATATTTTTATATATATATATTTGATATTTCAGATCGGCCCCAATCTTTCATCAGAAATAACTGTTTTCAGAAGTTTGTTTACAAGTAGTGTCCGTTGTGAGACGCGGATGTCATGTGATATGGAATGCAACTGTGTTCGAATATTTCTAATGTAAATCTAACTGTAATAATATTTTAGATGTTGTTTAAAAAAAATTTTTGTAACTATATCTAAAAAAACTTTTTTGTTTACTGAAATATTTATAAAGATTTAAAATACCCAAGTCTTTATTTAACCCTAGTTTATATGTATTTAATTTTAAAATCCAGTATTTTTCTTTTTTTCTGCATGTGTATGTGGAACTGAAATCATAATCTATCAATACACATTTACAGTTTTCTAATGAGCGTCCTGGTTGATTAAAATATTCAACTATGGGGGAATAAGTATTGTTTTGACGTATGGTTAGTTTATGGTTGTTGAAGCGAAATCTAAAATGATTTCAAGATTCCCCAATATTTCCACTATTGGGACATATTGTGCAGAATAAATAGTAGATTATGTTATGGCTATCATAGGTGAGGCGAGGTGGTGTATCTTGATATTGGTGTTGGGTACAGAAAGTACACTATTGATTATTAAGTGTTTGCAAACTAAGCAACAAGGTTTGTTACATTTGTAATTTCCTGATTGGTTTGTATTGTTTAGATATTTGGTAGAGGTGAGGATAGCTGATAGGTTAGGTGATTGTTTCTTTGCATTAATGGGTGGTTTATCGAAAATGTCTTTGATCTTTTTGTTTAACTGCAGGTTCTTGTAATCCTTTTTTAAATTGTGAATAAGTGTGTGGGAATATTAATTGTGGTTAAAAACCATGGGAATCCGATTGTTGTTTTTACTTTTCTTGTATATGAGAAGTGAGTTACGATATATGTGGATAGTTTCATTTAGTGCTTCTTTTATTATATTTATTGGGTATTTACATTTTAGGAATTGTTTTGTTAAGTTATTAATGTTGTATAGAAAATCTACATGGTCTGAGCATATGCGTTTGATTCTTAGAAATGAGCTGTATATGATAGATTTTTTTAATTTAAGGGGATGACAGCTGTTAAAGTGTAGGAATTTATGCTGGTTTGTGGGTTTGTTGTAAAGACTAGTAGAAAGTGTATGTTTGTTTAATTTTATCATAACGTCTAAGGAAGGGACGGATGTGTATGAATGCACCAGGGTAAATTGTATCGTGGAAGTTGTTGTAGAAAGTAAAAAAGTTTTTTTTAATTTTTCTGATCCATAAATAAATACTTTCACAAAAAAACATTCAAATTTTTTTTTAATTTGCAACTTTTCAGTTGTTTTTTCTATATATCCATATTAAGAAAGTATATGTGGCTTCTCATTATGCTATATATATATATATATATATATATATATATATATGTATATATGCATGTGTGTGTGTATGCATGTATGTATATATGCATGTGTGTGTGTATGCATGTATGTATATATGCATGTGTGTGTGTATGCATGTATGTATATATGCATGTGTGTGTGTATGCATGTATGTATATATGCATGTGTGTGTGTATGCATGTATGTATATATGCATGTGTGTGTGTATGCATGTATGTATATATGCATGTGTGTATGCATGTATGTATATATGCATGTGTGTGTGTATGCATGTATGTATATATGCATGTGTGTGTATGCATGTATGTATATATGCATATATGTGTGTGTATGCATGTATGTATATATGCATATATGTGTGTGTATGCATGTATGTATATATGCATATATGTGTGTGTATGCATGTATGTATATATGCATATGTGTGTGTATGTATATATGCATATATATATGTGTGTGTGTATGTATATATGCATATATATTTGTGTATGTATATATGCATATATATATGTGTGTGTATGTATATATGCATATATATATGTGTGTGTATGTATATATGCATATATATATGTGTGTGTATGTATATATGCATATATATATGTGTGTGTGTGTATGTATATATGCATATATATATGTGTGTGTGTGTGTATGTATATATGCATATATATATGTGTGTGTGTGTGTATGTATATATGCATATATATATGTGTGTGTGTGTATGTATATATGCATATATATATGTGTGTGTGTGTATGTATATATGCATATATATATATGTGTGTGTGTGTGTATGTATATATGCATATATATGTGTGTGTATGTATATATGCATATATGCATATATGTGTGTGTGTATATATGCATATATGTGTGTGTATATGTATATATGCATATATGTGTGTGTGTATATATGCATATATATGTGTGTATATGTATATATGCATTTATATATATGTGCATGTATGTATATATGCATTTATATGTGTGTATGCATGTATGTATATATGCATATATATATGGGTGTGTGTATCCATGTATGTATATATGCATATATATGTGTGTGTATGCTTGTATGTATATATGTGTGTGTATGCATGTATATATATATGCATATATATATGTGTGTGTATGCATGCATATATATATGTATGTATATATATATGCATATATATGTGTGTGTTTTATTAAAAACACGACGCAAACCTTATGTGATAACTAGCAATCGGTCAATGTTGGTCAGATCACAAAATTGTTTGTTCACATACGGCAATGCATTTGAAGAAGCCTGTTAGAAATAATCTAGCAAAACCAATAAAGAAGGTGGACATAACAAAGGTGAAGGACAGGAAACATTAGACTCTTTCCAAACATTGTATGACTCAAAACTTTCATCTCTTGATGTAAGTAATGAAGTTGAATTGGCATGGTCTGCCTTACAAAACATACTGTATGACTCGGCAAAAGAAACACTCAGGCATGTTCAGCAAAAACATCAAGACTGGTTTGATTTAAATGATCCTGAAATTAAATCTCTCCTTGAAAACATGCATAAATATCATGAGGTCTGGATGGCAGACGAAGGATGCCTATCAAAGAAACGGGCCTTTAAATAAGCCAAGGGAAAGTCTTGAGCAAAATTGATGGAGATGAAGGAGGGCTGGTGGACAGCAAAGGCTAAAGCTTTGCAGGAGGCTGCTGACAGATGTGACTTCAAATCATTCTACTAAAACTTGAAGGGTGTTTTTGGTCCCATTTTCAGCAGTCTGTCACCAATCTTTTCTTCCGATAACACTCTTTTGACAAACAAAGGTCACATTATCAAATGTTGTGCAGAACACTTCTTCACAGTCCTAAATCAGGATTCATCTGTTGATGCTGAAGTAATAAACAATCTTCCTCAGAGACCTGTTGTACAAAGCCTTTCTGCTAACCCATCAACCTTTGAGGTCAAAAAAGCCATTAAACAGCTTTCAAATAGAAAAGCACCTGGCGAAGATGGAATTCCAGCTGAAATATACAAATGTGGCACCAATCTTTTGATACACAAAATTTGAAGTGCCACAGCAGTATAAGCATGCTTCAATTGTCCATTTGTATAAACGCAAGGGGAACAGATGTGAATGTGACAACCATAGACGAATATCTTTTCTTTCACTTGCTGGCAAAATTCTAGTTTGTATCATCCTGAATAGGCTTAATGAATTTGTCTCAGAATCAGCATTACCAGAGACCCAGTGTGGTTTTCAATCTGATAGAGGAATCATGGATATGATCTTTTGCCTCTGGGAGGCTTAGGAGAAGGCACAAGAACAAAACAAGGATCTATTTGTTGTTTTTGTAGACTTCACAAAGGCTTTTGATAATGTATCTCAAACTGCTCTTTGGAAGGTTTTGTCAAAATTTGGTGTTCCAGAAAAAATGCTCTATATTATTATCTCCTTTCACAAAAGAATGAAAGCTTTTGTAAGGTTGGCAAGTGAGTAATCAGACGCCTTTTTTGTCTTCAACGGTACAATACAAGGTTGCGTTCTTTGCACTTTTCTTTTCTGCTGTGCTTGAAAAAGCATTCTCTGACTTGAGTGAAAGAGTCAATGTTGAATTCAGAACAAGTGGAAGTCTATACAATCAGCAACGTTTTAAAGCACAATTGAAATTTGGTCTGCAATCTTCTCTTTGCAGATGCTGCTGCTCTATTAGCACACAGTCTAGAAGACATTCAAACTATCCTTGATAAATTCTCTGAAATGGTGAAAGCATTTGGACTCAGCATTTGGACTCAGCATCAGCATAAAGAAAACTGAGCTAATGTACCAGCCAATAGCAGGCAATCCATCTCTCACAAATCCTTCCGTCTTCATTGATGGTACAGCATTAAAAACTGTTGAGGGGTTCACACATCTTGGATCAACAGTCTCTCTTCTGATGGCAAAATGGACAGAGAAATCCAACTCAGAATAGCCAAAGCCAGCACAGCATTCGGTAATCTTACACATAGGTTATGGAACACAAATACATGTTTCTCAGAGTAAAGATTGACATATACAGATCATTCATTCTCTCAACCCTTCTCTATGGTGCTGAAACTTGGACCCTGTACCGTAAGCACATAAATCAACTTGATGTCTTTCACATGCACTGTCTTTGTGCCATATGTGGTATAAAATGTGATGACGGGGTCAAGAATAGTGTAATACTGAAAAAATGTAACAACATCACAGCCATTGAAACCATTCTAGCAAAGATACAACTTAGGTGGGCTGGTCATGTTTTGAGAATGTATGAGCATTAGGCTTCCAAAAATGGTGCTGTATGGACAACTACCAAACTCCAAGTGTTGTTGGATGTCCACTCTTAGGCTACAAAGACAAATTGAAAGACAACTCGAAACGTCTCAACTTTGATCTGAAAACCTGGGAAGCCCAAGCATCAAACTGAAAGGAGTGGCGTAAGACATGTTTCATTAAGTTAAAGGGTTTTGAAGACAGTAGACTGAAGAACCGTGATCAGCTTAGTCAAGCTCTGACGCAGAGATGCCATCAAAATCCTGCTTTAACAAATTTAATCTGTCAGTGAGGTTTTGTCACCTGCAGCAAGGCTGGGCTACTATCACACTTAAGAAAGCCCAAATGAAAGATGTCTTTTCCTTACCTGATTTTCTCCACAGTAGCCCCTGCAAGCATGCATAAGTGTAAAACGAAAGGCACTATCCAATGCTGACCCTCATTTATTGTTCATGATAGGAGAGTCCACCACATGTGTTTTATTAAATGTATGATGGCAGAACAAAGAAGAGACAAAGGAGGTTTGAACTCAGGCTAAGATGCCATTTGACGGCCAAAAATGTCCCTTTGATGGGCTTTTATGTCCTTTCTTTGCTCAAGATCAGCTCCAGTTTTTTATTTTGTTTCTTTAGGCAGGAGCAGGTGCTATTGGGTGGAAGTTCTTTATTGTATTGCTTATTTTTTCTTTGTGTGTATGAGTAAAAATGGAAACTACATGTGGAGCCTATGTGCAGTTGATAGAATTTTGTTCTATCTTGGGTTTCAGAGTATTCACATCTAGCCAGTGGTGGAAATTAGTGTAGTATGAATCAGAAGAAGATCTGGTTTTAGGGAGAATGTAACACACACACACACACACACACACACAAAGACGGAAGGAAAAGTTAACTCATCTGATGTGTTTCATTCTCTGAGGGACTTTATCAAGGCAATACAAATGTAAAGATTTTATTTTGTGACAAGTATTTATATACAAGAGCAAAAATGTTATCATTTTTTAAAAAAATTATGGTATAGAGGTGCTCATGAATATTCATCAGGTTGGCAGAAAAGTCATGCAAGTTTCCCTTTTTGTCTTTATTTATATTGTCCCTTTACTCTATCTAAAATCTTTGCACACATACATATTTGATAACTGCCATTTCTTTACAACAGAAGGCAACCTCTTCAGCATTGAACTGAGCAGCCATGAGCCTATATTTGACTTTGCAAATCATGCCTTGCTTTCCTGCATACCTTTTTACATATGTGACAGTTAGAGAGTATTAAAAGTGATATTCTCTTTGTCAGACCTGCAAAAGTTTATCACAAAACTGACATAAGCACCCTGCAGTTTTGTCAAGGACATTCATCTAGTGTACATAATCTTTCCTAAGAGCCTTTTCAACTTCAAATGCTCAACCATTTTAAACTCAAAATGATTGCAACCATCAAAAACTAACTTTCTCTGCTTATTTTCCCATTCTTTGACACATATTTCAAGATGTTTCAGGTTTTCTTTAACAACATCCTTGAAACATTTCTGGGGTTTGTGTTTGAGGTGCTTGCCAAGAGTGAGTTCTCCATAAAACAGGTACTTAGGCAATCTCTTGTTTTCCATTCTTCTGATATGCCTTAAATTAAATTGTGTAGCAATAGGAAAAACTGGAATATTTTATATATATATATATATATATATATATATATATGAGAGAGAGATAGGTAATGTTTTCAGTTTTAGATTTTTTTAAAATTGTTTGAGAATAAGAGAATTAAAGATATTGTCCATAGTAAGAAAATGATGCCAGTATTATGGACAGGACAGAATTATATGTATTATAAGAGTGTTGCATGTTCTATGGCTGAGTTTTAATGTTTTGAATAAACCTTTGTCATTATAGTTTATCTTATATAAACTATAATGACAAAGGTTTATTCAAAACATTAAATTTAATATAAATTTAAGTTGGAATATCACATATAGTTGATGAAGAATGACTCAGTAGCTCCTTGACTTTTTAAACAAATTGAGAGATAACATTGTATTTTCATTATATTCTCAGCTAAGTAATCATTAAATTAATTAATTTTTCAAAGAATCCTATATTTCTATAATAGCTGTCTTCATTTTTTTGAAGATTTTTAATTACAGAACTTAAGTTTTTTTTTCTTGGCCAACATCAGTCATGGTGTAATTGAAAATAATCCAGGATGACAAAATTGAAATTACAAATGAACTAAAACTTGTTTTAAGTCATTTTTATTTTTTATTTTTTTGTGACTAAATTTATGCTAGTTTCTTGCAATTACAACTAAAATTAAAAGTTTAAAGATATTTAAATTATTGTAATTTAAAAAAAAATTTTTATTAATTCTTTTATTGCTATATTTTGTAATGTTGATACTAAAATATCAACTGAGCAACCTATATTCACAAAAAATGATAGTATTTATATTTTATGTTAGTTCTTGGGACTATAAATCTTATTTTTTAGTGGGAATGCATATTTGAATTGCTATCCCTTTTTATTTTCTTAAGTGAAAATTAATAACAACTGGCCTATATTGAGAAGTTCTACAGTTCTATTGGTAAAGGTATGTTTCAGCTATAGAAACAATTTACCTGATGGAAAAAGGGATACAAGTTTGATTCTTGTTGGAGGTACAGTTTTTCTTTAGTTGGACTTCTCATTCTCAGACTGTTGTTATTAATTTCACTATTTAAGAAAATAGAAAAAAACTGTGATAGCAACTCAAATACATGTATCCACTAAAAATAAAGTTTATAGTAATGAGAAATAATGTCAGATAAAATGTCAATTTAAAAAAAATTTTGTGTTATGCACAAAATATAAATGTTTGACTTATACTCCTTGATCTGGAAAAAATAACAATAGGAAATGTTTTGTGCATCATTAAACAACAGACATTAACTTATATATATTATTTAAGCTGAAATTTTCATTTAGGTTAGGTACTAGATCTACTTTGCAGATATAATCAAAATACTTCAGATAAAATTATAAATATATTTATAAATTTACAGTTGAAATGGGTAGATGCAACCATAAGTTTTTATGCTAACAGTTTCTTCTCTTGTGGAACTCCCTGCAGGATTCTTGCTTTTCATTCAACCTTGGTCTTCAAAGATTTAAATACAATGCCAATTCTTATCTTCTGTCTTCTTAATCCCTGTTCTTTTATTGTTCTCTTTCTCTTTAAATGTTCTTTCTTATATTCTCTCACTAATCCCTTGAATCTTAGTGGCTTTATTGCCTTGCTTGGGGTGAAATGATTAAAAAAAATGTTGAAGATGTTTTAATCAAAACAACAATTAAATATAACATTCTGAATAATTGGACAACTAGTTAAACATGTAAACCTTTGTTAATGCATTTTATTCATATTATGTCTACTATTATGGCCTTGTGCCAGGTAGTTAATACATATCTATTACTAGTGAAATAAGATAAAACTTTTTTACCATATTTGCATATGCATACTTTTTTTTACTTGTATCCTGTTTGCATATATATATATAGATTTTTATTCTTGTACTTTATTTGTATGCTTTTCTTGTATAGCAAGTCTGAATCATTTGTGGAATAATGAAAAAAACCTGAATTCAGAACTTTTTTAAATAGTTTTTATTTTTTTCATTTAGTATGTAATTATTTATAAATTGATACGTTATTATTTAATTGGTAAATGTTTTATTTAATTATTTCTGTATGTTAATTACTTTGTGTTTTCATCTTAAGTTGAAAATGCACACTTTTAAATTTCCACTTTCTACTTATGTTATGCTTATTATGTAGTAAATAATTATATTGTGGTTTAGTTAGAAGTCACCTGACAGGTTATTTTCTTTGACAGGTACATTTAACTCTGTCTGTTTAATTTGCCAACATGTCTCCCAACCAACCTTATAGCCTACCCTGCTAAGAATCAGACCAATCAGCTTCTCAGTTGTGCTCAACCTCTTAGAGGCTTCTTTTCAGTCAGTTTATTTTAAGAATATATCCAAGATGAGCAATGTTTGCTCTACTATCTGCACTCTCTCATGTGACTTTTTCTCTACTTCTTTCTATTCACTCCTGTGACTTTTTCTGTTAGTTTCTCTCACTCTGATTTTTTTTTCATTTACTCTCTGTCTCCTAATCTGTCTCTCTAATGCTTTGCTTGTGCAATCTCATGTATTTCTCTATTTCACTCTCTGGGCTTTTGCATGTTCAGTTATGCTCTCTTTCTCTTCAGTTACTGTGTCTCTTCTGTTATCCCTTCTTCCATTGCCTCTGTCCCTCTATTGCTTGTTCTGTCATTTCTCTCCTTGTTCTGTCATTTCTCTCCTTGTTCTGTCATTTCTCTCCTTGTTCTGTCATTTCTCTCCTTGTTCTGTCATTTCTCTCCTTGTTCTGTCATTTCTCTCCTTGTTCTGTTTTAGTTGGAATAGACATTACATACTTTTCAGTTTTTTTTCAGTAAGGATAAATGATGTCTTTTTACTGCTGCTATGCATCACTGCCTTTCTTTTTTATTTTTTTCTCATTAATTTCAATGGTTATGACTTCCTATATTACTTTTGATCTCTGTCTTATCTTATCTCTGCTATTTATCTATTTGTTACTTATTTGATTTTGCTCTTTTACCTCATACAGCCATTTTTCTCCCTCATTGCTATCATAGCATCTCTTTCAGTTCCCTTTTCTCTGTTGTCTCTTTCTCTCACTTCCTGTCATTTCTACAGTAATTATTCATATACAATACACACTTTTTCCAAGATTTTCAACCTAAAAACTAAGGATGCATATTCTATATGTTGTCCCTTCAGGCTATGGTCGATCATGGCTCTGCACAATTTCCTGTAAGTTTTATGTTTTGTGCTATCTTTCCAAATTCCTGTTCTGCCAACCATTTTTGCAAGCTTGGTTATCCACTGCTTTCCTCTGTCCCTGTTGCCTTAAATATGTCCTGTGAGCATCAAATTTTCCAAGTCACCTTTCCTCATTATGTGCCCTAAAAATTTCAACTGTCTCATTCTGTTCTCTATTTGTAAATGTCCCTTTTGTTTTCAGAGATATTTAGCACATTTTAGTCTGTTTCATTTCTGCTCATGTCAAAGGTCAATGTTATGACAGTCATCTTCATTGCTATCATCCACAGAATCCTCTTGGCCTCCTTTCTCAAAAAGGATGTCATCATTACTGCAGCCTAGTACATTTGTGATGCAGTATTTTATTGAATGACTTTACCCACAATGCTTTCAGGGATGCTCTGCTAAGCTTCCAGTATCCATTTACATATGAAGGACATGAAAAATTAATTGTGGAAAAAGCATGTTATGAGAAAACTATGCAAGTATTTTGACATTTGTTTAGAGCAAAGTAAATTTAGACTTATGTGTTATGAACCTGTAAGAACTGGAAGTATTTTGAAGTAATACATTAAAGAGTCTGTCTATATTTCTGAGATGAGGTATTATGTACAGTATTTACATTAATCGGACTATTGTCCTCATCTTTGTCGCCATATTTGTCACAACGTTTCGGCCGTTGTACGCTCTGGCCTTCTTCAGGTGGTTGGAATTTCGAACTGAACCCTTTATTTCGATCACTTTAGAGCTGCATAAATAATGTCAAAACTGATGCAAGATCTAACATCAAATTTATGGTAAAATTTGGTTGGAAGACAGAGGAAATTATTGATACTTTGAGAAAAAGTTTATGTAGATAATTCTCTAGGGAAAAAAACCCAAAATTTACAAATAGCTTTCAAAGAAGGACAGGACAAAGTTGAGGGTGATGAACAGATCAGCAGACTTTCTTTTTTATAAGGAGAAAAATTGATGGTGCTTGATGTAATTGTGGGTGACTGTTAATGAACTGAAGAAATAATACTTTTATTTGAAAAATTAAAATTGAACAAATTTTCTGTTTGTTATCTATCAGAACTGTTGTGCCCAGCTCAGTGATCGACAAGAGCAAAAAGCTTTCAATGGAAATCTTAAACAAATGGGATTCAAATCTGGAAAACTTTCTATGGCAAATTGTAACTGGAGATAAAACTTGCCTTTACCAGTACAATCCTAAAGGCAAAGCTCAGTCAAAGTTATGATTACCCAAGGGTTTAGTCAAAGCAAAAACAAGCTTGTCTGGAGGAAAGGTTACGGCAACAGTTTTCTGAGATGCTGAGAGCATGTCGCTAGTTGAATTTGGGGAGAAAAGAGTATTTCTGTTTATTACAAAAGTGTTTTGAAACTTAGCTGAAATTTTTGCGAAAATGCACCAGAGTAAGCTGTATCAGAATCCTTTTCAACCATGACAATGTCCCTGCCCATTCCTCTCATCAAACAGGGAGGCGGGGTATTGTGAAAATTTAAATGGAAAAATCATTAGACATTCCTGACTTTTAGTCCTGGTTTAGCATTTTCTGACGTATTTCCTGACCTTAAAAATTTTGAAAGGTACCAATTTTAAAACCATTAATGGTGTAAAAATGACTGCTTTGATGTGGGTAGAATCTCAGGAATTTCTGTTCTTCTGGAAATATATAAATGGCTAGTTTCATTGGTTGCAGATTTAATGCCTTGATATTGATAGTTTATCTGGAGATATAAGACTTGTACTTAAAAATGTTAACTTTTAATTCCATTTTTCTGTGAAATTTTTGAATGCTACTTGCATAAAAGAAAGCTCTAGTCAGCATGTGCCTTGTGCTCCTCTGCCATTTTAAGTTTGTTTCTCCTTGTTTTTATTGCAAGCTTGTTGTGTTTTATGTATTCATATATGTGCATTTGCTCTAAATCTGTCTAAATTTTGTATTTCAAAACATAATATAAACTACATACATTTTTATCTTTAGTCAATACAAACCAGATAAAAAGTGAAACAAATGTTAAATTTATCTGCTTCAAATTAAAAAGTCAGTGTGTATTATGTTGGGTGTAATGGATAAATTATCATCTAAATTACACAAAAATGAAAATAACACTGATATCTCATTTTAACAGATATATTTACCAAAATTACACAAAAATATTTTGAAATATGAAAGAGTAAATTTATTCAATAAAATCACTATTGGCTTCAACCATGGCCTCCAGACACCTTCGGGATCTCCTGCATCTCTTCTGGATGGTCTTCTTGTTTAAGTTCGTGAATGCTGCCATAATCTTTGCCTCAGTTCATCTTTGGTGTTACAAGGAGTTTGGTTGGTCTCTCGCTCAGTTACATCCCACACATAATAATCAAGGAGTTTTTGGTCTGGGGAGTTAGGTGGCCAGATGTAAGGAGGTGATGTGATCACAGAAATTGTCTGACAGCCATGACTGGGTTCTCCTTTTGTAGCATGGTACAGAGTCCTTTTGCCAGGCATAGGGTCTTCCAGCAGCCACCCTGTTGATCCAAAGTTGCACTACCTCCTCAAAGCACTTAATATAGGCCTCTATGTTGAGTCTGAGGCCCTGTGGGAAGATGACTGGAGGCATAATGTCACCATCACTAGTGATCACCCCAAACACCTTCATAATCACCATTAGACTCATCCAACTCTTTCTGAATCCTCTGTGCTGTCCTCAGATTGACACCCAAACACTCGGAAATGTTCGTATTGGAACTTCTGGCACAAATGCAAAGCAGTACAGCATCTTGTTTCCAAATTTCTGTGGAGTTAATTATGTCGTCGTGTTCTTTTTCTGACAGATAGTGCCCAACTGACCCTACTATACTGTGAAGTTGACAAAATCAAAAACAAACAATGCACATGTGTGCAATTAAAAAATATAAAATGGCAACAATTTGCCAAATGCACCCTGTATATGTGAGATGTTTTTCCTTTGAATTTGGTACCTAATTAAGATTAAGTATGTATGTTATATATATATATAAGTAAATCTTACACACAAATTATTATAGTATATATTTTTTATTTTTCTCTCTGGCATTTATAGAAATTAGAACTTTCTCACTATTATTTACAGCAATCCCCTGTAGAAATGAATCAAACAAGCAGGTGAAGAGATCCTAAATTGGTACTATGGGAACAATCAGTTTCTCTCTTCAAAGGTTTGTTGACCAATTGATACCTTCTCCAAAAAGAGTTGTCCTCTTTCATAACTGGCTGTTTGGAGAGAGTAGTGAGACAATCAAATAGGGATTCTGCTACTGATTTGCATGGAAATAATAATGTTTTGTGATTGGTCAATTACAGTCAATCTGTAGTTAAAAGCAAACATACTGGCATTTTTTGAGTGAAGAGCATTTTTCTTCTCTCAGCTCTCCTGTTGGATAGAAAGTTGGCTGCCGATATCATTTGTGAATTTCTTGTCCTTTTGTGTATAACCTTACTCATCACTTTTTAATTTTTTTAAAGAAGGTAAAGGTTAGTATATCTTTTATCCACTTCTGAATTCACAGTTAAATGATATTCTGGATGAACATATGTAATCTAACACAGTTCATATTTACATGGTACTACTTTCCCAAGATAACATACATGACTATAAAAGTGTTAAAAGATTAAAATAAAATGGTTAACTTCATGTTATTTAAAATATATAACGCACAAATTAATCCCAAACTGAAATAATTTAAATATTAATTTACATAAAAATTTCAAGAACATCTTTTACTCACTTTTCTTTATTAAACATTAAATTATGTCTCTTAGCATCCTCTATAACTTACCTTTAGCTAACCTTATGAGTGTTTCTTAAATTTAAAAACTTTGAAAAACTATCATTTTTTGCTTTTATCTATAAATACTTGTTATTACATAAAATCATTGCATTTGCCTTGATAAAATTTCTCAGTGGATGAAATGTGTCAGCTAAGATAAGTTTGCCTTTGTTTTACGAACAATATTGACCTTTTACAAATATATTCTATCTGAAATTTTATACACAGTTGGTAACAGAAAATTGATCTGTGCAGAGGAAAATGTAAAATGATGGTTTTAAGGCTTTCAGGGAAATGAAGATTAATCATGTTATCTTCAAATGAGCTTAGAAAACCGTACATGACTTCAGTCCCAGATAATTTTCATCCAGAGCATGCATGTTATATCTGTGGTAGGGTTTTATACAAAACAGGACTTATTCATCATCTAAGATCTCATGTTGGTAGACTATGGTGATAGCTTTCTATAATGACCTACAGAGAATTTATGTCACTTTTGTGACAAAGTATGTGGGTCAGCAGAAGGCCTGAAGACCCACATGAGAGTGCATAAGGACTGAATCAATTTGAAGACCATACACAAGTATTTTGTTTGTTATATATGCAGGAAAATCTGCAAAAAAGAATCAGATTTTTACAGGCATTTACATGCTCACTGGTACTCAATCCAAAATTGAAAATATAGCGTTCTACTGCAAAGAAGTGGCAATTGCACCCACACAATATATATATATATATATATATATATATATATATATAAATAAATAATAAGGAAGATACTTAAATATTCATCTTATCGTCAGTTATAAATTTATTTCAACAGATATGAATATAAATATATATATCTGCTTCATCAGACTTACTACATTTTATGAAATGATACAAATTTAGCCAATCAAAAGTAGTGAAATTAACTTGACCTTAAATATTGCATTGGAGGGGGCTTACACTAATGAAGAGAGAGAAGTGGGGGAAAGAAAGGGGTTTGTTTAAAAAAGCTCCTTGGAATAATCCCTACCACCTTCAGATTTGGTATTATTTATATATAAAAACACGCAGGGATTTGCATGTATAGTTATGTACAGACTTATATTCTAGTTGTATATGTTCACATGAGCATATATTCATAAGTGTTCTTGCATACACATAGAATATAGACACCTGCTATAGAACAAAAATTAGTAAATTAGCCTTACAGGTTATTAGTAAATATTTATTTCAAACAAAATTAAACTTAGAACTATCTGATTGACATTCTACACTACTTCATGCAATAGGCTCGGAAGGAATCTCTCATCAATACTAGAAAGAGTGATAACAGCTATTAGACTTGAGAAACCTATTTTTCTGAAAAATTGTTTTAAGGAAAGATTCTATAAATTTCAACTGAAAGTGACACTGGCTGCTTGGCCAATGAATGTCAAATGTTTTCTTAGAGGAAACATGTTTGAATAGACAACTTGTTTTCTTTTTTTTAAAACGGTATGAATTTGGTGTACCAGCCTGTGCATTCAAGAAACTTTAATAAAGAAAATGTGCTCTCTAATAGGGTTTGAACCTGCATTCCCTTTTGTCAGAGAAACCACCATCTGATTTAGAGTAATAAGAAATAATGTCAGAATAAAAGATGAAATCTATTAATTACTTAGAATTATATAATTCTCTATATTAAGTGGAAATGGTTCAGTTAAACTTTTTTGAATAATTCATAGTAATCTCTTTTGATAAAATGTGTCAAAGAAATATATAAGATAATGCAAATCTGTTGTGAAATATTTCAAATTACTAAAAGTAATGAAGTCATAAGGACAATAGTAAAATATTAAAAAGTTGGTAGCTAAATGATTTAGCAGGCTCCTATGTATTAAAAATCTCCTGAAGCTGAAATTTTGATATAAATTCTTGCCATTAACAAGCAAAATCTCTTTGAATGCTTAATAGAGTACGTAATTCAAAATAATTATTTTATTGAATTAAATTTTGAAAATCAGCTTGGAATAAAATCCTGTGGCTGCCTCATATTTACACCTATCCTTGAGACAAAGAATTCATATTAGGTAAAATTTTACATATAAAATTTTATTATAGTTCGATTTATGATTAATAAAAAAAAAATCTGAAAGACATATTTGTTGTTAATCAATATTAAAAAAATCAAGTCTCTTTGATTTTGTTAATATTTCCATGTTTATTGCTATCATTCTCAGAACATTATCTACATATAGAAAGGACAAAAACAAATCTTAAAAAAATGTCCTAGTAGCTATTCAATTTTTGTTTAATAATTCAAGTCTTTTTGTGTTGTGTAGAAAGACTGACTAACCTTCTCTATACCTATTATTGAAACATAGATTTGTCTGTCCACTGAGTAGAATATCTGCTCATGGAACAGTTGCAAAAAGTGGGTCACAAAGGCGTAGCGCTTTCCAGTTGTATACTTGTTGCACTGAACTACTGTATTCACAATTCCTGTTTTGATATGATTAAACCCTTCTTTACTTAATTTTTTGTTTCCAGTGTTTTCCTTACAGTCTTACTAACAAGCACCTATGAGTGTTATACAAACTTTATAACACTTTGTTTATTTACCTCCTCCTCAAAACATTATATATAACATTATCCTTTCTTAAAATTATTAGATAGACAAAAATTATTTAATATATTTTATTAAAGAATTTATGTATTTCAGTTTTTTGCTCTGTTTTTTTTTTAACAGAGATCAATACAAAGTAACCAAAATATAAATATTGAAATGGAATAGAATCTTGATTCAGTATTACAATTCATATTCTTTAACATCTTAATGAAAGGTATTTTTGATTAGTGACTTGTTAACATTTTTAACATCAACTACAGTTCTTTCTTAATTGTTTTCATTACTTACCAATTGAGTGTACTTGTTATTATCCTTTAAAATGGAAGACTAATTATTGAATGTCAAATTTTCCACAGGAATAACTAGCAGAATGATGGTAGGAATATCTTATGCATCCATCTGGTTAACATTTTTTTTTTCCTTTTTGGGAGGTTAGTTCTTGCAGTAAATGTCAGATTATGCAGATTTCTTTCATGATCACCATTTCTGACTTTCATCACCCCCACCAAGTACCAGGATGTATGATATGTCTGGTGAGTGAAGATAATCTCTTTTTGACAAGAGCAGAGAAGTCCCTTCCCACTAATTGAAATCATTTTATTTATTCTGTTTTAGAAAGTGGTTTTCTAAGTTTTAAAGGTTTGGGTGACATTGACTTATTGAAAGCATAAAGTAAAAATGACTCATATGAAGAGATAAAAAAGCTGTAATAATTAAACTTGTAAATATTTTAATAGATTGTGTTACTGATTTTGGTAATATAATAGCTTTTTTTCAAACCAGTATGAGATTGATTAGATATAAAAATATTAACAAATTCATCAATAATTGTTTATTAATCAAATATAGATTAGATCTGAAGATGCTTTTCATAGTTGCTTTCATCCTTTCTATATATACATTGTTGGGAAAATTAAATACAAACCAATAAATGAAATAATAATAACAAATAAAAAAAAGAAAAAATTCATTTTCACATGATGCAAGTTATAAAGAAATCAGAAAGGGTTTCTGGTCACATGAGGACAGGATCTTTCTCTTTCTCCTCTTGGCTTCAAGATGTGAACCACACAGTAATAGTGTTCCCACTGGAGAATGTTAGTTTCTCAAGATCACTGATGATGGAACTTTTTCCACTTACCAATGACATCATTAGATGTGTTTTAGAAGCCTTACTCATGAAGTAGAGGTTCAGTCCTCCAAACTTAGTGCAAAGCTGGCTTGAACTTGATCAGCCTTATCCTTTTGTATCCTTACTTCCCATAAATTATTTCAGAATCAAATAGAAAAATGGACATATTTGGTCTTTCCAAATCACTGTGCGGCTGACTTGAGTTTGATCATGTTTTTTCGTTTGTATCCTTACTTTCCACAAATTATTGCTGAACCAAAAAGGAAAATAGGCATACTCTAGAGACCTTTTAACTCTATTTCAATACAGTCAACATAAAAAAATAAACGTCTGTAGCAGAAATTCAAGTATTTTTGAATGTTTCTTCTATTTTCTTTGTTTACATATTGTACAAGCACCTTCACTTAAAAAATACACACAAAACTCACAACTGAGTCATTCCATGTCAAAACACCAGCAAAAAGTTGAAATCTGCACCCACATTACTCCAAATTACTTGAAATTTGGCACAAATGTTCCCCTTCATGAGTTAGGAAAGTGTGGCAAATTATTTTGTGCTAGACTTTACCGTTCCAATTTTAAGGGGGGTATAATTTTCCTATTTTGCCTCTAAATTAAGACTGTACAACGTCACCGAATTTCAGTGTTTTTTAAAAATGAAAGAAAAATATTTCCATGCCTTCAATATTTCTGAAATTTGGTATGTAGGGCAAATAAGAAGTGTAGAATCCAAATATTTAACTAGTTTAAGCCTTCATTTGATAGAAAACTTTATTTTACTCACCCAAATACATGATGTCAAAATCAACAACTTTTCACAAATTATATCCAAAACAATTTAGTCTATATGCACAACAAAATTTAGTGCATAGTGTAGTTTAAAATGTAATCTTTTAAAGACACTTTGTATATTCATTTTTATTATGATTTTCTCCTGAAGGAAACAAAATTCAAATATTTGTTTCATGAAAATGATTTTGAAAAATTATTTAAAATTAAAAATTTAAATTAAAAAAAAGTAATGAAAGCATTTCCTTCAACTATATAAATATGTTAAGTGCTAACTACAAATATTATGTTTTAAAGATTCACATTTATCTTATGACTTTTTTGTGGATGAAAAAATCAAATGTTTTTTGTTTCATGAAAATAATTAACCAAAATAAAATTAAAAGAAACACAAAAAGAATTTATTTTAACTTCATTTGTTAAGTATCATTTACAAACTTTCTATGCATTGTTGATTATCATACATGAGGCAATGTTTACCACTTTTTAAAGACAGTCTATCTGCAGAAGTACTTGTATCAAGCTCTTTCATTTCCTCATCCGATAATTGTCTTGGTTCTTCATCGGGAAGTAGTTTGTGGATTTGTATTCAACAATTAGGGCAGAGTTTCTTGCCTGGGATTAATACCAACTTAGCCTTTGCCTTGTTTGCCATATCTAATGAAATTGGTTTCAAACCAGCTTTGATTTGCTTTTTATGAGTTTTAAATGGATTACAACATCTCTTTTCAAGTTATTCGTAGTTAGTCAACAAGGTCTGTTTGTGATGGTAACAGTCTGTATTTTATCCTCATCAAGTCCTGTTCTATAGGCAATAAGCTTTACATCCATTGCATCCAACTGATCAACTGAAATCAATCCAACCTGTTTATAAACCATGACATGTTTCAACTGTTAGCTCAGTATAAATAGAACAATTCATCTTTAACTGAAAAAAAGAAACTACTGTACTTCAAATCCAGTGTGCAAGTAAAAAATCCAAGTAATTAGAAAAATACCACCTTCTCCTTGGATACTGGATGGTAAGTGACTGATGTTTCAGGACCAGACAGTGCATAGTGTAGTTTAAAATGTAATCTTTTAAAAACTCTTTTATATTCATTTTTATTATGACTTTCTTCTGATTAAAACAGAATTAAATATTTTGTTTCATGAAAATAATTTTGAAAAATTATTTAAAAAATAAAAATAAAAATTTAAGAAAGTAATGAAAGCATTTCCTTCAACTAAATAATATGTTAAGTGCCAACTAAATATATTAGTTTTTAAAGATTCACATTTATCTTATGACTTTTTTGTGGATGAAAAAAAATCAAATGTTTTTTTGTTTCATGAAAATAATTAACCAAAATAAAATTAAAAGAAACAGAAAGAATTTCTTTTAACTTCATTTGTTAAGTGCCATTTACAAATTTTCTATGCATTGTTGATTATCATACATGAGGCAATGTTTACTGCTTTTTAAAGACAGTCTATCTGTACAAAAAGTAATATCTGCAAAATATATTTAAATAATTTTTTTTAAATTAATAAAACAATCTTATTGAATAGTTTAAGAAGTTACTTAGCACAATATCAACATTTTATAGGTTATGGAGCATTAGGTCTTTAATTATAATATTTCTTGGAAATCCTGCACATACGTAAGAAAAAGTTCTAAACTTGGCAGGGTCATATCTTCTTAAGTAGATATAAAACCCTCACAAAATGTTTTGGTGAACTTGAGCAGGCATTGTAGATGTTAGGGAAAAAATATTATGAAAATTGAAGAGGTTGTATTTTCGATAGACTGACCATAAGCTACATAGGTGAAAAGTTGTTGATTTTGACATCATGTATTTTGGTGAGTAAAATAAAATCTTCTATCAAGTGTAGGCTTAAACTAGTTAAATATTTGGATTCTACACTTCTTATTTACCCTACATACCAAATTTCAGAAATATTGAAGGCATGGAAGTATTTTTCTTTCATTTTTAAAAAACACTGAAATTCGGCGACGTTGTACAGTCTTAATTTAGAGGCAAAATAGGAAAATTATACCCCCCTTAAAATTGGAACGGTAAAGTCTAGCACAAAATAATTTGCCACACTTTCCTAACTCATGAAGGGGAACATTTGTGCCAAATTTCAAGTAATTTGGAGTTGGTGGGTGTAATGCCCTGGTGAATTGACATGGAATGACCCAACCTTCTTAACATCTAGAACATAATGCTATAAGGATAATGGCAGTAAACATGGAAATATTAACAAAATCAAAGAGACTTGTTTGTTAATCAAATCATGATTAGTTCTGAGGATGTTTTTCATAGTTACTTTCATCCTTTTTTTCTATGTAGATAATGTTATTTGAATAGCAATAAACGTGGAAATATTAAAATATTAGAAACCTTATTTATTAATTGGATAATAATTTAACAACAATGATTTTCTGTATTTTAATCAACAGAAGAAAAATTTAAATATTAAAATAATTGATATAATGATAATTTTTTTTTCTTCTACATAATTTTTATTGGAGAAAATTTACTTGTAAGGAGATGTGATTACTTATATTTATTTATGAGCTGATTTTTCAGTATGTGTTATTTTGTACAACATTAAAAACATAACTTGCAAGTAAGTTTAGAAGTTTAAGAGGCAAGGTAGAGTAATGCATAGCGGCTTGGATTGTGGGATCAGAGAGCCAAGTTTGAATTCTAGTTGGATCCATTACATTCACTTACCTTGGGAAAGGTATGTATCCTCTTCTTCTCACCCCAGCTATGCGTAACTAGCAGGACAGACTGAGGTGTATAGCCTGGGTGGCAAGCAGTCTAGGAGAAAGTATCTCTTTCAAAAACTGTATGTAGTCCTGGAGTAGCACATACTATAAAACTAAAGAAAGGATCATTTGCATTGGCTCAATGATCCCAACTGCAATCAACAAATGATTATGAAATTTACATTAAATGGGACTAAATTTCAAATCATTTGGATTTCTTCTAATCAAAGTTTTCTTATATATAACATTTGATTAAAGGCCATAAAGATTATTTCTGTTGAGAATCTTTTTTATTTTTCTTGTTTTTTTTTAAAAATATTTGACTGATGATTCAAGATTATAGATTTATTTCCTGATATTAGTTCTAAGTACTTTCAAGTACTTTGTTCTTTAAGGAGTAAAGTTGTTTTCAGTCAGAGTAAGTGTTTTCTTTTCTCTTGCATCTTATTTTGATAGTATTAGAATTATGAATTTTGAAATTTTTATTATCTCACATGTGAAGTCATATTGTTTCAATTTTATCATAAAATAGCATTTCATTTTCTGTAAATGTCACTAATCATACCAAAGGTCCCAGCTGTAATAATATTAAAAATGTATATAATCATTCTTCCCTTTCTACTCCAAACAAAATTAATTCTTAATTATTTTGTAAACTCCTCCGAGTATACACTACTAAAGTTCCTTTTTACACTCATCGGCAAATACTATACAGCATTAACTACAAAAAATGAGAAACAATTATAAAAAAATGCACAACTACAATAAAAAAAAATTATCATTCAACATAGAAAAGAGCATTTTAAATATCTATTAGGAAAAAATATTCACATGATTTTAAAGGGGCTTCATAGTCTCCTCTGCTATTATCATCCCTTGGCACCTATTATATATGTTTGATGCATGCATTTTTTAAGGTATTGTACTATACTAATATAGATTGTGTGTGATAACTGTATAATTTCTTCTTTTTCTATGTGCCATGTCCCTTCAGGATGTTGGCGATCATGACTCTCCCCAATTTCCTGTTCTTTGTAGCTCTTAATAACTTTTGTCTTTTTATCATCTCTCCCAAACCCTGCTCCACTATCCATTCAAGCTAGCCAGGTAGGTTGTGCATTACTTTCCTTTGTCCTGTAAGTATTAAATTTTCCAAGTTCTCTTTCCTCATTTCCCAGGAAGTTTCAACTATTTCTTCCTGATGTTAAGAATACATATTCTTTTTGTTGGCATTGTCTCAGGAACATTGTCATTGCTCATTTTTTGCTATGATATTCTCAACATCCTTCTGTAGAACCATATTTCAGTTGCTTCTATCTGTGAAGAGATTGCTCAGCATTCACTGCAATATAGAAAGAATGATACTACATAACAGTCCAGTCCTCTAACTTACCATGTCCATACAAGAAAGCAGGCAATAGAATCTAGCTCAGGCAACCATTGTCAATAGGAATATTTAATATAGGGAGATAAGAGGAACTGACAAGTTAAACTAATTACAAGTGTCGATTGAAATTAAGTGAAATTGAGCCAAAATATTAACACAGAATTGAGGAAAATGTGAAGAAAATTTAAGGTAAAAATTTATTAAAAATACTAGTTATACAGTTGTTTTAGGTGAAAGTAAACACAATCTACACACGAAGAGTTTGAAATTGAGGGTGAAATGGCAGGATGGCTTTATACTGCAGACAATTTTGAGATTATTCCTCATTGATACCTGGATTTGTTTTGTCATTTAACTGCTCTAACAGGCTAATCTGATCACTTAAAAAACAATTATAAGTTTTAAGTTGTAATTTGATATATTAAGTGTGTGAGGGTGGGAGAAAGATTTTTTTATTTTTTTTATATGTGGAAAAGAAACAGTAAATCCTCTCAAACAAAAATTAATTCTCTCAATAAATCCTAAATAATAAGCAGATAATTTCTTGTGATAAGATGGCTAATTTTATCTGCAAAACAGTTAAATTATGACAGTAAAAAGACTAATTTCTAAACAAATTAGTTGTAGAGAAAGTATACTATATTTTGGAGGGATATGGATTAAAAGATTTTATCAAATGAAATGCAAAATGGCCAAATTTCTATTTGATTTTGTTGAGGTAGGAGTTGTTTGAATTAACAATTTGGGGAATATTTTAGTTAATTCTCCCATTTCTGTATCACTGTTTGAACCAGAGTATATGTATTTTATGGTTTAGTGGATTACAATGTTGGTTAAAGTAAATTCCATCACTTAGCATCCTCCATAGTTTATCTTTCCTTACACAATTGGCTTTATAAAAATATTTTAGAGCATTCTTATATTTAACATTTGAAAACATAATGATATAAAAAGCAATAACATTTTAGAGGAAATACTATTAAAATCACTACTACTAATAATAATATGCCAAGACAGTGTGAGCATTGTAATTGTTAAAGGGATTTTAAATGAAAACATTTTGTTCAGCAGTAACCAAAATTTAATTTACTTTACCTCTAATTTACTTCTGTTTATAAATAATACTTATAAAATAAAATCTCTACATGTATACTGATAAATCACACTGATAATGAAATCTGTTAAAGAAACATTTTCCATTTGACTTTGTATATGGTTTCCTGTCAGTTGTGATTTCAATCTCTGTGTTGGTAAAGAGCTTAATATACAATCAGTGGAAGGAAAGAACAAGTGATATTAAGGCAAATAGATTAAAAAGAATTAATGGACATGAAATATCCTTTAAACAAAATAGGAACAATCTGATCTTGTGGATTAAATAAAGGGACTGGCTTAAAATTCCAAGAAGATTTTCAAGTATGATGGACAACTTATGAAGGCAAGGAGATGAAATGGCCAAAATGTGAATATAACAATCAGGATGAATAAGTTGGTTGTAATAGAAAGACATATAATAATGATAATTCCTAAAAAAGGCATATAATAATGATAATTCCTAAAAAAAGGCATATAATAATGATAATTCCTAAAAAAAGGCATATAATAATGATAATTCCTAAAAAAGGCATATAATAATGATAATTCCTAAAAAAGACATATAATAATGATAATTCCTAAAAAAAGGCATATAATAATGATAATTCCTAAAAAAAGGCATATAATAATGATAATTCCTAAAAAAAGGCATATAATAATGATAATTCCTAAAAAAAGGCATGTAATAATGATAATTCCTAAAAAAGACATATAATAATGATAATTCCTAAAAAAAGACATATAATAATGATAATTCCTAAAAAAAGACATATAATAATGATAATTCCTAAAAAAAGGCATATAATAATGATAATTCCTAAAAAAAGGCATATAATAATGATAATTCCTAAAAAAAGGCATGTAATAATGATAATTCCTAAAAAAGACATATAATAATGATAATTCCTAAAAAAAGGCATGTAATAATGATAATTCCTAAAAAAAGGCATATAATAATGATAATTCCTAAAAAAAGGCATATAATAATGATAATTCCTAAAAAAAGGCATATAATAATGATAATTCCTAAAAAAGGCATATAATAATGATAATTCCTAAAAAAGGCATATAATAATGATAATTCCTAAAAAAAGTCATATAATAATGATAATTCCTAAAAAAGGCATGTAATAATGATAATTCCTAAAAAAAGGCATGTAATAATGATAATTCCTAAAAAAGACATATAATAATGATAATTCCTAAAAAAAGGCATATAATAATGATAATTCCTAAAAAAAGGCATGTAATAATGATAATTCCTAAAAAAGACATATAATAATGATAATTCCTAAAAAAGGCATATAATAATGATAATTCCTAAAAAAAGGCATATAATAATGATAATTCCTAAAAAAAGGCATGTAATAATGATAATTCCTAAAAAAAGGCATATAATAATGATAATTCCTAAAAAAAGGCATATAATAATGATAATTCCTAAAAAAAGGCATGTAATAATGATAATTCCTAAAAAAGACATATAATAATGATAATTCCTAAAAAAAGGCATGTAATAATGATAATTCCTAAAAAAAGGCATATAATAATGATAATTCCTAAAAAAAGGCATATAATAATGATAATTCCTAAAAAAAGGCATATAATAATGATAATTCCTAAAAAAAGGCATATAATAATGATAATTCCTAAAAAAAGACATATAATAATGATAATTCCTAAAAAAAGGCATATAATAATGATAATTCCTAAAAAAAGGCATATAATAATGATAATTCCTAAAAAAAGGCATATAATAATGATAATTCCTAAAAAAAGGCATATAATAATGATAATTCCTAAAAAAAGACATATAATAATGATAATTCCTAAAAAAAATTCTAGCATAAATTCTTCACCCATTTTAAATGTTTCTCTTTGTATTGCTTACTCAGTTTGTATAGTTTGCTTGCTTTCATATTTTCAGCCAATGCTTTCAATATTCTACTGTTTTTGTCTGTTTATATTCACAACAATGTCTTCAAATATTTTATTCCTGGGCAATCCACTTTTATTGCTTATTAGAATTTTCAACTTTTTGGGGATCTCTATAATATTTAGAATTTCATTTTTTTCTTGTTTTTTATCTTACCAATGTTTTTCATTTCTTTTGTGATTACTCTTTGCTTAACATTTTACAATTTCTAACTGTGTTTCTTTCACTCATTTGTAGTATTGTTTCATTTCTGAAGTTATATTTTGCTTGTGACCCATTCTATATCTGAAATTAAAAATATATAGCTGTCAATAACAATTATGTATATTTATTTACAATATAATGAACAACAACTTATAAAATTTTACACTAACAAGTGAGGTATTATAAATATTTATAATAAAAACATAAGTTGAAATTCATATAGTATATTTATCGTATAAATATATTTTGAAAATTTAATCAATATTGGTTGATTAATACTAGATTTATTGTGAAAACATTGACTAGCATAATAAAATATGGCATAGTGTATATATGTGTCTTAATTTCAAATTAATCACACTAAAAGTAATGAATCAAAGAATCTACAATGTGTTTTGTATATTTAACATGAGAAATTTGAATACATATCTTAATTTTAAAATATTTTTTAAATATTGTGTCACATCTTTAGCATATCCTGCATTTAACATCATGATGTATTTAATCTTGTATTTTTCATTATCTATGAGAACTAGACAATTTTTTCTTTTTCAGCCTTGAATACCTAGATATATGACTTTTAAAAGCACTAGATTGGATATATATTTCTTCCTTACTGAAATTTGGCAAATAGTTCATTATTTTACAAATAGGCTGCTAATTTTTAACCACCTTATATTTACACAAACACATATCCTAATGTATGTGCATTATAATTCTCATGGTAGCTTTATATAATATCCCATCATGCAGTGTTTCCACTCTCTATTAACCACCACAAGGATCCATACCTGCATCCCATTAGAATGTCTGAAGACCAACTTCTTGAGAGCTCCTCTCTGCGGCTGCTCGGTCTCACGCTGTCCGCTGATCTGAGATGGAACAAATACATCGAGTCAATTGCATCATTCATCGCAAGGAAAGTTGGCTCCCTGTGCCGAGCCAGGAAATTTTTCTCCCTGGAATCGATCCTCCAAATCTATAAATCGACAATTCGTCCTTGCATGGAGTATTGCTGCCATATATGGTCTGGAGCCCCTGCTGTTTGCCTCAGGGTTCTTGATAAGATCCAGAGACGGATATGCAATGTAATTGGCCCTGATCTGTCATCTCGTCTGCAGTCGCTCTCTCACAGATGTGACGTTGCCTCGCTCTGTCTTTTTTACAATTACTTTCACGGTAATTGCTCCGAGGAGCTGCTTTCGCTGGTTCCTAGGCCCCATGAATTTAAACGTCCTACGAGGCTGGCATCCCATTCCCACCCCTTCACCATTGAAACTGTTAGATGTAGACGTCTCTTCTACTCCAATAGCTTCATGTCTCACACATCTCGCCTGTGGAACTCCCTTCCTTATTCCTGTTTCCCTGACAAATACAATCTCCAACTATTTAAGTGTAATGTCAATCAACATCTCCAGTTGCCTTGATCTATCCACTTCCCTTCTCCACATCCTTTCACCTTTCATTCCTATCTGCTCTCGCTCCAAATCTTCTGTAACCCCCTTGCCTTGATCGATCCACTATCTTTCTCCACATCCTCTCCTTTACCACTCCTATCTGCTCTTCCTCCAAACCTTCTGTAACCCCTTGCGTGCTAGTGGCTTCCAGCCTTGCTTGGGGTGATAAGCTTAAAAAAAAAAAAAAAAAACTATTTCAGATATATCAGGAAACAGTCTAATGTTTTTCTCTTTTCATTTTAGATTCCAAAAATGCTCAACCTGAGATGGCATAAAGCCCAGCTGAACAAAAGATTTTCACAATGAATTGGTTTAAACGTGGTACTAACAGGCAGGATGCTTCTAAGTTACACCTGCCTGATAAAGTTGAGTACCAGTTCCCAGATGTCCAACCTCGCAGGGACACTGACCCACAGACATGTATGGAAGTGTTCCAGAATCACTGGAAACAGGCATGGCTTGTAATTGGTGGCCAAGATGGCACACTGAAAGAGAGATACACAGCAGATGATGTTGAGACTGTTATTCATAACATTGAACAAATGATGACATTGTTGGCCAGTGAGGAGAGTTATGATTCTTCTCCAGGGCCTATATTGCAATTTGTAATTAAGGAGAACACACTGGAAAAGTTTGGGCATTGGTGTGGGAAGATCCCTGAACTTCAAGAAAAGTTGATCTGTGATCAACTGAAAATGTTCTACCAGCTTATTGCTCATTCGGAGCAATTGGTCTTAATCCATAGATCAATCTTTCATCCACTGACGATGTTGTTATCATCCTGTGCAGATCATCTTAAGTCCAAAGAAGTGGAAGAACTCTTGGCACAGGTGTTGCACCAAATATGTATCTGTATATCTCAACAGACATCAACATTAGAAACTTTCTTTTCCATGGAAGAGGAAAAAGGCCCAGCAGAATATTTAGTATTCTCACTTATCCTTTACATTCACAGAGATGGAAGAGTTGGACAGCAGGCACGTGAAGCCTTGCTTCTTATCATGACATTATCCAACAAATACCCACATATTGGAAAATACATTAGTGACCATTCGCATCTCTGTCCGGTAAGTAATTTAATGTTATTATTATATAATTGACAATCAACTAAAATACATATACACTTTTATGATTACTTTGAATTCTGATAAAATAAATTACCAATAATTACCTTGTGAAAAAGCATTTACTATATAATGATGAATATCGTTAATGATTAATTAATTTACTTAACTTTCAGATATATTTTCTGTAAGCTTCCAAACTTAGTTATCTTATATTGATATAATAATTTATATTGATTTTAATAATTTGTATCAGATATTATTTGAAATTTGCAAACAGTTCAAAATTTGAGCTGTTTGCAAATTTTGGTTGAAACTTCTTGTATCATTTCAAGCTAATGCCATAAATTCAAGTCTGTTTTCGTCCTTAAAGAATACAAGTTAAAAACTTGTCTTTATCTTTTTAATAGTAAACAAAGTAGCCCTATAAATTTGCAAGGACTAAATAGTTATTTTTTGATACTTCATTCAGAAACCCTTTTCAGATGATTTCTAGCTACTAGGATTAAGGAATCTATGAAAAAAACAAAAAACAAACAAAAACCCAGTGGGCAAAAATTCCAGCCTTTTATCCCTAATGTAGATAAAATCTGAGTTTCATATGAGATCAGTTAATAAGATTAGGTGTAAAGCTATTCGCCTGTTATCATATTATATAAACATAATATATACGTGTATTCGTTATCATGCATCCATTTCAAATGATCATTCATAATTATGTATACATTAATGCAGCATGAATTTGTGAGTATGAAATAAGTGTGCAGGGTGCAATGCATAAATTGTCGTCTAAATTATGCAAAAATGAAAATAACACTGACACTTGGTTTTAATTGATATATTTACCAAAATTACACAAAAATATCTTCAAATACTAAAAAGTAAATTTATTCAATAAAATCACCATTGGCTTCAACCATGGCCTCCAGATAACTTTGGAATCTCTCGCATCTCTTGTGGATGGTTTCTTTGTTTAATTTGGTGAATGCTGCTGTAATACATGCAGTCAGTTCATCTTAGGTGTTACAAGGAGTTTCCAAAACTGCTTGTAATACTCAACTGTGCCCCACTCATAATAATTAAGAGGGATGCAGTCTGGGGAAATATGTGGCCAGATGTATAGGGTAATGTGGAAATTGTCTGACAGCCATGACTTGCTTCTCCTGCTTGTGTAGCATGGTGCAAAATCCTGTTGTCAGACATAAGGTCTTCCAGCATCCACCCTATTGACCCAGGGCAGCACTACCACCTCAAGGCACTTGATGTAGGCCTCTGTGTTGAGTCTGAGGCCCTAAGTTGAAAAATCAAAAACAAGAAATATGTATGCAGAAAATTAAAAACATAAAATACCCAAAATTTACCCACCACACCCTGTATATATTGGATATTGTGTTTATTTTCTGAATTTGACATTGTATATGTTGGATATTGTACATATAAGTGTATATATTGTACATATAAGTGTATATATTGTACATATAAGTGTATATATTGTACATATAAGTGTATATATTGTACATATAAGTGTATATATTGTACATATAAGTGTATATATTGTACATATAAGTGTATATATTGTACATATAAGTGTATATATTGTACATATAAGTGTATATATTGTACATATAAGTGTATATATTGTACATATAAGTGTATATATTGGATATTATTATTATTATTATTGTTGTCTCAATTTGACATTGCAGTTTGAATTAAAAGTTCATTGAATTTTCTTTGTTAAATTTCTTTCTGTTTATAGATGAGACTTTTTTTATGAGATTTTGTTCACTTTTGGGGATAAAAGGGTGGAATTTTGTCCTCTTACTGACACTAACAGTTTAAGATTGGAAGATCTAGTTTAAAATAACATTCTCGTTATCTGCCAGACATGGTGAGATAGACATTTGGAATGGAGAACTTTCTCATCCAAGGGTGAGCCATTGTTAGGAATAAAAAAAGCAAATAAAAAAAAAATATTGCAAAATATAGGCAATCATGCATTGTAGATTGCTTCCGATGACCCCATGACTTTATCTTGATGGAAATATCAGTTGATGTTCTGTTTTCACTAGTCACCATGTAAAATATATGCTTGCTGTGAATTTTGCTTTTTGATTGTGGATATTTATAATGTACATTAAATTTCAAATTATAGATAAAAAAGCAATGAAATCTATTTGATCATTTTACATCATTCAGAAACTTAAACATTGATCCTTTAATTTGTATGCTATTTAAGGGGAGGGCTTCATTGCTCTGGCAACAATTAGGCAATTTCACTTGATGTCTTGACTGTAGTTTTATTTTAATTTTATTTAGCAATGCTTCTTATTTGTCTTCAGTGATCAATTGCTTGCCTCTGTATTGTTTGTCTTAATAAAGTATATATATATATATATATATATATATATATATATATATATATATATATATATATATAACAAAGTTTTGTGTATAGGACAGTTTTATTGTATTTAGATTTCTAGACAGAATCTTTCATAAGAAAGTAAATTTTAGCCAGAGATATGCATTTGTCAGATTTGTTTCAATATTTGACAGAATATTATTGCTTATACTTTTAATCATATATATGAAATATACATTCAATATAAGCTTATTGATTGTTATTTGAAAGAAGAATCAAACCTCTGTGTGTTTGTGATGAGATTATAATTCAGTCTTTTTGATTAAATGAAACAATGTATAAAGAAAGAAATATTGAATGTAGGTGGTGGGGAAGTGGACTTCAATTAGTATATATTAGTTTATTTAATGGTGAATCTTCAGAATAGAACATTTTATGAGTATGATTTATTTATTTATTTTTTTGTATAAATAAACTTTTAATGATATAATTTCTCTAAAAATTCATGTTATCACTAGATTTTGAATTTGACTGGAAACTTTGACCTGGAGATAAATTGATTCATGAAATCAAAGGGCAACAAAGCACTATCATCTGATAGCATCTTTGAAATATCAATTGCAGTTAGGATCACAGTCATTGTGAATACCTTGTTCCTTTCATTAGCTGCATAGTATGTGCTTTGCCAGGGCTACATATGGTTTTGAATTCAGAGTTGTCTTTCTCCTAGACTGGTTGCCAACCAATACTGAAGAGCTCAGCCTGCTCTACTATTTATCCATAGTTGAAGGTTTTGAATTCAGTTGTCTTTCTCCTAGTCTGGTTGCCAGCCAAGACTATACAATTCAGTCTGTCCTGCTATTTACCCACAGCTGGGGGAGAAGAGATAGATTCATACCTTTCCCAAGGGTGTTTGCATGTAAGTGAATTCAAACTTGGCTCTCTGATTCCTCAATCTGAGCCACTATCCATTGCTCCACTGAGTCTCCATCACAATGAAATATAATTAGACATTAAGTATTCATTTAAACAAATTTTGCAAGGTGTGTTTTATTTTTTATTGTATTTTTCTAAATTTTAAATAATCTTTTATAGATTTAAATCAGAATTATGGATAAATTGTCCAAAGTTTGCATTTTTGTCCTGCTTTTGATTGAGTACTTTTAACCATCTTGGTCATTATCTAGAACTAAATGTTGTCAAACTACAACTATTAACACAAGACAAATATTAGTAGATAATGCCAAAATACTAAATAGCACTCATTGCAAGCTCTTATACAGTGTGTGGCAGAAATACTTCCTACATTTTAAAGATTGACAAAAAGACCAAAGTAACTGCTATTAAAAAATTTATTTCCTTGTTGTTTCAACAAAAGGCTACAGTTTTTATTCATTTGGTTTTAAAAATGACTTTCTTCAAATAGTGGCCTCTAATCACCAAAGACTGCCATAGATGATTTCTAAAGTTTTCTGTCACCCAGAAGTTCAAATGCATCAGGGTTTTTCAGGTGGTTTTGTTTTAACTGCTGAACCTGTGGCCCTGAAATTTTCAACTAATTGCAGCATTGATTTTCTATCCAGAAGAGCATTCCGACATAACATGAAATGAGCACAAAAAGCTTTTTGTATTGCAATTACAGATTCACCAGTCTTAAAATAATGTTTGAATAACAAATACATGGTGTACATTAACATAAACCATGATGATATCTGAAAAAAAATGTTAAGACATTAGCTAGATGAAGACACCATTGCCACTAGCACCACACAGGTGGCAGATTAAAATGTGGAAGATATTTCTGTACAAAAGAATCTACATTGAATAAAATATCTTTCACCACACAGGGGATGACATTTTAAAGTATATATAAAATATTTAAAGTATATATAAAATATTTAAATTATATATATAATATATTTAAAATATATATAAAATATTTTATATATTTATTATCCAGTGCTTTTGCGCTCTGTGAAATCATTCTTTGTATGACATAACTTATCGAATGCATATACCTGGTTGGAACAAAAGTTCTCATAGTTTCTAAATAAATTTGATTACTTACAAACTTTCTTTCCAAACAGATATATTTAAATTTTAAATGTTGTGTTCCAAAGATTGCCACAGCATAGCCAACAAAGTCTGGCCTACAATACTGACAATATACAGTTGAAAATAGTTGAACAAAAACAGAAAAAAAACATCAAATTTGGACATTTTATCAAAAATTTTGATTTTGCTGAAAAACAACTTATTTGAAAAATAGAAAAATACAATAACAGAATTAAACAGACAGATCTTGGTTATTGAATTTAACAAACTGTGTTTTTCTAAAATTAGAAAAATAAAATAAAAATGTTAAGATCTTGTCAGTTGAATTTTACTAAAACTTGTTCATGCATGTGTGTAAAAGTTGGTACAGAAGTAATTGTGATTGTTTTACTTTAAAAGTTGATGCTAGTTTTAGAATAAACTATTATTTATCTATATTAATATTATTTATTATTTTAAAGCACAAATTTCCCTCTATTGATTCTTGCTAATGGTTTTGTTTTCACTGCTTCTTGTCAGTTTGGCTGTCAAAATTAAAGATGGCAATAAAGAAAAGAAACCAATTTGAGCAATTTTATTTTATGAGTTCAGAATGGGTT
>OZ038520.1:26191371-26223871 GCA_964036315.1 Acanthosepion esculentum | reverse complement strand
CACAAATATAATAACCTCATCCATCTGTAAAAAAAGATTAAAAATAATGGAATCGCTAATAATAATAAAAAAGCAAAAAGCCTACACTTAACAATATTAACTACAAACAAGGCCACAATGTGCTATGTTCAAAAAATAAAACATCTCTATAACACTAAAAACATACACACAACACACACACACTCAATTAAACTGAAAAAATAAAATCATCCTTGATAATGGGTAAAAGTATAGCAGAAAGCACTTGGAATTACAGAACAATTGGACAATTTCTACATACACTGTGTCCAAAAAAGAAAGCACTTGTTTGAACACAAGAAAAATTAAATAAAAAGCTTAATTGTAGCACTTTGTCTGTTATTTTTAATAAAACCTGCATTTATATATATATATATATATATATATATATATATATATATATATATATATAAATATATAAAATGTGTATGCATATATATATATATATATATATATATATATAAAAAATGTGTATGCATATATATATATATATATATATATACATACATACATACATACACAAAATGTGTATTTATGTTGGATGGTTTGTAACACTGGGTTTCATGCTCTCTGCAATCCTCAGAAACTTTGATTGTTAGAGAGCATGAAAACCAGGGTTACAAACTCACATCAATCCATCTAAATATATATAAAACAGAAAATATCTGTGTGTCCCCATGTGTGTATGCTATTTATGCACATCCACATTTTTACATTTCTCAACTGATTTTGATGAAATTGTACACACATTATATATTTATCAAGGTAGGTTCAGACAAACTTTTCAATCTCCAGGAACCCCGTATTTGTCAGAAAAATCAATAAAACTGAAGGTGGTTATGACTTTTTATAAAAAACATGGCAAAGTTACATGAAGACAAAATTTTTACTGGATGAACTGATGTTCTTTGCCCTTAATACAAAACCTAGCTCATGTTACGAGGTTTATGTAAAATGCTTGACAGTTTTCCTGTGACATTGGCTTCACACAAAATATTGCAAAAATCTGTGAAAAAATTGGGTTTTTTGTACTACTTAAAATAAAAACTTGAATAACTTCCTCATTTTTTACCCCATTTTCTTCAAACATATGACAAAAAATTTGCCATCAGGCAAGAAATAAGGTACTGTAGATTTAGTCCTGTTTGCTTCCCCATGTGTAATGGAAAAAACTGTTCCAAAAGCTGTTTTTTTGGTCATAACTTCCTGGTTTTTCATCTGATGCTTTCCAAATTTACCATGAAAATTACATATGACATACAAATTGTCTTGTGTGAATGTTTGATTTAGATTATTTCAGTTAAGTGGACAAAATCTGCAACAAACTTGGCCCAAAATTGGCTTTTGCTATTTAGCCAATAGTTTCTTCATATGATTCTATCCTGAATTGGATTTTGAACAACCTTTGATGCAAAGATTGTTTGAGAAGGATTATTGAAGCGTTAAAAGGGAAGAATTTCCAAAGAGTATCTTATTAATCCCAGCTTTACAGTTAATATGTGATGGGGGAGGGGTTAGATCATTCATGCGTTTGCACTTGCAGTTGAATCAAGCTCTGATGCTTCATCCCTGTTTTTGTTTGATTATTATTGTGAATAATGCCATACTATTTGAAAGTTATTATGGAAATTTACTGAATATTTATATATATATATATATATATATATATATATATATATATAAAAAAGTGAACATTGAAGTCAACACTTAGAGGCGACAGTCTGTTTTATGCTAGGTGCAATCGTCAGGCCACGAGTGCAGTTATTTTTCTTGGCTATTTATATATACGGGTCAGTGGTGCATTGTGGGTAGTCTATTTTGGTGGTTATTTTGCCAGAAGTCCTTTGTTTATTTATTTATTTGGGTTAAATTATTTTGCTTGTCATTATTTATTTTTTATCTTATATTTTTATTTTTTTATTAATTGATATTTTTATTAACGTAGTAAAAATTTGTTTATATCGCTTATTGAATAGTTTTGCTTTTGTTTGGGAAGATAATTAAAGCTATTTATTCAATTTTGGGGTTGATTGTTGTAGTTTATTATAACTATTATTTTGGTGGAAGCATTTTTTAATTTTATTATTTCATGAATTCATTTGGATTGATTATCTTTATTTGTTTTTTTCTAACGGTTAATTTATCGGGATCGGTTTGTTAGTTTGTTTATTTATTTGAATGAATTTAGATTAATTTATTTTACTTGTTTTTTATTATTTAGTTATTATACTGTATATTTTTATTTACTCTTTTCGGTTTTCGATTTTTAAGTAACATAGTATTTTTTTTATCATTATGTAACAATTATAGCTATGTTTTTGTCCGATTTTTGGTTTGATTTTTATAGTCTAACTAATATTTTGGTCATAATGGTTTGTTAATTTGTTCATTATTTACTTTATTTATTTGGGTTCATTGATTTTGGTTTTTATTTTTTATTTATTTATCCTATTTCATCTATTATAATGGGTGTGATTTGGTAATTTGTTTGGGTTAATTTATTTTACTTATTTTATTGTCAAATATTTTTCTTTAATAAGATTTCTCAAATATTTAGGGCATTAGATGAAAATAAATAAATATACTGTTTAATGGTGCATCTATTTGAATATCCACTAAAAATAACCTTTAAGTAATAAAATCTGTTGGATTAACAAATAAAAAAATCCATCACTACTTCTGGTAATGTTCATCTCTTCACCATATAACACCATGTAATATTTAGTATAGGGTTGCTTCCTATTGCTAGTAGTAGAAAAAATAATCTCTAACCTGATTGATATGTTTACACCTGAAGTGTCAGGAGGTAAAATTTCTTTTGCAGCATTATCTATTTAAGCAATTGAATTTGCTTTGTTTCACTGTATACACTTGCACATGGCAAGACATTGGTATGTTCTTAATAAGTACTTCCTCAGTTGTTTATCTATCGTTTTGCATTTACTTTGTGACTATAACAACACACTTCATCTCTTAATGAAAAACAGTTTTGATTGTTCTACAGTTGTCAAAGTTAATTAGAAATTAAAATATAGAATTTGGATGAGTGTAGAGAACAAATTAATTAAAATTTCTCTGAATTTTTTGTTATAAATTTTTAACTTCAGAAACTAAAAAATAATCTTGAAAGTAGAAAATCAGAATTTTTACATGTATTTATTTTTACTTTTTTTGTTTATGTGTGTAATATGTTTTCTGTATGTCATTATTAATCTTTTTAAAGCAATCCTATTATGATTCTATTTATTCCTTAGTTAACATATACATTATGCCTTGCCAATATATCATAAATAATAGTCTATTATTTATTATTTTATCATGAGGAAAGATGATAAAGCCATATCAGAGATACTGTTTGGTTTCAATAAGAAGAAAGAAAAAAAGATAGAGGCAATGACACTCATGTTTTTAATATTTGCTTCAGTGAAATGGAAAAACTTGTCAATTTTAAACTCGGCCCCGTCAGGCAGAGAGGAACTCTGGGAGGTAGACTGTTCCTGAACCCGTTTTTACAGGTTCTAATAGGGAATGTTTTTGGCCGAGCCTACGTGCTCGGGAAACCCACATTAAACCCAGCCTTGTGCCACATGTAACCCTTGGGGGGGGGGGGCTAAATATTACTTGTCAATTTAAAATCTTTTCATTTGTACCCTTTAACTGCTTTAAATAACAAGCTACATTCATGTTTATGATTATTATTGCAATATCTAGTTAAAGTTAAGCTCAAATATTTAGCAACGCAATAGTAGAATTTCCACAGGTATTTTGTAGTTGTGAAATTTGCAATGAGTTTATTTATTCATTGAATATTATGATATTTCAGAAAATACAAATAGGAAAACTGAAATTTCTGAAGGTAATACTAATTTATACTAATTCACTGAAAGTCTACCCTGCCAGCAGAATTTTAAACTAGTTTCAGGGGATAGCCTAAATGAGTCCTTTTTGCTCAAGTAAGAGGTCATGAGTTTTAACAATGTATTGGATCATTCCCAAGAATTGAGAATCATCATCACCATGAATCTCTTAGATTTTATTTAATTGAATTATCTTGGGGCTGTAGATTTCTCAAAATATTTCAAGTACTCACATTTTTACCATAAATTTATCCATGTTTATATTACACTAGTAAACTCTAGAATAAAACTAAACTGTGTTTTGTGGGGACTTATAAGTTAATAAATATCCTTTTAGAAAATTTGACATTCACAGTACAAACAAGAGGGACATAGAAGAACAGTAAATAACCTATTTAATTAGCTTGTGTACATGATTAACAGAATAGAGATTAGGAGAGATAGCAAAAAGACAAACTTTATTAATAAGTACAATGAACAGGAAACTGTGGAGAGCTATGATCCCCCACGTCCTGAAGGGACACGGCACATAGAAAAAGATGATTAATATAATGGCTACATAGTGGCTATTGCTCATACTACAAATGTAAACACAACATACATTTTTTTAAAGTCTTTATATTCTGGTAACTGGAAAAATTAATGGAAAATGTACCCAGATGTTCTCAAGGACACATGGCACAGTGGATAAAGGCGTTGGTTAGATCCAGTGACAGACCCAAAAAGTGTGAGTTCAATACCCGGTTAAGACAGTGGAGAACTTTCAGAGGGAATTTTAACAGGAGATAACTGATAACTGACATCCATCAAACATGGCACGTGGAACTAGAACAGTCTACCCCAGTGATCGAAATAAAGGGTTTAGTTTGAAATTCCAACCACCTGAAGAAGGCCGGAGCGTACAACGGGCGAAACGTTGTGACAAATATGGCGACAAAGATGAGGACAATAGTCCGACTAATGTAAATACTGTACATAACGCCTCATCTCAGAAATATAGACAGACTCGGAAAATGTTTATAACTGATTTCTGGCTACTGAACTTTCAGCTAGATGTTTGTATATAGTTAAACAAAAAGATAACAATTTGGTTTAGTTACCCTGATAGGTAAGGATCTATTTTAGCAGTATTATCTCATTTTAAATTTAACTTCACCCTCTAAAGACAAAATGTTTTGGAATTTTCAGGTTGATGTCTACAGTTAAATAGAAAGATAAAGATTTTGTTTAGCTAAACTGATGAACACAAAGTAAGGGTCTATTTATTATTATACTTTCATTGTAATTTAAACTCCTATCATAATACTGATAAAAATTTGGAAATGTTTCAAAATGAATATGTTGAAAACATACTCTGAGGTCCCATTAGTAACTATAGAAAATGTAATAACTAGAAATCTACCTCTCTTTGAATTACACAATGATAGACAAGAAATACATTTAGTGAATCATAGATGTTTTTAGTGATTTTATTAAAATGGAAAAAAGTATGAAAATAAATAAATCAATAAACTGTAAATAAAGTATATTAAAATGTAACAATAAAAACATGTTAAAGATAAAATAATTTATATATTTTAATAATACAGAAAAAAGAAAAGAAAATTAGTCTAATTTTAAATTATCACTTATCCATTTATAAATTTATATATTATTAATAAAAATTTATCTTTCATTTTCTAAACTGTATAACACACTACTTTTATTGTAAAAACTATTTTCTTCTAAAGTTTTCTTTCCTCTATTCATTTTTTTTACTTAAATTTTATAATTTTGTAGATTTAGGAAAAATGCAGCATATAAATATCTGTGGTTAAATACTGGCTGTGATAGTTAACTTTCAGTCATTTTGAAAGTTTAGGCTTGGACTTAAAGCCATTCAAATAACAAAAATTTAATATACCAACAAATATTGTGAATGCCATAGCATGTAAAAAATGAAAAATTTCCAGGGGGAGCATATAACTACAAATAAACTGTTTTCAGGAGAGACAATTGAAATTTATGAAACATAATAAGGAAAATAGTTTTGTAAAATTTAACACTCATGGGAAATACTGGAATTAAGAGAAGTAGAGGAAAGCAGTAAGTAACTTATTTTTATCAATTATAAGTAAATGGTTGGAGGAAGAAATACACCAAAGATAAAGAAAAGTGTTAATAGACAAGTATTGTTAAAATAGGATGCTGTGGAGAACCTTGATCATCTACATCCTGAAGGAGCAAGATAAGAAATATATAGTAACATATGTAATTCTTGATTTGTATGTCTTCAAGAATTATACATATAATTTTTTCTTTTTTACAGTAAGGTTCACTTTTACAAGGCCCAAAGTCCACTCGATGTAAAGGCTTAGATTAAGGGGTAGTGTATATGGATAGGAGGAGAAGATAACAGTTAACTCTAGACTTGAATAGGTTAATACTGTAGTGATTGGGAAATATCCTCTTGGGAGTCAATTGTTTTTTGGGAAGGAGGTGCTTGAATGGAACTTACTTCTCACTGATGGAATGTGAAGGGAATGTGAATGGTTTGCTACTATGTAAGTGGCATGGCAGGTCCTAGCCATGAAGGTTAGACCTGGTGAAACCAAGAAATGTAGTTTGTCCAAGTACTTTCCATGGAAATAGTGAAAGAGCAGTGACAGGCTTGCCACATCCTGCCTGTGAAATAGAAGTTGGAGGGTGAAAAATAATTCTTCAACAACAAGGATTTGGAGACACTTTTGAACTCTATCAAGACTGGAAAGTGAGAACCATGTAGCTCCCACCCAAATACGGCAACAGTATCCCATTTTATATTTGGCTGTTATAAAGGTAGAGGATAGCATGAGGAATTAGGTACTTACTGGAGTGGTACAGGGAGCTGATCATTTTACCTGCATCTTTAGCAAAGGATTGTATACAAGAATTCCACTTGAGGTTAGGTGTGAGTTATTCTCTCAAGGCATGGTACTATTTTGAGGGGACATTTGTTCATTATAACTGGTAATAGTTCAGGGTATGATTGGTAGTGATAGAATATGAAGGATTCTATATTGTAGATAAATTTAAAGAAGCATAATTAATTGTATCATTAAAAAATAATGGTAATATTTATGTAATTTCACAGTTTTTCTGCTCTTTTGTTTATATTCAATATTAACATTAATTAAATATTAAGTTATATTCTCTTCACTATTACTTTAAATGTTGTGTTTAATGTATGCATGTGCTTGAACAGACCACTTTCTTTTTTTTTTCAAATTGTGTAAATTTATATCTCTTGGCCTGTGTATTTGTGAGTTTTAATACTAATATTCTGTTAACTATTGAATAATTATAGTTCATTGTCAGTTTGTGCTTAATTTTTTATTTGTTTCACATTAACATCCTGCAAATTTTAATTTTACAATACAAACAGGCACTTTTCCCACAACAAAATAATGCTCAGATTTTGGGAAGTTGGTTGGGCTGAGAACTTTTCAGCACCCTATTATACTTTTAGGATTAGTTGGGCTATTTACTTAAGCTTATTACTGTAAGTGTTAGCTAAATAATGATTGCATTTGTAACTCAACCATGTATAAACTAAATTTTAAAAAATGGGAATAATCTATTTTTACTGTTTATAATGAGTAAAGGGTAATAGGTTAAAACTTATCCAAATCTGATTATAATAACAATAACATGATTCTTTATCAATTTTTTCTTTTATCTTTTTTTTGTTGCTTTTATATTAATATTATTTTTTTTGTATTGTCTGCTGAAATGGCTGACAATGAAAAGAAATGAATTAAAGATTAGATAACTCTTTTTTTCTAATTAGATTTATTTTTAAAAAATTAAAATTATTTAAAACCAATGAAGATCTGAATTTTTTAATTCTTGTAAATGCAATTTTAAACAATTTTTATCTTTGTACAATAATGATATTTTTTTAAAAGTTTTTAAAGTTAATTTTTCAAGATTTATTTATTGGCATTGAAAATTTGCATCAAGTTATTTTAAATATTTTACAAGTGAAAAAAGAAAAGAATAACGGAAGACATATGCTTAATTGATTTTAGATGATAAAGTATCTTGTATAGATAAATAAGATTTTTAAAAGCCACACTTTTTGGTTTCTTGTTTTTATTAATTTGTGTTGTGGGTGTGTCAACTTGTGCCATTGTATGATTTCATTGTTATTAAAGACTTGTCAGACAGGTTTTACTTGTTATGGCATTCAAAAGTGTTAGTTCTTGCAGTCAGGTGCCTTGTCAGGCCACACTCACTGATTGCTGTAAGTGGAAGCAAAAGGCAAAAAAAATATGTCGGTTCTTGACATACCTTGAATTTTTTCTCCTCATGTCATATGATATTGTTGTAGTAAATCAAATGGTCAGGTCTTTGGTATTAGTCACTTTAAAGAAACATCTTACTATAATTCTTTATAAAGTCTGACTACTTGTTTCTGAGTATGCCCATCTACTAGCTTGGCAATCCCTGTTGCAGATGCCTGTTCAGTCACATTTATGTTTATACTGCTACTATATTGAGTGGACCATAGTTACTTTTTCTGAGAGGGTGTGCATAATATGGTGTCATCAACAGTTTGAACAAGGCCAGCATGCTCAAACATTCATGATAACTTGTGATTTCATGCTAGTATAACCATAGATCTTCCAAACAGTTTGGTCTACCCAGTTTCACTCAGGTCATGGTTGATATACAACATACAATATCTGGATTAGGTAGTATATGAATAAATGCAGAAAAAGTGTGTGTGTGTGTACACACACACAAATGAACTGAAAAATTCTTCATTCAACCAAGAAGAGTCTAAAAAATATTGGCTTAAACTAAGAACTTTCAGTACACCTCCACACACACACATACACACACACACACACACACACAAATATATATATATATATATATATATATATATCTCCAAGTATAGAATTGGTGTATATGGAATAGATTCCAATAACCAACAAATACTATTATTAAAAGAGTATTCAATACAGAGTAGAGCAAATATAATTATTTATTTGAAAATTATAACATAAATATGTTATAAAATCACTACAAAAATAGGCATTTTGTTTCAACACTTCTGGTGTCTTATCAAGTGAAGGTGTTGAATATATTCAATGCCATCACTTGATAAGACACCAGAAGTGTTGAAACAAAATGGCTATTTTTGTAGTGATTTTATAACATATTTATATTATAATTTTCGAATAAATAATTATATATGATTTAATAATCAAACAAATTCTTTTACCTCATATGGGGAATAGGCTATTTCAGCAGTCTTTTCAAACCCTGGTGTGGAATGAAGTTTACATCTGTAAAGTTAGTATAATTTTCAAATCTATATTAAAAATTTGTGTGTGTGTGTGTGTGTGTGTGTGTGTGTGTGTGTGTTTTTTCTAATAACCCCAATTTGTCATCATAAGGTTAATATTCTGTTTTTTTTCTAATACAACTTCTCCCCTTTAAGATATCATTACTTACCACTCTCATTAACCCCTGTCTTGTGCCTATTGGCTGACTGAAACATTGAAAAGTGTAAACTCTATATTAGCTGTTTTCAGCAAGTTAGGCTGACCCCTTAGCTTCCAATATCATTTCCTCACAGTTAACTGCTACTTCCTGCTTCCTCTAACTTTACAGATATGAACTTCATTCCATGCTGGGGTTGAAAAGACAGACAACCACTTTCGTCATTTGCCGAAATAGCCTATTCCTCATATGAGGTAAAAGGATTTGTTTGATTATTAATTATATTGTTCTGTATAAATAAAATACATCAACCTCTTTTTCCTTGATCAATTCTAATATTTTTATAATACTAGAATTTGCTTAGATCTGAGTTGTACCAAATGATCAAGGGAAAAAAAATATATATTCATTATTAATAGTACAAATTTAAGTTCTGTTTACATTAAGCACTTTTTTTACTACTAGTACTCAATGTGCAATATGTTATATATATATATATATATATATATTCTTACACAGCTGTGAGATTTTATCCATCCGTGACTGGGAACTAATAATAATTATAAAAGTAGTTCCTGTTAGTGTGTCTCACAGGAAACACCTCTCCATTATACTAACAGGTTTGGGTTAGGGATATGTCCTGACACCTGCAACAAATGCTGGGTAACTAGGTGTATTCTGGATTTCACATTAAAATGTCCTTGCAATGTAACACTTTGCTCACATGAGGAGGCAAAGTAAATATTTGTATATATTTAACAATGATACTTGGCATTGTTAGTCATAGTCTCCTTCTCTACATAGTCATTTTTTTGTGTATACCATAAAATGGTATCAACAAAATTGTTGTAATTAAAGCTGTTAGAAAGGTTTAGACATTTTGATAGTTATTTATTTCACAGGCAACATATTATAATTTATAATATTTGTTAGATTATCAAAATTACAAATATCAACATCGCTTACTTTCCTTTATTTGCAAATGGTGATAAAAATGTGATGCACATGTCAGGGCAAAATTATTATATTTGAATAAGTAATCAGTCTAATTATAAAAGTCATTGACAAAACAATTGATTATTTATAAAGATCACAAGAAACCAGATTGTAAATGAATAGCAAAATCTATTTTTTTAAAGCTGAATATACAAATTATCAGGTCTTACTTAACCCTTTGAACCCTGACTGCCTAATGTGTATTACTCTCCTACCTTGGGTTCCTGCTGCTCATTTCTGCTCTCCTGCCATGAGGATATATGTACTTTCACACAGCAGCTGGTTGGTGTTCAAAGGATTAATGATAATGATTAATTTGGGCAAGATATAAAACACATGCTGCTTCTATGTGGGAAATCTTCTGCTTTGTAGCTCTTAGTAAAGTTTGTCTTTTTGCTATATCTCCTAATCTCCGTTCTGACAACCATTAACACAAACTTATTAAGTAGGTAATGTGCTGTTTTCTTCTGTCCCTCTTCATTATGTCCTCTGAGTTTTATTCTCTAAGCCCTCTTTCCTCATGTGCCCTAGAAATTTCAATTCTTTCTTTCACATTCTAAGTACGTGTTTTTTTTGTTTTCAATTTACCTAAAACTTTGATGCTGTTCAGTCCATTGCATTCTCACCATCCTTCTGTAGAACCACATTTCATGTTTTGCTTCCAGTCTCTTCATCTGTGAGGAGATTGTCCAGCATTCACTGCCATATAAGAGGACTGATTTTACATGTTGTTTGATATTTATTTGATGTTTCATTTATACACAATATGTCCACAACACAGCGATAAGCAACTTACGTAAGTTGGTATAAGTTGGTTATCTCTCTATGTTTTGGGCATAGATACTGTGTAAAACTAAGAGATCAAATATATATATATATAATTTTCATAATTTTGAATGCACGGTTAGAATTTTACTATGTAACGAAAACAACTTTTTTTTTGTTTTGTTTTTGTTTTTTTGTTTTTTTTTAGGCATTATCATCATTGGTCCTATAACTGGGTGTAGTTATAGTATAGTACCTAAGAAGCACCTTGTATATGTGTTGGTTGAATGCCAATATCTGAGTTTTTATGAATGATCTTCTAGTCCGTCAATAGTATTGTATGCTCATATTTTCCTCTCTCTGCATCATATTTTAAATAATATTACAACCAATACTACTAGTGTATACAAAGAAGATAGTAGTATATTTTGATTCCAAACCATTTGTAGGATTATGGCCTTGGATTAAAATTTAGTGGGATGTAAGTTCCACTCAAGCAGCATCTTCCCATGAACTGTTGATTTGTGGAACCAACTCCCAAGACGATGCTTCTCCAATCACTACAATCTGTTCAAGTATAGGGTTAACCAGTATCTTCCTCATATATCCTTATAAACTGTGCTGCTTATTCTGTAACACTCTACTTTGAGTGGATCTTTGGCCTTGTACAGAGTGAACATTATTGTAATATTATTGTATGTGAATTATTGTCACTTCTTTGGAATTTCCCATGGCTTTGTTGTAGTTCAAAGTTGTTCTTCTTTTAGATTATCTGCTATCGAGTCTTCCCTTATATTAAATGCATAGATGGTGGGAGGAGTATATGTAGATTGGTGCCTTTTCCAAGTGTATTAGTGTGCATGTGATTTTAATAGACTGGGCTGGAATTTGAATTCAGTCCATTGATTCCACTTTCTGTGCTAATAACTGCTCCACTATCCCTGCATCCAAAAAGATTAACAGTATTTCATAAAAAAAACTTGGAAAAATTTAACTATTACATAGTAGTTCCTTTTAAAGTAGCAAGAAAGATAAAAGCATGTAGCTTTAATATACTGAATCCTCTTTGGGGATTTATGTTTGGAAGATATTTGCACAGATTTACCTTTCTTTGTTTATGGTTACATTCAGTATCAAGATAATGAGCAGTAGGACTTAGAAAGTTTATTAACCAAAATAGTAGTAAACTATAACTGATGGCTTTGGTTGGTTTTATTAAATTATTCATTCCAAATTTGGTTACCTGGCATTTTGTATATTACTGCTACAGAATTGTTTGTAATTGGATCTTAATATATCCTTGAATTGCAATGAAACTTTATCTAACAATTATAAAATCATAACTTTGATTTCTTTAAAAAATATTTTTAGTTTTAAGATTATAGCCTTGACCTCTATCAGACTTGTTTATTTTTATGTGTATTTGAGCAATAAAATAGCATACAGAACTCATTAAATTGGTGGTAAAAGAGCAAGTGCCTTGGGATTGAAATTCTATAATTTGGAAACACTTGAGAAATTCAAGTAATTCAACCGAAAGTTTAATTTCCTAGTCATTTCAAAATTTTGAGTTATTGAGCATTTTGGGATTAGTTAACTTAAAATCAGAGGAAGAAATAAGTTTAATATTTCTGTTGTGTTTATACCGTGAAATGAATATTTCTGTATAGTGAAATTGCTTCTTATTTTGTCTCAGCAAATTTCTCTTGGTATAAAACAGTTCTGGATTAACCATAGAGCAAAATAAGCAAGTGTAGTACCTTTCTGAACCCTTTCACTATGAAGGAATCTTTAAAATATTTTGATGTTTTAACAAAACTGCATGCACTTCTAGTTTCTTATATAATTTCTTTATTTTTTAAAAATTGTAAAAACCTAGTGAGGTATATTTATTTTTTAAACTCCTACTTCAATTAGCAATCAATTACATAGTTTCATGGAACCCTAATTGAGAAAAGCTGATTACTATTTCTTGTAGAACTCCTAGTAATGTCTTGCAGAACCTGAGGGATTTTGATCAAGGTAATCACTTGTATAGTTTTATACTTTTTATCACTATTTTTACAGACTCCAATTCCTTGGTTCAATGAGGCTGCTTCACTGTAATTTTATTTTTCTTAAAAATTGTCCTTGTTTTCCAACTTTCTCTTTGCTCAATAATTTGTTAAAATAAATAGTTCCATTTTTAATAATGCTGGAAAATGGTTGGTTCCCTTTACTGCTATTGTAAGTATTTGATTCCTCCTGCAATGCTGTATCTTTTTCAGGAGATAGTTCAGGCTGAAAATTGAGTACTGCTGTTATATCTGGGCTGGTGCTACTCAGTCTTCATTTTCCAGTCTTGATAGAGTCCAAAAGCACCTACATGACCTTGTGTGTGATGAATTATTTTCCACGTTACAACCACTTTCCCCACAGATAAAACTTTGCAAGTTTCTCTCTACCCTACAGCTACTTCCATGAAAAATGTTCAAACTAGCTAGATTCTTTAGTTCCCCCAACTCTAAAACTTCCAGCTAAGACTACTACATCAGAAGTACATGGAAGCAAACTACTTTCAGTCCATTCATACTACTTTAGTAAGGAGTAAATTCCACTTGGATAGCTTCTTCCCCAAAACTATTGTTTTGTGGAACAGAAGCCCTAGAGGATACTTTCTCGGCCACTAAAATCTTAATTTCTTCAATTCTGGGGTTATCTGTTATCTTTCCCACATATCTGCATAAACTGTGTCCATTAGTTTTATTGCTTACACAACAACTGCCTTCATTAAGCCTCTACCATGAGTGGCCCTTGGAATTTGTATAGGGTGAACATTAGTAAAAAAAAAAAAAAAAAAAAAATTTAGCATAATGAGTAACTGAAATAGTAAGAATTGGTAAGTACTGTTAGGTAATACATTTGTTCTATGTGCTGTGTTCCTTTTGGATGTTAATCACACTTTCCTGTCCTTTGTAGCTTTTAGTAAATTTTGTCTTTTTGTTATTTCTTAATCCCTGTCCTGCCAACTATTTACACAAGCTTGTTAGGTAGGTTATGTGCTGCTTTCCTCTGTCTTTCTTGCCTTTAATATATCCTGTGAGTGTCAAATTTTCTAAGCCTTTTCTCCTCATTAGAAATTGCCTTCGAAATTCTGTCTCTCTCTGACTTGTTAAGTGTAAGTGTATTTTTTGTTTTCATGTGTTAAATTGAAATCTGATGATGCATTGACATAGCAAAAAATACCTTCTAAAAGCTTGGCAAAGTATTAAGAAACAATAATTTCATTAGAAACAATGAAAAGAGTACTGAACTGTTATGTAATATCAGTTCTTCTTGACAATGAATGCTGGACAACATCCTCACATATGAAAAAAAGACTTGAAGCAATGGAAATGTGATTTTACAGAAGGATGCTGAGAATACCATGTTTTAGAGAAAATAGATACAAAAAGGATCTCAGTATTTAACATCAGGAAGAGTGGGTTGAAATTTCTAGGGCACATAATGGGGAAAGAGGACAGAAAAATGTTGGGAGCAATGATTGTTAATGTCCTAAAGGGACATGACACATAGAAGAATATTAGTCATTTCTTAATAAGGAAACATTTGACATTCATTGAATGAGTATCCAGTACTAATTATCTGTTAATGTATGAGTAATCAAATTGCTATCAAGGGTGCCAAATGTATATTTCAACAAGACATTATGCAGAAGGGAGAAATAAGATGGGAGAAGAAAAAAATCAAAAGATATGACCAGGGAAAGAATCAAAGCTGGATTGGTTATATATATCCTTGAAGCTTTCAGTTTCATGTTAAGGGCATCATTTAGCTTCAATCCTGTCCTAGTAAAGGCTTATAAGTTTTCCACTAGGCTTAGGGTGAAGAGATAAATTATATGAGACTGGCCACTGAAAAATTGAATCAACACAAAGACAACATGAAATATGGTAAACTTAACAACTATTTTATTCAAAACTGCCACTTGATCTGTTTTGCTTCTAGCATTCCTTAGTGGGATCAGAAATGTTTACAATCATCATAATCATAATAAACATTATTGATGTTGTTATAAACATCCCCCCTCCTAAGGTAATTTATTTTCTTTATTAATTTATTTCTAACTTTTTGAAATTACAAAATAAATATTTACAAATCGATGTTTGTTTTGGTTACAGTCCAAAGGTGGTAACTCACTCACTTTGTGAAATTAAACAAATATTTTGAAGCTTGTATTGTTTGTCCACTCTGAGTTTTTCCAGTACTTATATTATTTGTTTGAAGATTCTTGTAATGATCACTAATTGGTTTCTTTCTCAAGAGTCTATTTTCAAAACCTGAAAATGAAATATGTTTCTTATTTCTTCAGAAATCCATTAGTTTAGTTGTCACAATATGCAACCTCTGTCTATATTTCTGAGATGAGGTATTATGCATATTATTTACATTATTCGGACTATTGTCCTCATCTTTGTCATCATATTTATTACAACATTTTGGCCATTGTACACTCCGGCCTTCTTCAGGTGTTTGGAATGTTGAACTGAACCCTTTATTTCACTCACTGGGGTAGACAGTTCTAGTTCCACGTGCCATGTTTAATGGATGTCAGTTATCAGTTATCTCCTGTTAATTTTCCCTCTGAAAGTTCTCCACTGCCTTAACTGGGTATTGAACTCACACTCTTTTTAGAGGGAAAATTAACAGGAGATAACTGATAACTGACATCCATTAAAAATATGGCACTTGGAACTAGAAAAGTCTACCCCAGTGAGTGAAATAAAGGGTTCAGTTACACATTCCAAACACCTGAAGAAGGCTGGAGCATACAATGGCCAAAACGTTGTAATAAATATGGCAACAAAGATGAGGACACTAGTCCAAATAATGTAAATAATGTGAATATGCAACCTGTTGTTAGTGTCTGTTGACTTGATCATTCCTTCAGTGTTCCAATATTTTTCTTTATCTAATTTTATTCTAATCTCCTCTTTTTAGCGCTTGTAAATTTCTGGCACCATGGATTCTGTTAAAATTCTTTTCCATTCTGTTTTTTTCCAGTTTGTCTCTCACCCTGATTCATGTGAACTCAGGCTGTCTTGCTAATAACTTTTTGGGATGTAAAGGTTATATGATTCTTATTTTCCTTCCCATAATTAATTCTGTGGGACTGACTTTTTGAATTGGCATACACTGGTATACCATTAATGATTGAAATATGTGGACTTGATGTGTGTTTAAATCCATAACTGTCTGCAACATTTTTGAAAGTGTAACTGTTGAATTGTTTCCCATTATCACTGACAAATTCAATAGGAATTCCCCAATGTGAGAACAAATTTTTCAATTTCCCTATTACACAATTGTTTGTCATTGGATTGAGCTTTGCTATTTCTGTATATCTTGAGAAATAATCTATTGTGATAATATATTGGTGTCCTTGGTGAGTGAAAATATCTGTACCAATTCTTTTCCATGGACCTTGAGAAAGTGGTGTTTTAATTTTTCCTTTTTATTTATTGGATTGTGTATGTTACAAAACAAGCACTTTTTTTAAGATACTTCTCCAATTCTTGACATATTTTAGTCTAACAAATCAATTTTTTGGCTCTCTCTTGGTATTTGTTTAGTTTTAAGTGACCATTATGAAGTGTCCTTAATATCTCTGGTCTAAGTTTTTCAGGCATGACAATTCTATCCTGAAACCAAGGTAAATTGTCATGAACAGACAATTCATTCCAACTTGGAAAATATGACCTTATACCTTCTTTTATTCTTATTCTTACACTTATGTATGTATCCATCTATTTAGGGTGAGATGTATTATTTTTTGTAATACTATGTCCTGTTTAGTAGTTATTTTTATTTCATTTAATTTCTTATTCGATGCTGGTCTGGTTCTTGCCACACAGTCTATGTATACTCCAACATCTTTGCTGCTTTGCTGATGTTACTATTAGTGCTGGATAAAAGACTTCTTGATAGTGTATCAAGTACAACTAATGCCTTCCCTGGAACATGTTCTGCTACTGGGTTATATCTTCTCAATTTCATGACATCATAATGAAGTACTGTACAGATCATGTGTGATTATTAACAGTTAAAGTGCTTTGTGGCCCATTAAAGGATTCAAATCCTGTGACAAAGTGACACAGTTCAAACACTCCTTCTCTATTTGTATATATTTCCTCTCGGTGCTATATGTGAGGCAAATACATTTATCTTTAAATTGCCATCTATTTCTTGAAATAGAGCTGCTCTCCGACCACAACTGCTAGATAGTGTCAGCAGTAGCTACTATAGGTCTGGTTGGTACAATAGAATTGGTGCTTTAATTAGTAATTTCTTTACTCTTTAAAAAAAAATTTTTCTTGTGGATTATCCCATGCGAATATAGTATCCTTTTTCAATAATTCAATCATTGGTTCTATTCAGGGTTTATACAGGTCCGGGAAACCTTGAAAAGTCCTAGATTAACATCAGTACCCCAAGATCTTGAAAATTACTGGAATTTTCTAAATTGGTCTGCCCACACATCTCAATTCAGGAAAGTAAAAATGGATAATCCCAGAAGTCTGGCCTTTAAGCTAAAATTGTCCTTTAAAAAAGGTGATTTTTAGTCATCAGTAATATTTGGCCAATATTGCGAATGGTGGTTTGTTTTCTGGATTAGAACGAGTTCATGACCTCGTAGTTCTGTATTTCCTCATCTAGGTGACTAGAGAGAAAGGGTGAAAGAACATGAAGGCATCTTTTAGCTGCTACTCTCACTCAACAAGAAAAGAGGAAAAGCAAAGACAAAAGGTGTCAGAGACAAGTAAACATCTCTGTCAAAGTAAAATTCATTCACACTTTCACATTCATTGAATTTATAGTTGTAAGGAAAATAATAAATTATCTTACCGTAATAAAATACATTTTAGTAGAATCTCAAAAAAATTATCAGTGTTTTTTAAAATTTGAACAATTGAAGAAATTTTATTCACATGTCAATTTCAAAAGTAAAACGCCATTTTGATCTCTAGTCAGCTGGTGGTGGAGTTCATGCTGAAAAATAGATACTTTATGCATTCGGTGTCAAAGTGTATCTATGTATAAACTACGTTGGATTAATTGTTGCCAATAGTAACAAGTTGAGAATCGAATTTGACTCAAAGAAATCTAGACAAGAAGAGTGATAGAATAGAAATTGTGTCTTAGGATAGGATAGAAAATGCGTCTTTGAGAAGAATGTTATAAAGTTTGCAGGCTAATAATAACCTGTATCTCTAGCTTTTATTGTAAGGGTAAAAAAAATGATGAAGTAATAAAAGTTTTATAATAAAACTTATTTGGCTTTTATATTGCTTTTTTCAATATGGCAACCTGTCCCTTTACTTTTGTATTTTTGACATAGATGGATAGAAAATGTACGAACATATGAACGACTCTTAGACATTTAGCCAGATGGCATCAAATTTGTGAAATTGATTACAAAAAGCAGAAAAATATCTTCAGACCAAGATCTGCGGAGCTGTTAAACGTGAATGACGTTTTATTTCCAATGAAACTGCAGATTTTTGTCTTTACTCAACAGAATTTGGTAGAATCCTTTGGTAGCATCCAATTTAGAAAAAAAAAATCCATCCAAGTGAAATATCATCTAAATTTGATAACGTAATTTTCCCATTTTACTCCCAGATTCAACTTCTTCAAATTTACACATTCAAACTTTTTCATTTCTTTTTATTATGGGTATAAAGGCAGGCAGCAATCGGTTGGTTTTGTAATGTTTTCAAAGATCCTCTTGTTTTCCAGTATATTCAGTTCTTCTTTCACTTTTGGTAAAATAGAAAATGGGACTCTCCTAGCTGTTGTTACACAGTAAGCTAAAATGTCTTGTTTTCAGAACTATTAAAACTTTTTTCATACTCCTACTGACATCAAAATGAAGTTCCATATTCTATTTTGTTTAAACATTTTAGTAAATTCATTTTTATAGCAGTCTTTCTAGACAACAAGTGTCTTCCCTTTACACATTTAATAACATATCTTCAAATAATGTTTGTTCTTACCTTCTTCTGTAGCAGTATTAGATTTTCCAATGCACTAGACTTTTCCTACAGGACTTGTAAAGGTGCCATTTATTGGTTTTAATAAAGGTTTTTCTCTCAGATTTTTGCAAGTTTCAGTTGAGATAATGTTTATGTTGGCACCTAGGCTTGGGTTGGAAGGGTAAATTATATGAGACTGGCTGCTGAAAAATTGAATCAACACAATGGCGACACAAAATATGGTAAACTTAATAATTGTATTATTCAACCAGCTGCTTCATCCATTTTGTTCCTAGCATTATTTGGTGGGACTGGAAGTGCTTACACTCATCATAATCAACATTATTGATGTTGCTATAAACAAATATCATTTGATCTTAATCTTCAATAGGCCTTGAAAGCTATTGATTGTAATTCATTTCAAAATAAATATCTATAAATATGACCTCCTGATAGACTAATTTTAGTAAATATCTATATCCTGATATCTATTTTCTAATCACATACATATCAATGTACCTGTCTGCTTGTGTTATTTTTATTAGTGTATATTTGTATTTACCTAATCTGTTATCATGTTTTTGTCTATCATGAATTTATTCTGCTTATTACAGGTATGTTTTCACTAGTGTGTGTGTGTGTGTGTGTATATATATATATATATATATATATATATATATATATATATATATATAATATGGTGGGACAAAATAATTGAAACATTTGTTAAATTCAAAGAAAATTTATTTGGTATGGTGTTGGTCCACCTTTAGCCTCACATACAGCTTTAATATGTCTGGGAATGGAATCATACAGCTTCCTGACTTCATCCAAAGGAATTTTCAGCCATTCTTCCATTAACACCTACTCCAGCTCTTTAAGACACGACAGTGGAGGATAGCGGCTCCTAACTTGTCGTTCCAAAATGCACCACAAATTTTCAATAATATTGCTATCTGGAGATTGGGGAGGCCAAAAGTGTTCTAGCTCACTTTTATGCCCTTCATACCAATTCTTAACCACTCGAGTGGTATGTATTGGAGCATTATCATCTTGGAAGATGCAGTCACCATCAGAGAATAAAATCTGGGCCATTGGATGAACATGATCTCCCAAAATGTTCAGGTAATCTTTGCTGTTGATTCTTCTATGCAGGGCAACTATTGGACCGAGAAATTTCCATGATATGGCTGCTCAAATTATCACTGATCCACCTCCATGCTTCATTGTTGGAAGAAGGCAGTCAGGGCTGTAAGTTTCTTTGCGCTGCCTCCACACATAACCTCGTCTTGAAGTTGGGAAAAGTGAAAAACTGAACTCGTCTGAGAATATGACTTGCTTCCATTGGTCTGCAGACCAGGTATTGTGATTTCTGCACCACTTCAACCTCTTCTGAATGTTGCGAGTGGAGAGAATAGGTTTCCTTATGGTGCCTCTTCCATGATATCCAGCCTTATGGAGCTCACAATGAACAGTTTAACTAGAAACTGGACTATTCAGATGATTATTCAACTCAGCAGTCACTTTGGCCGCAGTAGTCCAATGATTTTTTGACACATTGCGTTTCAATGCATGTTGGTCCCTGTCAGTAAGTTTGCAAGTCCGGCCCAAATTGCTTTGGTTACTTGAGGTTTTGCCCTGTTTCTAGAATTGCATCATAGTTCTTGATATGGTAGCTCTTGAAAAAACAAACAGTTCAGCAACCGTAGGAATTGAGGCTCCTGCTATGCGAGTTCCAACAATTTGCCCTTTTTCAAACTCGGAGAGGTCACGCATTTAGCTTAAAATTTACTAAATTCTAAAAATAAATAAGACAAAGACAGTAAATTAGATAAATAAATGTATTTACAATAGATATAACCTTACAAAGATATAATTATAAAGTTTTAGTTAAAGTTCTTAATATAGTAGGTCTTTGAAATATAGGAGTGGAATTTGCACCTGTTCCAATTATTTTAAGTTGCTATACTTTTATCTTGCCAATCATTAAGAAAAAAAAAGAGTGCAGAGAGGTTATAATAAATGTTTTGTATATTATGCAATATTTTAGAAAATAGACAACCATTTTTCCATTCTTTGCTTAAGCAAGGTGGTCAAATCTATGTGCTGTGTCCTGTCAGGATGTTGGCAATCATGATTCCCCACAATTTCCTGTCCTTTGTAGCTCTTAATAAATTTTGTCTTTTTCTTATCTCTCCCAAACCCTGCTCCACTATCCATTCAAGCTAGCCAGGTAGGTTGTGCATTGCTTTCCTTTGTCCTGTAAGTATCAAATTTTCCAAGTTCTCTTTCCTCATTTTCCAGGAAGTTTCAACTATCTCTTCCTGATGTTAAGTATACATATTCTTTTTGTTGGCATTGTCTCAGGAATCCATTTACTCAAGCTTACTAGATAGGTTATGTGTTGGTTTCCCCTGTTCCTCTTGCCATCAATCTGTTCTGTGAGTGTAAAAATTTCCAAGCCCTCTTTCCTCATTATGTGCCTTAGAAATTTCAAATAAGTCTTCCTGATGGTAAGTATATGTCCTTTTTGTTTCCATTTTCTCTAAAAATTTTGTTCAGTCTATGGCATTCTCAACATCCTTCTGTAGAACCACATTTTTGTTGCTTCAAGTCTATTCTTCATATGTGAGAAGAGTGTCCATCATTCACTGCCATATAGGAGGACTGATTTTACATAACAGTTCAGTACTCTTTTCTTTGTTTCAAATAAAATGTCCGTTTCTTAATACTTTGCTTAGATTTGGAAGGCATCTTTTGCTATCCCAATGCATCTTTGGATTTTAGTGTTGCAATTTCAGAACAGAATCTGTTAAAACTTAAATAGCTAAATATAAGCGATACCTAGTATTTGTTTATTTCAACTATCCCATTTATCTGTAATGAGTTTGAAGTGCTAAGTCAACTAAGAAAAAGTAATTGTATTTTTTTTAAAATTTCACTTGATTACTTATGAGGAGAGTAACTTTGATTAGGCATTTTCTAGGATTAAGATTTGTAAAGTTGTTTAGAGAGCATATCAAAAATTATTTTTTGATATTAAAATCATTCAGAATTCATTTATATTCCATATATGATAACCTCATTCTCTTAATAATGCTTTCATTTATTCCTGACCACTGACAATCCCTTTCTTCCTAATTTTCAATGCATTTCCTTTATGTATATAATAATTCTATTCTAACAGTAATGTTTGCATTCATTTCTGATCACCTTTTCCTCTTTTCCAATGCATTCCTATAGTATAACCATTTACATTATGCATGTAATAAACCTATTTTATTAGTAATTCTTATCTTAATTTCTGGCCATTGATAATCCCCTTTTTCCATTTTTCAATACATAACATTCAGATTTAATATTGAGACTTGCTAAAACAAGATAAATTTATAAATTTTGTGTTTAGTCATCAACTTTTTCCCTACTGTTAGAAATATTTATTAGTGCAGAAAATGACCATAGTTAAGTGATGAGAAAATATTTACTTGTTTCAAATGTAGTTGGTACTAAAACATAACTCTGATTATTATTTAATGTTCATTTTTTTTTTTTCATATTCTGGAATTTGCTGTGTCACAGTATATCACTGCTAGAGTGAATAAGAGCTTTGACATATTTATTTAATAAAAATCTGTGTTACAATTTACATACAGTGTTATTTCTTATTGAAAGTGATACTATTATACTGTAACTTTTAAAAACTACTTTGCTTTTGTTGCTTTTATCGCTGTTTTTGGAAGAATGTAAAATAATAAGAAAGCCTTCTTACAAAAAGACATTATTATTATTATTATTATAAATTATCTTGACCACGTTGAGTATTTGTTACTGATTGGCTCCACTGATCACTGTAAAAATGTTGTGTGGATAAAATTAAATAAAATCAATAAATAAAATAAGAATAAAGAATAAAAGAAAAAAAAACAACATTTTCCCATGATGCTCTAGTAATAAAAGAACTGGAAAGAGTTTTGGTCATTTCTGTAATGTTATTAATCCACTTGGCAGCTTCAACAAACGTCTGTTAGGTGGCACTGTTTAAGTTCTATAAAAAGACAAACATTTCCTCCATTTTCCTCTTTCTCCCTCTTGCTTCAAGATGTAGAAGAATGTGAATAAAGTCTGACTGGGGAATGTCTCTTTTATCCCAATCAACTGATGACTAAACTCTCTTCCCACTTTCCAACTTAGTGCAAGGCTGACTTTAACTTGAACATTATAACAATTTATATCCTTACTTACCCAAACTTACTTATGGACTGGAAAAAGAAAACAGACATACTTGAGACTTTGAGAACTTTATTTCCCTACAGTAACTATAAAAAACGAATAAATAGTCTGTAGTAGGAACCAAAGTTTTTGTTGCTTTTACATTAATTATTTATATGTGTGTATGCACACACTTTAAACACCATATTTGCCACCTTACTATCTGGATGGACAGGTCATTGCAGCAGTTTGAACACAGGATTTGAACTCATAGTTCTTCTAAACTGCTTGCCAACCAAAGCTATTTATATTTTCATGGTAATTGTTCTGGTCAGCTTTTCTCTTTGGTACCTTGACTTTACAAATTTAAGCACAATACTAGGTTGGCAGCTAGGTCTCATCACTCTACAGTTGAAATTGCTAGAAGTTCTATGCTAACAGTTTCTTCTCTTGGACTTCCAGATTCTTACTTTCCAGTTAACTTTGGTTTGCAAAAATGTAAATGCAATTTCAGTCATTATTTTGCCTCTCTAATTCCTGTCCTTTTATTGTACTTTTTCCTTAATAATGATTTTTTTCTTACATTCTTTCACCTGCATCTTAGTGACTTAGTTGCATTTCTTGAGGTGAAATGATAAAAAAAGCTACAGAGCTCTGTCTGTTCTGCTATTTAACTGACCCCAAGTCTCTATCCTGGATTTTATACTATTTCTGATCTTCAATGATCTCCCAGAGGTCATCAGTTCCCAACTATATATTTATGCTGATGACACTACCATTTACTCTTGTCTCATTAACAAATCCATCAGATCTGACAAAGTAAACCTGACAACTGTTCTTGAAAAAGATCTCCAATCAGTATTAAACTGGGGCAAGAAATGACTTGTAAATTTTAATGCAACACACTACACCTTGGCCTCATTTTTCATACTGGCTTGAAGTGGAGTAACTATATTGAATCAATAGCTACATTTACAAATCTACCATTCATGCATATACTCATTACTGTTGCCATATTTGGTCTGGTGCTCCTGATGTACATCTCAAGACTCTTGAAAAAATCCAAGGAAGGCTCTGTAATGTAATCGATTCTGAGCAGGCATCTTGACTTCAGTCCCTTTCTCACCATTGTAACATGGCTTCCCTCTAGAAATGTTTTCATGGCAATATCTCTGACAAGCATTTTTCCCTGGTGCCCCAATTACATGAATGTAAGCATGCTACTAGATTGGTATCTAGGTCCCACCCTTTTACTGTTGAAATAGCTAAATTCAGCCACCAATTCTTCAAAAAGGTTCTTTTCTCACATTTCCCATCTGTGGAACCACCTTCAATTTCCTTGCTTCCCTGATAATGATAATCTTCAAAAATTTAAATGTAACATCAATTGCCATCTTCTGTTTTTTTTAGTCTTGTTCATCGTCAGCTATATTTTTATTAATTTATTATAAATTAATGGGCAAAAATGTTAATTTTAATTTATAATGCAAATACATTAATCTGTATAAAACTCTATTAAGATAAGAGGATTTTTATGACTTTAATTACAGAACTAGATACCAATCTGTATATTCTTCTAATTAGACATATCACTATTACCATGAAAAATGTTAAAACAGGTTACAATCCTTAGTGCTACCATCTCAGACCTTTACAATCATAGAGCACTTATCAATGAATGAACTCTCAGTGTTTTATATCATAAGCATATGACTGTTTTATACTTATTGGACCATAATAATTGTGATATAAATATTCATTATTTTTTACATATAATTGCATCAAAATTATATTGGTATAGAATATTTATCTTGGTAGAAAGAAGAATGGTCAAGTCCAGTTTATAGTTTACATTGTTCTGGCATAGTCTGCTATGTTCACTTTTGTACTTAGGAAAGGCTTGAATCCATCTGTTTTACTGCCATCTATATTAGTTAGCAGATTAGACTGGGCTCTCTAACCTTGGATAGCAGTCAGTTTAAGAGAACAACAGAATTAAAAAATGTGGAAAAGGCAATGGGAAACCATTCTGTTATCTGTCTTGAAATGTTATGGCATTCCAGAGATCACAAAGAAAAGGGATCTGTGGAGAGCCATGATAACCTATGTCCTGAAGGAACATAGGGTTTAAAAATAGAGAATGTTTTCTTCACTATTTACATTATTCAGACTGTGATCCTCATCTTTGTTGCTATATTTATCACATTTCGGCCTTTATCCACAGTGCCTTGAGGACACATGGCACAGTGGATAAAGGCGTTAGTTAGATCCAGTGACAGGACCCAAACAGTGTGAGTTCAATACCTGGTTAAGGTGGTGGAGAACTTGGAGAGGGGAATTAACAGGAGATAACTGATAACTGACATCCATTAGACATGGCACATGAAACTAGAACAGTCAACTCCAGCGAGTGAAAGAAAGGGTTCAGTTCGACATTCCAACCAACTGAAGAAGGCTGGAGTGTACAACAGCTGAAATGTTGTGGTAAATATGGCAACAAAGATGAGGAAAATAGTCCAGATAATGTAAATAGTGTACATAATACCTCATCTCAGAAATATAAACAGATACTGAATGTTTTCTTATTTAAAGATAATGCATATGTAGCTGCAAAAATTAGGTAAAATTTGCAAATATTTAATATAATTTCAAATTTATAGAATATATTTTAAAAATTAGCAAAATATATTTTTTAAATTGCTAGGTCTTAATATTCAAAAAATTCTTTAATTAGACTTTTGCAGTATTTGTTAGTAGAAATTTTTTTACCAATTTGTAATTAAAAATAATTGTTTTGTATTCATGTGTCAGATACCTGACAATGTTGTAACACTTAATGTATATTCTGTCATTGTGGGAACATTAGTATTGGAAAAAACACAACTTCCTGTTCTATGACTGATAGCAGCTCACATTGACAATACAAAGGATACAGAATAAGAGGTCAAACAAAGGACAATTTTTTACTTTTTTTTAATTTCACCCCAAGGAAGGCAACAAAGCCTGTAAGATGCAAGGGTGTTACTGATTGTAAGAGAATAAGAAAAAAAAGAGAAACATTGTTAAGGAGTGAGAACAATTAAAGAAGAGTAATCAAAAAGACAGTAGATAATGATAGATATTGCATTTAAATTTAGTATGGAGCCAGAAAAGAGTTCCATACTTGAGAAGTGCATCTAGCCAATTAAACTGTAAATTGATGACCTAACTGCCAATCTAATACTGTGCTTAAACCTTGATTGATTGCCTGATAAACATAAGCTAATTTGTCTGGCTATTTAACCCAAACCTTGCAGAGGAGAAAAGATAGATCCGTACAAAGCAAACATAAGTCTCAGCCAGAATTTGTACCCTCTCTGCTAATTTCCTTTTTTCTTGCCAATATCCATTATGCTAACTGCACATACATTTTTGTGGGTTGGATTTATTAAATAAATACTACAAAACTTTTATTTACTTTAATAATAATACAATAAATGCTATCATGTATGTACATAACACCTTTTGCCACCATTTACACCTGGTGGTATAACCACATTTTAGTGGTCTGCTCCTCAGAGTCTTAGAACAACGTTTTAACCACGGGGCTATCTCTATGCTGGTCAATGCTGACACTGGTCCAAGCTGGTTGTTGGTTGCTTTGATCAACACCAACTCTGCCCATGCTGTGTTCTTGATCTCAGAGGAGTGGAAAATTGTCCTGCAGCACTGGTTCAAGCCATGGTAGGTACTATATTAAGGAAAAAATATCTTCATCATGAAAAATAAAATGAGAGATTTGTGGGTTAATCTTCAATTGGTTTATATATGTCTTAGTACAACAAGAATGAACTCTTCCTGCATCAATCTCAATAGTGATACTGGGCAGTATCTAAACTTCTAGAGGGGCTGGTTTCAAAGTCTTGGAATCATGAAATCTGTTGGCAGCTGATGTGAATTTCAGAGGTACTCAATGTGTGATCTCAGCCCAAAGTCTCTGCTTATATGCACTTCAACCCAAAACAGGTATGAGGCTGTATGATTCTTGGGGATTTGGTGATTCCCCAATTTTTACTAATTCCAATAAAGGTTTTCTTTATTCACTATCTGCTTTCTTAATCAACTTTCTAAATTTGGAGAATTATCCACTTTCCTTGTTAGTAATCACAGAGATTGCTTCTCCCTTAACTTCAACCTGCTTCATGTCACATCTTGCACTTCTACTCTCCACAGGCGGGGCCAAATTCTGCCCCTTCCCTTTTCCTTCTCGGTATTTTGACTTCCCACTTTTCATTGGTGGCATGAATGTCTTTGTTACAAATTTAATTTTTAAAGTGTGTAGGAGAAAGGTTGTGGTTTATCTTACTCATTAATTTCAATTCTCTGACTCCTTTCCTGTGCCCACCTGTCCAATGAAAACATAGACCAGATCACCTTCTCATTTTAACCTTCTCAGTGATAAATAAAAATTATTTCCCAATTTGTTTTCATCAATGAAAATATATTTGTTTACCTAAATTCTCAATAAAGAGACACACTGTTTTCCATCCTTGGGCCATGGTCACCATCTTAGCAAAAACATAAACCAGATCACCTGCCTGTCTTGATAGATCAATTTTCATAATCCTAACCTCGCAGCAGGTTCATTCACTATTTTCATTTCTCAATTCACTTTTACTAACAAAAATATAATTCCCCATCTGTTTCTCTTTTTGCTATGTTATATGATATGTGTTTTTCTAATTTCCCAAGAAAGTAATAAAGCCATTTCCCAATTTGCTTTATCCATATACCAGATTTTTGATAGATGAAAAAAGTAAATTCTCGATGCATTGTTCCAATTTGTAGGGTTGAGGCAACCCAGATAGCCCTTTAACTTCCACATTACCAGTGAAAATATCTTCTCTCTTTCTATCTTTCAGTTTATATTTTCATTTTGGGCTTAACCCTTTTGCTGCTTAGAATTAATATTTAGCCACCTCACAGCCTCAGCGTCACATGTATAGGAGTCAAGTGAAAATTATCTTGGCACTGAAATGCATTTATTACAGAAATATATTTGAAAGTGCAAGAAGTAAAGTTCTTGAGGCTATGCAGCTAAATCTAGACGTGAAGAGGTCAAGATTTAAAGGTCATTCAGGGACATTAGAAGTATAGTGTGGAAAGCAGACTTTAGAAGAAACCAAACACTCAATCCTAAACAGGAAACAAGGAATAAACCTCTACTCCTGTGGAAAAAAACAGGGAGGAGTGTGAACCAGATCATAGGTGGATATATCTACTCCTATTCAGAGGGAAAAAAAGTAATTAGTGAAAAAATTTGTGAAAAATTTCAGAGTTCTGACAGAGACATTAGGCGTATAGAGTTGGGTAAGATTTATTAAATAAATATACCTTACTCATATATATTGTGACACAGTAAATCTGGTGATAGGAGAAAAGAAGACTATAATTACAGTTGTAATTTTGCCAACAAGTGAATTTGAATTTGATTATGTAGGCAACATTATGACTTTTTGTATAGCTGCCCAGTCATGTTACCAGTACTTCAAACTCCTTTGTTTAGCTTTAGTCAGCTTTTGCACTAGCAAAGTAAACATTTTCAGTGTTGGGAAAAAATTTTGATTATTAAATATAAATTTTAAAATTTTGACCTAAAAAAAATAACAATTTTAGCAAGTGAGAGTATTCATTTTATATTTTTTCTTTTTGGTTTTCTTTCTCTTGTAGGCTCAATTTCTTTCATTGTCTTCTGCTATCACTGTTGGACCTATTTCATATACTTCCACCACATCCTCTCTCTCTTGTTTAATAAGTTCATTTTACATACTGTCTCAGTTACTATTCTCCATCTCTCCTTGTTTTACAGGTTTAGTTTTTTTTTCTTTTCTTGCTCTCACTGGAGAGCTTAGTTTCCTTCACATTCTAAGAATTTAGTATGTAGAATTTACTCAAACACTCTCTTTGCCCTTCTTGGATTGAAAAGAAAAGATTAATCTTCATAAAAAATTTAAAAAATGATAAATTCATGATAGGATGCATCTAATTGTTTGCAAATCAGTTAAATTATCTAGCTTTGTATTTTGTTTGTTAACTTGAACAAAGAGGTTTGGGATATCAGATAAAAAATTTTTTTTTTTACTATTGTGATTTAACTGTTATCAAAAATATAGTTTAAAAGTGTAAATAAATATAAAATTTCTACTGGCTTTAAGATAAAAAAATAATTGTCTGATTAACAAAACATTAAAAATGAAGCTGTAGATTGATGATATACTAATGTCAAACCTGAAGAATATTTACTTAAGTCATTATTTTGCCTTAATTATGAGTATTTAATGGGAAATTTCCAGTCTGTTCATGTATCTCTAATTCAGAGCTTGTGTTTGCTTGCCTCACAGTCTAAGCTGATGTCCACCTGTCTTGAAGTCTGTGCTGATGTCTGAATTAAATCTTATGTAAAGAACTCTGATTTTGTCTTTATAGCAGCCACTATCTAAACTTGTCCATTTATCTAATGAAGGGAAACATTGCATTAAACCTCATCCCAATTCACAATCTGTACCAATCAAACCTTCAGTTGGCATCTTCTACAGTGTATGCTGAATGTCATAGAAATTTATAATCATCAACTGACAAGGGTATCATTATTGATATTAACACATAGGTTACTGTTACTTATCTGGGGCATAAAACATTTTCATTGGATTGTAGAAGACTGGCAGCATGTGGCTTGGTCAGATGAGTATTTACAACACTTTCAGATAGATGATCAAGTTTGTATGTGAAGGAGACCACATAAAACTATGAAATCAGCTTGTCAGCAGGGTGTTTTGCATGTTAGTGGTAGCTCTCTAATGGTGTTAAGAATGCAAAAAGCATATAAGTGAAACTGGAGTCTACCTTGATTAGTGTGACATCAAAGATCTTATTGCAGGCAATTTGCACCCATTTATTCCTTATCATATTTCTGGTGGTGGTGGTTTATTTTAGTAAGATAATGAAACCTACTCCACTGTACACAAGTGATATGAAATGGGTTCTGAGAATATTTAACTGAGTTTCAAATATTCCATTGAGCCTTAAGTTTTGCAGTTTTAAAACCCTGTTGAACATACATGTGTTATGTTGTAGGCCTTGTTAAACTCACTGTAGCCATACCCAATAAATTAAACAAAGTTTTCCTCAGTCCTTTAACACACAATGTTAGATATAAACATGCAACAATCCAACACATTCTAGAACACATGCCGTGTTAATTAGCTGTTATTCAGCAAAGCAAAGTTCAGCTATCCTATTTAAGAGACACACATTGCTCATTTGGACCTTAATAGATTTTTTAATCCTGTATTTTTTATTGCTATAGATGTTAGATTTTATTGCTATAGATGTTAGATTTTTTTTTTTATTGCTATAGATGTTAGATTTTTTTTTTATAGATGTTAGATTTTTATTTTTATTGCTATAGATGTTAGATTTTTATTTTTATTGCTATAGATGTTTAGTGGATGCGATGCACATGTTTGAGTAGAGCATCAATCTATTTTCAACATCCTGACTGCCCATTCTTCATATCTCATGTAGGATTTTCTTTGGTAAAATATCACACCCTGAAAGTCTGTCAGTTCTGATTTGACTTCTTGTGACTTCTAACTTTTCTAAAAAAGAAAAAAAAAAAAAAAATTGCAGCTGTCAAAATCCAATAAAAAAACCTTTGAGTTTGTGGCCTCAGATCATGAGTGTAGAGCTAGTTGTTTCAATGGCATTAATGAGTTTGAAACTAGTTGTCTTCAACACTTGAGAGAAACAACTGAAAGAACACAAGCCCCATCATCATAATCATCCTTCTCCTCTAAAAAAAACCTTACTCTTGCATCATTTGTGACCTTGTCTCCAAATCACTAGCGGAACACAAATATCATGTCAGGTCTGATTTAGTCGCTGGACACATATGTCAAAATCTATGGAAAAATTCATATATAAGTGAACACTGAGGTCGACATCAAGCAGTAAAAATCTGTTTCATGTTTGAATTCAGTCTTCAAGCCACTTTTACATTTACACTCTATCACTGATATTGAGCACTTTTAAATATAAATATATAACATACCTTAAAACCATATTTTTTTTACTAATATATGGTGTATAAGACATATTTGACAGCAATTTTTAATTTCTTTACATTTTGTTGGAGAGTAACACAAGTTCAAATTTTTTCATTTAATTTTTCTAAGGATTGAATTATTTTTCTTGTTTTCATTTGAGTATAGCTTAATTAAGAAGAGAAAACAAAAAACAGGAATTAAGAAGACAGACAATAATGATTGACATTGAATTTAAAATTTTGATGATCAAAACTGACTAGAAGATGGAAGAGTTCCACAAGCAAGAAGTGTGAGAAAAGAAATTGTTAACATAGAACTTACAGTTATATCTAAACATTTCAATTGTAAAATGAGACCTATATGCCAATTTTATACTGCACTTAAATTTGGAAAGTCCAGGTGTCAAAGAGGAAAGTTTATCAGAATAATTATGAAAATATCTATAGAAAATGCAGAGGAAAACTACATTATGACACTAGGAAAATGACTGAAGCTAGGAAATGGTAGATCAAGACTGGTAACATTGCAGATTTTATCAAGAATCTCTAAAATACAAAGCAGATGCACCAGCAATATTCAATAAATAGATGAATGGTTGATTTATAAATGTAATAACATTTTTAAAGAACAAATTTGAAATTAAGTTGTTATCAAAAACTAATCTTTTTTCATGTAACAGATATATCTACTTATAATTTACAATTATCAGATATCATATCTCCTGAACATATGACTAGATATTGTATCTGTTAAAAAAAATCAATTTATTTATCTTAATCCTAAAGAGCAGAGTAATTTCTATGCATTGCGAAATGAGTCTTTGAAAATTATATATATATATATATATATATATATATATATATGATGAAAATGTGGAAAAGACAAAGCAAAATCCGAATATGTGAGTTTACTGTTTTTATTTTGTTTTTGTTTTTGTTATTCTGTCGACGTCAGACATTTCGGTCAAATAGACCTTCTTTGGGACATGGTTAATGGAGACATATTTATATTAGATTTAAGTTTGATGAAGAGACGATATATACAGGACTGGTCAGAAACAGAAAAACTGAAATTCTAAAATTCT
>OZ038520.1:26183871-26186371 GCA_964036315.1 Acanthosepion esculentum | reverse complement strand
AAATAATCTTAAATTAATGGAAAGTACATTGTAAACAGCAAACAACAACAAAAAATTGAAGAAATGTAACTCTTAACATTCTCAAATGTTTTGGAATGGCACTGGTATCAGTAAGATCTTTGTGCAGAAATACCAGCTTAATGTTTGCTGAATATCATCCAAGATTATATAGATAATTTTTTCCTATTCAGTTTTTTTCTTATTTCTTTCTGATGGAAGTGCAAATTTGCAAATAATCCATACATTGAAAAGATAATAATAATAAAGCAAAATGAGAAATAAACAAATTGAGGTCAAGAAACAGAAATATGCACTTGCACAAGTAGAGAATGAATAAACAATAGAAACAGTATACAATGGAAACATTGTCATGAAAATATGTTCTATGAAATAAAAAAAATATTTTAAAAGGGAAGCCATTAATTTAGAAAATGGAGACTGCTGACAGCCATTCTCTGGCATTTTTCACAGTGTCTTTATGGGCCTGCTTTTATTCTGCTGTTGGCTTCATTGCCTCACAAAAAAAAAAACAAGCAAGTAAAAAAGCCATCACACATATACTCACTTACTCTCTTTCATTAAATAAAGAAATTTTCTTTCTTGGGAAAACAACTCATCAGGATATGAGCAAAATACATTTTTACAGGTTTTGTCTTCCACTTTATCAGATGACAAAAGGACTTGATTTTAGAAAATACATACATATGTTTAAAAAAGTAAATAAATTTAAGAATATATGTTGGCAGTATGTCAAATAATAATGTAAATTTAATTTGACTTAAATGAAATATGACCTTTGTAAATAGCAGGCAACAACTTGAATTTCTGACTTTGGATGAAAGAGACTGCAAAAGGAATCATGTTTCCTGAGGTTGTGTTAAATAGTAACTAATTTCTAGGCATGGTATCAATACTTATTTTCAGAAATGTTTAATGAAAATCATTTAGGTCAATGTCAATGTCATTTTTTTCCTCTACTCTGTGTCAATTAAAATATAGAAAAAGTTGATCATGCTATATGACTCATATAAGTGGCATTGTTAGAAGTATCATATGTAGAAATTCCTGAAACAAAAAAGCATTCAAAAAACATGATATATATTTTTATTGTTTCTGGTGAATTTAGTGATTTAGCTAAAAAAGAATTTCCATTTCAAATAACTTTAACCCTTTCCCCACCAATTATTTTAGGAAAATAAGTTTCATTTTCAGACAATTTTTTTTATTTGTTTTTAATATAGTAGCTAACAAACTGAGGTACCTAGCATCTCTACCAGACATATGATTTGACAATTAGACTCATTTCAAGCTTAGAAGAACATAAAAAGAATCAAGATTGATGCATAAACACATCTGTAGCTGGTGGTTTTTGAACTTTGTTTTGAATGTGTTTGTCTCTGTCTGAAAAAGACATTTTTTGCAAAAATGTATATACACATCTATGCTGGGGAAAGTGGTTAATGGATATATCTTTCTCAGCCTGTTACTTTTTATTTTCAACATTAGAGATTCAATCTTTTATTTGAATAAATAATAAATATATATTGATGCATTAATTAATTATTAGGCAATATTTTTTGACAATTAATAATTATTTATACTAATTAATGTAATAAACTGTATAATCTGTATAGCATATATGATACTCAAATTTAAATATTTTTAGTAGTAATAAATATATTATATTTATTTTACAGTATATTAGTTTTCCAGGTTATTCTGTGTTATTTCAGGTTATACCAAATTCTATGATTTTGATAAGCAATGTATAGATGGACATAGATCTGGTTATCATAGGAGTTCAAAAGATAGATGTAGATTTAGTTATCATGGGAGTTGAAAAAGTAGACATATGTCTGGCTTGCAGGGGAGTCAAAAAGGTAGATGTGGGTTTGGCTTGCAGGGGAGTCAAAAAGGTAGATGTGGGTCTGGTTTGCAGGGGAGTCAAAAAGGTAGATGTGGGTCTGGTTTGCAAGTGAGTAGAAAAGGTAGACATAGATTTTGTCATGTGAGTTCAAAAGAGATGTAGATTTAGTTGTCATGGGAGTTGAAAAGGTAGATATAAGTCTGGTTTGCAGGGGAGTCAAAAAGGTAGACATGTGTCTGGTTTGCAGGGGAGTCAAATAGATAGAAATATGTACAATAAACAAATCCCCCTTTTTGTGTAGTTTTACCTTTCTGCAAGGAAGTGCAGACAGCATATTCTTGAACCCAACTGACAGTACAAGATAAATATATAAAATTATTAGTAATTATCAACATATATGAAACACAAGGTGCCTAGTTATTTTTTAGTACATGTGTCTGTGCATAAACCATTTTACAGAGCAAAGATTGTAGGCACAGATATGGTGAATGTGCTTTTCCTTTTGGGTGGGGGGTGAGTAAACTGTTTTTATCCATTACAAGGCCCAAGAACCACTTAAGGAAGAGGGTTACTGTATGGTTTTTTTTTATGAAAATAAAAATTATAGATCATGAGGATATGTAGGATAGATAA
>OZ038520.1:26123871-26173871 GCA_964036315.1 Acanthosepion esculentum | reverse complement strand
TGTTGTCGGTAATTCAATCACCAAGTTTGTGTACAATCTGGATGAGGTGATAACTTTCTCGTCTTACTATAGAAGATATGAAGGAATCTTCAAAAGGGATTGTTTGCATTGGAATGATGAAAAGAAAGTTTGGTTATTATTGAGGAATTTATCCCCTGCTGAACATGAAAAATATGTAAACTATATTTTGCCAAAGAAACCAGGAGAAAAACATTTGATAAGATTGTCCTAACAGTATCGAAAATCTTTGGTGATAGGAATTCATTATTTAATACATGATGGCATTGTCTTAACTTTGGTAAAATCTGACAAAGAAGATTTTATCATGTAATCAGCAGTCATGAATCGGGAATGCGTAAAATTCAAATTAAATGAACTCCTGATTTGTTTAAATGCCTGATATTCATTCAGGGCTTAACATCTTATAAGGACACAGAGATAAGATCCAGGATACTTTATAAATTAGAAATGGATCTAAAATTAACTCTTCAGAGAATAGTGGACGAGTGTCAGCATATTGTGAATTAGAAACTCGATACCATGAGGATTGAGGAAAAAGTCAATTCACAGGTACACAGTGTCTGACCAACTAAGAGGAAAAACTAAAAATGTTTTTCAACTCCTAATAGAACTATAAGGAAAGACTATAAAATCTCAATACCTAATACTTGCCATGGCTGTGGAGGTAAGCATTTTAAGTGTGATTGTTTCTTCAAAAAAAAGAAATGTGTGGAAAATTAAGACACAAAAGTGTGTGTTGAAGATCAAAAAATGGAGAAAAAATAGAATGCATGTGAACAGAATAAATACATGCAGTAATGATAAGAAACCTAAAAGGCAAATTAACAACACTTTGTAAAAGAGGAAATTTGTTTTCGTGCAAATTAATGATGTGAAGATGAAATTGTAATTAGACACAGCATCGGATATCATTATTATAATTGAACGGACTTGGAGGAAAATTGGTAAACCTAGATTATTAACTTCTGATAAAGTTACTTATGGATTCTCAGGTGATTAAACTTTTTGGGTAAATTCAGTTGTAATGTTTCTTTTGTCAGAAAAACCAGAAGAGTGGTAGTATTTGTGTTAAAAATACTGCTACTTTGTTTGGTACAGACTGGATTTCATTATTTGTATCTGTGAGACGTCCCAATTAACTCTTTTTGCAATAAGATAAATATTGTTACCAGTACTAATACAGCAACTGAAAAATTGAAAAGTGAACTGAAAAAGAATTTTTTAGAAATTTTCTCTGAATGTCTAGGGACATGTATGAAAGCAAAAGCTAAGTTTCATTTGAAAGACAATGTAACACCTATGTTTAAACCAAAAAGGAGTGTACTTTTTGTGGCTTTAGATCCAATCAACAATGAATTGGACAGGCTAGAGAAATTAGGAGTAATATCAAAAATAGACTATTCTGAATCGGCATCACCAACAGTCTACATTAAGAAATGGAATAATAAAATCCGCATGTGTGCTGATTTTTTGATGGGATGAAATGAAAGTTTAAAACAGCAGAACTACCTGTTACCAAGTCCAGAGGAAATTTTTGCTAAACTGTATGCAGGTAAATTTTTCTCTAAATTAGACCTCTCAGATGCATACTTACAAATACTTTTGGATGAAGTTGGTTCAAAATTATTAACTATTAGCACCCATAGAGGGTTATATAAATTCAACTGTCTTCCTTTCAGTGTAAAGGTAGCACCAAACATATTCCAACAGATAATGGATACCATGCTTGCTGGTTTAGATTGTGTTCAAGCATATTTGGACGACGTACTTATTAAAAGCAAGACCTGAAAACAACTTGCTAAAGACCTAAAGAAAGTCTTTGAGAGAATCAAAGAATATGGTTTTAGAATAAGTGAAGAAAATTGTGAGTTATTTATGTCCAGACTCAAATATCTAGAATAGATTATTGAAAACAGTAGATGACTGGATCCTTCAAGGGCGATCTCAAAAGAGGATATGCCTGTTCCAACTAATATAACAAAATTACGAGCATTCTTAGGGTTTGCAAATTGTCATCATACATATATACTTAACATGCACGAGTTGAGAACACCATTGAATAACCAACTGAAGAAAGATGTCAAGTGGAATTGAACAGAAAAAAGTGCGTTTGAAGAAATCAAGAAAGTATTAACATCAGATTTGTCACTATCTCATTTTGACCTTAACTTAAAGATTGTGGTTACATCAGATGCAAGTGATTCAGGTATTGGAGCAGTGATATTATATAAATATGATGATGGAACAATGAAGCCAATAGCACATACTTCAAGATCATTAATTGCAAAAAAAGCTATAACCAAATAGAGAAGGAAGCATTGGCCATCATATTTGTCATAAAAAAGTTCTAGAAATTCTTATATGATAGAGAATTTATTCTACAAAAAGACCCTTGTCTGTTATTGTCCATATATAGATCTAAAAAGGTGTTCCCACACATACAGCAAATAGACTGCAGTGCTGGGGAACTATTCTATTGAATTACAATTACAAAATGGAATTTCTACTATCTAAGAAATTAAGTCATATAGACAGATTGTCTAAACTAATACCAAGATTCTGTGAACCACTTGAAGACATAGTAATTGTGGCGATAAGAGCTGAAAATGAAAAATTAACAACATATTATATAATACCATATGAGAGGTTTACATTACATTAGAGGAAATAAAAATTAAGGCAAAAAGACCACTTTATAATGAAAATGAAGAAGAAATTAAGATCTAAAGTGAAAAATATTATGGGAAATTGTGCATATTCCTTATGCAATGGTGTACTGATCTACATTGAAAGAGTAGTTATACCAGTATTGTTACAAGGATGTATGTTAAAAGAATTTCATAGAGGACATCCAGGGATTTATAAGATGAAATCCTTAATGAGATGTTATACCTACTGGCCAAACACAGATAAGGATATAGAAAATTTGGTAAAATTATGCAGAGGTTGTGCTCTAGCAGTGAAGTCACCACCTTGGCTGACAACCGATGCCATGGTCTAGAATACATATTGACTTTACTGGACTGATAAATGGAGCATACTATCTAGTAGTAGTCAATAGTTATATTAAATGGCCAAAAGTACTAAAATGCAGAAGACCAACTATCACAGTAACTATAAATTTCTTACATTAAATTTTTGTGAGGTTCAGTGTTTCTGACTTTATTGTGCCACAATCCATGTCTGGTGAATTCAAGTTCTTTTTCAAATCATTAGCAATTGTACATATCACAACTCCCCCCTTATCACCCTAGATCAAATGGCCAAGCAGAACAGTTTGTCAATATGTTTAAAAGGGCACTAAGAGGGAGAGGAGTCAGATGAGGTAATGATTCAACAATAATTTCTAAGTGTTTACCAAATTACACCAAACACTAACACTGTACCTGGAATGTCACCTGCAGAATTGATGTAATCCAGGAAGATCAAGTCCATCTTCAATAAGTTGTTACCTGAATGCAAGGTAACAAAGAATAACTATACAAATACTTATTTCAAATCTGGAGATAAAGTATTTTTTATAATGTATCAGCATGGAAAGAAATTCTGCCAAGATGGCATTATTTAAAAAAAACGTATTGGCAGAATGATGTACATGGTAGAGGGGCAAAGGTGCGAACATAAAAGACACCTTAATCAGTTGAAAGGCAGGTTCACTGAGTTAAAAAGTCCCCAAACAGAGGTACCAATGAAAATTCTGTACGACACATTTAACATACCTACGCCATTAGAAATAGTTCAACCAAGGGTTTATGGCAAAAGGAAAATAATGCCAACAAAGTTTCTAATGATCAGAAAAAGTATAGATGCCAGGGGAAGTCATCTCAAAGGGGAGGTGTTGTATAGGAATAAAATGTCACTGCCGACACTTGAGTTTGAACACGGATCACCAGTGAGCAAACAGAGATGATTCCTTTATTAAATAAGTAGATCATGTGATTGTAAAGGAAATGTATAAATGGTAATTAGCATGACGTCTAAGTGATCACTATTCTCTATACTATACTCTGTATTATTTCTCTATATTGATCATTATATGAATTACTATTCAGCAATTACTATTTGTACAATTATTATTAGTGTGAGTATTATTTGAAGGCATTACTACTACTAGTTCCTGTATTACAAAGTCTTGTCTAAAACAAGCATTTCAAAAGTGATAACAAGCATTCATTGGCCTTAACAAAGTTACAATGAGTGAGTGTCTAACATCACAAAAATATATATATTTATATGTAAAAAATAATATAATAATATTTAAAAAATAAGTAACTTCATTTATGCACCAGATTATTAATAACAAAGCACAGAAATAAGTGTGCATGTACCCATTTATGTACTTTTTGATGTACATATGTACACATATGTATACCTATATATGTATTCATGAATTTAATGTTCTTTTACACGTGCATGTTCATGAAATTTTGCTTTTATTTACATCTTTCATTTTTTTCAGCTGTAGATTTTTCTTCCAGTTGTAAATTTTTTCTTCAAAATTAAATTTAACTTTTCCTTTTTTTAATTTTTTATTTATATAGAAGTTGTTATGTTATATTATTAATAAAATTGTAAAATTTGATTAATTTTTTAAATATTTAGGTTAATATTTTTAATTAATATCCTAAGTGATTTATTATGTTATATTATTATTAAAGTAACAAAGTAAATATTTGTTAATATGTCAGCATCTACCCATTATTTCATACTTCTAGTAATGGGTTGATTCCAATTTTGAAGGAAAATTTACAACTGGAAGAAAAATCTACAGGTGAAACAATGAAAGATGTAAATAAAAGCAAAATTTCATCAACATGTAAAAGGTAATTAATTCATGAATATGCACATATACAAATGTAGTAAAAAGGCAGATTGAAAAAGACAGAACAAATTGAAAAATATTGGAAATACTTTTTAAAACCATGAGTCTTTTGTTATCTTCTTCGTTCCTTACATTTTGGATGACGCTGTCTTGGTGATCTTTACCAGACATTTTCGACCACCACTGCCTTTCATTTAGTCTCAACCCTTGTTTCTCTGTTTGGGTGTATCCGATGACTTCATCGAAAGCTAGATTGTCTTTAGCTCTTGTTATAGTCTCTTTGACATTCCATTTTCTCCCTGTTTTTAATGTAGGATTTAATGCTTTTACTACTTTATTCTTGGAGTCATCTAACATCATCTGATTTTCCTGGATTTGTATTCCTTTACAATTGATTTAAAGGCCAACTTTAACTTCACTTGTCTGCAGTACAGTGCGCTGTCAGACAACCTTGGAGGTAAACCCAACCATTTTCAGGTATATTTATTTGTCTTTCTTTCCATTGTCTCAACTGTATTCATTCTAAATTCGTATACAAGTAGGAGCCATAATAGCATTGGAATGAATACATGCTGTAAGCACCACACCTTGAATTTTCCTTTTAAAGGACAAAGATCTATCTTACGGTCACCTTCTTGTAATGATGTGGATGTTTCTTTCACTTGATTGGTATCTTTTAAGGATAGATCATATCACTGTTCTAAACTTTTCACTGATTTTTCTGATACAGTAGGGATTCTTTGATCACCTACTTCAAAATTTATATTTGATTCAATTTTTATTTTTAAGAGAAAGACTTCTGGACTTGTTTGGTTTAAATTTCATTCTACACCAAATTATCAGGTCGTCCAGCTTAATAGCTAGCAAGTCAAACTTTCTTTGGATGAGAGGATTGTAGTGTCATCCATAAATGCCTTCACTGAAGGCATTTGACAACCTCCACCAAGCTCAACAATATCTTGTTTTCTGTTGCTTTGAGAATCAGCTGCATTGCTAGAATGAAAAGTATGGGTGATACTACAACCATCGCAATTCCAACTTCAAGTCTATCCCACTTAGTTGTATAGCCTTTTGTTGTGAAACACATGAGGAAACCATCAAAATAAGTTCCTAACATTGGATATTTCCTCTGGAATATGGTACATTTATAATGATAATCATATCATTTGGTGGTTTACTGATTTGTAGACATTAGCTAAATTCAACAAAATGGCATCCAAATCTTTTCAATTAATTTTTGCATGTTTCCATGCTCTAAGCAACCACCTCTTCCTGGAACACCACCCTTCTGTACTGAAGTGTTGATGTACTTGTTATTGAGAAGGTATTTGGTCAATCTCGATGCCAAATCTGCAAAAAATATCTTTCCTTCTACATTGACGAGTGAAATTGGATGAAATTGACTGATGTCTTTGGAATTCATTTTTTGGGGTATGTAAACCCCATCAGCTTTTATCCACTGTTGGCTGATATGGTAGTTTTACCATGACAATTTTAGGTTAGTATGTAACCATTTAAAAAGAGTAGGTCATTTTTTATATCGAAGGAAAGGTATTCCGTTAAGGTCAGGTGTAGATTTATTCCTACCTTTGCTGACTATGTGTTGTACTTTCTCGTGTGTGTGTGGTTTTACGTCAAACTTCACTTTAGAGATGGCTATCCAAAATAAGTTGCTATTATTATCTAGAGGAATATGTTGTTTGGGATCAGAGTACATATCTCTTAAATGATCCTCTAGAATATTTTTCTCTATTTTAAGCACACCTGACCTTGGTTGAAAAAATATGTTCCTTGCATATTTGTAAGGTTCCTGGAAGAAACACACTTGGTCTTTCTTTCGTTTCACTTCCTTAGGTTTTCTGCTCTGCTAAGAGCATTGTGTTTTTTGTTAAGGTCCTGCCAGATTTTAAGCAAGCCCTCCTCATCAAAACTTGTGAAATGGATCTGCTGTTTTAGATTTCTTTTCTTGTTTCTAAGATCCTGCATTAATCTTTGACATCTGTTCTTTTTGGTTGGTGGCTTACCATTTTTCTCTTTCACACTGTAAATTTCCTTTAAACACTGTAGATGATTTGACTACTATCATTCAATCATTCATGATATTTCTTTTTCCCCAGTTCATTATGTAGTGTTTTGCTTATGATGTGATCTAGCATACACCACACTTCTGAATCGAATTCTGGTGGAAATTTGATTCTTGGCAATTTCAGTTGCATCCCAACCTTTGATTCAACAGCTTGGATATCCTCAGCACTGTGATATGCATCTTGGCATTGGTTTTCCAATGTCTTGTCTTCATTTTCTGAACTGTTATCAGAGAAGCACAACACATTTTTTTACAGTGAATCTTCGCTCCCATTTTGGGCCTGAATTTCTGACCACAAACACATGGGAAGTCCGAATAATTTTCTCTACATATATATGTGTATGTGCGGGTGGTTGATGTAACTATATATATATGTATGTATGTATGTATGTGTGTGTGTGTGTGTGTGTGTGTGTGTGTGTGTGTGTATGATAACTATATATATATATGTGTGTGTGTGTGTGTGTGTGTGTGTGTGTGATAACTATCTATATATATGTGTGTGTGTGTGTGATAACTATATATATATATGTGTGTGTGTGTGTGTGATAACTATATGTGTGTGTGTGTGTGTGTGTGATAACTATATATATGTGTGTGATAACTATATATATATATGTGTGTGTGTGATAACTATATATATATATATATATATATATATATGTGTGTGTGTGTGTGTGATAACTATATATATGTATGTGTATGATAACTATATATATATATGTGTGTGTGTGTGTGTGATAACTATATATATGTATGTGTATGATAACTATATATATATATGTGTGTGTGTGTGTGTGATAACTATATATATGTATGTGTATGATAACTATATATATATATGTGTGTGTGTGTGTGTGTGATAACTATATATATGTATGTGTATGATAACTATATATATATATGTGTGTGTGTGTGTGTGATAACTATATATATGTATGTGTATGATAACTATATATATATATGTGTGTGTGTGTGTGTGATAACTATATATATGTATGTGTATGATAACTATATATATATGTGTGTGTGTGTGTGATAACTATATAAATATATATGTGTGTGTGTGATAACTATATATATGTGTGTGTGTGATAACTATATATATATATATATGTGTGTGTGATAACTATATATATATATGTGTGTGATAACTATATATATATATGTGTGTGTGTGTGTGATAACTATATATATATATATATATATATATATATATGTATGTGTGTGTGTGTGTGATAACTATATATATATATATGTATGTATGTGTGTGTGTGTGTGATAACTATATATATATATATGTATGTATGTGTGTGTGTGTGTGTGATAACTATATATATATATATGTATGTATGTGTGTGTGTGTGTGATAACTATATATATATATATGTATGTGTGTGTGTGTGTGATAACTATATATATATATATGTATGTGTGTGTGTGTGTGATAACTATATATATATATATGTATGTGTGTGTGTGTGATAACTATATATATATGTATGTATGTATGTGTGTGATAACTATATATATATATATGTATGTACGTGTGTGTGTGTGTGATAACTATATATATATGTATGTATGTGTGTGTGTGTGTGATAACTATATATATATGTATGTATGTGTGTGTGTGTGTGATAACTATATATATATATGTATGTATGTGTGTGTGTGTGATAACTATATATATATATATGTATGTATGTGTGTGTGTGTGATAACTATATATATATATATATATATATATATGGGATAACTATATATGTATAGCTGGCCACTTGTATTTGAGGATACCTGTCTACTAAGGTGTCTTGCCAGTCCCTATTGCAGATGCTTGCTCAGGCGCATTTGTGTTTATTCAACACCCACTGCCCACCTGTGGTTTATACTGCAACTATACTGACCAGACCTTAGTTACAGTTTTTAGGGAAGAGTGTGACCAGCAATTTGAACAAGGCCAGTCTGCTCAAGCCCTCTGCCACAATGACTTGTGTCTTCATGCTAGCACAGCTCTTGACGGCCCACAAGGGTTCCATCTACCCAATTTCACTAAAAATGCTTGGGTCAATGCGTGGGATGGTTTTCAGGCACTTTCCAAAGGTGCTGCATGCTGGGATTGAGCCCTCCAATCCAATAACATCAGGAAGTCACTTCCTGAAAAATTGACCATGATTTAGTGGTTAGTCTCATGGTCATAATGCAAACATTCTAATCACTTGGCCATGTGCCTATCAACTATGTATTTTATTTTATATGCACAGTACTTAGTGGAAAGTGTTCAATATCATTGATAGAGCTAACATATTCCCCCTCCTACCATCAAACATAAACACAATTAATCATAACAATTTTTCAAGAAAACAGCTTACTCAAGTGAAGTAGCTGTTATCACTCTTTCCAGTATTGATGGGATTTCCTTCTTTCATTGGAAGTAGTGTGGAATGTCAACATCTTAACATCATTATTTTTTCTTTGGGTTACATGTGATATTATTTTAGTTAATTAAGTTATAATTGTTATTCTATTAATTCTTCAATATTATTATTCCAATTTATGTTGGCTTTATCATTATATTTCAGCTAATATTTTCTCTATTGTTTGAAATTTGTGGAAACTCTTCATGATTATTGTTTAACTGAAACAATTATTCTTTTCCTTGTTGGCTTTCTCTATATATATTTTTGTCTTTCTTGAGAAGCATAATTCCTTTAGTATAGTTTCAGTAAAAAGGTAAGATTAAGTTCAAAATTTTAAAATCCACAATGTTCAAAATGGCCTGCATTTTTATATAAAATTAAGTAAAAGAAACAAACTTATAAAACTATTTCCTTAAACAGAACTGTATATCTTATAAGTTATACATAATAGTAAGCTTTCTATAGCAACATTAATTTTATTCTTTTGCATTATAAAAGATTTATTTATTTTTTGAAATTTACTCTTATGTTTAAAACTGTTTTTCTTACAGATTGCTCATCCACTTGTTCGTGATCAACTTGTGAAGTATATTTACAATGGGTTCTTGGTACCTGTTCTTGGAGCTGCTCTCCATCAGGTATAGTGTTGCATTAATTTTTTCATTTGTGAATCATTAAAGAGAAAGAAAGAACATATTGATTTCTGTAGTTCTTTGGTAGTGAGAATCTGTTACTCAGATTTCCTTATTAGTGTATCAACTGTGAAGCCCAGTAGGAAACGTTTTTTTGTGGGTCCCCACATTCACAGCCAAAGTATGTAGAATCTAATAATTTGCTTTACTATATGTTCTTTCAATACAAGGCCAAAGAGCCACTCAATGTGGACGGTTAATAAATATGGTTGTTGTAAGAGGAGGGTATGGAGGATAGATAATGGTTGATTCTAGACTTGAAAAGATTGAAGTGATCAGGATGTATCTTCTCAGGAGTCTGTTCCACAAAGTAACAGTTCTTGGGAAGAAGTTGTCTGAGTGGAACTTCTTTCTCAATAATGGAAGGTCTGGACTTGTGGAACTAAAGAATACGGCATTTCACATGGAAATGGTGATAGAGTAGCAATAATCTTTCAATGTTTCATCTGTGATAAAGGGGTAGTAGGGATGCAAATAATTTACCATTCACAAGACTGTGTAAATGCTTTTGAACTCTTTCATGGCTGAAATGTGAGGATTGGGCAACTCTACTCATGATATAACAATATTTTAGGTCTGATCTATCTTTTGTAAAAATAGAGCATGGCAGGAGGAAAAAATATAAAAATAAAATAAATAAAAATATATTAAAAAAATTATGGCTGATGTTAACCTCCAGAAGAATGATTCATTGCACCTTCTTGGGCTAAAGTTTTCCACTGATATGAAAAGTGGAAAGATTATATTGAATCAATTGCTAGGTTTCCTAGTTGGTTTGCTGTGTTTTTCTAGACAATCTTACATATTTATCAGTCTACTATTCATCTATACATTGAATATTGCTGTAATATAGCTTCCTATAAACATATGCCTTTCCTATAAATATTTTCATAATAATTGTTCTGGTGAGCTTTCTTCCTTGGTACTTCAACTTTATGATTTCGGTACTAGATCAGCAGCTAGGTTTCACCAATTTAAAGTTGAAATTGCTAGATGCAATCATAAATTTTAAGATAACAGTTTCTTCTCTTGCACTTCTTTTGGATTCTTGCTTTCCAGTCAACTTTGATCTTTAAAAATTTAAATTTAATGTCAATCATTATCTCCTGTCTTCTTAATTTCTGTTCTGTTATTGTTTTCTTTTTTTCTTATTATCTTACCATCACTAAGTCCTTTGCACCTTAGTGGCTTTATTGTCTTCTTTGGGGTGAAATAATTAAAAAAAATGTTTCTATGATAAAATAGAAAGCAATCAAAATGGATGTTTAAAAAAATATTCATTTAAAGACAATAGAAAAAAAATTAAAAATTCAAGTAAGCAATACTGAATTTTATAAATTTAAAAGAAATTTAATATAATTAGTGTTTTCTGTAAAGCCTACAATGTGTTGTATGTATTTAAGAAGACTTAAAAAGATTAATCTAGCATGGAACTCTCTTAATAGCAAATGGGTTCAATTGGCTTAAAGTTGGGTCCATGTAAAAATGTTCACTTTTATTACCTCAGAACTAGTCACTCTTTAATTCTATAGATTTAATGACACACATATAATTCTATCTTTAATTACCACTCACAAGACTGTGTAAATGCTTAATTAATCAAAACAAAAACATCTTTGGTTCAATAATCATAAAAAACATCAAAGACGGCAACAACAATTTACCTGTTGCTGCATACTTCAAACAATTGCTCCTTAGCATTGATGGCATTAGATGCATGCTTTTAGTGTCTTCATTCAACAGCCAGCAAGAAAGATGCAGATCAAAGTTAAAATATATTTTCAAAATAAAATCATGCATTACAGGATTAAACAGGGATTTGGCTTTACTCAGTGTGTCTGAAAATTGCAACTTTAAAGTCTTTCTCTTTGTGTTTCAGTTTAGTCAAAAGGCTAATATATAATAAATATCATCAATCTTATTGTCAATATTGTTATCATTACGTTGTTTTTTATTCCTCAAATTTTATTAACTGGCCTATTAAATCTACATATATAGACACACTTAATTAAAAACTATCCTTTTAGTCACAGTCTGTTACTTTACTTTGAATTTACCAACTGGAGTATTTCATGTGTTGCTGTAATTATGCTGTAGGGATATCAGTAACTATTAGTGATTGTGTTCTCACAGATAAGTTGATTGAAGTTATTATCTTTAATTATTCTATTGCGACTTAATATATTTTCAATCTATTTCCTTTTTGCTTTTATAAAATCTAGGAAACCTGACAATTAAGAGCCTTTTCCAACCTAATACTTTTAAACAAAAGATCTTTTAAAAGCTGCTCATCTCAATATAGTACTAAAATATTAATTTTAAAGACCCAATATTTATTTTTTTATTGGAAATATTAATATATTTGAAAATTTTTAAGATTCATTATCATTCCAAGATTTGTTCAGACATTTAAATATTTTTTATGCCCTCCCATCAGGATATAAGCATTCATAACTCATCAGTTTTATTTTTTATTATCTGTGACTTGTCATAACTTCTCAAGAAAGATAATGCAGTAGTGTCCCATTACCTTCATCGCAGTTTTCAATTTAGAGTTGTCCTCCTTTTCCTAGGCTGACTGCCATTCAAGGCTAAAGATTCCAGTCTACTCTACTATTTAACCTATAACTGGGGGTAGGGTGAAGAAGAGATGTATTTAAGCTTTTATATATATATATACATATATATATATATGTATGTATATAACCAAAATTTAAAATTGGTTCACAAATTCCACTTTCTGTTTAAACTACCTGTACTTTTTTTGTATTGTCTAAATTGTTTCCAAATGGGGAGTGGAAAATAGTTTTGCTGGTTTCATTTTCTGAATAGTTTAGTCATTGCACCACTACCCTTTTTCTAGGTTACAAAAGAATCATGAAAAGACTTGTTTAAATTTAAACACTAACTTTTCAGTTTCCATCTTTGATGTCTTTACTATCTGTTACCATTACCTCATAAATTCTAACACTAACAATAAAATATTCTTCAGTTACTCTTGTCTTTTTAAAATAATTTGGTTACTTTTGCAAGTTTCAGTGTTTCTTGCTTTGGATAATGATAATAAAACTATTGTTTTTGCATCTTTATCATTAATATTTTTCCTTTCCTATTGATCTAAACTAAGTATTAAACTGAACTTTAATTTTTTTACATTGAAGATTTTTAAATAAATTGAATCACCAAATATATTTTCTTTTAAAATTCATGTCTTTTCAGAATGTAAGCAGTCATTGCTTTTTATAGTTTCCTTTTCATTTTTTAAATATCTGTAGGTTGTGCATTGACATTATAGTAGTAGGCAAAGTTTAATAAATAAAATAAAATAAAAATATTTCTTAAATTCCCTGAAAATTATCACCTACTTATTATCTCTTTAACACCTCATTAACATTAATGCCAGTATTCTTATAGAAAAGTCAATCAGCTAACTTTGTTTCTGAAACCAGATATTTGGATAAGCAAAATGAAAGATCAAAGACCCTGTACCAAAACAAAGATAATCCTACATGCACTCACCACACTCACTTACCATCCTCAAGATAAACCCAATAAAAGAGGGCTTTGGGGTTAGTTTTCTCTCTGTTTTTGTCAGAAAGAGGGACAGGCTGGTTCACTCCTGAACCACCAAAGAACTAATCCAGATGACCGCTTGATACAAAGAAAGAAGCATCTCACTCTCCCCGCAAGTACCATGAGCTATGAACTTCATTGCACTAGAAGAATATAATTTGTATTTACAAAAAAAGAAAGAAAATAAACCCACTAAAATAACTTTTGCTCAGTGTTCATTCATTTTGAATTTAAAACCAACATTCTGTGCTAACCTCCACAATATGGTTGTTCATGAGAGAGATAGTAGAATGATTTCCTATTGCTTTCTTCATGATTTTGAATTCTGTGTTGTTCTTCACCTATACTGGTTGCCAACTGAAGCTAGATACCGACTTAGACCTAGTATTTAAGTAATAGCTTCATTAAATATTAAAAACTATTCATATGAAAACTGGTTTTGAAGAGCAACAATAAAAGAGGTAACAAAATCAGTAAATAACTATTAACTAATTTATATTACCTTAATATGAAATAATAGATATTTTAAAATTCTTTTTCTTTTTTTTAAAATGAATTTTTATTTGCTGATGATAATAAGTGTCAGAATGTAAATATTTTAAAATTACTTACACTTTCTATAAATGCATACAAGATGTGTCCCAAACTTTTTTTAATAGCATCAATGGTTATTACCTGAAAGATAATTAAACATTTTCATAACAAAGGATGTTATAAATTACATTTTTACTTTCAAAAGAACATTAATTGTATGATAATTCTGTTCAATTTGGAATTTGTTCATACGTTCATGTTTGTAATCCAGTCTCTTAATGCGATCAATAGTAAAAAGAGGACACTAAACATATGAATTTACTTTAACATAGTTTTTTTTTTCTTTCTAAGTATTTTTTATAATATTCTTCATCAAAATTTTTAATTATCTTTTAAACATAGTTACTATTACGTATACCATTTGTGTGGGGGGGGGTGTCAACAGTGACATAGGCTTCTTTTTCTACCACGGGTTGTTGCTGTTCAATAGTAAATAGGTCAAGAGAAAAATATAATCTGTTTGCCAATTTGTTTCACTGTTACACCAATAGTGGGTTCAGTGACACCAATCTCTGTAAGAAATAGTACTTTATTATCAATTGCTTTTATAACTGAGCCTGCAATCTCATGTTTCAAGTAGTTGAAAGCCTGTATAGATTTAAGAGAGGGTGTAGAGACCAACTGAGTTAATAGCTTAATTTTCTTACTGAAACAGCTTATCTATTAAGTGATATGCAAATCTGCTCATGCAGTCTTGATTTATCTTCAAGCAGCATGAATTCCAAGAGTGAGCCAAAGTGCTTCAAGTTAGTTTAATGAGATAGCAAAGCAATATAATAATATTGGCTGACTATGAACTTTTGTCCTTATTGAGTATTAAATTATATTTCTTCACTAATTTCATGAATTTTTCCAGATAGTAATAAAGATTTTATCTATATAATAAAGATTATATCTGTAAGAAAAAAATGGCCTCTTGTCCTTCTGATGGAATTTGGCCATAGTGTTGGTAACTTTAAAGTGTATGCAACAGATATGATTGATACATTTGTCAGCTTTGAAGACAGTGCAAGGGTTTTCAGATTCTTTAATGGCTATTTAGTAATACTTGCTTATCCAAAGAAGAAACTGCAATGTTATTTATCCTGACCTGGCATCCTAGTGTCAGTCACCTTCCCACTGCCATAACATAGCTTTCCTGTGTCTTTTCTATAAATACTTACATAGTAATTGTTCTCATGAACTCTGATAACTAGACTTGATGAATTTAAGCACAGTACTAGATTGGCAACAAGGTCTCATGATTTTACAGTTGAAATGGCTAGATGTAACTAAGTTCTATGCTAACAGTTTCTTCTCTTGCACTTCTCACTTGTAGAACTCTCTTCTGGCTTCTTGCTTCCCTGCCAACTTTAATCTTCAAAGATTTAAGCATAATGTCAATCATTATCTAGTGCTTTCTTAATTCTTGTTCTTTTATTGTTCTCTCTCCTAGTTTTTTTTTCACATTTGATAACTGTCTATTATCATTTGTTTGTTTATCTTTTTCTGCAGGAGTGATAAAGACTTGTGTCTTCTAAGGTGTGTTACTGGGAATAATTATCCCCTTCTATATTAACTTATATGCTTTAGATAAAATTAAAGTGCTATCTGCATCTGAAAAGTGCTGAAAGTTTACAGTAATAGGTTTACAATCTCTGAAGTAAAGTTAACAAAGATGAAATGAAAAGTAATAAGACTACAAATTGTTAACTAAAGAACATGTTTCAAAGTATATTGAAATGCAGAGATATTTCTGAAGGAAATTTTGGCCTAAAAGATATCATAGCATAGATCATACAAAATATGAAACTCCATATTTGGGTAGATTTTCCAATCCCAATTTATATATTGTACGGGCAAAGAGGCAGAAAATGTGTTAAAAAACAGTTACATTTTCTAAGCAGATACAAAGAATCAGGATGGAAAGATGAGAAGGACATACCAAAAAAGCTTCAGCCATAATTTTCAGTTTCATGATTTTATTGCTTATAAAACTTTCAGAGCTTTTAGTATCAAAGCTTTCATAGTAACTACATTGTGTGGCATTCATGATAGCCTCTAACAACCAATCAGAGTAGGTTGTGATGACAGTAGTGGCCCAAATCAGGCTAACAACTGACTGGAATTATACAATTCAGTGAAGGAGCCTTTTCTCTACATTTATTGCAGATAAGTCTTGGATAGTGATTGAAACTACAAAAGAAATGCATTTTGAGCAGCTGTAACTACAGGACTGTTTTCAGAAAGTGCTGTGTTAGTATATGGTTCAACTAGTAGTGTATTAATAGGTGACACTTCTGCATAATTTTGAGCTGTTTATAAGCTATTTCATTGTCTGTATTTAGACTACAAATTCATTTTCTAGTAATCTCATATGTATCTGAGTAGACTGCTATCCATTTATGAAAGTGTCAGGGAAGTTTTTTTCAGCAGTAATGGATCTAAAGTTACAGTCTTTGTGCCTGCAGAAATTGATCCAAACACTTTAAAGTTTCTGATTTATCAGTACACAGTGAAAAACTTGTTTCTGGGCTTGGCATATAAATTTTAAAGTATAGAAACTGCACTGTTATATTGTATAATATTGTATTCAGTGATGTACTCACATATCAAAGGAATAATGTGATTAATCAGCAAGTCATTTTTTGTAGAATCATTAGAAGGATCACTTGAAACCAATGAGAAAGTTGGGGAATGTTTTTTCCAATGTAACCACTGCTTGACAGAAGAGCTACAGACAGGATCAGCAAGAAAACTTTTGGGTTTCAAGATCTCTTCATGTAGGATGAGTTGTGTAAATTGTAGTGTAATTCTAAAAGGAGACTAAATTCTTAGCTTTACTTAATTCATTTGTCTAAGTCTTTAGGAACATGAAACTATTAATACTAAAAAAAGAAAAAAATGAAGAATAGAGTAAAACACATCCCATTCAGTTTATTATAAATTCAACAATAATATGGGTCCCAAAAACTTATTTTGGAACTATTTGTTAAGTAGATCAAGTATCAGTATAATACACTGGTTAATTTTTGTAAATTCTTATCTGATAAAACAGAAGTAACTATAAAACCTAATCAAGCTATTGTCTTAAAGAGGACAGGAGAGAATGTAATTTAAACATCTAACCCAGATTTAATTACTTTTTATCTGCAACTACTGCTGTTATTACACCTACTTCTACTCCCATCACCACCATTATTATTCAGGCCAGATTTTCTTATAAGTTAGAAGTTATTACTATTATTAATATTTCTGCTCTTATAATTTAAAAATCAGCTACATATTTTTTGCATTAATAAATTAATATGAAAACAGTTGCTTAGTAGTAGGATGTAAAATTGTAAATTATATCTATATTGTTGGATGGAACTTTTTCTGTTATCAAATATCTATGAAATACCATAATCAATTTTCTTTTAAATTTTATTTTTGCTGCCATATATTTGATTATATTGTATTTAAATAATGACATAATCAAGATGTTGATATTCCACACGACTTCAAACATAAGGTTAAGAAGGAAATCCCTGTCAATACTGGAAAGAGTGTTTACACTTACTTGACTTGAGAAACATATTTTCCTGGAAAATTGTCTTAAGAGGAATATTTTATAAATTTCAACCAAAAGCAGTACTGGCTGTTTGGTCAATAAATGCCAAATATTTCCTTGGTGGGAAATGGCCAATATTACCATTGCCATGAGTAATGTTAAAAGAATTTGGTCTCACATTTCAGTTAAAGACAATAAAACATTTTCTTATATTATGCACATACTTTTAAAAAAATATTTTAATGAAATTAGTGTTTTTTTTTAAATAGTAAAAAATATAAATAATATCAACAATATAATTAAAAAACATTTTTTGGATCAAAAAATCAAAAAACAATAATTTATTTAATAAAAAATATAGTGTTAATTTATTTATTTAAGAATAATATAATTAATAATAAAATAATACAGTAATTTTAATTGTTTTAAGAGTAATTTGAATAATGGAACTTAGTATAAAAAAATCAACATGAGGTAGACCTTGATTACACTGAGCAATCAAAAAAAAAATTGTTTTTTCCACTACACAGAAAATGATGTTCTACGAGATTAAAATGAGTACACTGATTCTGCATACATATTTAGAATAGGTGTAATATTAAATTTTAAAAAAATGTACACACCATACATATGTCCAAGGTAAATATTATGCTAAGTATAGGATAATTAATCTATAACTACAGATTCAGAATATAAATTGAATATGCTGAGTCTGCAGTTAGAATTATATTAAGTTAGTTATGTGTGATACACATGTAGGCAATCATGTATCTTTTGATACATGACTGATGAGACAGATATTTCCTGCAGTAGGTTACCATTTCTTTCTGTGGTAGACCAGTTGTCATCCAAGGCTACAGAACCCAGTCTGTCCTGCTATTTACCCATAGCTGGAGGGAGAAGAAGAGGATTCATTCCTTTCTCAATGGTATTAGCGCATAAGGGAATGTAATGGAATTTGAACTCGGCTCTCCGATTCCTCAATCCAAGCTGCTATTCATTACTCCACCGTAGGTGTGTTATAAGCACTAATGGTGGGTTGTTACTGATCCTTGTTACATCTGGGTATCATGATTTGTGTGCCCTTGTATAATTGTTGTTGTATTCCTGATTTGGTAATAAATAGTTAAACCCAACATAAGTGTTCCTGTGTTGTGAGTGAGAAAGCCCTAAATGAACAAACACAAACTAAAAAGATGAAACATGATGTCAGAAGTGGCTAGAACAAGCTGAAAAAGAAAATAAATAAATAAATCTTCAACCACCAGAAGCATGCACCTTTTTTAATCCCTCTAGGTGGCTGATTTGGCATCAAAGATTTGAAAGATTTTGAATTGCGTCTAAATTTTATTTGGAAATTGGGCTAATTCAAATAAGTACCCTAATATATTGTACGGGCAAAGAGGCAGAAAATGTGTTAAAAAACAGTTACATTTTCTCAGAAGGAAGATTAAAATGACTTCAAAACTGTAATGTTAAAAAGCTTATTTCATGCTCAAGTGCAAAAAGAACAGAATGAACAAAAAGGCCATGTTTCATTTCAGAACACAGCGAATATGTCACAGCATTTGTGAGAGCATTATGTGAACTTACAGATGGTTGTAATTTTGCCAATAAGAATGAAGAAATACAAGACAGATTCGTTATCAGACTTCAGGACAAAGGATTATCAGAACACCTTAAGTTTACTCCAGATTTAAAACTTGACAAGGCCTTAGAAATGGTGAGAAGTTACAAACAAATCAGAGAACAAAAGGAGGAAAGGTAGACAAAAACAGCAACAAAGTCTGAATGATAGGGGGAAATTTTTAAAATACTCTCAGACCAGAATCGGTGTCAAGCAAAAGGACAAACTTGTAAAAAATGCAACTGCCTCAACCACTTTGCTGTATGTTGCAGGATGAAAATAAGCAACATCAGGAAAAAAAACCTGACAACAGGAAGAAATTTTTTTTAAGCTCAGTCACGCTTGACCCATGGTCTGCTAACTTGAAGATTTGTGATAGCCACCTGAGTTTTAAAATTGACACAGGTGTGGATATTACAGTAATAAGTCACAAAACATACAAAAATCTTCAAAATAGACCATCTTTAAGATCAACAGAAAGAATATTTAGAAGCCCAGGAGGTACATTATCGTGCAAAGGAAAATTCTGGACTTCCATGATGCATAAAGGGAAAAATTACATATTTGAGGTGTAAGTACTAAATGGTGAGAACATAGAAAACTTACTATCCAGAGAGGTTGCCCATTTCATGGGAACGGTTATTAAATTTGACTAAGTTCAAAACATATTTGACCAAGTAGGCTGCATGAAAGATGAACCAGTGAAAATTCATTTAAAAGAAGATGTGAAGCCACACTGCATCACAACAGTGAGACAGATACTGTTTCCACTTTTACCTAAAGTAAAACTGATGCCATTACCAGAGAAGCCATGGCAGAAGATATGGACAGATATCTTCATACTGAATGGACAGAATTACCTAGTAGCATTTGACTATTTTTCACTATAATGAAATAGCTCATCTTGATCCACTTACCAGCACCAATGTAATTGGTAAATTGAAAACTTTTGCCAGATGGGGGATTCCAAATGAAGTGATCAGTGACAATGGAACTCTGTTCAGAAGCACAAGATTCAGTGACTTTATATCCAAATACAGATTTACACACAGCACTGTAAGTCCTCACTTTCCTCAAGTGACTGGAGCAGCAGAAAGTTGAATTAGAATTGTAAAAAGAACCCTACAACAACCATATACTCTTTCCTGGCTCTAATGACATACAATAGTATACTGATATCGTCTACAAAAGCAAGTCCTGCAGAATTAATCGTGGGTAGAAATATAAGGACAGTACTATCAAGTTACTCAAATGGACTAAATCTGAAATGGCCCCATTTGAAACTAGTCAGGGAGGCAGATTCATCAGTGAAAAGTCAGATGAAAAAAAAATACTACAGAGAACATACTGATAAAATATTCAAGGCACTCAAAATAGGGTATAGGGTGAGAGTAAAATCCGATCATGAAAAATATTGGAACACTACAGGGATCATCACAACAACTGATCACCAGAATAGGAGATATAGCATCCAAACAACTTGTGGAATCATCTGTTATAACAGGCAACATATTCAAAATGTTGGTGAGGAACAAGGATTCCAAATGGAAAGGACACTCCCACTGACAGAATTTCAATTTCATATTAGTCATGTAGGAAACAGAAATGAGAATCCTAACAGAAAAGATTCCAATACAAATGGCACAAATAGTCTAAAAATAACCCAGACCAGGAGAGGTCAAGCCGTGCATAGTCCAAAACACCTAAGTGACTACATCCATTTAAAAAAAAAAAAAAAAAAAAATGGCTAAAGACGAAAAACTATTTAGTTTCATATGTAAGTACCCTTTTTCAACCAGGAACATTAAAAAGACTATATATATATATATATATATATATATATATAAAAAGACATTTTTATGTTTAACATTCTTTTTATTGATACAAGTATTTAAGTAAATGCTCTGTTTATAATAAACAGTATTAAATAACATTTACTGGCCTGAATGTCCGAGAAAGTTTCATAGAAAATATTCATCCTCCGATCAGGCCAGTAAATGTTATTTAATATTGTGTATTATAAACAGAGCATTTACTTAAATACTTGTATCTATAAAAAGAATGTTAAACATAAAAATGTCTTTAAATAATTGTCAGACTTTGTCCATTTCATACTGTGTGACATCATTATATATATATATATATATATATATATATATATATATATATATAAATGACAATAGGAAAACTGTAGTAGCTGCCAACGCATTTCGTCCAATGTGGACTTTCTCAAGGCAAAAACCAAAATGAATTTATTTAAACAAAGTAACTAATAATGACAAAAACAAAATGTCCTTAGCAACTGGTTGAAACGTGTCGGCAACTACTACAGTTTTCCTAATGTCATTTATATTTATAAATATTGTCTTTTCTACAGGTTAACTCTGAGAAATTTTCATATATATATATATATATATATATATATATATAAAATAAATAATAATAGAATTAAATTGCAAAGAAAAAATGTAACCAAACTAATAAATATTCCCAGAAAGGAAGATGAGTTATAAGCATTGATGGTGTGTCATTACTGATCCTTGTTATATCCAGGTATCACAAGTTGTGTGACCTTGACTGATTGTTTTATTCCTGACTTGATAATAAATAGTTAAACCCAACATATGTGTTCCCATGTTGTGAGTGAGAAAACCCTAAATGAACAAACCCAGCTATAAAACAGTCGGATAATATTATATTAATAGTAGGACAATTAATCTATAACTATACATTCAGAATCTAAATTGTAAATGCTCACTCTGCATCTGTAGTTAGAATTATACTTTGTATAAGTGGAATTGATAAGTTTAATTAAACAAATTTTCATTTTTCCTTAACTCATTGCTGATTGAATATATATATATATATATATATATATATATATATATATATATATTTGTGTATTTAGGCAGCAATCCTTCTTTCATGCACATTTCATTAAAAAGGACTGACAAGGTGTGCTTTTATTTAGTTTATTAGATTGCACAAGAAATTATATAAAAAACTAAATAAAAGCACCTTGTCAGTCGTTTTTAATGAAATGTGCATATATATATATATTCAAAGTGTGAAGATTATATTGTATCAATTGATAGGTCTGCTGCTAAGAAAGTTGTTTGACTGTGTTGTGCTAGACAATTTTTACCTACAGTATGTATCTTACATATTTATAACTCTACCATTTGCCTATGCTTTGAATATTGCTGCCACATATGGTCTATATATTTTAGAGATTCTTGATAAAATCCAAAGAAGAATCTGCAATGTTATTGGTCCTGACCTGGCATCTCAAATTCAGTCATTTTCCCACCACTGTAATGTAGCTTCCTTGTTCTTTTTCTATAAATACTTTCATGGTAATCATTCAGATGAACTTTCAACTATGGTACCTAGACTTTATGAATTTAAATGCAGTACTAGATTGGCTGTAAGGTCTCACCATTTTACAGTTGAAATGGCTAGATGCAACTATAAGTTCTATGCTAACAGTTTCTTCTCTCTCTTACACTTCTTGCTTGTGTAACTCTCTTCTGTTTTCATGCTTTCCAGACAATTTTGATCTTCAAAAATTTAAATACAATATCAATTATTATCTACTATTTTCTTGATTACTCTTCTTTATTGCTCTTGCTCCTTAATAATGTTTCTCTTTTTTCTTATTCTTCCACATTCAATAACCCCTTGTGTATTAGTGGCTTTATTGCCTTGCTTGGGGTGAAATGATTAATTAGCAGTTTTAAGGTAACTTAAAATTAAATTCAATTTGTGAGGTGCACCATATATGTTTTGGTACAGTTGTACTCAGACTGTATATTTGATGCATTTTTATTCCTAAATGTCTGGCTTTTGTCATTTCCATGGGAAATGAATGTAACAAAATATCCATGTCATTTGAAATGGGTTAAGACTTTTAAACTAATCAATAGATTATCTCTATTTACATCTATTCTTAATAATACTCTTTTGTTTGTTATAAAAGCATTAAGCCATTGAACTCATGGCTATGTGCAAAATTTAAATCATTCGTGTGCATTAAAAAAGTTAACAGCTCACAAATGGAATAGTGCTTTAGGTCTAGTCTTTCCAAACACATACAAAATATGGCAATATACACTTGACACCATATTACAAGTTTTATTGAGAATAATGACAATTTTAATTTTCACCTGAATTCTTAAAAAATCGGTTGTGTTTACTTATACTGTTTATATTTTGAATTTTTTTTTTATTACACTTAATATGTCAATTATAAAAGGATAAAAATCTATTTGAAAAAGTCAAAAGGACAAATATAGAAATATGTGTAACACCTTTGTACTGTGAACTTGGATGTGAATCTGGAACTCTGAAAAAACGTTTTCAACTGTGGCCCACTGATCCTAATATTGTTCTTGCCTCAAGGTTTAAGATATTTTTGTCACTCTCCTTTGAGATTTCTCCTTACTTTCCAAGCATTCTTTTACTTATACAGATCCAACACTAGGAAAGAGAAACAACTGTACTTGGTAAAGCCTTGCTATAGGTCAATAATAGATAAAATCTATTGTTTGTTTCATGAATCATGTTATCCTAAAATATTTTTTATTTTGAAAAACAACAAAATACAACTTTACAAGGAGACAAATCTGTTAAGTTTTTCAGCTATGATATGATGACATTCTACAATCTATTTTTTTGGAAATTATGAAAATTATTAATTATGAATACTAAAAAAAACAAAACAAGGGGTCACTGATAAATCCATTGAAGAAAGCAAGCAAAGCGAATGAAGATATAAAGTCTGATATAAGCAAGAAACCTTGAAATATTTTTTCTTGTGAACTCTTAATTTAAGAAATTCTTGTTTCAATTTTATTCAGACAGACTAACTTGCTCTGATATCTCTAATGTGTGTTTCTATTCTTTTTACTAATTGGAACCTTTGGTTTTCTTGAAAATTGCATAGAAATCATTAATAATCATTAAATCAAGTACACTGGTTTTGAATACTGTACTCAGATTTATTCTGTCAGGATCATGAGATATACAAATATTATATTTAAATTCATTGTAATTATATTTTATATTAATAGTATGTTAGTATACACTTGAATTGGTGGCATGGGGTTCATTTGCACAAGTTGTACAGAATTGTTATTTCATAGAGCTATAAACTTTGCTGATTTAATAAACAACATGCTATCATTATTGTATGACTTACTATTCTGTCTAACATGCTAATATTGGTTGTTATACTCATAATAATTTAACCATTGTACCTTCAAGCCTTCTTTTAGGTGTTGTACTCAGTAACACCTGAAGAAAGATATAGAGTACAGTGATCAAAATGAACATGCTGGTCTGAATAATGAAGTCATATGCTAATGATAATTCCTCATCTTAAAGATTCTGACATAAAACATAATAACATTGTATTAAAGTATATGATAGATCTCTTTTAAAATGCATTTCTTGCATTCTTTTTTTTTTCCTTATGGATCTGAGTACTATAACTGTTGATAATAATTTATGTACTTTCCAGTATAGTTTCATAACTAAATGAACCCTGGTTCCAAGACACACATAAGTGACAGACTCTTTTTTTCTAAGTAATTAACTCAGATAAACATTTGGTTTTAAGTTTTTTAATCTGTCTTTTTAACATTTCTTTTACTGGTTGTAAAAATTAGAAAGCACAATCAGGAATTGTGATGAAATACGGCATATCAAAAGAAATAATCATAATAAAATTTATTGCTTCTTGGTCACCATGATGCATCATTTATATAATATAATCTAACATAAAATTGTTGATTTATTTTAATAAAGTAAATTATAAAAAGCAGTAAAATATTTCCCTAACCCATATCTCCCTGGTGTCAGTTTAAAATGACACCTTAATTTTCTTTATGTCTAAAGTATAATAACAAAATGGGAGAAGACAATATATCAATTTTTATACATCAGAACAATGTTCCGATGTATAAAAATGTTTTTGTGCATTTATAGGGTAATATCTGAAACAAAAATGTAGATGACGAGACAAAGTGGAAGATGTTTTTATAATTACAAAATATAATTTTTGAAAATAAAAATGACACTGAAATATATAGGAAATACCCCAGTTTTCATCTGAAATTAAAAAACTATAAACTTTAAGCAAAATGGTCAAAATATATATAAAAAAAGGTGTCTGTTTAAAGTAATGCTGGGAGGATAGGAGTTAAAATATTCCTCTTTGGATTTTGTATATTTATACTGTTTCAATCGCAATTTGTAACTTTGAATAATGAAATCATCAGAAAATAAAGTCCAATAAATTAATTGAAACTTTCAGTTTGATTCTAATTGTAGAAATGTAATGTTAATCCCTGTAAGATAAGATGGAGAAGTGGGTGGAGGGGAAAACGAGAAGAATAAGAGAGAAATATGGGTAAAAAGACAAAATGAAAGAAGAAAACAGAAGTAATAGGAGGTGGAGGATGGAATGCTCCAAAAGTAAAAAAGATAAAATTGTAAAAGTATAGGAGGAGGGAGAAGATTGGATGCACAAGAAAAGAGAGAGAGAAAATGGGGGAAGTCGTAGAGAAGAAAAGAGATTATTTCATGAGATGCATGTCTCACATATTAATTTGACAAAGTACTAGAATATTGATCAGTATTGCATCCCATATGGCCTAGAAAAAAGGTCAATTATTTTTATTTTTTTGCAATATTAAGATTTTATTTTTAATGGTGTTTAACTGTTTCTTTCTGTTTTTCTGGCTGCTAATGTCATTCAGAAGAAAAATCAACAACAAAACTGAAAATATTAGCCATAAACATATACTAATTTTGTAAAATGATAATTTTAAATAAGATTAAGAATATGAATAGATGCATTGAAATTGGAACTTTTTAACAAAGGCTTTGCATTAATTAGTTTAAAATTATATTTTTTTTTAAATTTAATAAATTTAATGTTTTGGAACAATTAACATTTATTTTAGAAATTACACAAAATAAGAATATTTTAAATTAAAGCACAAAACCAAAAACCATTTATATTCAAAATATAATTTTGTTGTCTTTAAGATTTTTTTTTAATGTCTATATGCAGTATTTAAAAAAATGTCATGTTAATTTTAAGTGAATTATTGTTTTATAATGTAAACCTACCAGTTATACTATACATACACTTTTAGACTAAATAATTTTAAATTATATAAACTCAATTCAATTATTTAAATTAGAAAAACTGTGGTTTAATATTTAAGTGCTTTCATTTTATTAAAGATTATAACCTTTGATAACATTCTAAGTCTTATTTATAGGAAGATAATACAAAATGTCTATAGTCCAAAATTAGCATTAATACTCAATATGAAAAATAAATTGTTTAGGAAAGAATGGAAATTGAATTTCTTTATAGTCCCAAAATTCCTCTATCCCTGAAGCACAGATGAGAATTATCATTAAGTGCATCAAGTTAATGGGTGCTTGATAGCTGAGCCATGTAGTATCCTTTAGTTCAGTGGGAAAAGTAAAATAATCACAAATAAGATATCTTCAAGCAAGAACAATTGATTGAGAATTATCTCCCCCTGAGCAAAGAATATATGGTCCAGTTCAGAATTTACAATTACACAGTGTGACAAATATCTGAAGAAAGTCTGTAAGTAACATTTTGGTCATTATGATTGAAATGTGATTATAACAGCTAAAATACTAGTCTAAAAGGATTAGTATTTTTATTACTTTAAACATTATTTTTAGTGGATACACATGTTTAAATAGACAGTCCATTTATTTTTTAAACTATTTTATTTTGTCTACTGGCCTAAACACATGAGATGTTAGAAAAAAAAATAGATTGCCTGGCAGAATATGAACTTGCATCTCCTTGTTTGCAGGAGAAACATTGACCATGCTTTAACCCTTTCTGCTATGAAGAGAGGGTCTCTTGATCAAACAAGTTTCTATTTTACCTTTTAAGCACACTTTTCCTTTTCCAGAACTTTGAAAGTTCATAGCGGCTCATTTTCATATCCTGCTGGAGTGAGCATTTTACATGAAATAAAATACTGTTTAAAATAAACAGAACATCTACTCAAATACTAGTATCCACTAAAAATAATGTTTAAAGTAATAAAAATATGTTATATTAATAAATAAAATTCCATTACTTCTTTAGAAAGAGATTAAAATATAATCAGGAAAAGTAATACAGTGTAACCCGGATATAAGATACTTCTTCTCCGGTCCCGACAAATCTCTTATATCCGGGTTACACTGTATATAACATTATTTGCATATTCAGATCTCTTTGTATATTTACCGTTATTAATACAACAATTTGGTTGTTCCATTCTTCAGCCTTCATCAGGTGTAATCCATAAGAAAAATATCTCTTGAGCTAAGTTTTCTTTTCTTCATGGGTTACACATGATTAGAGATGAAGAATGGATTAGTCAAATAACGGTGAAGATGACAAATATACAAAGACATGAGTGGCTGAACAATGACTCATCTTAAAAGGAAAGATAATATTTGAAAATTTTACAATTGTCTAAGATAAATCTTAACAAATAACTAATAAATACTGTTTTTCTTGATTAAATTAATTAGAAAATTGTATAGTATACATATGTGCAAGTTTCATTTGAATTTTATGGGCCTACAAAGGCAATAAAACAGATTTTCCTAATGCTTAGTTAATCTTTTTTGTGACAAACTTAGAACATCATGTCCCCCCCATGAAAGTGCATTAAAAGGACACAGTTATTACTTTAACGGCTTTCACTCTTTGGCAATTTTTTAAAAAGCAATGATAAGAATTGTGATAAAATCTAAATACATGATGAAAGTGAATTTATACATTTTCTTTTTGTTCTTGAGAATTTACAACAAAAATATTAAACACAAAGAGATTGTTTATTTTCAAGAATAATTTTATATTTACAAAAAACTAATGAAATATAATGTTTATCATTTACCAATTTGTAAAGAAATAAATATAAAAACAATTTTTTATTTATAAACATTTACTAAATTATTCAAATATGTGATCCAACTATAAGAAAATTCTTATTATTTACCATTTTATAAAAGGTTGAATTAATTGACAATATATAATAGTTTTTTTTATTTTGTTGTACATTCAAAAGAACAAAAAATGTGAAAATTTACTTTCACTATAGGTTTAGATTTTATTACAATTCTAACCTTTGCTTTTTAAAAGAATAAACATTGCTGAGAACTGAAGGTAGTTAAAATAATAGCAAAGGTTAAAGTAAAAATCATCCTTTTGATACCCCATTTTTTGTTGGCATGAATGTCCAAGTTTTCCCTTTTTGCTTAGTTATACACTTGAAAAAGTAACCAGAAATCTTTTATAGTAAGAACCAGACTTAAAAATCTTATCAAAGGTTTATATATGACAGGGTACTGAACAGTTCTTGACATGACCTAGGAACCATTCCCAAATAAATTCTGATGCTTTGTCATATGGTCTGATTGATTTTGGGAAATGGGTTGGATTGAGAACATGTACAGCACCTCATATATATATATATATATATATATATATATATATATATATATAATATATATATATGTATGTATATATGTATGTATGTATGTATGTATTCCAATTAAATTTTCTATATGTAATAGCTATATATATATAATATTCATATAGATGTACATACACACACATTTCTGTCTTTTTGTTTATTTGTTTAGCTGTAAACAGCTTTGTTCAATAATTTTCTCTTTCCTTTCTTTCTAAAATAACAGGAACTTTTTTGTTTGCCAATAACTCTTCTTGATTCTCCTTGGTATATGGTTAGTATTGTCCAAAGGTGGATATTTCTACCACCTGTCTATGAACCAATGCATGCCCCTCCAAATCTTATTTACCATGTTTTCTCTCACACTTGTTTTGCTCCTCCCGAATTTCTTTCTTTTTTGTTCTTTGCTACCAAAAATATCCTTGTTTTCCTCCCTTGCTATCATTTTATTTTATTGTATTTTATTTTACTAATCTCTGACTAAACAATTTTTTTCTGGCAAATTATATAGCATCTTAGATAAGAAAAAAATCACTGGAAAGGAAACATTATATGAAAGGATTATGGGGTATACTGGAGTATATTAAAGTGTATAGTACCTTTAACTTTGAAGAGTTCAAGATTTGTTAAGATAATTGAACTTTGTGTTGTTCATGTTGTTACCGTAATGTTTCAGTTGACTATGATCTTCTAGTGTAAGATAAAAAAGAAAGTAATATTTTCTCTGTTTTTATTTTTTGGTGGATGTAAAGAGATAATGATAGTTATTATGATAACCAGCACAGAGTTATTTTCTTTGCTCAACAAGGAAGGGACTTACTATGTATAAATTAGAATATGTTATATTGATAGTATTGAATGATATTGTCTGTGTTTTGCATAGCTGAAATTAACATATTAGCTATCATTTTCTTTTCACCAAAATAGAAACCTTTCTCTTTCTTTATAGATTATGTACCTGGAGAACACTGTAGAATGGATTATTTGCAATGTGGTAGCAGCATCAATTTTACAAAGAAATTATTTTGTTGAGATGTAACTATAGGTTGCTTGCTTAATTAGCATATTGACATTTTGTTTTAGTATAAGTATCCTTTTTGTTTTCAGGAACACTTATACATATCATTAGGAAGAGAGAGTTGAAATTTCTAGGGCACATAATGAGGAAAGAGTGCTTACAAAATTTGATACTCACAGGACATATTGAAGGCAAGAGGAACAGAGGAAAACAATGCATAACCTACCTAATTATATCTGGTAGAATGGGATTCTGCTATCCATTCTGCCAGAAATAAAAAAACAAAAGATGAAATTTATTAAGTGTTACAAAGGACAGGAAATTGTGGAGAGCCATGACCATCAATGTCCTGAAGAAACTCTGCACATAGGAGTATTAGTAACATCAGTAGCACAAAAGAATTGAAGCAGGTAAATCAAATACATCAAGAAGTTGAATGTCCCTACCTTATAGAATTCATTACCCTCTTGGAAAGAGAGAGACTAGTTGTGAATGGGAAGGAATTATAATGAAAAAATTTAATTCATGTGCAAACTGGGCTTATCAATACAAAACATTTAAAGTAACTCAACTTTTAAACTAGATCTGAAATATCCCCATTAAACAAATCATAGCATTAAATAACCCTAAAGGAGTTGAAATGCCATTAAAAATAAAAAATTAAAAAAATAAGGACTTGAGGTGTATATTTTGAATGATTGACATCTTAACAAAAATCATAAATAGAATAGAAATGAAAGATTCTAAGATTAAGCAAATAATTCTTGAAAACATTTAAATGATTTGATTTTAGTTGTAAGTAAATAGTTTAGATTATAATCAGTATATGTATGGGTGTACATATTTTTTTAATAATCAATTCACCCCAAGCATGGTAACAATGCCACTAAGACACAAGGATCTACTGGAAGTGAAAGAGAGAGAACAGACTTTAAAAGGAAACAGAAATCCAGTCCTAAACAGGAAATAAGGAATGAACCTCTACTCCTGTTCAAAAGACTGGGGAGAAGTATGAATCAGAGGATAGGTGAACCTATATACTTCTGAGGGGGAAAGATAAATAAAAAGTATAAATTTCAGAGTTTAGGTAGAAACATTAGGAGTATAGAGTTGAAATAGAATTTTGAAGGAGTCAGAAACCCAATCTTAAGCAGGAAGCAAGGGATAAAACTTTACTCCTGTTCAGAAGACTGAAGAGGAGCGTGTACCAGATGATAGGCAAACCTATGTACTCCTATTTAAAAAAATAGGAATGCAAAAACTTATGAATGATAATAAAAACTTTGTAAATTTGGAATACTTTCAATATATTCATGCATGCAGAAAATTATTGCTAATTAATGAATAATATATACAAGAGTGTGTAAGAAAGAAATCTGGCTGAATCCACTTTCTAAAATGTGATCAAACATCACGATTTATTTGGGAATTTCTTCTTGATGTGGCTGAGAACTTTTCAGCAACCCTTTCTAAAAATTGGATGACAAAAATCTTTTGAAAAATCACAATGTCCATTGTTCCTGCAACTTTTGTCAGTGTTTAATACTGAATTTCATTTTTTAAATTTAAAAAAAAAAAATGAACTTTTTTACAATCAGATATTAATTCATTACAAAAGAAGAGAGATTAGGAGAAATATAAGGTTACATACTCTCCCTCCACCTTGGACTTGAAATAAATATATATATATATATATATATATATATATGTAAATTCTGTAGCGTAATGATTAAAAAAGTATTCATTTTACTCCAAAATCTTCTTCCTGGTCAATACACTTAATTCGGTAGTTAATGTTATATTATTAAGATTTAACATTATATAGTGAAAATTTCTGATCAAAATTAGTCTAATGACTACATGTTGAGCTACAAACTTATGAATCTGTTTGTATATACATGTGCAGATAATGCATAGATTTAAGTAAATAATAATAAGACAATATGTTAATTAGGTATTATGTCATAATATTAACATGGGGAAAAATAAAAATTAAAACTAGGAAAGATTTTTATATATGGATTCACATGTTCAAAGACACATGAGATTTAAATACATGTAAGTATTTGATATAAATATTTTAAATGAGAAAAAATGAACCCAGTCTTTTTTTCTGATATTGATAAGGACCAGAATTAGCATCAAATGAGCTAAATCGTAAACATTTGAGTAATATTTACTTTCATTATATTTAGGCAGATAGTTTTTGTAAAATGAGCAAAAAAAGGGAGTGATGAAAAGTTTTTGAGTTACACTTCCTAAAATCTGACCAAATAACAGAATTTGAGAAGTCTCTTGTTGGCCAGACTAAGAACTTCTCAGAGACCTTCATGTGTGTGTGTGTGTGTACACCAACCACTCCATAATGTTATTTTTGTTGTAGTTGTATATTTTTGTGTCTTTCTCCTGCATTGTGGATGAAGTGATAGGGATATTGGTTTTTTTTTAAACATGTTTTCTATGTGAGTTTCTTTGTTGGATAGAGCAGAATAGATACATAATACTACCTACCAATTCTATAACATCCACTATCTAAAATACCTTATCCCATCTAAACAACATCCAAATAATTACAACCACTTCCAAAACCATCATGGCTATGGTCAGATCTAAAAACACCCATATCAATAATAGTTCAGAAGCAGGCACATATAAATTGCCTAGACTGCTCTTTACAATACATTGGGAAAACAAGCAGAAATTTTTAAAAAATATGTCTATGAACACAAAATGACCTTATAAATAATAATTTAACAGATGTACTAGTCATATACAGAAATAAATTCGACCACAATTTTGATCTAAAAATGCCACATTCATCAAAAGAGAAAGTAATTTACTCAGAAGGAAAATCCACGAGAGTGTCGCCATTGAATATTATTAAAATATCAACCTGTACCATGGTTTTTTCCCAATTTTGCCTTTCCTAAAGGAATTACTACTTACCCAAGCTGACATGCACAACAAATGTTTTGAAAAATTAAAGGAAAATGGCTGAATCCACCATTTCAACTTTTGGAGATGTATAGTACAAACGTCCATCTCGTCAATCTAAGAAATTTTTTTTGTTTTTTTTTCTTGTGTATACTAGATGACGCTGTTCACCATGAAAATGTGAACTCCATAATGGTTAGAACATATTTGCACCTGAAGATTGCAAGAAATGCATGAAACTCTGAGTCATGCTGTTGATGTTGGTTATATATGTTCACTAATATATATATATATATATATATATATATATATATATATATATATATATATATATATATATATATAATTATTAATACAATAATATTAAAATCCACTACTCAGAGTTTCATGTGCTCATACATCCATCAGGTGTATAAAATATTTTATCCACTTGATGATTGTGTTACTGCATGAAACTCTGAGTAGTTGATTTTGATATGATTGTATTAATAATATCATTATTATATTTTTAAGGTCTGCTGATTTGGGCATTGAATCTTTAGTTTATTTTAAGTTTTAGCTTGTATTTTACTATTTGTGTGTGTGTGTGTCTGTGTGTGTGTGTGTGTATATATATATATATATATATATATATATAATATGGATAAAATAACTGAAAAAAAATTGGGTGTTTTTTTTATATATATATATATATATATATATATATATATATATAATTATTTATTTGAAAATTATAACATAAATATGTTACAAAATCACTACAAAAATAGCCATTTTGTTTCAACACTTCTGGTGTCTTATCAAGTGATGGTGTTAAATGTAGAGTAAAGAGTTTTAAAAGGTTCAAATCAATCAAACATCCCTCACTAGGGGAAACAATGTTACATAGGCTGGAATGACCAATCAAAATACAGTCACAAGTACTGCACCATTGGTTGATATTCAAAATCACTCTTAATGTTTCACATATATTTTGTAATATTATTTTACTAATCTTCCCCATCTGCATTTTAGTTGCGTTAATTAACCAACATTTGGGGATAGAAATCATTTTTGTGGTCTTTTAATGTTATGAAACAATTTTTAATACTTATTTTCTCTATTTTATTATCTAGATTAAATTTACTAGCTAGTATTCTAGCTTCCTTATTGAGTTCAATTTCTAGGTTAGCAGGGGCCTTCTTATAATATTTTATTACTTCCTTATGCAGCATACTATTATACTTACTGGGGCTTATCTTATATAGAAAACTAGATTTATCTGCCTTAACAAATACCTCTTTGCTATTCTTAATCTCTTTCAAGTCCCTACTAATTTGTTGCATAGTATTACTAAAGTTTCTATATTTTATCGTTTTAACTAAACTGATCAAGTCAGATTCAAAGTTATCTAACTCCTTTATATGGGGTGGGTGGACATTGGTTTTAAATCCATAACTCTCGGTGATCTCTTGGTGACTATTGTGGTTATTAGTAAGATGAAAGTGAGCTTTCCATTTCATACTAGAGATGAAAGATTCTATATTTTTAAGCAATGTTAGTTCATATAAATGCCTATTGGGTAGAGGAATATTTTTAAATGAATAACCAATATCTATTTGCGCCATGACGGTTAACCTAAAAAAGTGAACAATAGGGTGACCTAGAGCTAAAATTATTATACTACTAGTAATACTCAGTTGGAAAAAACATCGGATAATTTCAAAAAGCATTACTACAATCATTTAAGTAGCTTTAAGCATGAAAATTACAAACACAGCACTAGCCTGTCTACATACATATGGAATGTTAAACAGGAAGATGGTATTGACCACATCTTAAAATGGGAAATACTAAAAAAATGCCAAAGTATAAAGCAGAGGACAAGTATTGCTAATTATGTATGAAGGAAAAATTAGTAATAGCCACCTCTGATGAGCCTAATGATTTATTAAATCAAAGATCTGCGATTTTAAATAGGTGCAGGCATAGGAAATCCTGGTTATTGGAATAGAGGCTTTTTTTTTCCCTCTCTATCTTCTTCTGTCACGAGGTTTTATGCTAATTAGTTTTTAGCATTTTTATCAATAAATACTGTTTCATGTCATTTCCTCTTTAGCCAGCTTACCCTGAAGATCCAAGGTGAAACCTAGGTAGGTTGTTTCTGGCTCTTTAGGATTTATTTCATATATATATATATATATATTTTACTGTACCTACAGTAAAATAGAAATTAATAAGAAAAGCTAGAATATGTAGGCCAATAAATGACCCATGTCCTTTGTGCATACATGGAAAACTACATATTACTAGGTTTATATATATATATATATATATATATATATATATATATATATATATCAATTTCTATCAAATATATATATATATATAAGTACTAAATCAGAAAAATGAAATAGCTATTTTTGCCGTCATTGTCAAAAATTTTCCTTAAATAATATTTAAAAATAAAATTTTTAAAAAATGTGACCTAATAATATACATACTTATATTTAATATGAAAAAATAATTTTATATACTGTAAGTAATTCTTTTACATTTATTTGTTTTAAAAAGAAATATAGTCTATTAAAAATTAAAAGTGAAAATATTTTAAAATTGTAGTTAAATAAAATGTATTCTAACCTAAACATACCCAAAAAATCTTTAAGTATTCAAATAGAGAAAATGCCGATAGAATTTTTTGCCATTAACAATAAAATTTAAAAAACCCAGACGACATGCATTTAACAGATATCAGAATTCGTTGAAAAATACATCCCTACCCTCCCTAAACTTAACCCCTTTTTAAAACGTAACTAATAACTGATACAACAAAAGTTAATAAAAATGAACATGCTACCACCCCTTGTCTGAATGATTGGATTTCTCTGTATCCTTGGAAACAGTGAATTATGATTTTTTTCTGTGCGGTTAAAACTCAGTAAATTTAAAAAATAAGTTACTCCAAAATTTGCTTGTAGATGAAATGGAAGTAATGTTTTGAATTTAAATACAAAATTAAATTTGAAGTTTTTAGCTTCCATTTTTGAAACAGGGTCATTACTGTGTAGTGAAAAACCATATTTTAAATCAGTTAATTTATAATATTTACATTGAACACTATTTTGTAAAAATAAAAATGAAAAATATCAATAAAAACACCGGTTTATATATCTTACTGTTCGTTCTTTTTATTTATATATACATACATACATACATACATACATGTATATAATATATATATATATATATATATATATATATAATATAATATAATATATAATATAATATATATATATATATATAATATAATATAATATATAATATAATATATATATATATATATAATATAATATATATATATATATAGTGGTCATGTGTTGTATGTGTGTAAGAGAAAGATAATATTCTCTCTCATGTTTTTAGACCACAGTAGCTATTTATTGTCATGACTTGATTCTAAATAGGTTTATTAGACTCATGGCCTTAAGCTGGAAAAATGAGCATCTCTTACATTTTTGGATAAGGAATGTATTTCCTATTAAACCAGATATTGAAGTTTTATCACTCACTCAACTTCACTATACATGTTATTATACAGTGATTTGCTCAAATTAGTGTTTGCATTTTGCTTGTTATTCTTATGATGTTTCAGCCACTGTTTGGGTGAGTAGCCTTCCAGGAATTTCAAACTGAACCCTCTATTCATAGGGGTAGATTATCTCATTCATCTATGCATGCTAGGGGACTTAACACATTAGTTAATTCTATCCTTGTCCCTGTGATGTTGCTTGTCTCTTCCACTGAAAAAGTGTATGACTTTCTTTTTTTTTTGCTCTACTGAACCCAGGATTTGAGCTTATAACCACTAAGTGACTTAAATCAACTTAACTCATGCTATTATGCACTAGACCATGTATCCCAAATGAATAAAGAGATGGTTAAAAATCTTGTTACCTGCCTGTTCAATCTAAGATGAATAAGGCAAAAGGTCATATGTTCTGGTTCAGTTGATGAGAAAAAAAACAACTATGGTGTTTTGTATTCATTGATCAATGAAAGTTACCATTATTAACACCATTAAGACAGCATTGGTTACTGTACCTAATCTGGGTCAGATAATATCATCTTTAAACAATGAAAGTCATTTTTCAGCTCTTCACTCAGCTAGAACATTTGGACAGTTTCTACACACTCTGTATCCAGAAAAGAAAACACTTGTTTGAAAATTAAATAAAAAGCTTAATTGCAATACGTTATCTGTCATCTTTAACGAAATATATTAATGAATATGAAATATATATATATATATATATATATATATATATATATATATATATATATATATATCTCCAAATAAGAGAAAGAACAAATGGAGTAAAAATCCATAGTTTGTAGCATTTATTTTTTAAAAAAGTGTTCAATACAAAGTAGAGCAAAATATTATTATTATATTTTTATTATATGAGAGATTATAATAAAAACATTTTAAATAGCTACACAAAAGATTTCTTGTTTCAATACTATGATTGTACTTCCTCAGGTGATGGTTGGTAAATGGTGATAAAATGATTTTTTTAGGGAAATTTAAAAAACAAATTGTCACCTCATTTCCGAAAGTTACAATGGGTGGGGCATAAAGTCAGAATTAACAATATACTTGTGGGTATATCTTGATTAACCAGTTAAATAGAAAAACAAGGCCAGAGGGTGGAGGTTGGTGAGTTATTTTTTCATGTCACAATAAACCAGTGCTTAGACATTTCATCATTGAAAATTGTGGAGAATATGGCAGCGACAAATGTATCATGAATGTAACCAAATATGATGTACCATTTCTTGAAGTGGTGGGGTAGGTTAATCAGATAGAAAGTTATCAGAAAAAGTTTTTAAAAAAATTTTTTATATTTAGGAAGCTTCTTAAAGGGGCCAGTAGATAAAATTAAAAATCTGGAACATCTATATACGATGCTAATAATACTGAATACACTGCAAAACAGCAAAAAGTTGAATAAATCAAATGAGGTAATTACCTGTAGAAGGTGGACCATTATATACTAATAAGATTACGGTTATAAAATTGTAATATGTAATTGTTTTTAAAAAACAAAAAATTGTAATACATAATTGTTTTGTTTTTTTTTAATTGTTGCTAGAGAGTACATTTTCATTAATAAGATTCCTTGACTGTGCAGGTTGATAGACGAACTAAAATACTATTTAAAATAAACAGAGAATTTACTCAAATATGAATATCCACTAAAAATAATTAAAGCATTAAAATATATATGCTTGCATCCATATATTTGTATGACATTATATTTTAATTTTGGGTCTCTTTTTTTTTTATTGCTTTAAGTTTTCAATAAAAATGGAAAGATTTTAAATTTATAATACTTTGGTATAGATAACTTATGATGTACTTGCCAAAATATTTGCCAATTTAAACTTTTCCTCACTTCATAATATAATCCTCTTACCTCACCATAAAATTATACCACATATTTCTGTTCAATGAATTAATTTATTTTTTTTTAATACTATTCATCCACTGGTAAGTTGAAATAGTCTCCTGTTTTTGTTTCTTTGAAAATTTATTTATAGGAATCATTTACATTATTTTGACACTAATTTTGCTCTTTTTTTTTTTTTTTTTGGTAACCTAGATCATGGGACAAAAAACCTTTTTACTAGTAGAACAAACAGAAGAAAGTTTAAGAATTAAAGAAATAACTAAGTTAGATTTGAATTTTATCTAATGTCTTGGGAGTCTTTCATGGATGCTGCTTTAACCATTTTGGAGCATAAACCTGTAGCTAATTTGTTTTTTTCCTCAATTGTCTATTCCACCTTTATTTCAAGTGAACTTGAACAACACTAACTAATTTCTTTGACTCTTCTCATTGGACTTTTATTGTAAATACAATTCAGTATTAATGATTACACTTCTGACCAGCAATGGCAGCATACAGTTAACTAAAATTAGTTACTCCATCTTGCTTTTCATTTGCCATTGTTTACTGAATTACTGATTTGTTCCTCCCAGTGGGTAAAGTTTTATCTGGCTCCTACCCATTGACTGTTCTGGCTAGGGTGGACCTACCAGGAGAAAAAACTCCTGCCAGCACAGCTCTTTTGGTCATAGGAGTGTGCAAGCAACTCTACCACATAAAGGTACTTAATCCTGGAGTATACACCATGTATTCTAAAGTTATTTTTAAAAATTTTTTATGATGATGTCTTTTAGTATTAATATTTTATGGTTAATTTTACTTATGATCAAAAGCAACCATAATAATATGAAGTGGTAAAGCATTGTACATCATATAAAAGTGCTTTAATGGGATTCTGAAGCAATAATCCATTGGACCAACAATCTATACAAATCTGGAGGCAACAGAAAGAGGTGAATTTAAAAAATCTAATGTTGTCTTTAAAGTTTTGAATGTTTATCTGTTTCAGGTTACTTATTCCTTCCCAAAAATATCGAGGGAAATCTGGCTTATGCTGGATCAAACTTTTACCATGTGATAATTGTTATTAAATTTCCTACCCAGTGGTAAATTTTTGAATGAATCACAAAACTGGTAAACAACATTCATTTTTATTTTGTTTATGTTTACTTGCTTAAATGCTAAGTTATTGACTTTGTATTTGTTTTCTAATCACTTTATGGGGGTAGCAACTCTCTGTCCCTTCTTTTCTATGAAACATTATGTGACATGTCAGGACTTTGGCTTTTATATAGATGTACTTATTATTAATTCCTATTTCTAATTTTTTTTTTTATATTTCTTTTATCTTTCTTTATATTGAACTCCCAGATTGTCATTCTGTGATTGCTTATAAGCAGCATACTTTGAAAATAAATGAATTGAGAGCCTACCTTTCTGATTAAGCTATGTAGGCAATCTTTTTACAGTCATTTCAATTTAACCATATAGCTTTTTTTCATTATTCATCTTTGCTTGATATGCTGCTATCTTTGTTTATACTAGCTTGAGCTATTTTTTTTTTAATTTCATGCATTAATAATTCAAACAAATTATTTATGAAAAAAACATTTATTCATCAAAATATATCCCATCATATTCTATTATCTGTTGTCATTATTGTGCCAGAAAATTCCATGCTTATACCATTTGGATGGTTTAGAGGCAAAAACTCCCTGCACTTATTTTCAATATCATCCATATTGTTGAACCTCCATCTGTGTAGGAAATGAACCAGGGTTTGGAAAATGTGGTAATCTTATGGTACAACTGTAGGCAGGTTGAGGTAGCACTTCTGCCCCCTCCACCCAAGTTCCTCAAATTTTGGCTTGGTCACATTGTTAGTGTGTGCTGGGGCATTGTCATGCTATAGGATTGTGCATTTTTGATTGACCAATGCTGGGTAGTGGGTTTTCAAGTGTTCATATACTTGCTGCACTTGTTGAGTATAAAGGTGAGCATTCACAGCATTAATGGGACAAGCTCAAAGTTTAACACCCTTCCTCACCAATTTCACCAAATATACATCATGACATTCTGTTTGACAGCATCTTCTGAAGCCTTGTTGGAACAAAGCCCTTGATTTCTCTTAAGTGAATGGATGGTAGGACAAAGATGGATGGTTATGGGCTAAAAGTTATTTAGAGCAAAAAAAAAGAAGTTGTGGAGAGCCATGATCGCTTATGTCCTGAAATGACATGACATATAAAAGAAGTATCAGATATAGTAGTATTTGTAATTACATTATTAATCTGGGAGTTGCAATGAAAATAAGATGAAAGAAAACCAAGTTAAAAATTAATAATGGGCAATACTTCACCTTTGAGATTTGAATATTATAAATCTCTTGCATATTTAACTTACTTTTTAGTCTGTTGTAAATTTGAACTCAATTTTTTATTATATAATTATCTAAAAGTATATTGTAATAGTTATTTAAATTTAAGAAATTTTTAAGAAGAATTGAGTTTTTTAATCATTTATTTTGTCAAATGATTCAGTCAGCACAGTTAATAAGTCCACTGGGGTTGACAAAATAAAATAAATAAATCTAATAGTAAATATTTTGAGATTAATGCTACAAAATGTCAATGAATTTTTGTTATTGTAAGTTTACAATTAAAAATGATATGTTGATTAATTTTCTCACACTCAGGGATTTTTTAATCTAATTATATAAGATGAAAAAATAATTATTTGGTTAAATTTAGTGAAATTTGAGATAAAGTATTGTATCATTTAAATTAGTTTTTGTGTATTAAGATTGTATGAAAAGACATGGGATGAATTACTCATTAGTCTACAGGGTGCAATGGATGAATTGTTTAAATCATGAAAAAAATAAAAATAACACTGACATCTCATTTTAACAGATATATTTACCAAAATTACACAAAAATATCTTGAAATAATAAAGAGAAATTTATTCAATAAAATTGCCATTGTCTTCAACCACAGCATCCATATGACTTCAGAATCTTCTGCAATTCTTTTGGACAGTCTCCTTATTTAAGTTAGTGAATGCTGCCATAATCCTTGCCTTCAGTTCATCTTTTGGTGCTATAAGGAGTTTTGTTGATCTCTCTCAACCGTGCTCCACACATAACAATCGAGGGAGTTGCTGTCTGGGGAGTTAGGTAGCTAGATGTAAGGGGTGATGTGGTCAAAGAAATTGTCTGACAGCTATAAATGTGTTCTCCTGCTTGTGCAGCATGGTACAGTGTCCTGTTGCCAGACATAGGGTCTTTCAGCAGTCACCCTCTTGACCCAAGGATGCACTACCTCCTCAAGGCACTTAATGTAGGCCTTCATGTTGAGTTGGAGGCCCTGTGGAAAGATGAATGGAGGCATGATGTTGCCATCACTAGTGATCACTCCAAATACTGTTGACTGGAATCCTCTGCATGCAAACACTTTGAAATATTTGTATTGGACTTTCTGGCATGGATGCCAAGCAGTACAGCATGCTGTTTCTAAATTACTGGCAGAGTGAATTGTGTCATGTGGCTCTATTTCTAACAGACAATGCCCAACTGGACCTATTATACTGTGCAGTTGACAAAAGCAAAAATGCACATACACAAAATTAAAAATATAAAATGGTAACAATTTACCTATCGCACCTGTATTGTACTTGAAAAATGCATTACAAATTGATTTGATCTATTACTGTTTTGTGAGTATAGTGAATTCAGTTTAGTTTTATTTTAATTTTCCACTAATGAATTGTCCAATTAGAGATATAACCTGATAAATAAGTGTTGGTTAAGCATAGTCACCTTGCAGTTATGACTTCAATCCCCAAATCAGTTAGTGAAAAGTCATGTATACTTTGGTTTTGTAGAAGAGGCAAGTAATATCACAAGGATGAATTAACTATGAATAATTAAATGCTATGGGTTTTCCTCTCATCTCAATGTGCAGTCTATACTGATGGATTAAGGGTTTGGTTTGAAATTCATGAAAAGTTATTAGCTAAAACAGATACTTGATGTCTTGAGGATATAATAACCAGAGTATTGTGACTAGAGCAATCAAGATGAGGACATTGAGTAAATTGGTGTATAAAATCTGTTATGTTCTTTTAACAGATTTATTTTGTTACTGGGTTAAAATGGGCTGGAGACATGCATCGTTCTTTAAATTTTGTTATTTTAGTTGTAATTTCTTGGTTTCAATCAGTTCAATGGGTATAAAAAGATATGTATCATATTAATATTTAACATGCACAAACCTGCCCTGTAAAAATTGACTTTCAAAGTCTCACTGTTTGTGGTCAAAATCACACTGTTTATGTGACTTCCTGTGTTATTTGTGATGATGTTGATTGAGAATTTAATACTCACTGAAGAGTAGAGAAGGAAAATAAGAAGAAACCTACTTAAGGAATATGAGTAAATGGATGGTAGTTCAAGGACAAAGATGGATGGTAAAGGGTCAAAAGTTACTTAGAGTAATAAGACATGAAGTTGTAGAGAGCCATGATTCTTCACCATTGAAATTGTTAGATGTAGACATCTCTTCTACTCCAATAGCTTCATGTCTCGCACATCTCGCCTGTGGAACTCCCTTCCCTATTACTGTTTCCCTGACAAATACAATCTCCAATGGTTTAAGTGTAGCGTCAATCGATATCTCCAGTTGCCTTGATCTATCCACTTCCCTTCTCCACATCCTTTCATCTTTCATTCCTATCTGCTCTTGCTCCAAATCTTCTGTAACCCCCTTGCCTTGATCGATCCACTATCTTTCTCCACATCCTCTCCTTTACCACTCCTATCTGCTCTTCCTCCTTCTGTAACCCCTTGCGTGCTAGTGGCCTCCAGCCTTGCTTGGGGTGATAAGCTTAAAAAAAAAAAAATGTCCTGAAATGGCATAAAAGAAGTAATATTAGATGTAGTAGTATTTGTATTTCTTCTTATTATTAATCTGCCAGTTGCAATAAAAAAACAATCAAAATAAGATATTATTATTATGGCAGAATATACATGGAGTGGGTTACAACAGGTTGAACATTGAGATCCAATATTTATGAGGCGTGCTTGGGTGAACTGAATGCTAAAGGGTTAAACTATCATTGTAAAAATTTAACTACTTTCAATAAAGTCTTTATAAAATAATGACAATGACCCTAAAGCAGTAGTGTGCTGAAGGGTGCAATGGTCCCGGGCCTCCATATTGGGAGGGCATCCAATCAAAGAGTGAAATAAAAATTTAGCTTAAATTTAATTCGAATAAAGTGTTTATTTTATGTTTTATCTGTTTTTACATATTTAAAATGTCTTCCTTTTTCACCTTTCGCAGTACTACGCCCTATAGCCACTCACCCTACTTCAGTCTTAGGCACATACATTCAAGGAGTTGAACCCAGGCATCACCAAACCTCTGGACATTATTGCTCTACAGTCCAACTTTCTGACAAGTTTGAATTAGTATTATTACTAATTATACCACTATTTGTCTATGGGCACATGGTCAAGTGGTTAGAATGTTTGCTTTCTGACCATGATACCCTGGTTCAAATCTCACCAAGTTTGAGTTATCAGGAAGGTAACTTCTTGATGTTATCTGTCTGGAGGAGGCAATCTCAGTGTGTGACACCTTTGGAAAATGTCTGAAAACCATACCATGGGTTAACCCAAGCCTTGTTAGTTAAATGGATAGACAGAACCCTTGGGGAGCCATTGGTGTTTGTGCTAGCACAAAGTCACAAGTCAATTTGACTGAAGATTTGAGCATGCTGGCCTTGTTCAGACACTTGATCAGGCTAGATAACGTGCTCTCTCCTAGAAACTAATTAAGATCTGTTTAGCATAGTTGCTGTATAAACCACAGGTGAGCTCTATAGGTATTGAACAAACACAAATGTGCCTGAGCAGGCGTCTGCAACAGGGATTAACTAGCTACTCCAGTAGATGGGCATCCTTGGATATGAGTGGCCAGCCACTACTACTAACATTATTTGTCTAGCCTAGAATTTTAAGTCTACAAAGTGATGCATGTTCGTCCTGATTTTGGAATGTTTTTTATATTTGTATCTTAAATTATTTGAATTCTAAGATAACATATTTTTGTTATTAACCTTTACATTTTCTCTATCTTATCTTTTTATTGCAATGTTACCTGCTGAATATGCTCGAATTATTAAAGTTGTTTATTTATTTAGATGTTGTAATACTAATTGTAGTGGTTGGAGATTGTTTGAATATTGTGTTAAAAGTATCCTGAGAAACAGAGTATAAGTTGTTCTTGTTGAAAACTGCTTTTCATTTCAACTTCACACTGTTTTAATGGATGGAGGATATATTCAATATAGAATGTTGTGATAAAAAACTACAATAAGATTAAGAAAAGATAAATAAAAAATAAATAACTATTTTCTGATATTTTTAATAAAAGTAAACAAATATCTCTACTTTTACAAACAAGAGCTGTTATTATTTTTTTTTCAGTCATCTAAAATGTTTCATGATTCAAATTAAAATTTGACATTTGCTAATTGATTTTAATCTTTCACTTACAAAATTATGATCTTAAGCATTCAATAAGAGTGCATTCAAAACTGAAGGCAATTTTCATTGTGGATGGTTTTCTAGATGTTTTTTTTTTCTATTTAATTAATCAAATAGGGCTCAGATATATTCAGTAGGATGTATGTTAGGTAACAGATGTGGCTATAATTCAATAATATGTCTTCTTTTTTTCCCACTTTTAACTGGTTATTTATTATTAATCATTTTTTTCTGTAAAGTATGGAACTCTATTCTTCATGAATTTATTTTTTATCAGTTAATTATTATGGTACATATACATAAGTTTTTTTTGCACAATGTATTTTCTGAATAGATATTCATCATATACTCAAAAAGCCTTGAACAATAAGATTTTATTATTATATATCAAATGCAAGTTAATTTTTTATAGCATTATATATATATGTGTGCGTGCGTGTCTGTACAGATATATGAAAGATATGATATGAAGATTATATATACTGTAATTTTACCAAGAACAGGGCAAAAGATAATGTTCAAAGTGACCTCAGACAGTGATCCTTCTTGGAAGACAATGAAAGTCTCTCATGCTGGAAAGGCTACTGGCAGAAAAAATATTATGAATGTATGTGTTAAGGGTGAAAGATTACTTTGCCTCTGAAATTTATGCTGGTTAAACACTTCTGGTAGCTGGGCAAAGTTAACAGATCTCCCCATCTTCTCTTTTTATAGACAATAGTGACAGCTTATTTATCACAGATTCCACATTAATATATATATTTTTTTAATGGAAGAGAGATTCTCAGCTCACATACATGATCCAAAATCTTGTTAGCCTAAGAGAGGAGTCTTTTCTATCTGGAACTTAGCTTGAACTGGGAATCCATTCAAGTTTATGTATATTACTCTTTATTCTAATAACTGCTGTTTTGATTATGAGCCTCTTTTCCAATATTTGAGTAAATGTCTGAGCAGAATCATATTGGGCTGCATTGTTGGTTTTATATATTACTAGAATATTTTCTGGCTTGTCTTCAATACATAAAAGTTCTAAAAGATATTTTCTGTAAAAATGCACACTTCCAGAATATTTGAGAAAAATTAACCTAAAAATAAGTCCTGTCTATAACACCAAAATTAACATTGTTACATTATCTTTAATACTCCTGAAATATTGAAAAAAAAACACAGAGAGGCACACTTATAGCGATGAGCAAACAACTGAAACCAGGCCGCAAGATCAGGACCAATAATATTGCTGATTCTTCTTTGGATCTTATTGAGGAGCTCTAGGAAAATAGCAGGGTCGCCAAACCATATTTGGCAGCAATATTCTAAGCATGGATGAATGGTAGACTTATAGATATGCAAAACAGATTCCAGGGAGAAAAATTGTCTTGCTTGACACAGTGAACATCCTTCTTAGCAGCTGATCTGGTGAAGGATTCCACCTCATGTTAGTCTGAGAAGGTGCAACGAGTCACTTTCTTGGAGGATAGCATCAGCTTGGGAAGGTCGTTAATGAAGATTAAAAACAGTGTAGGACCAAGGATGGAGCCCGGGGGGACAACCATGTTAGTATGAAAGGATTGACAAATGGTCATTCAGAACTACTTTCAGACATTCATATGTTATTGGAGTGACTGAATCAGCTAAAAATTATGCCTGGAGATGCTGTAGCTTTTCAGCTTGTGGAGAAGACCAGAATGTCAGATCCTGTCAAAGGCTTTTGAGATGTTCAGGCATCACCTTTTTTATCTAAAGCACAAGAGACTCTTTCTGCAATTATTGTTAGTACATCAGCAGTTGATCTGGAGAAACGAAAGTGATATTTCTTGTCTGAGAAAAGGCCCCATGATGAGAGACAATGAACCAATTCAGCATTGATTAAGGCCTTTAGGAGTTTCCCAAACAGAAGCAGAAGGCTAATAGGCTAATAGTTGGATGGGTCAAACAGTTCACCAGAGTTCTTAAAAACTGGAACAAGCAGGAAGGCAGTGAGGCATTTATTATACAGTTTAGAGAGAGCAGAAGCTAGTTTGCAGGTACACTTCTTAATGACTATTACAGGGATGCCATTGGATCCACATACTTTGTGGGGATCAAGGTTAGAGATGATAGTAAAAACCATAGAAGGTGTTATAGGCATATCACTTAATAGAGACTCAGTTCTAGGAGAGAAGTTGGGCAGAGATACTCCAGGTGAGTCAAGAGTAGCATTTGAGGAGAATTTACAGGCAAAGCATTCTGCTTTATCAGCAGAGGATGATAACACCTGAAATTGATTGAAGAGGTGGGGGAATAGAGACCTTGCACTTATTTAGTACCCTATTACAAAGACACCAGTAGCCAAGTTTTTAGAGGCTATGCAGTGCCTCATTCTCTCAGCAAACAGAGACTTAGCTTTTTTGAGGACACACTTACATTTGTTACAAGCAGTAGCAAAGAGACATCTGTTATGAGAGCTGTCCTGCTTGTATAGCCGAAAATAGTGGTTCCCTTGTGCTATGGCGGCTGAGCATGCTGGTATGAACCATGGAGAGGATTGTGGTTTCACCTGGTATTTCCAAGAAGGTATGAAAATGTCCATGAAGAAAGTTCAGTGGCACATTTTTCAATTGGGAGATTGAAGATGTCGGCTTAATGGGTGTCACAAAGAAAATCCTGGAATGAGTCCCAATCAACATGCTGCTACTGAAAAGAGGTTTTATGGATAGGGGATTTCTGTTTAATGGATGCTTGGAAGGAGATATCAATAGTTACCACAGAGTGGCCCAAGTTACCAAGAGAGCAGTATTGTGAAGCTTGGCAAGAGTGGGGAGAGGAGGTAAGAATAGATCCAGTAGAGAAGCATGTTGCTTGGTTTGCCTTGGGAAACGAGTGGAGAAATCCACAATTTGGGTGAGGGATTGGGTAATAGAAAAATTTAATGTCTGTATACTGGCATCTTCAGTACCTTTTAGAATGTGTCGTGGTGAGCATTAAAGTCACCAAAGACAAAGATGTTCACAGATGGCTGGAGAAAAAGTGCCTTTTCTATACTATCAGCTATTGTGTCTAATATACTGCAGTCTTGAGAAGAGGGAGAGTCATAGTTGATAGTTTAGTAGCAAAAGATGGAAGCATATGAAAGAGTAGTCGGCAACCTTGAGAGACAATTCTCTGGCCATCGGCAGATTATCCTGGAAGTAAACACCAAGGCCATGTAAATGCTGAATCTTTTCGGCAAAGGAGAGGATACCCTGAAACCAAGAATTCATTGGCCGCAATGGAAGAATTCAGGTTGGTTTTACAATGGGCATAGATATCTGGCGACTGTTCCAGGAGGATGTATTCTATGCTGCAAAAGTTGTAACAGATACCACGAATATTGGAGAAAGAAAGATTGAGTGGGGTAGGGGTTTTTTTTGTTAGCTAGTTTAGCTTTATTTCTTTTTGTTGTGATTTTCATGAGGTATGTTTTGAGGAGAGAGGGAAAAGACCACCATAAGGACACTATCTGTTATCAATAGCAATACAAACCAGCCAGTGTGTAGCTGAAAACAGCATAATGCGGCCTCATAGTTTCCCACCGGAAATACATGTAAGGATACCTACCCATGTACAACATGGCACTACAGGCACCCTGATTTTATGTGGCTGTTGATCAGAGCAGCCTCTCTAAGTGCTACCAAAGAATTTGGACTTCTAACAGCCAACTGGAAGCTGCACCCAGCAAACTGCCAACCCAGTATCTTCAATGGAAAGTCACAGCCACCGGTTAGTTTTATCACCAAAGGGTTAAGGCAGTTAAATCATTGAAGCCCTTGTGTGTGTGTGTGTGTGTGTGTGTGTGTGTGTGTGTGTGTGTGTGTGTGAGAGAGAGAGAGAGAGATCATATCTTGAACAGGGAACAAGGGATGAATCTCTACTACTGTTCAACAGACATGGAAGACGAATGGATTGAATAATAGGTGAGCCTATCTACTCCTATTAACCTGTAAAAAAAATGGGGGAGAATTTATATTAAGTTATAACTTAGCATAAGTTCTGATGACTATTACCAGCTAAAAAACTGGGGTGGTATCAGCATTGATAAATAACAGTGAGTAAGCATATTCTAAATTAAACAGCTTGGGTGAGGGTTGAATTATTAAGTCCAATAAGTATATATATATATATATATATATATATATATATATATATATATATATATATATATATTATTTATTATAATTTTATCATTTAGACGAAACCATTTTACTCACTACAAAGATGCAACTTGGTTTCAGTGCATTTTAATGCACATCTACGGGTGAGGGTCGAAAATGGTTATGAACCTTGTAGTGAGTAAAATGGTTTTGTCTATATGATAAAATTATAATAAATAAATAATTATCGCTCTACTACCTGTATCGAGCTCTTTTTTTAATTAATGCTGCGAATGTTGGAATTTATATATTACTTTCGTTCTCATCGCATTGGATATATATATATATATATATATATATATATATATATATATTATACACATGTTGAGGCAAGAATTAAGAGAAAATTAAAACCATAAAGGAAGAAAAAGAAAAATATAGAATAATATTCTGAAATAAGATGGCAAAAAAATATAAAAAAAACAATCAAAAAGTGAAGTTAAAAACAAGAAAATTAAAATAACTAATAATCAAGTGTTCATTTCAGATACCAATATACAATTAAGACTGGTAGTGTCAACCAGGACTGGTGGGCTCTTGGGTGAATATCAGATCAAGAAAGATTTGGTGATGCCAACATTCCAGATAGGAGTGGATATATTTAAATCAAGCCATACTGGTCTTCTTGGACCTTGCCAAAATTTGGATCTTCAATTTCTTTTTTTTTATCATTTTTTTAACTGGTTTTACATTTCCACATATTTTAAATATTTGTGGCATTTATAAAAATGTATACTATTTTAGTTGAAGAAGCTATGTATCTGGACAAAAATGAACCCCTACTCAGTTTCTATCTTGTCATTTATTTATTTACAAACTCACACACACCACATATAGGAGATAAATTTCTATATATCAGAGCAATGTTATGTAACTGAATGACAAAGTTTTATGGAACCGTTTTTGTGACCATTCTTTTTCTCAGATTTTAATAAGTTTAATAAATTTGTCCCTTACCCCTTCCATACTTTTGTAGGAGCAGTATTGAGCTCGACC
>OZ038520.1:25990046-26120046 GCA_964036315.1 Acanthosepion esculentum | reverse complement strand
TTCTGTTCATGAAAACAACCTTTCCTTTTGTTTAACAAACACAGATGGCCTACATACCAAGTGCTAGGCCATTTATCAACCTGTCAAAATCTCCTAGGGTAGAGTTTACAGGTCATAATATTGAATCTTGCTCAGTTGTAGAACACAGCTCCAAGTTAACTCTGTTGTTGGGGATAAAAGTCATGAGGTACATTTTATTAGGATAAGAAAAATTCAGGACTTTGGCTTTTCAATAGAAAAAAGGGTTATATAAAAATGTTTTCATTTATAATCAGTAGCAAAGAAAAGAATACTGATCTGTTACATAATATCAGTCTTCCCATATGGCAGTGAATGTTGAACAATCTCCTCACAGATGAAGAAGAGGCTTGAAGCAACAGAAATGTTCTACAGAGGGATATTGAGAATATCATCGACCAAACAAGGGTCCAGTGACAAAGTTCTAGAGATAATGAAAACAAAAAGAGCACCTATACTTAACATCAAGGAGAGATAATTGAAATTTCTAGGGCACATAATGAGGAAAGAAGGCTTGGAAAATTTGATACTCACAAGACAAATCAAAGGCAATTGGTACAGAGGAAAATAGTCAAGAGCTACAGAGGAAAATAATGCATAACCGATCTGGCAAGCTTGGGTGAATGGAACCAGGTTTAGGAAAGGTGTTAAAAACAAAATTTATTAAAGGCTACAAAGGACAGAAAGTTGTGGAGAGCTGTTATCACCTTCTAAAAGGACTTGGCACATAAAAGAACATTTTTAATGAAGGATGTGTGGGTGGTGTAGCAAATATTGGTGCTGAAAGTGGAATCAAAGAGCTGAGTTCAAATTCCAGGATAGTCTGTTGTGTTCAGTTTTGCACTAATGCCCTTGGGAAAGGTATGAATCTATCTCTTCTCCTCCAATGTAGGGTATAATTGAATTTCTAGCTTTGAGTGGTAACCAGTCTCAGAAAAGGAAAACTCTGAATTCCAAATTGTGGAGCAGGCAACTGATAACCACTCCCCATTATCTTTCCTAAGAAAACATTGTAAATTCACAAATGATAAAGAAAAGGAAGCTGTGGAGTGTCATGTTTGTTTACATCCAGAAGTGTCTTAGTATTGATAAAAAATGTTGTAATAAAATTTGTAATATCTTAATTTATTTAATATACCTTAATAAAATAAATGTTATGACATCTGCTGTCAGCTCTCCACTACGTCTTGTTACTGTTCTTGCCAATAAGCTGATCGCAGAAAATAATTCCTTTTTTCTGGACAAACAACATCTGCTATCTTCAACAATAATTATTTGAATAACTCTCCATTAGTAAATGGTTTTATTCTTTCTGCAATTACTTTTGACATCTCATAGCTTGCATGAGTGTTGCAGTCATTTTTCTTGAACTTTTCTAGTGAAAAATAATGACTGCTTTATTAAATTATTTTTCAGCCGTGCAACTTCATCTTTTCATGCTTTACCAGTAAAATTGATGTAATGACTATGCTGAGTTTCATAGTGGTGTTTAATATTTGAAACATTCTTCACAGCAATGATTTCTTGAAAAATTAAGTAAACACAGCTTCTGAAGTGCTCAATGAAAAAATACTTAAGTGTCCAGTCATCATTAAAATTTCAGCATTCTAAATTCACTTTTCTTTTCTTAGTTTCCATAGGTTGTTTTTGCTCGGACAAAAAAGACTTCTGGAAAGAGAGAGAAAAAAGAGAAAAACTCAAATGAAAAACTCTGGGGGAGGATATGAAGTAACTTTTCTAGTGAGCTCTTAACCTTGAAGTGAACTACTTCAATACTAATTATATAATTAGATGTAACCATAAGTTCTATGCCAGGGGTTGGCAACCCCTGGCATAGAACTTATGGTTACATCTAGCCAACTCAACTGTAAATTGATGAGATCTTATTGTCAGTTTAGTACTGCACTTAAATTCATAAAGTCTAGGTACCATGCAGGAAAGTTCATCAGAACAATTATCATGAAAGTATTTATAGAAAAGGCACTATATTACAGCAGTGGCAAATGGACTGAAGCCAAGATGGCAGCTCAGGACAAATAACATTGTAGATTCTTCTTTGGATTTTATCAAGAATATTCTAAGCAATATTTTCTCTTCTGGCTTCTTGCTTCCCAGTCAACTTTGATCTTCAAAAATATAAATGCAATGTCAATCGTTATCTTCTGTCTTCTTAATCCTTATTCTTTTATTGTCCTCTCTCCTATTAGTAGTTTTCTCATATTCTCTTACACTTGGTAACCTCTTGCATCCTAGTGGCTTTATTGACTTGTTTGGGGTGAAATGATTGAAACAAAAGATATAAATAATGATTATTACAGTGACATGATAATATTACAATCAATGCTTTTTTCAGGTCTGGCTTAAGGCCTCCTGCAAATGCAGACACTGGAGTTAATTTTCAAAGGTGAGTGAAAAGTTAGAGCCATTTTATAAAATCATCAGGATTGATATTATTTAAATGTTTTATCTTGTGAAATATTTATAATGTTTTTTCTTCATATCTGTGTGTTTGTGTAAATTTGTGTATGTGTGTCTTATTTTCACATTTTGTATATTTGCTTAACAAATTTATAAAACTTTTAGGATAAATAAATTTATCAAAAATGATTTAAATATTATTTGTAGAAACTATATAAGTATAAAACTCAAATAAGAGAATTTAGAAACTTATATTTGTAAATTAGTATACAAGCACATGTTACACTTAGTTCTTACAAAAGTTTGTAAAACTTAATATTTTGTTAGTAATGTTTGTTTTAATTCATGGTCAGTGACAATTCTTTTTTCTTGATTTTAATTTTTTTGTAGGGTAACTATTTGAAATTGTTTACTATTTTAATATCATTTCTAATGATATTAAATTATATTAAATCTAATATAAAATATTAATTATATTAAATCTAATTTCTAATATCATATCTATTTTAATATCATTTCTATAGTAAAACCATTAGTAATATATTTACATTATACATATGATCCTATATCTGTAGTATATCTTAATTTTAAATCACTGAATAACCCTTTGTACTTAAATATTTAAAGTATTACTATAGCATAAATTATTAATTATGCATTTACATTATATATATATATAATAGTTCTGTCAGTAATCCTTGTATTAATTCCTGACAACTGCCAGTCCCTTTCTTTTTAATTTTCAATACATTTCTCTTGTAAAATCATTTATACAGCATTTTCGCAGTTACATTAGTAATAATTTTTTTATTGCAAAAACATTGGCAATACATAACACAATTTTATCAACAATGTTTAATTTAATTCCTTACCTCTATAGATTGAGTCCCCAAAATTTTCTGACAAATTTTAGACCTAAAATTGTAAAATTTCATGTTTAGTTATTCATTTTTCACAGTTACTAACTAAACAAAGTATTATGAAACAACAGTAAAAAATCATTAGAAACAAAGAAAAGAATGCTGAATTACTACATAACATCATTCTGCTTGGGTGCTTTGACATAGTTTAATGGTTAGCGAGCTTGTCTCACTAGATTGATTACAAGTGAATAGCGAGTTTGATCCTCACTGGGTGTCCTATACTTTCAATCTTGGGCTACATCTAAGCTACACTTAGAAATAATTTTGGGCACCTTGAAATGGTGTAATGGTTAGAAAACATGTCTTGCTAGAACAATTACGAATGAGTAGTGAGTTTGGTCCTCACTGGGTACCTCATACTTTCAGTTTTGTGCCACATCTAAGCTACATTTAGAAAATAACCATAATATCAATTTGCATATATGGTAGTTAATGCTGGATTAAGAAGAAAGCTAAGGTAACATGTTCTGCGGAAAGAAGCTGAGAATAACATGGTTTTAACATATGAACAATGAGGAAGTTTTAATAAAACATTGAAACAAAAAGAACAATTATATATAAAATAAGATACAGTTTAAATTTATGTGATACAATGAAAAAAGGCTTGGAAAATTTGACACATAGATTTACTGAAGGTAAACGGGACAGAGGAAAGCAGCAAGTAACCTACTTAACAAGTTTGTGTAAATGGATGAAAAAACTCGTAGTAAAAAGACAAATATTACTAAGAGCTACAAAGGATAGGAAGTTGTGGGGAGGTATGGTCTATGTTCTGAAGGGAAATAACATTTAGAAGAAGAAAAAATCTTGTGCAATGGAGAAAATAATGGGGAAGTTTTTGAAATAAAGGTAAAAATCATTGGAGAATTTTATATACTTGATTCAGTAGCAATCATTATTAAAATACCCCTGTGTTTTTTTTATTTTTTACATGTTACCAGAAATTGCTATGTCATTTTTTATTTACTGTTGTTCACTCAATACAAGATCAAAGAGCCACACAAGGTAGAAGGTTACTGAATGAGGTTGTTGTAAGAAATGAAGATTATTAGGATATATAGGATAGATAAAAGTTTACTCTATAGTTGTAGAAGTTATGGCTGTAATGATAGTAAAAAAACCCTCTTGTAAGTTTGTCCTACAAATAATAGTTCTGGAAAAAAGTTGTCTGTATACAACTTGCCATTGGAATATGAAGAAAATGAGAATTAGTTTTTGTACATGGCTGATCCAAGCTGTGAAGGTTTGAACTAGTGGAACTAAGGAATGTAGTTTATTTGAGCATTTACCATGAAAATAGTGAGAGTAACAGTAGGTTAGTAATGTTTCATCTGGTTGCAGGGTGGAAAATAATTAATCACACTTAAGGATGTGTAAAAGCTTTTTAATTCTATCAAGACTCGAAAGTGAGGATTGGGTAGTTCTGGTATAGATATGGCAGCAATATTTTTGGTTTAATCTGACTCTTGTAAAAATAGAGTGTGGCAGAAAGTTTCATATACTTTCTGGAGTATTACAAGAAATTGACCATTATATAATTAGAATGAATCACTTTTGATATATTTGTTTAATAAATGCTTCCCATGATATCAAGGTTATGCAAATAACTAATATACTTCTGATAATATTAGCTAACATTAAAAGATGATGTAATAGATTTTTATAGTAAAAGATCAGGCAATGCATTTTTCATAATAAAAATTTGTGTTTAATTTGCTTAGAGATTTTATTATAAATTTTAATGTTTCTAACACTTACTCTATCACTAAATATTTAATCATGAGAGTAAATAAAAATGTGTAAGTTGTCCAATAAATCCTGGCTCTGGTTACTTTATTGTTTTCATAGTAAATTTTTAGACACTTATTTACCTCCATTTATTATACTTGAATAATCTATTCTATAATAATAAAGGACATCTGTCACTGTGTATGTGTGTCAGATTTAAACTTATAAACTACAATTTAAACCCTTTATTTTAAACCATATATATTCTGATTCAGCATGTTTCAATGAAAATTTTGATAAACAATTTATTTCTATACTCCTTATATAAGTGAAATATTTGTAAGTTTAAACATGTAATAGTTAACATTAGAAAACATAGCAAAAAATATGTCAATATTTTAAGCTTTTCAATCAAACCCCAGCTTCATTAAGTTATTTTGGAAATAAACAGTGACAAAGTTAATAAATGAATAATGAATGGATAAATTGTAGAGTATTCTATATTTTTGTTTTAATATAGAATAATTTTTTAAAGATTATTATTGATAAATTATTTATTTTATATAAAAAAAAATTGCTAAACTTTTAAAGTTCTCTTATGTTCATAGATGTGAAATCTAAAAGCCCACATCTACAAATATGAAGAGACCTACATTGGGACAACTCTTTGAATTCACTTGAAACACACAGAAATAAAATAGGTCATAACTTCAATTTAATAAATACCACTCTAATAAGAAAAGAACATAATTTATTAAGTAGAAAATACTTAGAAGGAATACTGATAAATATTTTCTCATACCAAAAACATTATAATTTCAACATACAGACACTACCAGACAAAAATAAAAATGCCCACCATACATATAAAAGCACAGACATATTATCAACCAAATCCCACATAGACCAACTGGAATTATGATACACAGAACTACAAAATTATACACATGAATGCTACCTGACACATAAATACATGTAAAGTTTCCTTAACCAATGAAGAATAAACAACACCAGAATTTTCTTTTCTTCTCCATATTTAATTTCTGATGAAGCTTAAATAGAAGTGAAACATGTTAAATTTATAAATGTTTCCTATTTGTTTCTTATTTTGCCATTCTGTTGGATTCTAATCCATATTTGATTCCAATTCATATTTTGATTGTTATTGCAATATTTTGTTAAAGTTGTTAAGCTCAAATATTTAATGATGCGATAGTGGAATTTCTATGGACGTTTTATTGCTGTAGAACTCTCTATAAGCTTATTTAATCGACTTATGAATTAAGATTCATCAGAAAATTCAACTAGGGAAACCTGGAATTTTTTACAGGTATTGCTAGTTACTAATATTGTTTAACATATTGTACATTGTTGGTGTTATTCTAATGTAATACACAGACAATATTGGATAGTTCTGCTAGTTATTTAAAATAAAGGAGTAAAGCTTATTTCATAAGATTTATTACTAATTTGTTATTAACAAGAAAACTTGTTAATAATGAGAATAATAATAAGAAAACTTGTTAATAATGAGAATAATAATAAGAAAACTTGTTAATAATGAGAATAATAATAAGAAAACTTGTTAATAATGAGAATAATAATAAGAAAACTTGTTAATAATGAGAATAATAATAAGAAAACTTGTTAATAATGAGAATAATAATAAGAAAACTTGTTAATAATGAGAATAATAATAAGAAAACTTGTTAATAATGAGAATAATAATAAGAAAACTTGTTAATAATGAGAATAATAATAAGAAAACTTGTTAATAATGAGAATAATAATAAGAAAACTTGTTAATAATGAGAATAATAATAAGAAAACTTGTTAATAATGAGAATAATAATAAGAAAACTTGTTAATAATGAGAATAATAATAAGAAAACTTGTTAATAATGAGAATAATAATAAGAAAACTTGTTAATAATGAGAATAATAATAAGAAAACTTGTTAATAATGAGAATAATAATAAAAAAGCTGTTTACCTGTTCATTCTAAATCTCTTTTTTCACCAGGAAATTAAGTAACATTTTTGTAAGTTGTGTATTTATTTAAACCTAGAAGGAAAGTATAATATTAAAAAATAAGAACAAAAAGGTTTTAGCCATTGTTCAATAAAATTATTATTAATTATTTATCATCTTTATTGTTTATTAGTTATGAATTTTAGTTATATTTTTTCATTTTCTAATAATATAGTAAATAAGTTTAGTATGATTAAAGCCTAAAGTATCACCTATAAAAATTGAATTCATCAGTATATATAATTAAGGATTATTTCATTCTTTCAGTATATAGATAATGTAGTAAGGATGATGCCAATGAATATGAAAATATTAACAAAATCAAGGAGATTGTTTCTTAATCAGATATTGATTTGTTACAGGGATTTTTAAAAAATTATCATTTTTATATTACATTTCTTGGAGAGTTATTCCAGTCAGGTTCATTATATTATCTTATGCATTTGGGAAAAGATATGAATCAGCCTCTTCTTTCCCTCAGCTATGGGTTAATTAGCAGGAGTTGTATCAGTAAATCCTTATTATCACAAAAATAATTCTTACAATCCAAAAATATTTTCTGACTTTAAATAACCTGCAAAGTGTTGATAAACCATAAAAAAATCAATTGGTCTATATTAAATCTATTATTTTTCACTTTTAATTTTTTGAAACTTAATGAAGCGATTCACAGAAATATAGAATATTTAGATAATCATTTATAATTTCATGTAAGGCTAAATTTTGTCTGTGTGTCTTCACTATACAGCAGGAGAATGAAACAGTCTGTAGTGTTAAGATATTTGCCTGACCTCCCCATGAAATGAGAAGAGGGTATTTACCTGACCTCCCCACAAAGCAAATGAGGAAAGGGTCTTTACCTGACCTCCTCCACTAAGGCAGGATGTGACACATGGTCTTTTTTTATGCGTGATGTCCATACACATGAATATGTATATAGGCCAAGGACAAAAATTGCCCAATCTTTGCAACCATTGTCATGCTGGCATTGATATTATACCAACCCCACTGTTTTTAGTGTAATGAGGAAGCTGCTGCTACAGGGTTGAAATCCCAAGGATTAAGATCCATCTCAATTGAGGAGAGAACAGATACTACACTTTCATCATAGCCAAAAGTCAGAGTAGTGATGATATTTATCAGATCTCGCCACTAAAACAGGATGTAACTCAAGGCCATTATTTTATGTTGAAAGTCCATATGCATGCATATATGCACCAAAAAAAGAAACTGCCCAGTTTCCATGATCACTGTCACACTGGTGTCAATATTACACCAATCCCACCAGCAATTTGGAAGGTGCTGATTCAGTGTTGTAATCTCCAGGACCAGGTGTCTTTTCCCATCTCAAATGAGGAGAGAAGAGAATTTGCATAACAATTTTTAAGAGCCTATTTTAATAAATATTTTGTCTGTGTTATTTATTTTTAATGTAAACTTTCAAACTTGATATATAAGCAATGTTTCTGTTGATAATTTCTTTTTTAATTCATTTTGTTTGTTTAGGAATATTTTATACCTGCCTTGTTGTAAGTTATCAAAATAATATCAGTGTGTTTACATTGAAAGTGAATGCAAAATAAACATAATCTTGGCTCCTGTAGCATTTGTAATAACAATTTTTGTTTGACATTTCACATGACTACAAATTAGTTAAGTGAGACTAAAACATTTTATGGAATTATCTAAATAAGTCAAGGCTTATGACAATATAGTGTTGAAACTCCGGTTTCTGTATGATTATTAAAGTTAATCAATATCAAGCCTTGGCAGTATCTAGATTGGTGTATGCTTGGGAATACCAAGTGTAGTTAGCTTGGATCTGTTGGGGGAGAATGGACAATAGCTTGGAATTGTTAGTTGGAGAGTTGAGTTCCTATTTCAGTTGGGTTTGCTATATTCACTTATGCACAAATACAAATACTCTTGGAAAAGGTATGAATCCAACTCTTCCCCCCCACTTATGGGTTAATTAGTAAAACTTCTATCACTAAATCATTATTTCCTACAACCTAACAATATTTTCTGGTTTTAATTAACCTGCAAAGGGTTGATAAGCTGAATCAACCAATCAATCAAAATAAGTCAAAATAATATGTTTAATTAAATTTTTTTAAAACTGTACTGAATTATTTAAACAAGTGAAAAGTTTGTTAATTTTAATCATTATTATTAATAAAAATATCATTTTTAATTATTATTAATAAAAATGTTACAGAATTATTTAAATATACCAAATTTTAATCTAATTTTAATTAGATTTGATCAAAAAAATGTAAATATTATCTTTTTTGTATTTGATTGAAAAAAAAAATTCAATAAATGAGAATAAATTGTTTTAATATTTAATATTGTACCTAATAAAGGAATTAGAAAATTATTTAAATATGTAAATATAGTCTGTGGTTGAATTCATTTTATTATTAATAAAAACATTAAGACAATTTCTGTCTTTAGGATGGGTATTTAGCTTGTATGTATAGATCATAGTTGAGCATGTGGCTGAATGGTTAGAATGTTTGCTTTCTGACCTTGAGACCCATGTTTGAATCTGACCGTGGTTGATTTGTCAGGAAGATGACTTCTTGATGTTATTAGTCTGGAGGAGGTGATCTCAACCTGTGGCACCTTTGGAAAGTGCCTGAAAACAATACCCCACGGGTTGACTCAAGCCTTGTGAGTGAAATATTGGTAGGTGAAACCCTTTGGGGCTGTCAATGGCTGTACTAGCACTCTAGATAACATGCCCTCTCCCAGAAACTGTAACTAAGGTCTGTTCAGCATAGTTGCTGTATAAACCACAGGTGGGATCTGTGGGTGTTGAACAAACACAAAATGCACCTGAGCAGGTGTTTGTAATAGGGATCAACTAGTATCCTTAGTATTCTTGTGGCTAGCAATTAATTAATAAATTATAGTAGAAAACATATCATGTGACAATGACTATATAAATTCACATTTTTACTCAGATAAATGCAACTCTTGAAACACTGTACCGTAATTAAGTTATAAATGCAGAACACACATATTTTACAAAGACAAATGTTCTGAATAAAAAATTGCAATCAGTCTAATGGCAACAAAGTTATAAAGACAACATTAAATGGAAATGTATTCTGCATGTTCTGAAACTAGTTTAAAGAATGGTTTATCCATTGATTTCATGAGAACAAGCTGGTTTTTAGCCATCTATGCAGATGGTCTGGTGCTCCACCTATACATTTAGATATTGATAAAATCCAAAGAAGAATCTGGAATATTATTGGTTCTGACCTGGTATTTCATCTTCAGACACTTTTCCATTGCCATAATATTGCTTTCCAGTGCAATTTCTATAAATATTTTCATGGGAATTGTTCTTATATACTCTATGATACCTAGACTTTATGAATTTAAGTGCAGTACTAGATTGATGGTATCTCATCAGTTTGCAGTGATAAGAGCTGTGCTAATGGAACAATTCATAGAAAAATGAACAAGCTTTTGATAAGTAAGACAAAATAGCAAAGTAAAAAATGTTTTTTTAAGAAAAATATATGAAGCTACTGAAAATGTCATTCAAGTTTAAATTGCTGCATTAAATAAAAGCCTAAATAAATGTATTGCTCATCAAAATAATTTCTAAGTTTATGTTTCAGTGGCCAGATGGAGATGAAATTTTATCACTGGTTTCTATTATATTTTTAATTGGTCAGGATTTCACAGGCTTCACTTTATTAATAGTGTTCCTAAGTTGCCTATTATATACTTTGATAAAGACAATAGACACTCTCACACAATACTACTAAAACACACACACTTCATAATAATGAACATATATGAATCTGTTTTCAAGCTTTCAGGGATTTTTATAAGCATTCTTCAGCAGAATTCTTACTGAATTAAGTTTATTTATATACAGATTGTATTTTTTTTTTCTTTATAAAAATGATATTTTTATGACTATGTAAGATACCTGAAATAATTCTATAGATCAGAAGTTGGCAACCTTTTGCTATGTGCTGACTTATGGTTATAAAATCATTCAGTGTGGCAACAGCATACGTATTTTTATACAAGTCAAGGTCAATATACCTGTTCTACAATATATTTTATATAGTAATATATAGTATATATACTTTAGTATATATTAAAATTGAAACCGCTAAATATCTTCTTTGCCTTGTAGTAGTGATTGGTTTGGATTTTGTGATGTCATCCGTGTGCTATTTTCAATGGTACACAGATGCATGTGTTGCATGCATGCCATAGGTTGCTGACCCCTGCTATAGATGACATAAACTTTGTGTATGATAAAATTATGAATTTATTCAGTTATATTTATACCATGTATAATATAAAAGTTAAATGTTAAAGGGATAGTGAATTTTCTCTTTGACTTGTTGCTACACTGCTCATAGGCTAAAAGCAATAGCAACAATATTTACACATGTAAATGGAGGGTGAAAGCAGGGCCATTTTAACAGCATTATGGGCCTTTGGGCATACCAGTGTACTGTGGTCCCTAAGACAACCACTTACAAGAATAAAAAGTAAATGTTCAATAATACTAAACAAATATTTATTTTATTGGCACTTCAACAAAACTGGTGTTAAAACATTAAAAACATGCCACACAACAGCAATTAATAAACATGATTTGAACAATACACAAAGCTAGAAAAACAGGATAATACTCAGTAAGCCACATAGATTAGATGGCACAGTATGGAATTACTACAAATTTCTTATTATAACAAGTATTTGTAGCATTTTTTTCAGAGAATTGCTTTGTTATTGTCTTGAAGTAAATGGTCTTCAGGAATAGGATGTTGTTCAAATGATGTTGCTACAAAGCAAATTTTTTATAAGTTTGTCTTGAAAAAGAACGTTCTCCTGTACAGTTGGTCACCATCATGTGCATGAACATTCTGAACGCAATTTCAACATTTGGGAATACAGTTTTCAAATTGTCTGAAATTATTTTTCTGTACAGTGCAGGGAGATTCTCACAATTTTCAGCAAGAGCCATGTAGTGCTTGAAATGTTCACATTCATTTAAAAGGTCATCATCATTCAGGTCTTTGTGATAAATATTAGCCAGTTGTTCACATTTTTTTCTTTAGTGCATCAGAAGCAATGGTTTTCAATTCACTGAAGAAAGAAAACAGATTTCTAATCTGTAAATAAGCCTCTGCACATTTTGTCAGTTCAAAGATTAGAATGTCCAGAATAGGAAGGAAAGTTTACACCTTGAACTTTTCAGTTTTACTGAGAAGTATCTTTTTTGCCTATCCATCATATCTACACACACTTTGTTTTCATTCTCAATTTTTTCTCATCACTATAATCTGTAGCAGGAATGGATGTAGATGTGGATGCTATATCTGAAGGAATGGTATGAGTGGCTGCCATTGCATCTGTGTTGACCCACAATGTTAATTTTGGAAGTTTTCCTATTTTCTTCTTCAACTCTTTGCTTCTTCTGTGCGCCACTCAAAACATTATGTTTCATTTCTGCTGAGAAGGTTATTTACCTGGAAATATATATCTAGTCTACAAGACTACATTTAACACTTTTCTCAACTTGTACAATTAAAAAGCTTATCCATTCATATATTCACAAACTGTCAATACCTCATGGTAATTAGTACTGCATCATAAATTTATAATCTTAAATAACCACTACATGCTTACCATACAAGTGTTCAATGCTGTGATTGAATCTCAAGTTCAATCACTAATAATCTATGCATAGCCCTATACCTGGGTTCATATACATTGTATAAATATATCCAATAATCATGTCATTGCTATTAATAGTACTACAGTACATCTAATGTTACTTCTACTTCTTTAATATTTGCATTAATGTTTAAATCAAAATATGTGGCTAGTTGCAATAACTCTGATATTTTTAATAGTTTTCTAACAATAAAAAGAATTTATTTACCAAAGTAAATATATTACAATTAAACATTCAAAACAATAGTGATTCAGTCTAGGGGAAATTTAAGAATTATATCAAACCAGAGAAAAAAAATATAATATTGTCGTCAACAGATATTGAAAGTCACAAATATTGAAAGATAGAAATGAAAATTTTACTGGTGACTCTGTGCTAGGACTGATCATTGAAAGTCAGGGTCAGTTCTTTGATCTTTACTGTGATAGCAAAATTGTCTGCAAGTGAACTGAACTGGCAAGACAAACCAGCCCTTCCATTTATATAGGTGGGGGCCTCTTTGAAGAACGTCTTTGCCATTTCCAGTGTCTTCTAGGTCAAATTGGGGCATTCTCTCACTTTTTTATCCCAGAACCAACTCAAATGAAATGGATCTTTCCATTATGACATATATTTTCATGAATTGCAATATGTGTGGTTTGTTGTAGTAATTTCTATTTTTAGTATTTCCTGAAAAGGAGATTCTGTAATACAAGTCACTTAACATATGCAGATTAACATAGAGGCCCCTATGTTTATGGGCAAGTGCACTTCAGACCCATGTGTTAAGATGGCTCTGGGTATAAGTAAATGGAAGACAATTTTAACAAGGCGATATTTTATAATTGTTTTTATATAACTAAGTAAAAAGAGAAAATACATCAGTAAACATGCAAAAGAAAGAAGATATTAAAATTTAGGAATTGTGTGTGTGAAAATGTTCAGTCACTAAGAGGTAAGATATTTCCTATGCCTGGGAACAAGGTCCTGGCGGTGTTGTCACTAAAGCATGCTACGAGAAAAAAGAGAGAAGGCATTTTTATAGTTGTTGAGCAATACCTTCTAACAACTTGGCAAAGCTATATGGGGATAACCCACATAGTTTTGTTATTTGATTAAATTTGAATATTAAATTCACAGTAACTGATTCAGTTGTCTACAAGACCTCTGGTGTGATTCATATTCAGTAAAACGTATATCTACACATCAGTGATGGATAGGTTCTAAAGTGCCTACTCACCACTTGCACATGGAGAAATTCACCAATTTTATCTAGTTATGTCTAAATATTTTCCCCAGGAAATCAACATTCCATTTTAAAAGTATAATTAAAAGTTCTTCTCATAATGTGAAAAATTAGATTTTAAGACCTATAGATTGAAATTGTGTGTATGTTGTTGTCATGAGTTGGTTGGGAATGAATAGAAGATGGAAGTATATTGATGTAGTAATAAGGAGATGTATAATAAAGATGGAGTAATGAGAAAATAAATTTTAATCGTTTAACAGGAAGGCACAGTCAAGTGAGTAAAACAATTTGGAAAGGTTTAGTTTAGATTAAGTAATAATTAATTGTAAGAATTAGTTGCTATCTAAGTTTACATTTTGTTTCAAGAGTGGCAATTATAATTCATTAAGATTTGTGTAATGTAAGTTGTGGCAAGGAATATAAAAGGCAGGTGGAAAACTGAAAAGCCATAGTGAAGGGTGAGACAATGAAATCAGGCATGACTGATCATAGAGGGAAAAGGATAGTCATCAGACCTTGTGTAATGAAATGAAAATACAGGGCAAGGAAAAACACTGGAGAATTAAATGTCTGAAAGAATCAGAAGGCAGACAGGTTAGGTTTAAGGCTCCAAGATCTTTGCAGAGGATTATCCTAGTGGATTAAAGCATTGGTTTGTGATTTTGGTGACTTAATAATTGTGAGTTCAATCCCTGGACTGGGCAGTATGTTCTTTGAATCACTAAGAGCACAGTGAGCAGTAACTGGGCGGTACTAAAAGTAAAAACTAGACAATATATCCCTAGACATGTGGGTAGTGGAATGAGAACAGCCTACTCACATAGATTAAATAAAAGGTTCAGTTCAGAATTCCCTGTAGGTTACCCGAATCAATATACACCTGATGAAGGCTGGAAGGCTTAATGGTTGAAACATTGTCATAACAACAACAAAGATGAGGACAATAGTTCAAATATATATAGTGTAAATAATAATTCTTCTCCTGAGAGTTTATAATGAGCCTTGCTACTTAAAAAGCAATTATTCAAAAATATTGCAAGCACAATAATAAACAACATATTTCTGCAAGTCATTTTTGTTTGAAAGGCTAATTTTAAAAATAAGTTTATTTAATTTGTGTGTATGAATATGCCAAACAAAAAAAAAATCATGTTTACATGTTATGAAAGACTGAAGTATTAAAAACTTCAAAACTTTAATGAATTACATACACAAAGTTCATATGCAACTATGTGCTGGAATTTATTGTCCAGTGCTGTTTATTGTCAATTTGTAAACAGTAGAAAACAATGTGGCAAAAATTTTAGAACAAAAATTTGGGAGCTGATGAATTAAATATTGATAGCTTTGAACTTATTTAAATTATTCTTTATATTTTGAAAATACTACTAATATTAAAGGCATACATTTGTCATACTTTTTTGTTTATATTTTACATGAATAACTGAAATTTTGATTAGTAAGGCCCTAATGTAACTGTATGTATGTATGTATGTATGTATGTATGTATCTATCTATCTATCTATCTATCTATCTATCTATCTATCAGTGTGTGTGTATGTATGTATGTATACCTCAAGAATCAATGAATTTTATTTTTAAACTGACAATATTTCTTATATATGAAACAAATATGGATTGAATCCTTGCAAGGATGAAATAAGGACAAATAGGAAAACGTTTATAAATTTAACATCTTTTGCTTTTATTTTAGCTTCAGTGGAGATTTTTTTAAAATTTGGAATTTCCAAAACAAATCTCTGATGAAGCTTAAATAAAAGTGAAATATGTTAAATTGATAAATGTCTTCCTTTTTGTCCTATATTTCATCATATATATATATATATATATATATAATATAATAATTAGGAAATATTTTGTTTTTACATGTTTTGCCACGAATAAACTGGCATTGTCAAAAAAAAAAGAATTTTACTTTACAAGAAAAAAAAACTCTGAAATTGTAAAATAAAATTCTTTTTCTGATTATTTCAGTTCTACAACAAAACATGTCAAAGTAAAAGTTTTCCTAATTGTCTTATATATTTACAATTTTGTTAAATTCACATCATACTTTACACACTCACTCACACACACACACACACACACACACAAGAATGCTTCAGTATCTGTCTATATTTCTGAGAGGAGGTATTATGTACACTATTTACATTATTCAGACTATTGTCCTCATCTTTGTTGCCATATTTATCACAACATTTTGGCCATTGTATGCTCTGACCTTCTTCAGGTGGTTGGAATGTCAAACTGAACCCTTTATTTCGCTCGCTGGGGTTGACTGTTCTAGTTCCATGTGCCATGACTAATGGATGTTAGTTATCAGTTATCTCCTGTTAATTCCCCTATCCAAGTTCTCCACCACACTAACCAGGTATTGAACTCACAACTCTTTGGATCCTGTGACTGGATCTAACTAATGTCTTTATCCACTGTGCCATGTATCTTTGAGAACACTGTGGATAAAGGCATGTGGATTGACATTCCAACCACCTGAAGAAGGCCGGAGCATACAATGGCCGAAACGTTGTGATAAATATGGCAACAAAGATGAGGACAATTGTCTGAATAATGTAAATAGTACACATGAATGCTATATACTTACAATACTATAATGTAGGTTTTTATTCAAAAGCTGTTAAAAACATTTGTGTAAGTTTTTTGCTTATTTTTTAAAATAATTTACTTTAGTGTATTTGTGAAATTCATTGACTACATGAAAGTCTTGGCTTTGGACATATGATCATATTTTGAAAGAACAAAGCACAAAGACAAAATATGAAAAGCTCTTTTCAGTGACAAAAATGACAAGTCAGTATGCGTAACTTATAACAATTTTTCCTTTTAGCTAGTAATTTAGTATCTCACTAGGCTGAGAAATACTGAGGTCAAGAGACAGTATACATCAGTCCATCTGGTAGTTATTTAGACAATATGACATACAGTAAGAACCACCTTTTAAGTTATATAAAGAAAGCAATTCTTTTTGCACATTTGTGTGTATGTATATATATATATATATATATATATATATATGCTTTATGTTTTTTTTTTGTTGCTTTTAAAATATATAATGTTTATATACGCACATTATATATGTTCCAAAGCTTGTGATATACCAGTGTGATAGAGGGGACAAGCTTTCACTGTTTATAAAATGCTTCTGTGGCATGCATCTCAAATAGACTCTGACAACTAAGTACATCACCAAGCTGGAGAATGGGTGAAGGTAGAAAACTAGTACCTCATAACCAGCTGCTTTGGGCAGATGGAGCTTAACAGCCCAGGAAGGAAAACCTTACTGTCATATCCAAACATGGAAAAGTCTATGGAAGTAGATACAGACAGGAGTGGAACTTTGAAGGTAGTTGGCTGTCAATACTGACAACTTTCTGGCAACGCCAAGCCATCCACAAATGTAATACCCTGTATTCCTTTGGATCTTATTGGAATGGCTGAGAGACGGGGGTGGAAGCATGTAGCCTGGGCAGCACACAGTCACCATATACCATTGCCCAGGTGAGGTCACTACAATTTTACCACCAAAGGACTGAATTTTGACCAAACACGGTGCTACCTTTTATCTCATGAGATAAATGGATGCCTACTTCAGATACATTCACAAGTAGGTGGTGAAAAGTTCTTGACCCAAACCACTTCCTAAACATCGGTATTCTGATGGTTGCTCACTGTAATACTAATTTTGAGAAGTGAGTCAGATTCAGAACTTTTTTCATACACATGTGTATGTGTATACATATATTTGTATGGATTGTATGAATGTGCTTTTTATTGTTATTTTTTTAAGATACAAATAACATACCCACTGCTATTGTTTTATGTTCCTGATCATCGGGTAGGTTACTTGTATGTTTTAAAAAATATAAAAAAATTTTGCCTTGAGTACTTTCTAAAAATCTACAAAAACTTGTCAGTTTTGAAGTAAATTTAGATTTTGATTTAAGTCATTAAATATATATATATATATATATATATATATATATATATATATATAAATAAAAAGATAGAAACCGCAAATGTTTTTGGTTATAATGTGGATTTGTTTTAGTGTATATATTATATTTTATTCTTCATATTTTTGATACACATGTTCCAGTCTTGTGACCTTCTTCAGCCAACTTAAAGGAATCAATTTTTAAAGGAATAAAATTTCCTCATGCACTTTTAATATTTCATTGTTCATTTTCTGTATTTGTAATCAGCCTTGATCTCATTTTTTTGACTTGGCAAAAGTGACTTTCTGCCTAAGTGGTAATAAATTCATTAGGTTTGTTGTTTTGATGATAGATACCCCCTTCTCCACACATCACCCCTATGACTGTCAAATATATTTCCATTTCTGTGTATTGTGTGTGCGTGCGTGTCCCTGCTAGCTTGCGCATGAATCAGCATACACACATATATACATGCATATATATATATATATATATATATATATATATATATATATATATATATATTAAGACATTTTTATGTTTAACATTCTTTTTATAGATACAAATATTTAAGTAAATGCTCTGTTTATAATAAACAGTATTAAACAACATTTACTGGCCTAAATGTCCAAGAAATTTTCATGGAAAATATTCATCCTCTGACATGATTCAAAACCTGTATCCTGTATGGAACCGTCATATAGCCTGACATGCCTTTTAACCGATTTGGCCACAGAGGATCATTCAGTTGGCATGGTCGAATTTACTGCTTATAAACTTCAATCTTCCATGAATCTTTCACGTACATTCATATCTGCTCATGGTGTATCAAATGTAAACAAATGACGTCACACATTGTGGCCGAAACAGTTAAAAGGCACGTCAGGCTATATGACGGTTCCGTATAGGATACAGGTTCAAATCCTGTTGGAGGACGAATATTTTCTCGGAAAACTTCTCAGACATTCAGGCCGGTAAATATTGTTTAATAATGTTTATTATAAACAGAGCATTTACTTAAATATTTGTATCTATAAAAAGAATGTTAAACATAAAAATGTCTTAAAATAATTGTTGGACTTTGTCCATTTCATAATGTGTGATGTGTGTGTGTGTGGGTGTGGGCGTGTGTATATATATATATATATTTATATATATATATATGTACCCCCCCCCAATGTTCTCCATGGTACCTGTTTGTGTGTGCGTACATGCATGTATGTATGTGTGTGGTTCGACTAGTGTATCTGGCTATCATATGTGCATGCCGAGTGTCCATATGTGTGGGGTTATGTTCTGTGCAATGCTAGTTTAAATTTGTCTATGAAGTTTTTTCTTGAATTTCTAACAGTAGTTGCCTGTTTGGTATATTGGCATAATTTTAAATTTGCCTTGATTGCATTTGTAGATGTGTTGCGATACATAGAATTTTCTGTTATCGGGTAATTTGATGTTGCTTTTGTGAAGGGCAACTCTGTGGTTAAGTGCTTGGCTGATGTCCATATATGACTTCTTGCATTTTGTGCATTCTTGTATTGCAACACATCTATGAATATATACACAAAAACAAATCCACATTTTAACCAAAAATGTTTGTAGTTTCTCTCTTGTTTTTAAAATATACATTTTTCACTTGTTGGAACAATTATAACCTTTTGCCCACATATATATATATATATATATATATATATATATATATCATCAAGTCTAGAAAAAACCTCAACAGAATGCAGAAAGCACTGGACAGCCATTTCATCCTATATTTGAGATTCATCAGCAGTGTGCATCTTCTACCAAGAATTGAAACGGGCAGTTATGATATGAGGTAAGCATCATATCAAGTGTACCAATGGGCCTCAGTGATGAAGAGGTAACAAATTAGACTCGTTTTTGCACCGCTTGTTCATATATTTTGTGGTGGAACTCATCCAAGTTTCCCTTACCCATAGGACTGTGCCTATGTATGTAGTCATGGCTCTCGAAGGCACAGTACGGGTAAGGGAAACTTGGATGAGTTCTACCATGGAAAATGTGAATGAGTGGCACAATATTGAGTCTAATTCATTACCTCTTTGTCACTGAGCCCCGTTGGTACAGTTGGTATGTTGTTTACCTCATATCATAACTGCCCCTGTTTCAATTCTCGGTAGTGGATGTGGATAGGATGAAACAGCTGTCCAGTGCTTTCTGCATTCTGTTGAGGTTTCTTCTAGACTCAATGATTTATATATATATACGAGGTCATTGAAAAACAAAATGGGAAAAATCCTATAATATGCGTTTAGGCCTATGCATGTATGATATCTCAAAGGCTGAAAGTTACACGAGTGTATGATGGAATGTAAAATATACAAAACAATTTAGAAAAAAAGTATGTATTAACATCTTTTGTCAATAATGTGACATCCATCATCAGAAAAAAAAGAGTTTTATAAATGAATATAAATGCATATCATGGGAAAATGTTTAAAAATCTCTCTCTTTCTCTCTCGTGTGTGTGTGTGTGTGTGTGTGTGTGTGTGTGTGTGTGTGTGTGTGTGTGTGTGTGTGTGTGTATATATATATATATATATATATATATATATATATATAATGTTTATGACTTCAAACATTATTTTTAATGTATACTCATATTTGAGGAGACCTTCCATTTATTTCAAACTGTTTTTATTTTGTTTACTGGCCTAGATACTCTAGGAAACTTAATTAAGAATATTTACCCTAATTTTTCTCAAGTGCATAGACTGGCAGATGAAATAATGTTTAAAAAACGATACTTTAACCAAATACAGATACCCCCTAATTTGTTTATTTCTTTTAAAAATTTCACTGCAAGCAAATCAACAAATCCACTACAATGCAGAGGGTTATTGAATGTGAAAAATATAAGAAAACAAAAACATTAACATTGCATTTAAATTTTTGTAGATCAAACTTAACTGGAAAGCTAAATAAAAATTCAATAACAACATTTACTCACTTTCATTTATTAGGAAATAAATTATATCATTTAGTATCCTCCATAGTTTACCTTTCCTTACACAGCAAGCTTTAAAAATATTTTAGCATATTCTTAAATTTTAATTTTGAAAATTTAATAATATTTTGCCTCCACTTTTTACTTGTGTATAAATATTAGTTAAAAAAGAAAATCTCCACATTTATCTTGATAAAGTTCCCTAAGAGACAAAAGACTTTGGTAATGAAAAGTTTTCCTTTTTGTTTTATGCACACACACACACACACACACATACATACATACATACACACATATATATATACATATAATATGTAAAACTGTATTCATTCAACTTAAAATTAATAAATATTAATTTATTTAACATGGTTTTAATATTAAAGCCTGAATTAGCAAAATTTTTAGTAAAGTTATGGATAAAAATATTTGCTTATGACATTTATTTTTTCTTGTGTAAGTATGTTACAAAATAATTCTACACAAATTTTCACTCACTACAGCAAAATTGCACAATTTATCGAATATTTTTAGATGTTACATGTTTACATGTTAGTTATTTTTTACAGTTATTTTTTCTTTTTACAAATAATATTTAAATTTTTGATTCATGAATATTTAACTTTCATCTGATATAATTATAAATTATGGAATTAAATTTGAAGCAATATATCAAAGTGTAAATGTTTGGAGCTATTTTCAGATAACCTGTGTGTGTATGTGTGTGTGTATATACATATGATAATGATATGATTAGTCATTTCCATACCAGAAACATTAAGCATTCATTGACCAAACAGTTAGCTTTACTGTTGGTAGAAATTTATAAAATCTTTCTCTTAAAATAGTTTCTTTAGGAACATAGGTTTTTTGAGTCCACTGTTATCACTATTTCTGGTATCGATGGGAGTTTCCTTCCAAACCTTTTGTTTAAAGTAGTTTGGAAAGTCAACATCTTGATTATATCATTATTTTACATCTACATGCATACATACATATATATATATGTAATACACACACACATATTCATGCATGCATGTACAAACACACATTTTGTGATTATTTGAAATTTGTTGTTTTTGTGTGTATCTTGTGTATTTTCTGTTTGTTTTCTGTTGGTATTTATCTGTTTTTCATATTCTGCTCATTAACGTTTTGGTTTTTGCTTTCAAAAACATGCTTTTTTTGTTTTATTTTTACTTTTTTGTATTTTGTGAGAGTTGATTTTACTTGATTTATTATTTCTTTAACTCTCAACCATACCTCTTATTTTGTTCATAGCTGTACACGTATGCGAAACCCTGCAAGATCTAGAAGAGGTCTTGCATGGTTCTTAAGAAACAGAAGTACTCAAAGAAAGACACAAAGGTAAAGATACGGTTGTACTTTTGTGAGGCTGTTTAAAGTGCATACATATATATATATATATATATATATATATATATATATATATATATATATAATTTTTTTTTTACTGTTTCTCCACCTCTCTGCCATGCTATGTGGGTACTTTTTTTATTATTTTTTATTTAGTGACTGGATTTAAAACACAGCTTAATTCCTCTCTCTCTTGCAGTTTTTCCTTGTTTGGATTCTTTTACAGTATTTTTTTTTTTGTAGAAAAATAGCAAGTAAGCATATTAGCTGAAATTCATGTTGACAATAAAAAAAATACACTTAAAAGAAATGTATTGAAATAAGATAGGTGAAATAAGTAGGATGTACATTGTGGTGTAATTGATAATGGCTCACACTGAGAAATCGGAGATCCAAGGTCAAATTCCAGTCACGTTCATTACATTCACTTTCACACAAATACTATTGGGAAAGATAAGAATCTTCTTCTCTCCCTAGCTATGGGCTGAATAGTAGGACAGACTTGTAGTCTTGGTTGGCTCCCAGTCTACTGCAGAAAGAAATAGCAACCTAATGCAGGAAAATCTTTTGCCTAATATGTCATGAATTGAAAGAGACATGATCACTCAGGTTTGTATCATATATAAAACTTAACTGACTGAAATAAGAACTTCCAAATAAAACAAACTTAATATAGATATTTAGGTCTTATTACAATATTTAAAATAAATATATTTTGTTTTGGTAGACATTTATCAATATCTAAAAGGATCAGAAATGTAGTCTAATTTTATTTCATTAATAAAAATCAAATCTATATGTAAAAATCTGTAGACAATTTCAGAGGAAATGTAATAAATTATTTTCTCTTAGTGCAGTTGTTAGTTGTTTGTGGATATGGAAAAGTCATAAAGAGAAATATATTTTATTGAAAATATATATCTTAAATAAAATATTTTGACTTAATATATCTTAATAAAATTTAATTTACAATAATGAAATAAGCAATATTTAATAATGCTGACAATTTAAATTATTACTTCTTTCATCAATAAAAATTATTTTCTCTGACTTTTCCTACCCACATGCTAAATTTAACTTTCTTACACTAAGAATCTGTTTTCCCTTTTATCTGTGGAATATTTATTTTAATTTTTCTTGTTGACTTTGTTCAGTTTTTTTTACTTATATATTATCAATACCAGAGATATGATAAAACTTTCTTAAAATAAGATCCTTTTGCAATATAGCTATAAATACTGAGCTAAATTATCTGAAAGGATAATTTTAGCATTTAATAAGTAATAACAACCTTATTCTAATAAGGTTTGGATCTACATGACTAATAATAAAATGTTTCAAGTTTTCTTGTATGTTTTTTTTTGCACATTCTCCATAAATGGCACATACCTTATTTTTGATGTTTGTATAGCATTTTTTTCTTTTCCAGAAATAAGAGTATCAATTAACAAAAATCCATTTCACTTTCAATTTTTACTTTTTAACTTAGAAATGCTTAAAATTTGCAATACACAATCAAATTGTATAGAAAGATGCACTGAACTGTCACTTTTCAGAATATGTACATATGTCATAAATTTCAATCATGTGTGAAACTAAATCACATGTTAAAATTCCACATACTACTCAGAAACTAGTGACACTGGATATCACTTTATTTTTTAAGTTAAAGTATTTAACAGTATTGTTCTAACAGAATTTGTGATATGATGTGCTTTTTTTGCTGCATTACAGTAGCAAACATGCAGGAGTAGACCAATATAATATATATATTGTGTTGCATGGAAAGTTAATTTGGCTTATTTAATAAAAATAAGACATTTTTTAAACATTAACTTATTTAACATCATTTTTATGGTTTTGTTCAATCAACTTCATGAAATCATCTTCCCAAAACTTTTCCCCTGAGTAAAGAATATTTTTTGATAATGATACATACTTCTAATAAAATAGTTTAAGAAAAATTAATATAAACAAATAGTTTAAAATGCACCAAAGGTATTTTCATTTTTTAAAACATTTCATGAAAATTTATGGAAAGTTAATGAATTTTAAATTATCTCCCTTGGGTAGATATTATTTTGTCAATTTATTTTAGAGGGTGTTTCAAAGAAAATATAAATCTATTAAATGTCTAAAACAATAAGGGTGGTGAAAAAATCCAAATCCAGTCTCACAAATCCAAAATGCAGGTAAGACGAATAAGTATAGAAATCACAAATCACAAGTCCACCATCAAAAGTCCAAGTGGCAAAATAGAAGAGTGTCAAAATATTCAACTCATAGATTCTAATGTAGTGAACTAATTCTTGCTTGCAAATCAAAAAATACATGCCCCCTCATCAAGTAAAGCAACGGCTTTTATTGAGGAGGTAAATTTTTTAATTGGTTGCGATAGTCAGGGAGAATAAAAATAAATAAAATTACCATATGTGAGGCAGTAATCTAGCATTTACTACTAGTTTGTTTTTATTTTTTTGGCAAACTGTGCCAGAACACAAACTATTTTTTGGAGTAGGTGATTTTCCCATTCATTTAGATATTTGTACATAGATTTATTCTGTTACATACATGCTCTTTTGCTCTACTACCTATTATTATCTTTGAAGCAGCTTCATGATTTCATCCTCTCAGAACTTTCTGGGTAATGAATTGGATTAAGTGGTTCACACACTATTTAACATGTGTATGCATTGTATTACATAAGCAGGGTAATTGTATAATTAAGCGAAATTACCGTATTTTATTAACCAGAAACCTTTCTAATACTTAATGTCTAGTTATAACTTTAGAAATAGTAAGCTAAATAGGGGTTCTTTATTTTTTTATAAAAATATCACTGTGTCTATGAATTTTGGTTTGAATTATTATTTCATTGTCACTGAACTTTTATAGTATTATTTCCTTATGAGTAATTTTTTCAACAATATTCAATAAATTATAGAACTTGAATTAATAATTTTTAAGAGGTTAAAATGGATGTTTTTATGAATAAAAAGGACATTACTTCAAAATAATTCAGATAATATATTATTTTAGTTGATTGCTTTATTACGCTAGAAGTTTCTTTTGATTAGAATATAAGTTTGGAGAAAATATTGTTTTAAAGTTGTTGTTCTCATTTAAGATTTATTGGCATAGCATTTCCAGAATTGCTAAGTAAAAAAAATAGAGCACCTTGTTCAAACTTTCATAAAATGATTTCTAATTTCCTATATAAATTGAGATAGAAATATCACATGGGAAAAATTTATAACATGAAACAGACTGTCGCCTCTAAGTGTTGACTTCTATGTTCACTTTTATATTTACACACACTCTATCTCTGATATTGAGCATTTTATCCCATAAATATAGCACACTTTAAGACTATATTTCTTCATATATATATATATATATATATATATATATATATATATATATATATATTTTTTTTTTTTCTTATTTTGTTCTTGAGAATTTACAACAAAAATATTAAGCACTAGTTATTTACTAGATTTTTTATTTACAAGATTATAAAATTATGCAAACTAATACAATTCAATATTTATCAAATACCAATTTATAGAGAAATAAATAAGAAAACTATTATTTTTATTCCTAAATTTATAGAAATTTACTTAATTTATAAAAATATTTGAAACAACTATAAAGCTGTATTAATTACCATTTTATAATATTTGAATCGACTGAGAATCAGCTGATCTTTTTGATTAATTAACAATGATTTAATTTTTTTTTTTTTTTAAATTATAGAAAGGGAGGTAACCTTTTACTGCCGGAGTTTCAGGCTTTGGATTTTTGTTGATTAGGCATCCTTGATCCTAGATCACGATTATAAAAAAAATTTAAAAATTTAAACAAAAAGTGATCTAAGATATAAAATGTATAATGCCCGGAAAAATCATACATTTAATTAAATCTTCTTGTTCTATAGTTCATAGATATTTTTATAAAATTATGAATAAAAATACTTGTTTTTATAGTTATTTATTTAAATGGTGTGCAATAAATATTGCATTGTGGTTGGTTCACATATTTTGATAATTTTGTAAATTTTTATAAATTAAAAAAAATTCTTTTCAAATTTATTTATAAAATGATAAATAATAAATCTTTATAAAAGGTAAATAATAATTATCACACTGTATTTGGTTCATATATGTTTATAATCTTGTAAATAAATATTGCCAAAGGCTTCTCAATGCTGTAAGCTATCTTTTCTTCCTCTACTGCTCTCCATCCTCTCAGGACTGTGGAATACTCGATGTCATTTCTGACAGCATAGACAAGGCCCTCTCTCTCCATCCGTTCGCTCACATATTTGTGTTTGGCGATTTTAACGCCCATCACAATGAGTGGCTTAAGAATGCTACTACCGACCTCGCAGGCATTCATACTCTCAACTTTTCAGTCTCTCAATTCCTCACACAGATAATTGATTTCCCCACGCGTTTTGCTTACAACCAGGACTGTAAGGCCTCACTCCTCGACCTGTGCTTTACCTCCATCCCTGAGTCTTGTAGTGCCATGCAGCTCTGTCCTATCGGTAACTCCGATCATACTGTAGTGTCTGTTAGTATCTCCTTCAGCCCCACCCCCTGCAAGGAGCCTCCTACCACCAGAACCTCATTCTGCTACCAACGGGCTGACTGGGACTTGTTTTGTGATTTCCTCCGTGATGTCCCCTGGGATGCTGTATTTAAGCTCGCCATTCAAGAATGTGCTTCAGAGGTCTCTTCCTGGGTTAAAGCTGGAATTGACGCTTTCATCCCCTCAAGGAAATTCAAGGTCAAACCGTGCTCCTCCCCTTGGTTCACAGCTGCTTGCTCAGCCGCCATTGCTCATACGAATCACTTCTTCCACCGTTTTTGTAGTGATATGTCTGACTGCAATAGACGCCTATTTGCCTCTGCCCATAACGAGTGTAAGCGTGTCCTCAACGAGGCTAAGTCACTATTTGCTGCTCGGATGAAGGAACGTATTGCATCTCGCAAATTTGGCTCCAAAGATTATTGGCACCTCTGCAAGAGCGTTCTGAACAATAGCAAACCCTCCATTCCTCCCCTGTTCAATCAGTTTGAGGTCTTGACCACCTCTGCCGACAAGGCTGAATGCTTTGCTTGGAAGTTTTCTTCCAATTCAACGTTAGACTCTTCCGGGGTACCCTTGCCCGATTTCCCTCCCAGAACCGAGGCCCTTTTGAGCAGATTGCACATATCCCCGTCGTTGGTATTGGGCATTATTTCTAACTTAGATCACCACAAGGCTACTGGTGGTGACGGGATACCAGCCATTGTCCTGAAGAAATGCGCGCATGAACTGGTGCCTGCCCTCTCTAAATTATACAACCACTGCCTCAAGGAGTCTTGTTTTCCTGACTGCTCGAAGTCCTCAACCATTGTTCCTGCCTTTAAGAACTCTGGTGACCCCTCCGACCCTTCTAATTACCATCCTATCAGTCTCCTACCCCTCTTTGGCAAAGTCTTCGAAGCCATTATCAACACCGAAGTGATTAATCACCTGATATCTCATGATCTGCTCTCAGACAAGCAGTATGGTTTCCGCTTTGCCCGATCTACAGCCGATGTGCTTACAGCCATCACTGAATTTGTCTACCAAGCTATTCATAATAATGGTGAAGCTCGTGCCGTGGCCCTAGACATCTCCAAAGCGTTTGATAGAGTTTGGCATGCCGGCCTTCTTCGCAAGCTCCAGGGTTATGGTATCACAGGTTGATTGTTTGACCTAATACAATCATTCCTGTCAAACCGTGAATTGAAGGTCGTTCTCAATGGATTCATCTCCAGCTCCTATCCCACTAACGCAGGTGTTCCTCAAGGCTCCATTCTAGGCCCTACTCTGTTCCTCATATTCATAAACAACCTTCCTGATGCCATAGATTCCCAAGTCGACATCTATGCAGACGACACCACAATTTACTCCTGCCTCAAGCACAAATCTAGTGATGCTGACAAAGTTAACCTGGCAATTCAAATAGAAAAGGACCTCCAATCGGTTGTGAACTGGGGCAAGAAATGGATGGTTAACTTTAACGCCTCTAAAACAAAACTGCTCTCTATTAACCACCACAAAGATCCATCCCTGCATCCCATTAGAATGTCTGAAGACCAACTTCTCGAGAGCTCCTCTCTGTGGCTGCTCAGTCTCACGCTGTCCGCTGATTTGAGATGGAACAAATACTTCGAGTCAATTGCATCATCCACCGCAAGGAAAGTTGGTTCCCTGTGTCGAGCCAGGAAATTTTTCTCCCCGTAATTGATCCTCCAAATCTATAAATCGACCATTCGCCCTTGCATGGAGTATTGCTGCCATATATGGTCTGGAGCCCCTGCTGTTTGCCTCAGGATTCTTGATAAGATCCAGAGACGGATATGCAATGTAATTGGCCCTGATCTGTCATCTTGTCTGCAGTTGCTCTCTCACAGACGCGACGTTCCTCGCTCTGTCTTTTTTACAAATACTTTCACGGTAATTGCTCTGAGGAGCTGCTTTCGCTGGTTCCTAGGCCTCATGAATTTAAATGTCCTACGAGACTGGCATCCCGTTCCCACCCCTTCACCGTTGAAACTGTTAGATGTAGACGTCTCTTCTACTCGAATAGCTTCATGTCTTGCACATCTTGACTGTGGAACTCCCTTCCTTATTCCTGTTTCCCTGACAAATACAATCTCCAACTATTTAAGTATAACGTCAATCGACATCTCCAGTTGCCTTGATCTATCCACTTCCCTTCGCCACATCCTTTCACCTTTCATTCCTATCTGCTCTCGCTCCAAATTTTCTGTAACCCCCTTGCCTTGATCAATCCACTATCTTTCTCCACATCCTCTCCTTTACCACTCCTATCTGCTCTTCCTCCAAACCTTCTGTAACCCCTTGTGTGCTAGTGGCTTCCAGCCTTACTTGAGGTGATAAGCTTAAAAAAAAAAAATGGTAAAGAAGAAAGAAATAATAAAAAAATCATTTGCTGAGATCTATGGTAGAACAAATCTTTTATTCATCATATAATTTTTACTACAATATATTAGAATTATTCTATTTTATTTATTATTATTGTTAATCTCTTATTGTACCTAATTTATAAATCAAACTTTATAATAGGGATATATGTATTGGTAAAAAACCTTGGTTATATCCAGTATTAAAGTTATTCAAGTAATTTATTAATGGACACCTTACCTAGATAATTCAAAACAAATAGTTCTTATCTGAATTTTCTTTAATAAATAAAATTTATTGAACTATGAAGAATTTTTGTCAGAATTGTTGTGATGAGAAATTATCATTATTATAGACAGATTTACTGTTGTCGAAAATCTTGGTTATTATCTTTGTATAATCTGTTGTACCTGCTACTGGCTTTTTTCAGATATCTTTTGTAGTCAGTAACCTTTTGAGAATGTTGCACTAAACTCTTTATTCAATCTAAGGCATGGATTTTTCTTCAACTGTTTACCAATGGGAATCTTATATCAGTTAATTGTTCAAATTGTCTATTAAATACTTTTACTAAACTAAAAATATATTTTCACGACCTTGCCTAAAGTCTAAACTCATGACCACCAGAGAACTAAATCTGCTTGACCAACATTTTTCTCAGCTTACCCACATATTTTTTGGTATGGCCATATGACATATTTATCCATTATGCTTATTTTTTAATTACCAAAAAGCCAGTTCAAGTTAAAAATAACTGTGTGGGTTTTTATTGCTATTTACAAAAATAATAATGATGTCTATGCAAAACTTTATGAAAAAAATCTTTTAATCTCAAACAGTTAATGTACCTATAGAAAAATAATCTTTTGGAGCTTCACTAATACAGTTTCATACAGCACAATAAAGTAAATACATTATCTTCTTACTGACATCAAATTGAGACCAGTAACTATTTCTGTAGTTATTTATATTTCATAAATGAAAACATGGAATGGACACACATCTGCATCAGAGCATTATGTAAGATATAACAAGATTCACATGTGTATTATATGACAGTTAATATCATAATGATTATTTATATATATAAATAACTCAATCCACAGCATATTTGTTGATAATAATAGCCTCATCCACATGGAAAAAAGGCTGAAAATAATGGAAGCATTATTAATAAAAAAGGAAAAACCAACACTCAATATTATCAACTATAAACATAGTCACAATGTGCTGACTGTGTTTGTAAAATAAAACATTCCTATAACCCTAGATATATACTTAAAACAATCCATACATTGAAAGTAAAAATAAAATTCATCCTTGATAATGGGTATAAATTGAAAAAAATGAAATAAAAAAACTTAACGGTAATAACATGTCAACCGTTTTTAATGAAACTTGTACAAAAGAAGGTTTGCTGCCCAAATGCACACACACACACATACACACACTTATATATATATATATATATATCCGATGCGATGAGAACGAAAATAATATATAAATTCTAACGTTCGCAGCGTTAATTCAAAAAAGAGCTCGATACAGGTAGTAGAGCGATAATTATTTATTTATTATAATTTTATCATATAGACAAAACCATTTTACTCACAACAAAGATGCAACCCTCACCCGTAGATGTGCAGTTAAAATGCACTGAAACCAAGTTGCATCTTTGTTGTGAGTAAAATGGTTTTGTCTATATGATAAAATTATAATAAATAAATAATAATATATATATATATATATATATATATATATATATATAAGTATCTCATTCTACTAAGATAACTTAGCAATGTAAAACCTCTATTGAAAGAAAACGTAACCAAGAACTGTGTGTACAACATTCAGTGCAGTTGTAGCAGAGAGTCCTGGGACATGACTAGCCACCCTGTAAAATGAAAAAAGAAAAAAACTTGTGAAACACATAGAATTTCTTTAAATTCAGGCATGGTTTTGAATGTGTGCAGTGTGAGATGGTGACTATAAGTGTTATTATAGAATGAAATCAAATTAATAGCTAAGAAATATTAGTAGAGAAGGTTGATTGGTTGATTTTTTTTTTAATGATTTACCAACCTTTTTCAGGTTATTTAAAGCCAGAAAATATTTTTAGATCTTAAGGAGGTTTTTGAGATATTAATGATTTACTTATACAAGACCTACTAATTAAACCATAGATGGAGGAAGAAGCAGTGGATTAATAACTTTCTGAAGGGTATTTACATGAATGTGAATATAATGAACTGACTGGAATTGGAATCCTGCTCTGATTTCCAATTCTGAGCTGTTATCCATTACACCACATGCACATCCTAGCTTACAGCACCTGGTATCCCCAAACAGTCACCCATCTAGATACTGACTAGGCTTGATGTTACTTCAGTGATCATACAAAAAACCAGTGTTTCAATGGCCTTGAATGTTGAAATGATACATATTTTCTGTTCAAATAATTGATAAACTGAGCAAGCGTAGATATTAATTGTAGAAAGTATTAATCAGGAAGGAACAAAGAATGAATTTGAGATCGCAAAAACATTACCCAATTAGGTCAGGAAATTGATCAGAGATAACTCGAAGAACGCAAGGTGAGGTGCAGGCACTGAATGTGATTGTGTGAGAAGGAAACACATGCCCATTCAGAGTAGAACTCAATATTACAGAATACTCGAGAGCTCTATGGAAGTTTGGCGGTTAAATAGCCAAGATGTAATAAAATGATTTAACTTTTCTTAGAAGCAATGAATGTTATTCAGCTCTTACACATAACAGTTTACTTCAATCATTAAATTTATTACATGAAACATAATAATAATTACATTGGTAAAATTAGATGATGAAATAATTTGGAGATTTTGATAGTTATCTCCCTTGGATTAGACATTGTATTTTGTCCATTCAGCTGCTGTTGTTTGGAATATTCATCCATTGTTTTGAATGGCATGAACATCACATCCAGCTTACTAGCTTAGACTATCTTCCTCAAAACCACATATTGAACCTGTGACCTCTTAATATGACCTTATTGATTTTTACCAGCACACTTATTTTTTGTACCATTATTTTAGAATTTAAATTTTTATGATTTGTCCTTTATTGGTTTGTGTTTCTTGTTTGTTATTAATTTACTATTTTTTATCTGATGATTGAATGATTTGAGTCATTTTTGTATGCAGTTTCTTTCTACCATCTTATTTGCTAATACTATTTTTTATGTGTTATTTTTATTTCATACCAAAAAGGTTAACATACTCTATTTTCCCTCTGCACACAACTATTTTTGATCTTAAAGCTCCTCTATAAATTACAATTTTCAAGTGTTCCTGAGTTTTTATTTTTAGAAGGTGCCTACTCTTGCTCTTGTAATCCAATCCATAAATACATGGGATGTTGTACATGCAATTCTTTGTCAAGATTTTTTTCAATGAAGTTATGATTTGGTAAGTTATCTGCTTTGGGACCACTTCTGAATACTGTTCAGAGCACATATTCTTTGGATCTTTTCTGTTACATTTCTGATATTGTAGAGTGGCTGTGACCAGTCTTTATTGTTTTTTAAACCTATGAGTAAGTACCCAATGTAATATGTAAGGGAAGAGAACATGCTGCTTTTTTACTATTATATCCGACTTTTTTGTGATATTCGAACATCATTCTTTTATTCCAATATTTGTAAATTATAATTATTATTTGTCATAAAATGATATATAGAACTTAGTTATGTAAAGCAGTCAAAGAATGAAAAACACTTTGTGATTTTTATTAGCATCAGGAATTTCAAGTGTAAATTTAATTTTATCTCTAGTTTTGTATTTATTAAAAACATCATTTCTTTTTTTGACCAGTCAGTTATTAAGATATTAGAATTCTGTAAAATATTTAAAGAACAAAGTGAATACTTGACCTTCCATGGATTATTTATATTTTGAAAGTTATTGTAAATTCATAGACATTTATATATAAATTCATAATAATAATTCAATGATACTTATCAAAATATGTAAAAATTATTAGAATATATTTTTAAGGCTAGCAAAATTTTTGTCAAGAAATTGCTCAATAGATTACTAGAGTGACATTAATCTATAAATCAATAAATGTTCAAGCAACTTCTTCTTAACCATGGCCGGATTATCCATTAGGCTGCAGTCTAGAGTCTCTAAAGCTTTTATAAAGCAATGATTTTAATTTTCTATATGTTATAACTTCTAAATAGTTTCATAAAATGAAATCAATATGCCAAATTCATATTTATTTGACTTTTGCAGTAAGCAAAGCAAAGAAAATAATGTTTTAGTTTGTGTCATTGTGTTTCAAGTAGATAACATTTGATTTTAGTTCAGAATTTAAAATTTTAGAAATGTTTATAAAGCAATGATTTTAATTTTCTATATGTTATAACTTCTAAATAGTTTCATAAAATGAAATCAATATGCTAAATTCATGTTTATTTGACTTTTGCAGTAAGCAAAGCAAAGAAAATAATGTTTTAGTTTGTGTCATTGTGTTTCAAGTAGATAACATTTGATTTTAGTTCAGAATTTTAAATTTTAGAAATGTTTATAAAGCAATGATTTTAACTTTCTAGATGTTATAACTTCTAAATAGTTTCATAAGCTGAAATAATATCAATATGACACACTCATTTATTTTCATTGTTTTATTGTTATAATGCTGGTTATAAAAATCTGATTTGTTTTTTACTATAGTTATGTTGAACTACATGCTAAATTTGTTTTCAATAAATAGTAAAACAATGGTATTTTTTAAAGAATATTCTTATTGACAAACAAAAGATAGCTATTTTACTTTATTTAAAGAATTTGCAATAATTTTACTTAAAGCTATGTAAATAATGGTAAAATATATCACAAGTGAAAAAAAAATATACAAAATGAGTAAAAAGTCACTCCATCTGAGGCGAGGGGCCCTAAAAGGGCATAATCCAGCCCTACTCTTGACCAATTCCAGGGTTTGAAGCAACACAACTCATAGGTCAGAGGTTTTCATAAATTGGCTATCTTTTTAATTTAATTTTTTTTTTGTTTTATCAAATCCTCTGACTCTGATGAGTTATGCAAAACCCTAGAGTTGGTTAAGAGATAAATTGCTTGAATATTTATTAATTTATATTGTATGTTAATTCATATACATGAATGAAGATACTTGTCTAGTGTTAAGCATATTATAAATGATATAGATAAAAGCAATTAAGAAGCCAAAGTAGTCAGAAGTGATTTGCTTGATTAAAAAAAAGGCATTACTGTAATATTTTTAACATAATAACTAATTTATTTTTACAATAAAAACTGAGGCTATGGGCAAAAAGTTTGCGAATCTGACCATAAAATCATTTACCTACTCTTGTTTTCATTGTTTCCTTCAAAGTAGCCATCTTGGTCAACACTTTGGATCACAAAAGATGCTAATGAAATATATTCAGATACTGCTTACATTAGGTTTTTGCACACTATTGAAATTCCTCAAACTTTTAGGTTAAAATAAGTGACAGAAAAACCTCTGTTGTGGCAAGAGTAATATCTTTTATGTGCTTTTATTGCAATTAATATAAGTTAAAACTTTAGTTAATAATGCAATGAAAAATCACTAAGTTCCATACCAAAATTCCAGCTTAAACTATGAAATTGTATGTACTATTTATTTACTTTTTAATTTTAACTTATTTTTTCTTCAGTAAGTGTAGATAGGTTTGCCTATCATCTGGTTTATACTACTCCCTTGATTTCTTTTTAGGATTGGCCGTTTCATTTTTTCTAAAGTCTTTTCATTCTCTTTCAGTCCCAGTAGCCCCTTGAATCTTAGTGGCATTATTGCTTTGCTTGGGGTGAACTGATTTAAAAAGAAATGATCTATAATATTGGCCATTCAGTGTTCTTCAGATGTCAATTGCATTTTGAAAAGGTGAACTTTGTACAACTATCATAGGTATATTCTTTCCCATATAAGTCAAATTAGGAGTCTCAAAATTCTTAGAATTGTTATTAGAGAATCCACTTGTTGAATACATCACTTTTCAGTAAACTTGATGAATTTCACTGGCATTTCCATTTTGTGAGGAATCATTTTTAAAACCTTAAATTCATCATTTTCTTTGTGTTTTTGTCCAGTGGCTCTTATTTGTCATCATTATTTACACTTGGTCTGCTATCTGGGTGCTTTGTGTATAGTATATATGTTAATTCCTTTAATTGTATGATTAATCAACATTATTTCCTATCAATTATTTTGACTTCATTCAATAGAGACTTCAGTTAAAGACACCATATGTGATACACAAGTATAAATACGTATGCCTAATCAAAGTAAAGTTTGACATTTTAAAATATGATGGATGCTCAACAAAGACCAGAATGTATAGATGCTAAAACATTGTAATAAAAGAATTTAGACCAACTAAACTAATACAAGAAAATATTTTTTAATCATTTCACTCCAAGCAGGGCAATAAAGCTATTAAGATACAATAAGTTATTCAGTGTGAAAGAATAAGAAAAAAGAAAAACATTATTAAGGATCAAGAACAATAAAAGAAAAGAAAGCAAGAAGGCAGTAGATAATGATTGACATTGCATTTAAACTTTGAAAGAGCAAAGTTGGCTGGAAAGCAAGAAGCTGGAAGAGTGTTTTACAAGTGATAAGTGTGAGAAAAGAACTTATAGTTACATCTAGCTAATTGAACTGTAAAATAATGAGACCTTCTTGTTGCCAATCTAGTACTGTGCTTAAATTTATAATGTCCAGGTATGAAAGAGGAAAGTTCATCAGAATAATTACCATGAAAATATTTATAGAACCGGCACAAGAAAGCTACATTACAGTAGTGGAAAAGTGATTGAAGCCATGATGCCTGATCAGGACCAATAACATTGTGGATTCTTCTTTGGATTTTATCAAGAATCTCTAAATATATAGCAGGAGCACTAGGCGATATGTGGCAGCAATATTCAAAGGATGGTGAATAGTAGACTTATAAATATGTAAAATAGATTCTGGAGAGGGAAATTGTCTAGCACAATACAGTGAATCAACTTTTCTAGGAGTAGACCTAGCAACTGATTCAATATTAATATTTCCACGAAGAAGGTGCAGTGAGTCACTCTCCTATAGATCAGCATTAGCCATGCTGATGGAAAGCATAAATGGGTCTCTTAGATGATTAATAGAAAGCTGTTTTGTTTTGGAGGTATTAGAATTAGCAAGCCATTCCTTTCCCCAATTAACAGCAGAATGTAAGTTATTTTTTTTAGATCAGATGCCAATTTGTCCTTATCAAACCAATCAGACTTACTATTAAGACAAGAGTAAATAGTTGTCATCAGCATAGTTGGACTGAATTGAACAGAAGCCATCAGGAAAGTCATTGATGAAAATTAGGAACAACATAGGTTCAAGGATAGAACCCTGGCAGACACCTGCATTAATGCAAAAAGATCTAGAAGAGTGGCCATTAAAGACAACTTTTGTTTCACAATTTGATAAGAAAGACTGAATCAGAAAATTTGTTCCAAAATACTAGTGTCCTGGATAGGACGATACACTACATCCAACAGCAAGGCCTCTGATCAGGAGGTTTTGAGAAGTGTGGAACCACCTCTTAATTACTGGTGTTCCCAGGTAGCACCTGTTAGGGTCTCAGCTATGGGCAAAATAGTTTGACCCAAAACTGGTCAAAACACTATGAAAGTGTAAAAATAGATTTTAATACCATCAATATATTTTTGTAAAAAATTATTACCAGGAATTAATTTTTGAAGAAAAATATTAGCAGCAATACATTTTTGGGGAAAAAAAAATTAACTGCAATAAAATTCTTGTCAGCATTAAATAACTCATTTAAGGTTGATATGCCATAAAACAAACCAAACCAAAATACCATAACCTTTCAATTTGAAGACCAGTATGCCAAACTGTGACACAATGTTTCAGCCATTGTATGCTACAGCCTTCTTCAGGTGATTGGAATTTCAAACGAAACCCCTTATTTTGTTCACCAGTTGGTTGAATCCAGTGACTTAACCCAAAGAATTGTGAGTTCAATAGCTGGTTGTAGCAGAGGTGAAAAAAAATCTTGGAGAGTTGAGTTAAATGGAGATAACTGATACTGAGATATGTAGAAGGGAATGACACATGGAACTAGAACAATCTACATTGTTTAATAATCATAATTGCTGCCTATAATATCCCCTTTGGAAGGGAGATAACCACCAGAGAAGTAATATAACAGGATAACCAGATTTTGAAGAAATATATGGTTTTTGCACTCTCTTAATCCCATTAAACAAAAAAATGTAAGAACACTGGAAAAACTAAATAAAAATTAATTAAATTTTCCTTGTCTGTCATACTTAACCAAATATATCTAAAAGAAGGGTTGTTGCTCAAATGTACATTTATAAGTGGTGACTTTTTGGTCATATTTGTTGAGCTCATTATGATCTTTAACAAAATATATTATTGGTATAACTTAGATACTAAAATGATACCTTTTAAAAATCTTTGTGCAGGAAATTGAAAAAAAAGCACATTTTGGTATTTTGATACTACAGTGTAACCCGGATATAAGAGAGTTGCCAGGACCGGACAAGAAGTATCTTATATCCGGGTTTCTCTTATATCAGGGTTTGGTCTATTTTGTTTTATTAACACAGGCTCTAATTTGGGACCAGAGAATATCTCTCTTATATCCGGGTTTCTCTTATATCCGGGTCTCTTATATCCAGATTACACTGTAATTGTAATAATTCTATAAAAGTAAACATGCATTTTAAAAAAAGTTTCTAGACATGTAACAAAAAAGAGTGAAGACAAAGCCAGATATATTTATTTTTTTAAAATAACGTGTATCTATCTAGAGCGTGTGTTTGTATATATGCCTGTGCTTTAGTGTGTTCATGTATCTATCTGTCTGTGAATTTTATTGTATGTATGACCAGTACTGCTGACTGATATCATATTTCATCAACACTATCCCAGTTTCACTCCTCACCCCAGCCCTTCAGTCGATGAGTTAAGGCTGCCACTTTCTTTGATTTTCGCCGAATTTAAGGTCAGGCTAAATTTAATTTGCTCTTTCTCAGAAGATAGATTCTGCTAAAAAACCTTTTACTGTATGGAATAAATTATTTACAATGGACATTTGAAATAAATAAGTTGAAATAAAAATGTGTTCTTTGAAAAAAAGGGCATACAAATCATTAGAGATTTTTAAAAGATTATTTATAAAATTAAAGTAAGAAATACATTGCCTATTAAGTAAGTCTTCAGCTTTGATCAGGCTCATGCCTACTCAGCACAACTAGATATGTTAATTTTATTTCATTGTTTGTTTTTTTTACTTAATTTCTTTTTTTGTTTTTTTCTTTCTTCTTTATTATAAACAATATCAACTAAATGTATTTCAATATTTTGCGGCACAGAGTTAAAACAATTCATTTTGGATCCAGCTCACTCAAGAATGAAAATGACATGCTCTGAAAAATTTTTATTGCTTTGAAACAGATATACTTGAATGTTGACTCATTTGGGCTAAGCCCAACTATCAGAACGAACCAAATTTTTCCAGTTTGTGCATTATTATTATTATTATTATTATTAATAATCAGAATCTGATGGAAATTGGAGATTTGTGCTATATATATTTACATATTGAATTTTGTTCAGAGAGATGACAAGTTAACATTTTCAAGAGATATTTTGTTGTATAATCAATATATATATATATATATATATATATATATATATATTATGAAATGGACAAAGTCTGACAATTATTTAAAGACATTTTTATGTTTAACATTCTTTTTATAGAAGTTTTAAGTAAATGCTCTGTTTTATAATAAACAGTATTAAATAACATTTACATTTCGGAGGACGAATATTTTCTATGAAAAATTCTCAGACATTCGGGCCGGTAAATGTTATTCACAGATTGTATGCACCACTCTGCCATCCCATTTGACAGTGGATACCTCGGGGACAATGTGTGGTAGTCAAACTTCCACTCTTTTGTGAACTCTTGGGACAGGCTGGAGACCATTATTGTTGATAACTCTTGCAGGTACTCCCTGTTCTCCAAATATTTGTTTGGTCACATTGACCAGTTCTTGAGTAGAGAACTCTTTGAGTCTTCGTACGAATGGGTATTTGGTGTAGTAATCAACAATTAGTAGGTAATTCTGGTCGCAAGAAGTGGAAGAGATCAGTAGTTACAATTTGCTATGGTCTTACTGGGATCTCATGCTGTAAGAGTGGTTCAACACTCTGATCTTTGATGCTCTTGGTAAATGCTGCATTGTTGATCAATTTGGGCAATGTTGTTTTTGATACCCTGCCAGAACACACGGCTTTTTTTCTCTCAATCTGCATTTGTCCGTCCCTTGATGAGCAAAGTGTATCTTTTGTATAATTTCCAGCTGCAGAGGTTTGGGAATTACTATTCGACCACTCTTGAGAAGAATTCAATTTTCACTTATAAGTTCATCACGGTAGGACCAGTAGGGCTGCAAGTCTTGGCTAATCTCTCATCTCAAGTTTGACCATCCTCGAAGAATCATGTCTCTCAATTTACATAATATTGGGTTGGTACATGTTGCCACGTGTATCTGTGTGAAATTTTTAGTAAGATTTTGTAGTAATAGTCTTTCAAGTGGGGAGGGCCTTTCTTTTTGAAAATCAGTATTTGAAATACTAGTTTATATTTGGTCTCAAATATTTTTTACTACCCCCAGTTGGAAATGCATAACTATCTTAGTCACTGGGCTGGATCTGCACAGTCCCCACCTTCCAGTATTGACAGAGTTGAAAAATATACATGTGGCCTTGTAGGTGATGAATTATTTTCCACCTTACAACCTCTTTCCCATAAATGCAACATTGCATGCCTATCACTAATCTATTATTATTTCTATGGAAAAAGTTCTGACAAGCTACATTCCCTAGTTTCATCAGTTCAGACCTTCACAGCTAATACATTCATGCAGAGGCAAACCATCCTTATTCCTTTCATATTCCATTGGTAAGGAGGAAGTTCCATTTGGACAGCTTCTTCCCAAGGGCTGCTGCTTTATGGAACAGACTCCTGAGAAGATGCTTACCTGGCCACTAAAATCTTAATCTCTTGAATCCTAGGATCAACTTATCTATCCAACATATCCTCATAATTTACAATACTTACTTCCGTAAAAAGACTCCACTCTGTATCCCTCTACCTTCAGTGGTTCTTGGGCTTTGTGCTGGGTGAACAATAGTGTAAAAAAATTCTTACTGATAATAAGTTGGTGTGATGGTGTTAAGAAAAATATTGGCTTAAGATGAAAAATTTCAACAGTCAATTACATTATAGTTAGGGTTCAGTGGAAGAGGTTGTAGACATGGTTTTATAAGGTTCCAAGTTTCCATGATTGTGCTGTCCTATGGAACACATAGCCTAATGAATAGTTCATTGTTTAAAACATATCTAGTTAGCCAGAAATTGTGATTTCAGTTTCTGAAAAATGCCAAAATGTCACATATAGAAGAAAAAAATGATATCACAAAGATAAATTAATGAAGAATAATTATATTAAACTTCTGGTATAACCAACAGAATAAGAAGAATCTATTTCAGTGGATTGAATAAAGGGTTTGGTTAAAAATGTTCAAAAGGTTACTGATTACAACAGATACTTAAAGAATTCTAGAAGCTGCAGTGTCTGAAATGTTATGATTCTAACAACAAAGATTAAGAACCTAATTTGAGCAAATCAATGTATAATAAGGAAAACAGTTGGTTAACAAATCTTAATTTTAATTATCATTAATGCTTTTATGATGACATAAAGGCATTTGGTCTTGTCACATGATATCTTTATAAAATATCTCATCACAGGTACTGACATACCATAATGGTTGGAGAACAATGAGTAGTTGAGCACTTGGATGAACTACACTGGCATAATTACTTTCTCTACTCAGGCAAAAAGCTAAAACATTCAACAACTAAAATCGGTAGCACATGTAACCAGAAAGGAAAATAATATAATTCAGATGTTGACTTTCCACACTACCTCAAGCAAAAAGATAGAAAGGAAACTCCTGTCAATATTAGAAAGAAGTGTATAGCATTTAGAGGACTTTAATTAAATTTCAACTGACAATAATGATGAATGCTCAATAAATGAATATCAAATGTTTCCTTTAAGGAAACAGCTAATTTCAGTGTAAATACATTGACTGATTTGATCCCTGTTAGAGCTCTACTATTACTTCTTTCTAGTATTGATGAGCTTCCTTCCTAACCTTTTGTTTGAGGTAGTGTGGATATCCAACATCTGTGTTATATTATTTTCCCTTCTAGTTGCATGTGCTACCTATTTTAGTTGTCATTGTTGGAAGTCTTTAAGTTAATGATTTTTTTCTTATTTGGTAAAGCTCTTTTGATTCTGTAACCATATTCTATAAGGTCTGGGCTGATCTTTTTTAAGATCTAGAGGATATTAATTTGCTTGAAGCAATTTTAATCATTGAGCTGAGAAAACATTTGTATAGGTATCGACCAGTGTGCGCTCACACACAACCATATGTGACACAACGTTGTGGATTTATTGGCAGTACTGTGGAAAAATTCCCAAAGCCCCAGAGCACTTCCTCTTTTGGGGATGCCTCAGGCACTGAGCAATAAACTCAGTCTCTCCACACTGAGGGAACTTAGGGAGATGCCCCCCCCCCCCCGGGCTTGGACTTAATATTACAATATGAGAAAAACAATGTATATAGATGATATTTTTGACATTTCTGAATAAGTTGAACTCTATGTGTGTCATCCATATGACTATTTAAAAATATGACTAGAAATTTCAGGTTATTTTGCTTTTTTAGAATCTTATGTTGTTAGAGAAAAGTAGTCTTAGTGTAATCTATTCTGTGTTCAATTTTTTTTTATTTCCTATACTTAATTTGTTATAACTTAGGTATTACATGAAGCATTTAGAATTCATTAACTTCACATTTTGAATTTTTATGATGTATTCAGTCTATCAATATTCTCATTCCAATTCCAATTTTCATAATTTCTATTTTTGAAAAGTTCATTTTAAGTCTTATTTCTTAGAACATTTTGTAAAGAATATTGATTTTTTTTTTGTTGAACATCATTATTATACCTGGGTCATGAGTAATGCTGTCAAAAAATAATGGCAACACATTAACTAATTTTGTTTTTTGTTCTACTTATAAAATATCAAAACTAAACAAATATATTCATTTCACTATTAAATAATTATGGAGTTTATCAAGTATAATATAACATAAAATTCTATTTTTTCTGTATAACCTGAAAGTTCCAGTATAAAATGATGTGTATAAATATCAACATAAGAGATGGAAAATTTGCTCATCTCTATATAGTAAATTATCTGGTGTTATAGATATTACACACATTTTTATATGTAGATGATGTTAAATATTGTTTGGTTGATAAAAGTTTTGAATAAATTTCATTTTTTAGTTTTGAATATGTGAAAAGAAACAACTAATTTTGAAAAAACATAAATTTAAATATTTACTTTTTTACTATTTTAATACTTTAGATAATTTTTTTATTTTATAAATGATTTATTTGATAAAAAAATTAATATTTAGCATTTTTGTTCTCTTGTTAATATTGGATTGTTGCAAAAAGTTTCTGCCTGATTTTTATTGTTTTTAATTTTCTAATCAGGTATAAACTTTCACAGTGATCTAATATATGTTTTTTAAATTTTTTATTGGTATCTCAATTTACTTATGAAAATGTATGTGATGAGGTGCTGGGTACAAAAAAAATGAGAAATACTAGATTATCCTACAAAAAAACTGGGATCTCTATATTTCAGAATTATATTTTTGGTTTTGTCTTTTTTTTTTCTTTTTCAAGGAAAAACAAGCAAGTAAAATTTTTGGGTGCTCATAAAGAATTTTTTTAATAAATTGTATGTGGATTAGCAAAAAGCAGTCACATTTTTTGGCTAGAAAAATATAAAAAATTATTTAAAACAAATTTTATGTAACATTTTATTTTAATAGTGGATTTTTTTTTTTATTAAGCACTTTTTAAAATATTTAGAAATAGTATTTTTTATAACAATTATATAGTTACAGACAAAATATAATTCAGGTAGTTAATATTTTGGTTAAATATTTAATTTGAGCAGATAAACACATTGGAAAAGATATGAAATAATTTCTAATTTTTTTGTTTTGAGTTAATATTTTAATATTTTGTATAATGAAGCTTAATTAAGGAAATATGAAAGTTATAAATCTGGTTAAAACAATTACTCTTAGTTTGTTATTGTTATATATTACTCAATAACTATTGTATAATATAACCAATGTCTTTATATACTTATTGGTCATACATCCTTATCTCCCCTATTTGTGAATATGAGATTTCTTTGTCATGGAGTAACAGGCATAACTTAGTTAATAAATGAACATGTATACTGTTAACAACATACTCCTACCTATGGAATGAATAAGGAAGTTTAAATAAAATGCAAGGGATTCTTAATTTTTAAAACTTTAATAAGCATATCTCACTGTTTATTTGAGAGTCAAGAGTACAGAATAAAGAAAATTATTTTTGCTGCTTGAATAAATTGAGGCAGGTACACTAAAAATTTTGATAAATAAGAAACTCTCCAGATACTTTTTTTTTAACTCCCCTCTGCTAGAGGCAAAAGTAACAGTAGAATATATCATTAGTAAATAGGGTAAATAAAAATTCTAATACATTGCATTTTATTCCTTTCATTTTGTATTAGAAATTATTGGATATTTTTAATTTTAATGATTCAAAAAGCAGAATTCTTTCTTACCTATGACAAGAGAATTGTATAGGTAAATATACTAGATTACTCAAGAAGAGAATATCATTAGAGATAGGAATCCAATTGGATAAAAGATAATTATGATTAAAATAAATATAATCATGATGCCCTATTTGCTTATATATAAAGGGCAAAAAGCAAGAGTAAAGAAATACTGGACCCTGTTTTTCTGGTCACAACAGTCATTTTAAAATCAAATTGTCACAAATCCTGTATGTTCTTTGTCTACCACAGCTACACTAACTCTTTACCTATTATTATACAAATTCATTTTTATGAGTTGTAGAGGGAGAAACTATACAGTGTATTGCTGTCTCTATTTTTTTTAGGTAGGGCAGCTTTAAAAACAAAATTTGTTATTCCTATATAAAGATAAAATTATTAGAATATAATTTAGGTTAGAATGTATTCAAAGATTGTTAACTTTTATTTTCTTAGTTTTAAAGTGAAATACTATCAATTATTTTCCTTAGTAGACTGCAACAATCTCATTGTAATTTCTCATAAAAATGTGACTATTTTTTGCTAATGTTATTGAAATAATCAGCTGAGAACTGATTGTTTTCACTCTTTCTTATTTTGGAATTTTCATTAGAAACTATTTTCCTGCATAGTTTGCATTCCAACCTATTGATATAATCACACATTGTTATTAATGATGATAACCTTGCTATTTTTAATTTATGCTGATTGCCATTTTTGCTTGTGCCTGATTAGATTTAGAAAAATGCATCTAAATTTTCTTGAGACTAGATCCTGTCACTTTTTCATTATGAATTTTCTGATTTTTTTTTTTTTTTTCAGAGTAATTCTGATTTTCCCAACACAATATATTTTCTTCTTTCCATAGGAAATTTGCCAGAAAAAAATGAAATTTGTTTTATTCTTCTTTTAGATTACCAAACACAAACACCATTCTTGTCTACAAAACTTATTACTTATGCATTTCATTTATTTCAAGTTATTATAAGAAGTTATATAGGTTTACTTTTCATGAGTATATCCAGCAAGTTCATATAACTTGATTTATAGTCCTACTGGTTTACCATCACAATGTTAAGGAATTGTTCTCCTGTCATTATAATCACCTGTAATTAAAGACATCCTCTCGTAACAGGCATAGACTTCAGTTTGTATAAAGTTAGTTACATCATGACATTTAGTGTTAGTTGTACTCAAAGTATGATCTATAGACAACTAAGGGACTATGAGACCATTTTAAGGTGTTTGAAATTCGTTTTGAAAAAAAGGAAATGAAAAAAAAGCATTAAAAAGAAGTTATTTTTATTACAGCATTAGAGTGAATATAAAATTAATGAAAAATATTTACTAGAAGTAAGGCTGGGAGAACATCGAAAAGCTGTATAGGGGTGAGACAATGAAATCAGGCATGGCTTACCATGTATGGAGGGCAAGGTGTAATCATCATCCCTTATGGAATGAATTAAAAATACTAGACAAGGAAGGACACTGGAGAGTTAGATGTTTGAAAGAATTAATGCATATGCTATGATGACCTCCTTATTAGGCCTAGTATGAAAATAAATACAATATGGGATCCACTATAAAGAAAGAAAGACAAATGACAGCAAGTCTTCAAAAACAACAGCAGCAGCAGCAGCAATAGCAGTATTAATCAGAAGGTCAGATCATTACGGAGAATTATCCTATAAAAACACCCCGTGTATAGACAAACACCTAGTGAATAAGCCTAGTAGATAAAAGCATTTGTTTGTAAATTTGGTGACATAGTAAATTCAATCTCTGGGCTGGGCAGTGTGTACTTGGACTCATTGGAAGTGGGCAAGCAATAACTGAGTCGTACTATAAATAAAAACTATACAAGATAACCCAAGACATGGGTAGTGGGACAAGAACAGTCTATGTAGATTAAATAAAAAGTTCAGTTCGGAATTCCATGTAGGTTACTGTTGTATCTCATGTTTTTGAGATAACTGAGAGAAATAAAGACACTCTCATAGGTAAGTAATGAAATAGAATGAAGGTATGCTTAGCAATTGACCTAATGCTAACTTTCCTCAACTCTGCTTATTTATATAAATGAATGATTCTATTCATTTATGTCCTATATGACAGTTACCCAGATAGATATACACTTAATGAAGGCCAGAGGAACAATGGCCTAAATTTCATGATAACAACAACAACAACAAGGAATGTAAATGGTATAAATAATAACTCCTCATTCCAGAAATTCAGAGAGAAAAAAATACTTTAATTTAAATTCTGATTAAAATAATACACTTAATTATATTATTGAATTCTGGGGCAGATATGAGAATTAAACAATTTGCCATTAAACCAGACATCAAAGATATTTGTTAAAGAAAAAAGTCATTAATTTCATTGATTCTTCTTTCTTTTGTAATATATTTCAAAATAAATATAATTTCCAAAAATATGTGATGGTTTATCTTTACTATAATCATCTAACCAACATAGAATTTTTTTTAGTTGTTCACTTATTCTTTTAAATACATACAAATTTATATATATATATATATATATATATACACACTTTGTGGAAATAATAAAAAAAATACCCCCATCTAATCCAACCATATAGTGAGTCTGGGTATAGGGAATTTGTTCACCAAGGTACCGATGGAGGAAGCACTATCAGTAGTCAGGGAAACATACCAGTATACTAATAGATAACCTGATGGAGATGCTGACTTTCTGTACAGGCTATAATGTGTGTGTGTGTGTATATATATATATATAGAGAGAGAGAGATAGATAGATAGATAATATTAGTGGTAAATATACACATACATATGCAATCATATATCTAAAATATCATAATTTATTCCATTGGAATCGTAAATACGATCCAATTCATCAGACCTACAAATTCAACATAATTTATTCCATTGAATTTATAGGTCTGATGAATTGGATCGTATTTACGATTCCAATTAAATAAATTATGACCATGGAATATTAGTGTTTAAGTCTTTTTATTATATATATATATATATATATATATATATATATATATATATATATATTTATTTATTTTCATAACCATAATCTATAAGCTCAGGAGGAACCATAGTGAAATGGATCCAGTATAATTTATAATGTAGAAAATAAACTCTTATTAAATCAGTATCAAAAATGTCTTTTTAATCAGTCTGAAGTATTTATATGATTCTGCTTACCATTATTAATTTATTAATCATAAATGATATTATAGATATCTCATTGTATTTGAGAAGGTAAAGTTAGAAGCAATGATTTTACTGTTTTTAACATTTTTCTGACTCTATAATTTATGTATCATCACATTTGAAAATAATTTATCTAATAATTTGGAGTTTTTAATTCTAAAATACTTGGAATAATTACAGTTTTGTTAGATCTTAGAAATTCCCTATTAAAATACTCAGAGACTTAAAAAAATGTATGTTTTAACAGGATCTGGTCTTAAGTAGTATTTGTACATATATACTAATATATTACTAATTTTTTTATTAACATAACATTTCCAGGTGAGTGCCAGTTCACAAATTTTCTTATATTATTATTATTTTATTATAATCTTTTTTTCACTTTTTGTTTAGCTCAATCTGTTACCAAGTCATTACCCAAAACCTAGGGTAAGTCAAGACAGTAAATATATGCATTCTGTTTGCACAAATTCTAATAAGTGATACTTAACATGAACAGTATTTATATTTTTTTATTATTGATAATACTCTCCTATATTGATGAGAAGTTTCATAATATTATTTTTTTCTAAAGATTGCGTTTATCAGGATACATCAAAGGCACAAAAGAACACTATAAAATATCATTACAGCTTTTATCTGTAAAAAGCTTATTATTTTATAAATATTGTTTTCAGCTAAGATTTAAGCATTCTTTTGATCAATATTCATCAACTCTCTTTTTGTAATCTTTTTTTTTTATATTTATGTTACAACTCTATGCAACATTTTGCCTTCTCTAGATTCCCTGGAAATCACGACAAATGAAGATAGTGAAAATAAATTTTGGTTTAAATATTTCAATGAAAATACAAAATATAGCAATAATTTAATCATTAAAAATGTATATACACAGAAGATTATTAAAATTATTTTTTTTAATTTATTTTTTTTAAGTAAGATTTAATTAAAAATTAAATTTAATATTAAGTTTATTAGATAAAGCATTGCCAGAGTCTGTCTATATTTCTGAGATGAGGTATTATGTATAGTATTTACATTAGTCGCACTATTGTCCTCATCTTTGTTGCCATATTTGTCACAACGTTTCGATCACTGGGGTAGACTGTTCTAGTTCTAGAACAGTCTACCCCAGTGATCGAAATAAAGGGTTCGGTTCAAAATTCCAACCACCTGAAGAAGGCTGGAGCGTACAACAGCCGAAACGTTGTGACAAATATGGCGACAAAAATGAGGACAATAGTCTGACTAATGTAAATACTAAAGCATTGCCAATTATTAATTTTTGACTATTTTTTTCATCTTACTTAGCTTTGCTTTTAAACATCATAATAGTACTTTTATGTTACCTGAATTTCTTAGATGAAGTATTGTCAGTTATTATTAACTTTTGACTAATATTTATTTCAATTTATATCTGTTAGTAGTAATTGTCTTGTTTGACTTATAAAGCATTGCTAATTAATTATTTATGACTAATGTTTCTTTCCACTAATTTCTGTGGTTTTTCATTGCAACTTCCCAGAATCATAATGCAAGAAATTCAAATACTGTTAGATCTAATTTTTTTTTTTTTTTTTTTTTTTAAATACCATGTTCCTTTAGAATGTACATCATGGTTATGGCTCTCTACAGATTATTTTCCTTTATTGTCTGTGAATGACTTCTTGGGAATGATAATGGAATAGTTTCTCATTGCTTTTCTCACAGATTAAAATTCAGTTTTCTTTCTTCTAGATAGGTTGCCACCCAAATCTAGGAAGCCTAGTCTCCTCTGCTGTTTAGCCTATGGTTGAGAGAAAGGAGACTTGTACCTTTCCAAAGTGTAATACTTTGAAAATGAATACAATCTAATGAATAGAGTTTAATATTTTTGTTGTAAATTCTCAAGAACAAAAAATGTATAAATTCATTTTCATCATATGTTTACATTTGATTACAGTTCTAATCATTGCTTTTTAAAGCATTAAACATTGCTGAGGAGTGGAGGTAGTTAGAATAGCAGTGGTGTCATTGGAAGAATTGTTCTTTTAAAACATCATTTTTTGTGGGTATGAAGCTTAAAGATTGCTAACAATGCCTTATCAAAAAATTTTAAATAATTTAATTTTCATAGTCTTACCCAGGGGTCACCAAACTTTTTTCACAGAGGGCCAGATAACTGCGAGAATGATGAGCACTGGCTGGATAACCGGTTCAATACAATATACTGAATGCACAAAAAATAATGACAACAAACATTTATTTATCAAAGAGTTATCAAAGGCAAAGACATTAACAATAAAATAGTTATATCAAACCCAGTGTGCACATATTCGAATCTCACAAACTAAGCAACACAAAAGGTTAGTGAGATTTGTGAAATTGGCGTTTACCTTTAAAGATATAATCAATATTTGCTTTGGAATTGCTGCATCCAATCAAGAGAATTGCTTTCAAATGTTCATCAGTCAACCATGTTTGATGGGCTGACTTTACATACTTAATTTTTGAAAATGTTTACTCAAAGACATAAGTTGTTCCAAAGACTGATGCTATACTAGAGGCAAATTTCTTCAACTTTTATTGCTTTTCATAGAAACTTCATTGCAGGTACTTATGCAAAAAGTGCTTGGATATCAAAAGTCACAAAATTTTTTATTTTACTGATTTTCCTATAACTTTTTTTTATTGTCAGATGCAAAAATCAGATTGGCCAAATTTTGGCATTTTTACTTAAATTTATTTTAATTTTTTCTACATAGTAAGTTTAACTATAATCTATTGATAACTTCATATAAATAATTATATTTCAGCTCATTTGTGGCACAGTGTGGTGGTGGGCTGGATGAACTGACAGGCCATAGTTTGGTGACCCCTTGTCTAACCAATAAGGCAACTATAATGCTAAGACATACCCCCTGAGGAAAAGGCATGTGAATTCAAGTCTTACTAGTGGTTTATTATTTACTTTTGATACAATTTGTTTAATAACAGCTGAAGAATGATAGATTGAGAAGTTGTGATAAAAAGCAACAAGTTAAATGATACGCTACTTGAAAATAATTCACAATGCTTCATCTGATAATCTAGAAACTGCATGTATAATATAGCAAGCTAACTTAGCAATAAAAATTTTATATAGTTTTTATACAGAATATTGTTTTAAAAATTATTTATACTTTATTTATGTCACTCACAAGCTATTTTAGACTTTTTTGTGGAGTAGAGAACCACTGACTCACCACACTAGGTGTTGTTATTGTCATCTTTTTTGTGAAGTATGAACATTTTATAGTAAATATTTATGGACTCATGGAACATTTGTCCCATAAATAATATTCGGCAGACTCATGTGAATTTGTGTAAAAACAAAAATCACAAAACATAGGATGTAAAAGAAAGAACAATTAATTCATATTATTAACAAATAAAATTACATGTGTACACAACTGAAATCAAAGGAAAAGACATTAAAACTAGCTATAAGAATGTTTGTTTTTTGTTAACTTTCTAATATTTTGTTATGGAGTAATGAGTTGCCTAACATGTTTCACGTATGATTTCATTTTCAAGTCTTTTTTTACTGCTCTTTGGACTGTCATAGCTGAAACTCCTCTCTCCCGTGCCAAATGTCTTATGTATTGAGTTGGATCTTTGCTAATTAATCTCTTTAAAGAGGATGATCCCTCTTCCTCTTGTGATCCAGTTTTCCTCTCTACTGTTTCCTCATTTTTAAACTACCATTCTCTTGATGGTTCTTGAATGGACTTAGAACATTGGAAGCCAGAGTATGAATGTTGGTACTTTTACTTAAGGCCTGAATGATGTTTTTCCTCTCGCCATTGCTCATTTGGGAAGACAGTGAGTCTGACACAAAATGATTTTAACCAGTTCTCTTTCTAGCTGAATAACTCAAAGGGTTTTTCAGTGACAAATGGTATCAACATGGGTAAACATCTTAACTGAATACCTGGAAAAAAGAGATACAGTTAATTTAGTGTTTTTTTTTTGTGGGATGAACAATTTTCTCATGCTGTAATACAATTTGAACAATTTTACTGTTACCCCAGGTGTGTGTGTATGTTTGTGTGTGTATGTATGTATGTATATATATATATATATATATATATATATATATATATAAAGTTTGATAACTACCTTGTGGGTGATGAATTATTTTTTCCCACTCTACAACCTCTTTCCTACAGATGAAACATTGTAAGCTCCTCATTGTTCTACTGCTGTTTCCATGGAAAGTGTTCAAATAAACTACATTCTGTTGTTCTCGCCTTCATGGCAAAAATTGCTGTGCCACACACATTGTAACAAATTGCCCTAATTTCCTTCATATTCCATTGGTGAGATATAAATTCCACTTCCCACAAACAGCTGTTGTGTCAAACGGACTTCCAAGAGAATGCTACCCTAATCACTACAATATTAACCTGTTCAAGTCTAGTGTTAGCTGTTATCTTCTTCACATATCCCCATAAACTGTTACTTTTACTTAGTAACCCTGTGCCTTGAGTGGCTCTTGGGTCTTGTACATTGTGACCATCATTTAAATAAAAAAAATAAAATTCAAGACTATATATATTAAAAAATAGTATTAATGAGATACATAAGAAAACCTGTTTTACTAGAGTTAAATGGAAGAATACTACCTTGAAGGATATGTTTTTTGGTTAAAAAAGCCAAAGAAGAGAAATGGTATTTTATCAGGTTATTTTTAATTAATTATCAGTTGACTTAATGTGAAATAAGTGATTTGTATTTTCTATAAAAAAAATCCCTTCAGTTTGCCACCTCATGATAGAGAAATAATTTAACAGTTGAATAATTCTTTTTCCAAATAATATACATAGAAGGTTGAAGTTGCAATGTGCCATAACAAATATTAGTAGAAAAAATATTAATTAAAGAACAGATCTCAATTTCTTGTTTTTACCTTTGAATTAATAATCTCTTATCAAAGACAGAAATACCTTTCTACATATACTCTGGCTAGTCATCAGATTAACACTGCATCTTATAATGTTTGACAAAGAAATGAACTTAGTTATGCCAAGGATTCTTCTTTAATTCTCATGCAGTATAATCTATCATAGAATATTTAGTTGGCTCAAAAGCTTACTCTCTTTTTAGTAATATTACTTTTCATTATATTATAGCATCTATTATATCAGCAGGCATTAAAAAAAGATAAAAACTATCAAAATTAGTATATATATATATATATATATATATATATATATATTTTTTTTTTTACTGAGCATAATAGCCTTGGTTGGTAATCGGTCTAAAAGAAGGAAAACTCTGAATTCGAACCAGCCTGGGTTATATGATGATTTTTACATTGAAAATAAAAGAAAATAAGCAACATCTTTGATATGTTATGCTTTTTGATTTTAAGAAAGATAAAAATGTAACTTAAATGAAAAAAAAAAGATTTTTGTAGTTTATGAAGAAAGTACTGTGTATTATCTAATGTGTCAGAATTAGTTTGTTACAATTTCTTGATGAATGATGCTTCATGGTTGTACAGGCCATAGGGGGTTGGTAGTAATCAAATGAAGATGATTGAGAATAGTTAATACTAGTTTGGTACTCATGAATTCACTGATGGCAAGATGATCTAATTTCAAATCCAAATTGTTTGTTCATTTAAAATATTACATTTATTTGAAAATATATTCAGTTTAAATAAAAAAAGGAATCCTAAAAATGACTTCAGAGGAGTGCACATTATAACTTGTACTCTTCCTGTTACTCAGATTTTTGCAAGAGAGGAAAATTTGCCGTGGTGACACAGATGTCCATTTTAATTTTGTTCAAATTGAGTGTGCATTGATTTGTATATTTTAATTCAGTGTCAGAACTAAAAATATTTCTATAAAATTAAAAATAAGGTTAAAAAGAAATTCTAAATTACTAAATAATTTCTGAAAATTCCTATAATTATGATTGTTTTTGGTAAAAAAAAAAAAAAAATTAAATTTTTTGGTATTTAACTTTATGACCTTCTTGCTTAGCTCAAGATAGGTGTTATCTAGACTGAGGAGAAAGTGAATGTATTATTTCAATGTATTATTTCAAACTCAGTCAAAATGTGTATGTGCATGCATATATATGCCTGGGTGTATATTAAATAGCACCCAGACACATTTAAGTTAAGCGAGTGTATTAATTACTTAAGGGAGCAAGGTGTGGAAACTTTTTTGAGAGTGTACCCACATTAGTGTTAACCTTTTGAAAATATTCCTGAATGTGCCCATGGGGATTTTTTAATCATTTTTATTTGTATATTTTCATGGAGAAAGAATAAAATGCTTGGAAGTACTTTTAAAGAAGCATGTTTAGACCAAGAATTTGCAACATGGGTAGTAATGCCCCCTTTAGGGAACTATAAACTCTCAAGGAGGCAGTAAGTGTTCAGTGGAGTTATGGAAGGGAGTACTATAATTTTAAGAAAGCTGTAAGAGGATTTAACTCTTTGAAAGGGAACTAGAATTGAGATTTTATATCATATTTTTTTTATATATTTATACAGAGTTTAGACATTTAGCTGCAATCAACATATATGCATGGAGTAAAAACCTTCAAGCTAAAGTTTGACAGTTTGACACTGTGACAACCACTTGGCTGTTACTAGCATAGCTTATTTCCAGTGATTGGTACTCTTATAGCCTATAATGCAACAAAATGTAAACATATGACATTAACTCTGCTCCAATGAAGAAAAAAAAATTGGTTTAGACAATCTTGGTTGAAAAGGATAGCTTTAGGAATTATATTTTTTATTTAAATAATTTACAAGAAGTAAAATTAATAAATAAAAATAATAATGTGTTTTTTTTCCAAAGAAAGAGAAATCTTGATACTTACATGTATTGTTTTTATTTTAATATAACAAATTAAAATAAAGTATGTTTAAACAATATTTTTAAAATAATTTAATGGTTTTTAAAAACTGGCAATTTAAAACAAATATTAAACTTTATAAGAAGCATAAAAAATAATTGGCAAACACGGACCTTCATGCTCACAAAAAATGGAGTGTCAAAAAGAGGTTTTTTCCTTTGACATCACTATTATTTTAACTATTTTCACTCCTTATCAATGTTTATTGTTTTAAAAAGTGATGATTTGAATTTTAATAAAACCTAAACATATGAAAGTGAATCTTTACATTTTCTTTGTTCTTGAAAATTGGCAACAAAAATAATAAACACTATTTATTTATTAGATTATTTATTGGAATGGTTGGCAAAACATTGGCTAATTGCCAATTGATTCGAACTGTATACAATTGCAAATAAGGGTTTCCTTATAGTTGGTTCATATTTTAATAATTTAGTAAATGTTTATAAATTTATGAAGAAAAAATTGTTTTCATATTTATTTCTTTATAAATTGGTAAATGATAAGTATTGCATTGCATTAGTTTTAATTGTATTAAATTTCACAATGTTGCAAAATTATTTTATAAATAAACTATCAAATAAATAGTGTTTAATATTTTTGTTGTAAATTCTCAAGAACAAAAAATGTATAAATTCTCTTATCATATGTTTAGTTTTTATTCCAATTCTAATCATTGCTTTTTAAAACAATAAACATTGCTGAGGAGTGAAGGTAGTTAAAATAATAGCAGTATCAAGGGAAAAACTTCCTTTTGTCACTTCATTTTTTGTGACCATGAAGGCTCAGGATTGTCAAATGAGTAATATCACTGTTGTAAAATAAAATCATTTATTATAAAATTTTTTCTTAATAAGAAACAAGAATTGTGAATATATACCCCCCCCCCCAAAAGGGAAAAAATGTTTATTTCCCTGTCAGTGAAATATTACTGTATGACAGATAATTTATGGTATATATTTATATACTATATCTAGAGACATTTAATATCATATTATATAATATTATTTAATATCACATGTAATATATACTCAAATACTTTGTCTAATTTGAGTTATGATGCATCGGTAGTTTGCTCTTATAACTAAACAAAAAAAATGTTTAACATTGAAAACAATGGCTCACATGAATATGTTATTGAAAACACAGCTAAGATTACCACTGCAAGATTTTTCTAACAGAATTTCAGGAAATGGTATACTGGTATTTCAGAGTTTAATTTTCTGCATTTTTCTCTGTAATTTCTGTGACAAAATCTCTTTCAGTATTTTATAATTCAGCTCTCAAGTCTACAATTTTTGCCTTCAAAATGAGTGACTTTGTAAATCAATTGGATTGTATATCAAAGTTATCCCAATGAAACCACTGTAATTATTTACATCATTTATATGCAGAATATTGGCCTCATCTTTGTTATCACAATGTATCAACTGTTGTGTCCCATCGCAGCCTTCATCAAGTGCATGTTGATCCAAGTAACCTTTAGGGAATTTCAAAATGAACCCTTTATTTAATCTAAAGTAATAAAATGTTATCATTCTGCTACCCATGTCCAGGGATATCTCATCCTATCCCTGAGCTGGGCAGTGTGTACTTGGGATCCCTAAAAACAGAGTGAGCAATAACTGAGCAGTACTAAATAAGAATTAGATGAGATATTCCTTGCGATGGGAAGCAGAATGAGAATAAATTTCATACAGAAAATAATCCATTATAATATTTCAAAATTCAGGTTGTCTAAAGTTATACTGTTGGCATACAACAGATTTTACACTTTCTTCAAATAACATGAACTTAAAATTGTAAAGAAAAATTGTTCAGTAGTTGATGTCTGACAATTGCTTTTGGACACTCTGAATACTTGTTTTTTCATATGATGATCAGTCATGTTTTTAAGGCTTAGTAAATACTTTAAAATGCCATTCTTGAGATTTGAAAAACTTTTACTTTGATTTTATATACTTTTATGATATCAAGTGTTTTTGCAGATTCCTGTCAGTATGAAAAGAAATTGGTAAAAAGAAAAAAATCTGTAAATCCACATATCAGATATTTCTTCACAAAAAATTTTGTTGATTATTTTTTGAAAAACCAGCTGAAGTTAAACCAAAAAAATGTCCAGTAAATTGTTTGATGACAAAACTTGAAAGAGCATTTTTGTGCATAAGTAGTTATAACCATTCTGAATTTTCTTTTCAAGGCATGCACAGATATGAAATATTTTTGGTTAACAATTTTTTTAAAAATAAAATGGGAAAACTGTACCTATTTTAAAATATTTTTCTCTAACAAATTAAATTCCATATTTCAAGATTGAAATTATGAAGAGTTCTTGTTTATTCATTAAATATTGGAAGCATTCAACTATCTTCAGTCATTATCAATAATTAAAGCCCTGTGATGATGTTTTACTTCAATTTCAAAGATGATGTATTAATTATTTTTAATATTTGATTGTATTCCATGTCTAATGTCTCATGAATGAATCATTATGTGGGTTGTGAGAATTTAAATATATTTTAAATTGCATATCCCTAAATGATTCTGTTAATTATTGATTGTTTTAACATAATATGAATAGCTTCAAAAATTTGTAATCCTCTTTTTTGCAGTTTGTTTTGCAAAGTATTATTGTATTGTCTATGTTATTGTAATATTTATATTTCTGTATCATGTCTTAACATATTGTGCTTTGGTTAGACAAATGATAAATGACATGAAATTAGTGCCTGGGGTTAGCTAGGTTAATCTGTTTTATCCTTACTGAGTGTCCTATATAAAATTTGACATTAAGTAACCCAGCAAGTTTTGATATGTTGTAAAATCAATCAAAATTAACTACCTTGGTTAGAAGTTTTATCTTCAATTTCCCTTAAGGCCACCTTTTGTATACACAGCCTTGTCATATATAATTACAATGATAGGCTATCAGGATTTCTAACATATTTTACAAACAAATTTACAAAACCTGTTTCTCTACTCGTCATGCTGGACATACCATGAGTTGTCATAGAAAATATTTTTGAAATGTCAGTCTGTTACATAGAGAATTTGTTTACTATTAACTTACTTGTTTTAGCTCTAGTGCTGTCATCCCTATGATATCAAATTATAATGGCTAGCCTAGCAGATAATATCAATGCTCTCACTGAAAGAAATGGAAAATAATTTATATGAACCATTATTTAAAATTGACACTGCAGGAAAATAAACAACAAATTTGTATTAAAATTGAAGTTTATGATAGGAATCTTTGTGCTAACAGTAGAAAGGTTTGGATAAAAATTCAATATACATATTCTTTGAGTACTGAAATTCAATAAATAAGAAGTAGGTATAAAACAAAATTTATTAAAGATATTTTCTTTGCTTTTCTTTTTGAAATCCCTAACATTTATTTGCTGTGTCAATAAAATCTTTTCATGTCTCACAGGCTTTTCACTCCTGAAAAGAGGGTATTGCACTTTTTCCAAGCTCATTGATGTAGTCAGAGGAAGTCACTTAAAATGTCTGAATAACTATACATACAGACATGATTGCTTTAAAAGTTTTCAGAAATGTTTGTTTTTCTTTATATAAAGAATTGCAAGAAGTGATGAAATATTTTTTATTAAGGGTTCATGATAAAACAGAATCTGAGAAAATTCTCCCTAATGACTTGTTAATGAAAATCTATGGTTTTCATTTTGCAGGTTTTTATTAACCATCATTTTACATCATAATTACTTATTTGAAAATCATATTTTTTATATCTACAGAATACATATTGTAGGTAAATCAATAAGTTTGTAGACTCATAATACAAAAAGCATTTATTTTATAGAACAAATATTTTTTATTTTCTTGTCATTGTATCTAGTGTACTGTGTATATTAATCACATAGCTTAAACATTATACAGCAAACATTTCAAATCAAAATTCATCTAATAACTTCATCCGATGTCAAAATTATTGATCTGACCTTAAATTAGATTAACATAACACTGTTATGCATTTTGCAACCATAAATATTTCCAAAATGTGTATACAGCTTGTAAATTAACAATATTTATGTTTATTTTCTTTAATTTATGTAAATTAGTGAAACATTGTTAAAAGATCCTACAATCCAATCCTTCCCAATCATCTGTTTGTACTGAGCTCTTTCACTACACTTAAGGTCCGTTCTTTAGTTCTACCAGTTCAGACCTTTACAGCTAGGACAGTATGCCACTTTAATGGAAACAAACCACCATCACTTCCTGCATGTTCTTAATGTAAAAAGAAACTTCTACTCTGACAGCTTTTTTCCAAGATTTGCCACTTTGTGGAACAGATTCCCACATGGTTGCTTCCTTGAACACTTCAATCTTGGCTTATTCTAGTCAGAAGTCAGTTATCATCTCTCTTCCTATCCTCATGATTTTTATTTCTCACCAACTTCTCTTCCAGTCTTATCATCTGCCTCATTCAGCATTACCATGTTGCTGATTGTAACCATTTACCTTTCAAGCCTTTTTTAGTGAAATACTATTATATACAAGGTAACCAAAAAAGTCCTTGCCATTTTTGGTTTAATAGAATAAAAAAGTATATGCAACCAATTTAACATACTGTTAGTCTTCAGAGTAATCCCCATTAGCATTCAAAACTTTTTGCCAATGTACTTCCTGCTGTGCAATGCCCTGGCAGTAAAAATCAGGTGTCTTGGACACAAAGAAGTCTGTGAGTGCCTGCTGCAAGCCTGCCTTATTTGTGAAGGATTTTCCATTAAGGCAGTTGTCCAGGGAATGGAAGAGGTGGTAATCTGTTGGCCCAAGGTCTGAGGACTAAGGAGGATGGCACAATGTCTTCCAGCCAACTTGCCATATGGTATCCCTAGTCACCTATGTCACATGAGGCCCGGCATTATGATGGAGGAACAGTACACACCCTTGCTGTTAAACAATGCTGGCTCTTTCTGCTTCAATACCTGTTGCACACATTTCAATTGATGGTTTAGCCTGTTGTTAGCAGTTCATAGTGCACTACTTGTTGACTAGTCTACCAGATACAGTGCACGATATTGCATGGGTGTAGAGGTGGTCTTGTGTTGTGAGACACAGGGCTTGTGAAGACGCCCAATATCTGGCACTCTTTGGGAGTGTTATACAGGTTCCACGTTTTGTCACTGGTAAGCACTTGATCAAATATAAGTATGGTGAAGTGCTGAAAAAGCTGAGAGAAACAGGCCATCATTCATTGTTGCTTGTTGGCCTCCGACAGTATGTAGGGTGCCCAATTGCTCAGCTTGTGCATCTTCCATATGTAGTGCAGGTGAAGACTGATTCATCAAAAACCTAAAAGCATTTGGTAAGCTCACCACATGTTTGGCTGTTGTCCTCTATGGCTGCCTTCAGGGTCACATCATCCAGGAACTGTAGCCAGCCACTGTGGGGTTCATCATAAAGAGACATATCTCTTGACCTGAACTTCTGGAACCAATGTCTGGTGATGTATTTACTCACAGAATTTATCCCCAAAGGCTTGAAATATTTAGTGACTTGATGCAACTGCAGACAAGCCCACCTTAAAGTCATAAAGCAGATGACCCCAAATGGGCTGCTTCAATACCACCTTGTTTCCTTGTCGCTGCTCAAGCTATATCTGATGTGTGTATGCAATGTACCTGCATCAGTCTAGTCAATACCTCCAACCTCACTGCTTTTCCTGCACATGATACACTCATTTGTGTATCAGTGATCACTTCTTTCTATACAATATAAAAAATGGCAAGAAAGATTTTGTTTATCTTATATAAAAATGATTATGTATCACTAAAACTTGGACGTAAAAGGTTAACTAGAATAAGAGTTATTACATCACAAGATGGCAGAATACTTTTAAAATTTTTATCAGAATGTTGACTACACCCAAACAGGCACATACTATATCCAGTTTGAAATTAGTATTGTCTTTCAGGTGTTACAATTTTATTTTCCACTAATATGTATCTGTGTATATGATAGTAGATACATATGTGTATCCATATGTGTCTTCCTGTTAGAAATGATCTCAACAATTCTGTCAAAATATGATTGAAATTTGTAATGTTCTAAACAACAAACACTATAATAAAAAAATCAATACATCAAAGTTTTCTTGAATTTTAAAATCCTATAACTCAGTTTTTAGAAATAATAAATGGCGATTTGAAGTACTCAAGCATATGTATAGAAAATTAATACACACATTAAAACAAAACAATTATTATATGTGTTAGTAATAGTTTTGTTCAACACCACAAGATGAAATGAAACCAGAATATTAACCTAAGAACAAGTCAAGATATTAAAGAGCCTCATCGCCATTATCATATGGTTTAAAAGAAAGAAAAAATCATCGAAATTCAATATAAAATTATTAAAACCAGCTTAAATGAAGAACTGCTATTATCACAAGAATATATATGTTAAAAAATTTTGGTATGACTGAAAAAGGAATAAAAATATTGTTAAGTTTGGTCATTTGATTAGATTTTAGGAAGTAAGTTTGGCTGAGAACTTTTCAGAATATGTTGTAATGGAACAGTCGTTATTAATAAGAATCATTAAGGCTTTCATTCAACCATGCTGTATGTTGATAAAAGAATGAATGATAATTTTACAATTATCAGGCAGTATAAATAAAAATCAATAGGACTTTTATTTATCAAAATTGTTTATATTGAAGAGAAAATAGAAATACTTCACTCTAGGCTTAATATATTAGTTCAAAAGTTCACTCGGTGATGAAATGCTGATTTATATGCATTTATATAGTTTTCATGATTCCTGTACTGACATTCTGTACACGGAGATCACTCATGGCAGGAAGCTATAATATTAGGCATACATGTGCATTAGGGCACATTGAATTTTCACATTTTTTAGAAAATCAACATTGCAGTTAGTGTGAAAGCTGGGTTTGATGTCATAAGTACTGACATCAAAAATTAGGTTCATAGCTTTTACCAATTTTTGAGTATTTAGTTTTAAAGATCATCTGAAAAAAAATGTACAGAAATACCTAATTTCTGCAGGTTTTTGCTTACAAACTGACTTCAAAATTTTACTATTTCAAGAATAAATCCAGATGATATATTTTGTCTTACATACATTGAATGGAAAATATATTCAAACCAGAATTCTAATTATGAATTGCCACAAACAAAATATGCAATTTTTCTTACTGTATTCTATAAATAAAAACTGTTTAAAAATATTGTAAAAGATTACAAAAAAGAATAAGATTTGTTAGATCATAATTAATAAAAACAAAAAACATATAAAAGTGTATATAACACTAATATTGCTGGGCACAAATTATAAGACAAAATGTTTGCATTGTTTATTGAAAATTGTACTAAAACTACTGCACTATGTAATATATTACATCATAATATAGCTAGATTGTTCAGTATAATTTCTCTTTGAAGTAAGTGAAGGTTGTATTTGATGACACAATGATTGTCATGTCCTTGTGCCATGCATCTTGTCCATATACAATTTCTAAAGCTTCAGTAAATTATAAATTTTTTAAGCCTGTGCTATAAGACTTTCACTGATCACCAGATTGAAATTGTAATGCTACAATTTTAAATTTAAACTTAATCTTTAAACACGTTTCCTGAAAAAACAGTATTGATTTGGAAAAAATATTTTTTGTCATGATTTATCATGTCAAACCCCGACTTTCAAATTGAGCTGTCGTAATGTGCATGTGTGTAATGCTTTTCTACATCCCTAGAAGTGCGCACTGCATAAAGATGGGTGAATGTGACACCCTCATGTAGTAGTGGAATATCTATATGAGAAATGCTGAAACATGTTTATACCTGAAATGATATCTTAAAAGAACTCTTAAATTAGATTTAACACTTTTAAAATAAAAGTTAAATATATATTAAATTTTTTTTTCATCATTTCCCCCAAAGAAAGGAAATAATGTTACTAAGATGCAAGGGAGAAAGGAAAGAGAATGAAATGACTTTAGTAAGGAGAAAAGACAAAGAACAGAATTCAGGAAGACAGAAGATAGTTTCTATTAATTATATTATTTTTACTTTTAGTTTATTTTAAATAATTTCTGAATATTGAACTAAACAAGAAAATACAGAGCAATATAAATCTTTTAATATATAAATACAATGGAATTGCAAAATTACTTAAATATATTGTCATTTTTATATAGCATGTCAATTATATGTCATGCTATATGTGCTTCTGGATAAAAGAAAAATTTTTATTTTACATGGAAAAAGCCTCTTAGAATAGATATAGAATTTTGTGTTTAAAATTTAAAATAAAATATAAAAGGCTATTAAAATTTATAAACTGATATATTTTCATGTTACATATTGTCAGTGTGATGTTAAGAGGGTAAATTCATTTTATTGTGAAATATGAAAAAATCTTTGAAAAGTGCTTAACATATGCTCTTTTTTATAATATGACTTTTTAAAAAATTAGGCTAAATATCAGAAAAAGTCTGACCCAGTGTAAAAAGTCTACCAGAATATTGTCTTTGTCATTTGTATAGAGATCAATTTGCTCATTTCAAAGATTATAAAACTTTCAAGAATGTTGTCTGTCAACAAACACCCTTTTAAAATCACATTGACAATGTTTAAAAATTGATCCAGTAATGTATAAACTGGTTTATCAGTTTGTCTTAAAAATTCCATGTTAATTTCAGCTTGACATGTCATCTTTTTTTTCATAATTAATATTATATGCAAATAAAATGCACAAGATATTTTTTTTCATTATAGAATGGGTTAATATTGGTGTCTATTAGTGTTTATATATATATTCGATATATGTTTATATATTCAATACATGTTTATATATTCAATACATGTTTGAATGTTATTTATCAAGTTGTTCTTCATGTACTTCATTATGTATTGATTTTTAAATGATAGTTTTGATTATTATGGAAGTATAACAATATAATGTAAACTCATTTCATGTATGCATCAATATTTGCTTTTTATTCTGAAGATATTAGACAAATAAAGAAACCATTAATGATGATGCTTATGTAAAACCCTAAACTTGCACATTTATAGTTTTACACTTGCCCACCTGATATACCCATCAACACATGTAGATATTCACTGAGCTTAGCTTTCTTTGGAATAGTACCACAGTTGTGCCACGTAGATGATTAAACCTACTACACAAGTAATATGAGTAACTTGTTAAATATTATTCTATGGCTGGTATCAGGTTTATATTTAATAAACCTAGGACAGGGCAGTATAAACTGAGCTCTCTATAAAGATTGTGTGCATGTATATATATATATATATATATATATATATATATATATAGTTTTGGGGTATACTATATTTATAGGGTAAAAGCCCTCAATATCTGCAATAGAGTGTATGTAAATATAAGCAGTGTGGATAGAGTTCAGTACCAAATGATGACAGTCTTTTTCATGCATGAATGCAATCGGTGTTGAACTCTGTGTCCACTTCACTTACACATACAAACATTATTTTAAGTGCCTCCACATATTCACAATACCTAAGGTTTGAAATAAATCTTGAAGCTTTTGTTTTACTTTTAATTTCAAGCTAATAAATTAAATTTAATATTTCCAATAACCAAAATTTAAATCTGTACCTTCAGAAGAAGCATTGACTCCGAGTACCGGGTCAGTCGGGCCGTGCCCGTGTGAAGTGAGGAACTGGTAAAGATTGTGTGTGTGTGTGTGTGTGTGTGTGTGTGTATATATATATATATATATATATATATATATATATACCGGTTTTGAAATACAGCAAACTTTGCTGTATTTCAAAACTAATTTAAATTGTTTAGAAAGTGTTTTTGTTTAGAAATTTGCTGAATTTTTTTAATTTTGCACCATTTTAGTCACCTATCATCAGAGTGTAATTCTCTTAATTAAAAATTCTTTCAAAAATAAAATATATTTTTCTTAAATTTTATTTGAGGAATATTAGCTGATTTAATAATTAATCCGATTTGAAACAAACATTATTTACTTTAAGTTCAAAATATCACAGAAATGCATTTTTTTAACAGATCAGTTATTTTAATCTGTTGATGTGTTGAGTTCTTGATGATAGATGTTTATCTAATGTTGTTTTACGGGGAGGTGGGGTGGGAGGCTTTATCCACAATAAAAATAATTGTAGAATATAACATGAGTAAATTTTTAGATATAATTTTTGAAGTACTCAGTAATCTTAAAAATTTAGGAAAATATTCTCTGTAATCTAATGTTTTATTGAATTTTAGATTCTTTTGCTTTAATTTATTATAGTTACCGCTCTTATTTTCTGATAATATTGTGCATGAACAGTCATATCTACAAAAATTGCCACATTTATTAAAACAAAAACAGTTCCAAATTTTTCTCAAATACACAGGGTTGGTAAATTGTAATAAGCTTTATGTTTTATTATTAGTAAATATACTTTTACTTAACAATATTCAATAACAATTACGCCTTTGAAACTGAATTTTAAATATTTCAAATCTTTATAAATTATTCTAATTAATATTTTAAAAAAATGAAAACAAATCTTGTAATAATTCATTAATCAAAGAAATATTTTTTCTAAAGGCAGTAGTATCCTTAATATACCTTATTCATAAAAGCAATTACAAAATTTTCTAATTAAATAATTTTTATTGCATTTTTTTTATTTTACAATTCAAGAGAAGATTTTTGGTAAGATGAGGTCTGATTTTTCAAAAAAAAAGATTGATGATTTAAATTCTAAGTGTGGGGTGTAACACATGTAAAAAAAAAAAAAAAATAAATTTATAACCTAATAATGAATAAAGCATTTATTTTACACAATAAATATTTTTTTTTCAACATAGTTTCCTAATTTGTCATTGCTGCTTCATTAACTGCATCAAATCTTATACAATGAAAATCTCAGACCAAATATGTTCACTAGCACCTGTCAAAAGTAACAGGATTAGAATATCTGTATATTTTACCTAGGATTGAAGTGTGACTACTTGGTGCTTCTACCTAGATCAGTGCAGTATTTGTGCTCAGTAATATATATATATATATATATATATAGTTGTTATATGTTATTTATATAGACACAAATATTTAAGTAAATGCTCTTTTTAAAATAAACTGTATTAACAACATTTACTGGCATGAACGTCTGAGAAATTTTCATAGAAAATATGTCCTTCGACAGGAATCAAACCTGTATCCTACACAGAACCATCATATAGCTGGTTAGCAATGATAAGTTTATTGCTTTTAAAGTACAATTTTCCATGATTCCCCTCAAACAATTATATTCTCTGTAATGAAACTGGTATAGCACATCAGGCCTGTATGACAGTTCCATGTAGAATACAGGTTTAGTTCCTGTCAGAGGAAAAATGAAAATTTTTCAGACATTCCAATTCCTCAATCCGAGTCACTATCCATTACTCCACTGTGCCTCTCCTAATACTATTAATACTACTGTTTATTATAAACAGAGAATTGACTTAAATATTTGTGTCTATATAAATAATTTATAACAATAAAATATATTAAAATAATTGTTGGACTTTGTCCATTTCATAATATATATATATATATAAAATCATGAATGTATGCATATATATATATATATATATATATATATATATATATATATAAAAAATCATGAATGTATGCATATATATATATATATATATATATATATATATATATATATATATATATATATATATATATATAAAAAATCATGAATGTATGCATATATATATATATATATATATAAAAAATCATGAATGTATGCATATATATATATATATATATATAAAAAATCATGAATGTATGCATATATATATATATATATATATAAAAAATCATGAATGTATGCATATATATATATATATATATATAAAAAATCATGAATGTATGCATATATATATATATATATATATATAAAAAATCATGAATGTATGCATATATATATATATATATATATATATAAAAAATCATGAATGTATGCATATATATATATATATATATATATAAAAAATCATGAATGTATGCATATATATATATATATATAAAAAATCATGAATGTATGCATATATATATATATATATATATATATAAAATCATGAATGTATGCATATATATATATATATATATATGTAAAATCATGAATGTATGCATATATATATATATATGTAAAATCATGAATGTATGCATATATATGTAAAATCATGAATGTATGCATATATATATAAAATCATGAATGTATATATATATATAAAATCATGAATGTATGCATATATATATATATATATGTAAAATCATGAATGTATGCATATATATGTAAAATCATGAATGTATGCATATATATATAAAATCATGAATGTATATATATATATAAAATCATGAATGTATGCATATATATATATATATATATATATATATGTTTTGCTTTTATTAAAGCTTCATCAGGGAATAAAATATGGATGAGAAAAAGTAAATTTTGATATTTTTTATTTTTGTATTGTTTGTTTTTCATAATTAATAATCAAAATTAAAAATAACAATTTTCTTTTCTTCATCCATATTTCATTCTCTGATGAAGCTTTAATAAAAGCAAACATTAGCTTTATAAACATTTCCTGTTTGTTCCTTATCTTATTATTCTGTTGGATTTCAATCCATATTTTATGTCTGATAAAAGTATAGTTTTAAGATATACTATATTTATGGCTAAAAGAGATGAATATCAGGGGTAGAATGTATGTAAATATAAAAGTGGAGACTGAGGACAACATAGAGTTTCAGGTCATAATCTGTGGAAGATTGTGTTCTAACATGAAACAGACTGTTACAGCTCGGTTTTGATATCAGTATCTACTTTATATATATATATATATATATATATATATATATATATACACACATTGTTTCATATATATGTCTATAAAGGGTTTTTTTTTATATTTAAACAATTTTTGTATTTAAATACAATATTTAAATGATTTATTTTTGTCTTTTTCTTTCTCCCTGAAATACAGGAGTATAAGCGTAAATGAATCCAGCAGTTCTGGCATTCCAGGACCCTTTAGTGGAAATATCGAAGATCTTGAAACAAGTTACTTAGAATATCTAAATGATGCTCATAAAAATCTGAGAAAGTGTTGTAATGGATGTCGGAACTGGTCAGCACCTTACGATGGGGAAAAGCCATCCTCATCAAGTTTAAACTCTTTGAATTTCCTTACACCAAAAAAGACCCTTTCTGGAAACTCTAATGGAACTGCTGTAGATAAAACTATTTGTCCTGAGACAAAGCTTGAACAATCTGAAGGAACGACAAAGGATAACAGTTTGAAATTATTATCCCATGGCAATTCTTTGAGTGGTTCTGTTAGACTTGCTAGTGACAAGGAACATTCTGAAGTTAATGATTCTGTAGACATTATTGACCATCCACTCAGTCAAGTATCTTCGTCCCCACCTCTGGATCCAGTAGTTGGTAAAACAGTAGGCTCTGCACCATTGTCTACCACAGAAAACCCTGAAAATAGTTACTCTCTAGAAGCTCTTAACACTTATACAGCAATAAATCAATTATATAGCCTTCTTTTAACTTGTGATGATATGGACTCATTTTTGAAGTTTCTTGATTGTGTGGATATTGGAGTTGTGGAGAATGAAAAAAGTGATGAAATTTTTACATTTATTGATAACCTCTTTTCTGGTTCAACAAGTCTTCGTTTTTCACATGGTATACACAGTAATGCGGGTCAAGTAAAAACAGCTGTGTCAGTTGGGAGCAAAGACCTGATTACAAGCACCTGTTCAGAATCATCTATAGACATTAGTATCGACAATCCATCACCAGCACCACCTGTGGATGAAGATGCCACTGCCAACATCAACTCAGAGGAAAACGACAAGAAGTTAAGTTTAGAGGATGAAGATGGTCAGCAGACAATGACATCATCTATGGATATTTCTTCAACATCGACTGTGCTCTCCCAGGAGTCTGCAGATATAACAATGTCCCAGTTAAATGGAATCCCATTTGAGATGAGTGCATGCAAGACCTTAACTACTCTACCTCAACAAACTGGACAGACATCTTCAGAGCATAACCCTTTACAGACAATTACCAATACGAGTAATTCCTTGCATATGTTCAATTTTGGAAAGAAAAGTAATGCTTTGGAAACAACTGCAACACCTTCACCAAATGGAATAAGTGCCTCCAAGTATGTGAGCGGACCACCCAATATTGGTAAGTAATTATAGATGAAATAATCTTTTCTTAAATTAAAATATCTAAATATATTTGACTTCATATATAAAGTAGTGTAAAAGTGTTATTAAAATGCTTTATATAAGAATGTTTAAGATAATCTTATACATTGGATAACTACAGATTTTTGCTAAGAAATCATTATAATATACCTCATATATAGAAGCTAATAAGAATGCTAATGGAACTACTAAGTAAACACCATATGAAGTATAAAACTTACCTTAAATAAGAAACTTACATTAAAAGTTCTCTCTATAATCTGATGGTCAAGGAATCATAAATATCGAGAATTTATTTCTTACCTTATTATAGCAAACATGCATGGGTAATGTAATGGATAATGGCAGAATTAGCATATTGAATTTAAATTCTGGGCAAGTTTATTGCATTCACTTTCTCACTTGGGAAAGGCATGAATCCATATCTTCTCCCCTCAGGTATGATAGACTGGGTTTTCAAGCTTTGGATAGCAACTAGTCTAAGAGAAGGAAAACTCTATATTTCAAACAGTGGAGAAAGCAACAAGAAACCACTCCACTAGGTTTTTCAAAATCAGTGATGTCCATGGTGCTGTGCTCTGTTCCAGTTTTCTGTTTGTTTGAACCATTGTATGAAGACTGAGGAATCCATTATTTGCTGTTATGGCATGAAATAGGGAGGGAGCAATTCCAAGATGATGTGTGGCCGATTTGTTTTTGAAGTTACCTTCTTCTAGCCTTTGAGCTAAAGAGGCATGAGCTACAAGAGGTTTGAATTCAGAATTTTCCTTTTCCTAGATTGGTTGCCATCCATATTTATCCATGTGGGAAGAAGAGATGGATTCATACCTAGCATGTAAGTGAATGCAATGAACTCAACTGGAATTCAAACTTGGCTCTCCGATTCCTTTATCTGAGTTAAGTTGATTCCATTTAAAGGAATTTTGTTTTTGCGATGTAATTGCTCAAGTGTCCTTTGTGAATGGTATGAAGATCATGCTGGTGAAACAATTCAGATGACATATATAACCCAAGATTCAGCACCAGATATGACTTGGCAGTATGATGACTTTATAGACCATTAATTTGGTGTCTTAGGTATTTGTTGATTCAGTCATGCTTGTGAATCTTCCATGGTATGGTTTGCTTTAACCAGTCTGTGGTCAATGTCTTTGTTTTGTTTAATGTCTGCAGGTATAACACATCAAAGCTAGGTAAAGTGCCTAACTGCATTCAGCTTTGTTGTACACTTGATGAGGTGCAAGTTGGTGGAAGATGATAGTTTTCTTTATTCTGACTTTTTAAGCTAAGTAGGATGTTATTTGTTATAAGTATGTCTTTGAGTGTCTAGAGATGTGTCATCTGTGACTAGAAGTTCTTTCATTTTTGTAATGTTTTCTTGGTGTGATCTTGTAAACAATTTGAGTTTGTATGGATGTATGTTTTCAACACCATTTATCTTTGAGGTCTGTTTCAAGCATTTTACTGAAGAATATTGAGAAAAATGTCCGATAAGAATATAGCTATCTTTTATTCTGATTTTTGATGGGGAAAGGGCTTGTGAACTTTCCACCTCTATTCTGACTGAATAAGTATACTGAGGAATTTGGGAGGGCAAAGATTCTGTTTGATTATGATGTCAAATGTCTTTGTTAAAGTGTCATATAACTCTCTTTATTTTACTGGATTTGTCTTAGAATGAAGAACCCTCCATGATTATCAATGAATTGATCCACAATGCATTATTTACTAAGCAGAAAAGCACTTTGAACTCAATTAAAAAAGACAGAAACATATCCCAAGATTTGTTCAACAGTTGAACAAGTTTTTTTTTTCAATTTCCCTCCAGTTTAAAACTTGATTGTGTTGGTATGAAAACTTTTCATATATTCACAATCTACAGAAATGGGAGGTAAGCAAGAATACCATTACACATGCACAAAAGACAGTGTGGACATTAAACTCAACACTGCATTGTGACTGTCAGTTTGAATCTCACTTGAGGCATGGAACTGACAGTTTGTAGGATCAAATGGTACTTTTTCCTACAAAGGGGGACATAGGTTTGATTCATTCAGGAGAGTGCATTTTTTTTTATTGAGATTTATTTGAGTGTGCAGGCCAAGAGATATAATAAACATCATTTAAAGTAAAAATAAAAATGGCTATTTCAAATAAAAATATCCAGTATAATATCTGAAGTAATAAAAATGTTGCATAAAAGATCCATTAAGTCTTTAGAAACTTTAATCAATTTTTAAATATATATAGTAACCCGGATATAAGAGAAACCCGGATATAAGAGAGATTTTCTCTGGTCCCAAATTAGAGCCCGTGTTAATGTATATATAATAGACCAAACCCGGATATAAGAGAAACCCGGATATAAGAGACTTATCCGGTCCCGCCAACTCTCTTATATCCGGGTTACACTGTATATATATGATTAAAATTTAGATGAAAATCTGATGGAATGATAAATATATGATGATTTGAAAAACTTATTTAGGCATATTTTACGGCATTTAGTTGTTTGCTTGCTAAAACATTTTAAAATAAAAATTTTCAAAATTCTCATATATATATATATATAATGTTTTCACTCTGATCCTGTGTTTACAACTGGATATTGATACCTTAAGTATGTATGAGTGCATACAGATGTCGAACTGGCATAATCTATGCATACACATGTGTGCACATACATACCATATTGTCCACAAACCTGCTGAGTGACAAATAATGTTCTTGCTCTCATACACTTGTTTATTTTTCTTACTTAATGCTGTTTTGATGTTAACCAACAGCAGTAGTCATAATAATATAAATTCAAACAATTATTTTGCTGCAGCTTTTTGTAGATTAGTCATGGGAGGGTAGCCAGCCAGTTTAGGAGATAAATGACTGGTTTATGGCTAGTATGCTATAGAGAAAGTCCATTACTCCCTATATCTGATAGACTTAGTAAAACTTAGGTCTTGTAAAAGATAGCTGATATATATATGACTGTGCCTATTCATATATAAATATGCATTACCACTGAGACCCAAATTTTAAAAAAACATATCTATCTGGGTGTGTATGTGTTTGTTTTGTTTTTTTATGACTTAATTCTTTGTGGATTATTTACAGCTGAAATATTTTTTGGATTCTAAGAAAACTTTTTTTTTGTTTTTTTGGCAAATGAATATTGCATTAACAGTTATTTTTGAGAATAACAATGATATTTCCAGTAACAAGCGCTACTATTTAACCCCTAGCTGTGGGGTGGAGATGGGTTCATACCTTTCTCAGGCAGATATGTGTTTAAGTGAATGTAATGAACCCAAGTGGAATTCAAACTTGGCTCTTTGATTTCTCACTTTAAAATACTATCCATTACACCACCTACACATTCATAAATAATATATATATATATATGTGAGTGTGTGTGTGTGTGTCTAGATAATATATGTGTGTGTGTCTAGATAATATATGTGTGTGTGTATATCTATAAAACAGAAGATGTCTGTGTGCATGTCTGTATGTGTATGCTATTTATGCACATCCACATTTCTTGACCAATTTTAATGAAATTGTACACATATGTTGCTAATTTTGCAAATTAGGTCAAGATCAACGTTTCAATCTCCAGACCCTCCGGGTTTGGTAGAAAAATCAATAAAAGTGAGGGTGGGTATAACTTTTTGCAAAATCCAAGGCAAAATTTTTACTGGATGAGCTGATGTTCTTTGCACTTAATGCAAAACACCGCTCATGTTACGAGGTTTATGTCGAGTGCTGGATAGTTTTCCTGCGACACTGACTTCACATGAAAAATTGCAAAAATGTGTTTTTCATACTACTTAAAATAAAAACTTGAATGACTTTCTCATTTTCTTCTGATTTTCTTCAAACATGTCTCAAAAATTTTGCTATCATGCAAGAAATAAGTGTGGTTTTAGTTCTGCTTGCTTCCCCATGTATAAAGAAAAACCATGAAAAAATGTTCAAAAAGCCATAACTCCCTCGTTTTTCATCTAATGCTTTCCAAATTTGCCATGTAAATTACATATGACACACAAATTGGCTTGTGTGAATGTTTAGTTTAGATTATTTTAGTTAAGTGGACAAAATCTGCAGCAAACTCGGTCCAAAATTGGCTTTTGCCATTTAACCAATAGTTTCTTCATGTGATTCCATCCTGAATTGGCATTTGAACAACCTTTGATACAAAGATTGTTTGAGAAGAATTATTGAAACATTAAAAGAAAAAATTTCCCAAAGAACCTCTTATTAACATCCAGCTTTACAGTAAACATGTGAGTAAGGAGGTGGGAGCGGTATGCGTTTGCACTTGAAGTTGAATCAGGCTATGATGCTTCATCCCTGTTTTTGTTTGATTATTAGATTTGTGAACAATGCCATACTATTTGAAAGTTATTAGAGCCTTAGGAAATTTACTGAATATCTAAAATATTGAAACAATTAAACCCCGAGCAATGACTCCACAAGAAGGTTTTATTGATGGAATTTCATTATTAAGAACAATCAAACACTTATGAAGGACATACTGTAAAAAACATGTGGTGAGGGAGTAGCTTAGTATACCAATGGATGATGCATGCAAGTGGGGACACAGGCAGACATTTCCAGATGGGGGGTGCAGGTACACAGGTGGGTGGGAGTTATACAATTGCAGCTATGTACACCTGGGCAATGTGGGTACCTTGGCTAGTATAATATATATATGTGTGTGTGTATGTGTGTGTCTGTGTATGTGTCTATATATAATGTGTGTGTGTGTGTGTCTATATATAATATATCTGTCTCTATATAATATATATATATATATTTATTATACACTGTTACATTAGAACATGTAAGTAATTACTATAAAATTGTACATTTTGTTTTGATTATTAAATAAAGTGTCTCTTCAGGTAATTAATAATGATGGTAATAAACGATCTTATTTAAAATTACAATTTATGTAATATCACTTCATTTTCCATAGAAGGTAAAAAGGACTTTTATAAAGAAAAAGGGAAAGAAAATAAATCAACAAAAGGAAAAGGAAGGCAAAAGAAAGCATAAGAAATAAACCCTACTATGGAGAGAATAGACAAAAAAGAAAGGTAACAGAAAGAGAGGAGTATATTCAAAATGACGCAGATACAAAGGAAGAGGAAAGTTAAGAAAATAACATGAGAAAATGTTGATATGAATTAAGCCAATGAAATTATATTGAGTAAGAGAATTCAAATTTGAACAGAAATGAAATGGCAATAGATACATTGGTTAACAGTGGCACATTTAAAAATTTATGGCATTTTTTATGAAATCACATATTCAAGCAAAATTATCCACAGAACGTAAATAAAGGACACTTTAAGAAGCAATACAATACTTAACAAAACCAACATTACATTATAAATTAGAATATAAAATGAATTTTAATCTTTTTAATATTTTTATATTAATTTTAAATTAGAAACTATTATCAATACAGCAAGTGAAAAATAAAAATAATAAGCCAATTCATGGCTAAGCATACTACCAGTAATTTACAAAACTAACCAATACCTAAGGCTAGAATAAATCACTGATGATAACATTAAAATGTCTGTATAAAGATAATATAACAAAAGAGGAGTGATTATTGAGTTATGAAGTTTAGCAAGATTGTAAGGTTAATTCTTTAATATGTTTACAATTTACTGTATTTTCATTTCGTCCTCAGTGATAGATGGATCCACAATATCAAATTACAGTTATTTCTGTCTTCAAAGGCATTTTCCATTTAGCATAGGAATTCATTGAAATTTACTCAGACATTTCATAGGATGAAATAAACATTATATTGAACTGTAGAGAATTGGTCTTAATACACAAACAACAGTGGATTAAAAATTTGACTGATAATTTTGATATAATAATGGGATCTTTGGATTCGGCAGAGTCTTCAGACTTAGTTGGACTGTTTTTATTGTACAACCTCACTGTGTATGAAGAGATTGATTTGAATAGTATAGAGCTTTATAGAAATGATGGACTCCTGATTGTAAAGAAATCTACTGGAAGTAAGATTGATAAACTTAGAAAATTAATTCATAGAGTTTTTAAATCTTTTGGTCTTAGTGTAGTTATTAATTCTAATATTAAACAAGTTGATTTCTTAGACATAACATTAGTTTTTCAATAATTTTAAATCTTACATGAAAAACAATGCCAACCTTATTTATATCCACCCAAGTTCTAATCACCCACCATCTGTAATTCAACATATTCCATCATCAGTTGAACAATGTTTTAATCAACACTCTTCTAGCAAAGAAATATTTGAAAAGCATAAAACAGTTTATGACAAAGTTCTTAGATATAGTGAGTTCAGATCTTCTAAAATTAGATTTGTAGAAGTTTATGATTATTCCAAAAAGAAAAATAGAAACAGGAAGATCATATGTTATACTCCTCCATTCACTCAATTAGTTCATATTAAATTAGGACATAAATTTTCAAAATTAATTTTCCTAAAAAATAATTCTTTAAGTAAAATTTTCAATCAGAACACTCTAAAACTTAGTTATATTTGTACTAATAATTTAAAGAAAATAATTAAATTACATAACAATAAAATATTGAATTTATATAACAATAATAATTTTCCCAAATAAATCATTTTTTTATCACAAGTTATCTACCATTGCCTGATGAAGTACAATCAAAATATTGAAACATGAAAGCTTTTGTGTAGCAATATAAAATGTTCTTATTAAAAAATATTATAATATTTTGCTCTACTTTGTATTGAGCACCTTTTGAAAAAGTAAATGCTATGAACTTTGGAGTTTTACTCCATCTGTTCTGTCTCATATTTGGATATATATATATATATATATAGGTTGATGGTCAGAGTTGAATCAGACCAGGGAACAGTAGTATTAAAAAGTGGTCACTACATGCGAGAAAAAAATAAGTAAAAATAAAAATAACATGTAGATCTTTTAACTTTAAAAATCAGGAGGTCAATTAAAATACTTGACCATAGTTTTGACCTGACAGTCTCTTCGGGTGATACTTTTAGAATGACCACTTCAACTCTTTATTTAAAAAAACCACAAAGAATGCTGCACAATTATCTTAAAAAAAAATAACAGGCTCCTATAAGCATGGTTGATGCTCAACTCCATGAGAGTGCCTCACTGCGCCTTCTTTATCTCACGTTTTCTCCTGACCTGAGGTGGAACAACTACATTGAATCAATAGCTGCATTTACTGCAAGGAAAGTTGGTTCTCTATGTCATATCAGAAAGTTTTTCTTTGAGTCCATCCTTCACATCTACAAATCTACCATTTGTTCAAAGATGGATATGTGATTGATCCTGACTTAGGGGTCTTGACTGCAGTCACTTTCTCACCAACATAATGTAGCTTCCCTCTGTCTTTTTTTATAAATATTTTCATGGAATCTGCTCTGATAATCTATTTTCCCTGGTGCCCTGACTGCATGAATTTAAGTGTGCTACTAGTTTGGCATCTTTGTCCCACCCTTTTACTGTCAAAACAGTTAATTGTAACCACCTCTTCTACTCCAACAACTTCTTCTCTCACACTTCCTGACAGTGGAACTCCCTTCCTTGCTTCCCTGATAACTATAATGTTCAAAAATTTAAAAGTAATGTCAATCGACATCTTCTGATGACTTGATCCCCCATTCTCCTTTTTATCCTTTCCTCAATCCTCACTATACTCAGTCTTTTCCCTTACTTTTACTTTCTGTAACCCTTTGTATACCAGTGGCACTCCTGCCTTTCTTGGCGTAAAATGCTTAAAATATATATATATATATATATATATATATAAATGTGTGTGAGTGCATCTATATAGATAATATTTGACTATTGATATATATATTTGACTGCTACCCACAGACACACGCTCATAGTATTAACCATTAAAGCTGCTGTCTTTTTATCATTGTTCTTAATCCACAGTACATTGTTAATTTGGTAATATTGGCATTCCTATTAGTATTTGGTTGTTTTTTGCTTTTATTCCTAACTTTGAATCTCTATATTATTTTAACCACGATTAAATTTTGGATATTATGTGACCACAGTAAGGGCAAATATGAATATGTGCTAATAACTATGATAGTTGTTCATGTTGAGGATATAGAAATCTGACAAATTCTTTATATTTTGATGTATTGATTGGAATAAAATAAAAGTTATTAGTATTTATTAATATTTAAAGAAACAGCACTAAGTAGATTGAAGTGTATCTTAGCCAGAATGTATTAAAAACTATAATGATGTAAAGTTAACAAAAGTCCAGAAAATTATAATTCAGGGAGAGTTTTTCTTAGTATTTATCATTTGTTGTAGGAAATGTTTTGCTATTGAAGAATTATATATATATTTTTATCTTTTTCAGGTCCTCTCTTATCAGCCTTATTATCAAAGTTAGAAAGCATGATTCAAAATTCCCTCCATGTTAATTTTCTGTTGACTGGACTAATTTCTCGTCTTGCAACCTACCCACACCCATTACTCCGTTCATTTCTCTTAAATCACAACTTGGTCTTCCAGCCATCAATTAAATCTCTTGTACAGGTGAGATACTTGATATTTTTTCTTATTTTCTTTTTATTTCCTTTATTTAATAAATTTACTAACTTAGATTTATGAAATTTGGCAAAAAAAAGGGAATATTTCTAAATGTGAGAAGAAAAATTTGTTTTGTAAACTCATTGTCAATAAGCAGTTGAAATATTCAATACTTCTTTTCTCTTTATTTTTTCCATTTTTTCTTTCTTTTCAAAAACACAAACTTTAATAACACAATTACATAATTGTAACAGATTTAATGTAGATTTTTGCCTGATTTTTATCTAAATTTTTAAATGAGTTTTTCATATTAGAATTCTTTCATAATGGTATTACTGGTAACATAAATGATGAACAATTAAATTCATTGTTATCCATACAGTTATTTGCAAATATTTTTCATTTTTTCACAACCTTTAAACTAAAGAATCATTAAAGAAATAAACAAAATGTTTGTAAGCAGCAGCGGCATGTGTTAAAGGAACTGAAATGCTTATTAGTTAGTCAAAACTGAAGCAATAAATACAAAAAATGAGACAGTTCAACTAAAATAATCTAAGTAATACCAAACAGTTGACCAAGAAGGTAATTTTAAATAGTTAAGTGACTTCATAAAATGAATTGTGTAGGATTATTTTTGGTCTCTGTGTGTGCATATATATATATATATATATATATATATATATATATATATATAGATACATAGCTGTGTTTTTTGTTGAGGCAGGACCAGGATTAATCTTGCACAAAGAAAAGTAGGACCTGCCTAACAAAAGATTTGTCAAATGATTTGAAAATTTCTTGGACATTCAGGCTGGTAAATGTTTCTTATAAAACAGAGCATTTACTTAAATACTTGTATCTATAAAAAGAATGTTAAACATAAAAATTTCTTTAAATAATTGTCGGACTTTGTCCATTTCATAATGTGTGATGTCATTTGTTTACATTTGATACACCATGAGCAGTTATGAATGTACATGAGAGATTCATGGAAGATTGAAGTTTATAAGCAGTAAATTCGACCTTGCCAACCGAATGATCCTCAGTGGCCAAATCGGTTAATGCACGTCAGGCTATATGATGGTTCCGTATAGGATACAGGTATGAATCCTGTCGGAGGACGAATATTTTCTATGAAAATTTCTCAGACATTCAGGCCGGTAAATGTTATTTAATACTGTTTATTATAAAACAGAGCATTTACTTAAATACTTGTATCTATAAAAAGAATGTTAAACATAAAATATTTTCTTAAAATTTATATATTTAATATATAACATGATGGCCGTGTGTTTGATTTTGAGAATGGCCACTTTCTTCAATTAACTGTTGCTTGTTTTTTCATTTAGCTTTCTCAAATGGCATCCTAGACCCCTATTTGTTTAGGCAACAGAGAGACAAATGTGACATAAAGTTTGGGGTTATCCCTGGGTAGAATATTTCTGTTGTGGTAATCAATGCTAGCTTGAAAAGTCATATGTAGCTTTGGTAAATTTTGGTTTTAACACCCACACTAAATATCCTTTAAAATTTTCCAAGACCATCATAATTCTGTGTGTAAAAGTACATGCTGAACTCAAATTGACAATTACATCATGAAGAAACCTACCGTTTTGTAGTTAACGACAAGAAAAAAATCAGACTTCTTGTTGGTAATTAGTCCCCCATTACCGCCATTTTGATATCTGATTCAATGCCGAGTATTTCCGGTGGCGAAATAAAAATTTTGGCCTATTTACTTCTTTTACAGACTTTGGTTGCAGAAAATCACTATGCACTACTGTAAAGAAATTTTTTTTTTTTTTTTTTAGGGTTAGGGGTTGTGTTTGGCTTCTTTCTGTGTAGAAAAGGGGACAAATTTTTAAAAAAATTAATGATACAATAAACCAGATTAACTTCAGGGTTAGGTGTTAAGGTTAGGCTTCTTTCTGTTAGAAAAGGGGACAAATTAAAAAAAAAAATTTAATAATACAAATAAAGCATTTTTTTATATTTTAAAATTGAAAATAAAAACAAAAAATAATGCACAAACTTGATTGTATTATTTATTTATTTTTTTAATTTGTCCCCTTTTCTACACAGAAAGAAAACCCCTCCCCAAACCTTAACATCTAACCCTAAAGTTAATCCAGTTTATTGTATCATTAATTTTTTTTAAAAATTTGTCCCCTTTTCTACACAGAAAGAAGCCAAACACAAGCCCTACCTCTAAAAAAAAAAAAAATTACATTTTTTTACGGTAGTGTGTAGTGATTTTCTGCAATGAAAGTCTGTAAAAGTAAATAGGCCAAAATTTTTATTTCACCACCGGAAATACTCAGCATTGAATCAGATATCAAGATGTTGGTAATGGGAGACTAATTACCAACAAGAGGTCTGATTTTTTCTTGTTGTTAACTCCAAAACAGTAGGTTTCTTCATGATGTAATTGTTAATTTGAGTTTAGCATGTACTTTTACACACGGAATTATGATGGTTTTGGAAAATTTTAAAGGATATTTAGTGTGGGTGTTAAAACCAAAATTTACCGTAGCTTTAAGCATTCCAATAGTCCCACTTATTTCCACATGGAAGATTATAAATTTAAAGAAATAAATCATCATTAACTAGTTAGCCAATCGATGCCCAACACCATATCTGACTAGTGAAGCACTGTGGCAGTTATGTGGCAAGGATTGTCTTGAAATAATCTCTATTGTGCTCTACATTGGATGTAGATATTGAGATATAGGTCATGTGTCAAACACGATCAGTAATATCTGTACAAAAATACTATAATCCTTGGTGTATAGATTGTTAGGGAGTATAGGATACAATTAAAAAAGCAGAGAAATTCAGAAATTAAAAGATTATTTTCATGTATAAAATCCACCAGATTTTAGAGAATAGAAAATGACCAAAACTTGTGAAAAAGGAAGAGAAAAAATGGAAAAAAAAACATGGACATTTTGTTTACTTTTGTCATTTGTAAGCATTATGACGATGTGATAATGACTCATGGAGTATAAGATCATTAAATCGCTAATAAACATTGAGAAAATAAATCAAAATAAACTTGAATAAATATTAACATTTCTTTCTTTTGGTTTTAATTATGAAAGATTTTTTTCCCTTTGTTGTTATACTCCATTAGATAGCCAGTAAACAAATAAATTGATATGATTTTATTTGTTTTGAGTCCTGAAAAAATGAGACTGAGTTCTAAATTAAAGTATAAGACAGTAGATTTTTGGAGATGATTTTGGATTTAAAAACAGGATTATACACACAGGATTACTGTATTCAACTTTTTGCCTTTTTTTTTCCAGAATTTTGTATAAGAAATTCTATATTCCTTCATTCAGACTGATAGCATCATCTTAATCCTTTTTTCATCAAAGTGTGTCTGGCTACTATTCTTACTTACTCTTTTCAGCTGTATCTGGAATATCTAATCTATTATTTGTCCTGAGGGGATATGTCCTTTCCTCTCATACATGATATATATGATACTTTAAAAACAATTTTTCCCCACTACCTATTCAAAACTCCCGCATATCTTCTCAAATAAAAGGTTTTGCCATACTGGGCATGATGATAAACTACATCTGGCAGCAAGGCTTCTTGCTGGGAGATTTTGAGGAGCATGTAAATACTTCTTAATTGCTGTTGTTCTCAGGCCCACCATGACCAAGGGTGGTATCACCTGTTAGGCTCCCAGCTATAGGCAAATAGTGAACCACCAAACTGGGGTCAAAACATGAAAATATAAAAATACAGTAGAATAAATTACTAGCAATACATTTTCGTAGTAATAAAAAAATTGCCGGCAATGCATTATTTTTAAAAAAAATTACCAGCATACCTTTTTGGAAAAAAAATATTACCAAAGCTCCCAAGAAAATAAAATTTCAGCATTAAATGACCTATGAAGAGTTAATATGCTATTAAACAAATGGTTTCAGACTTCAAATAAAGTAGATAATCAAGAAAAGATAATGGTTAAAATGCTGTGATGAAATACAATAAATATAAAGAAATTTTTTGAATAGTCTATGATAAAATATTTACAATGCCTAATCTCAAAGTAGTCACTAAAATTATCTTAGTTTTTGTTGTTTTCATAAATTTTCAGCTGATTAATTCTTTAGCTTTCTTCAGATTAAATTTTGACAAGTTCATCTTATACAGAGAATTGAATAATAGGATTGTTGTGAAAGAAAAATTACAAAGATACTTCCTCTTCCTTAATGCCTGAATAATTGAACATCCCTAAATATAGGGTTTCTCTGGAAGATTTCCACTCATTTTGAATATCACGAGAACCAATTAATACAACTTGGTAACCAATCAAATGATATCTTACTATCATATAATACTCATCTATTGGGTTATTCCATCAGCACTGAGCTTTACTGATTGTGCATTTTTCATATTAACAATGACTGAGTGATAAGATTCTTTGTGCCTCTCATGCAAGATTTTTGGCAAAACATTGCATCACCTAAATCACTCTTTCAGATTTGGCTCTCTGAATATCACTATTGAAAGAGAGATTTTAGAGTGGTTGAGATTAAGGAGAATGTAATCAGATAGTTGATGGTGATCTCAAAAGAGAATTTTTCAGACTGTTTTAAAAAGTAGAAGGGCCACTGGAATAAGTGTGTGATATCTCAAGGGGAATAATTTCAAAGGGACTAAGGTGCCATTGCCCAAGAAAGGCTATTTCTTTCCTTTTGTGTTACTATTAAATAGCTGGATACTTTCCAAACTGTATATTCAGTTAAAGTCAAGCACCTTCATTTAGGTAAAAATGATTACAACAGTGCATAAAATTTGATCTGTATTTTTTTGTAATTGTATATGCAAGCACAGAAGGTCATTTTGGCTGAAAATTTTAAAGAATAACAAATCAATATAGCAATTAAGAACCAATGTTGTATTTATGAGTTAAAATAATAAGTTTAGAAGCAACATGAACTGATATTTTTCAAAACGTTGTGCTTTTAGTTATGATACACTCTGTCCAGAAGTTATAAGAACACTGCAATAAAAAAAACAAAAAAAAACAAAAAAAACAAAACCACACTGATTTCTTGTTGAATTAAGTATTTTGTACACAGAATATTTGGTTTGATTTACAATGAGAAATACCAAAAGCTTGTAAGTTTGATGGAGAAATTAAGATCTGAATTAGCTTTACTAAATGACACATAGTGTCCAGTAATTAACTGAACTGTAACAAAATTCAAGTACCAAGAGATGCTAGAACACATCTTGATCCCAATGCTACCAATAAATAGAAGAGAAAGGAAAAACTTAATGTTTCAACAAGGTAACTGTTTTGTATCCAATGATTGCTTTTCATATATAATGAAGTTACTTACCTTGGCTCCAGACCTCAATCCAATAGAAAATGTTTGGAGATTGTTGGTCAGAGACATGTACCCTGGTAACACCTATTATACCACTTTTGAAGAGCTGAAGCAAGTTATCATAGATGCATAATTGAAATCTGTCAATCTAAATACTGTAAATTGGTGAAATTGATAACAGCTTAATATGCCATTCAAGCTATAAAGCATTAACTTTTTGCTGAATAGTGCTTTCTTAATAAAAGTTATTGACTTTTGTATTGTTTTTTTTTAATTATTAGACAAACTTTCTACATGATTTTATTAAAAAAAACATTCTACTAAAGTGAAGAATAAAAATTAAAATGTAAAACCAATATTTTATAAAAATCTGGATTCTTTATTCATTAAAACATTTTAGAAATTTACAGATTTTTTAATAATTTCCAGATGAGGTGCATAAATTTAATTTACACTTTGACTCTACACAATAGTAGCAATGTCATAATCAACTAAAGTAAAACTTTGATTTAACTTGTCTTAATTTAAGGAACATGGATCACATGACCATATTAAACTGACTTTATTTTTACTGAACTAGCTATATGCTAGAACAATTCATTTATTGAATTTATGCTAATTTGCTAGATAACTTGTTAGTTTACAAATTGTTATCTTTTGTTAATTTAGAAGCTTATTTGTTAGCTGAAAATGAAAAATCTTGCCAATTTTTTTCTTAAAGATATTAAAACTTGAGTAGCTGTAAATCCTGATTTCATTAAATTTTGTTAGTAAAAAAAACAAACTCAAATCAAACATACCCCAGCAATCAAGACAGGTATCAAAAAGCTCAATCAGGTTTTGAAAGCCAGAGCTCATGACACTGTTAGTATAGTACCCATGAAAACTGATAAAATTATTATTTTTTTTTTTTTTTAAGCTTATCACCCCAAGCAAGGCTGGAAGCCACTAGCACATAAGGGGTTACAGAAGGTTTGGAGGAAGAGCAGATAGGAGTGGTAAAGGAGAGGATGTGGAGAAAGATAGTGGATCGATCAAGGCAGGGGGGTTACAGAAGATTTGGAGCGAGAGCAGATAGGAATGAAAGGTGAAAGGATGTGGAGAAGGGAAGTGGATAGATCAAGGCAACTGGAGATGTCGATTGACATTACACTTAAATAGTTGGAGATTCTATTTGTCAGGGAAACAGTTTGGAAATTTTCTAAGTCTTGGTTATGCTTATAAAGTAAATTCCTATGCAGATTAAATCTACAGCAGTGCTACTAAAAGTCCTCTCAATATGAGCAAGTAAAAGGACGTAGAAATTGTTTTATTTGATATTTTACACAGTTTTATGTAACATTGGTCAGATGACTGTTTTGGATTTTACAAAACAATGTTCTTTTTTTTTTTAATTGGTTTCAAGGTAAATTTGCTAGTCACACTGGACTATATGTGCCAGCAATATTCTAAACATGGATGAATGGTAGACTTATATGTAAGATAGATTCTGAAGAGAAAAATTATCTAGCAATGACACAGTGAACCAACTTTCTTAGCAGCTGACCTATTAATGGATTCAGTATAGTCTTTCCACTTCATGTCAGTTGAGAACATTAGCCTGAGAAGATGTAATGAGTTACTTTTCTGGAGATTAGCATCAGCCATGCTGATGGAAGGCAGAGAGGGGTCTCTCAGATGATTAATGGAGAGTAGTTTTGGATGTGTTAAAACTAACAAGCCATCTTTTGCTCCAGTTAACAACAGAGTTGTTTGGATTGTTTTGAATATTAGCTGCCATTTTGACCTTGTCTGACTGATCAGCCTTAAACAGGAGTAAATGCTAGTGTTATCAGCATAGATAGTAAATCATTATCTGCAAAACTTGCTTCTTTTTAATGATTTATCTGATTTAAGAAATATGTTCTCTCTCAAATTAGTTTTTTAAATCAAGATTTTACTCTATTCATGTTGAACACTAGAAATATTGTTTAAATAAAAGATGAATTTTATACAAATTCATTTCTAGTTCATTTTGCTTAATCATAGTTGCTATTGTTTTGTTATTTTTCTAATTTCAAATATTTTTATTGCTTAAAATATTGATTACTTGTTAAATGATTTTAATATTGTTTTTTGACATTTTAGGAAGTGAATTATCTGATTAAATTGCTTATATTTTGATATGTCTAAATATATGGTTTTTGTATGTCTAAACATTCTCATTTTATAAAGGTTTATTTTTAAATAGATATACACAGTAAAAATTCAAAGCATGGAACTATAAATCAAAGCAAAAATGTTGATGAAATGAGAAATAAAAAAAGTATAAGAAATACCAAAAATCTTCAGAAAGAGGAATATAAGGCAATATAAAATAATATAAAATATAAAGTATAATAAAAAATATATAGTTTAGAATTAAATATATTCAAAATGGTGTATTTCAAATTATTTATAAAAGAAAGATTTTCAAAAATATTCTTAAAAATATAAAAATAAGGTTAATGTTAAAAGAAAAATTGAATAATAGGAAAATCACAAATAAAAATGCAATAAAATGATAAAGTGTTCAGGAGATGATAGAAATTTATTTTAGAAAAATATGGAAAGAGAAAAATAAAAGCTCTTGTTTTTTTAATAAACCAAAGTCATATATTTACATGTACACATAATATACTTTATTTGAGAAACTACTTGTTTTTTGTAATTGATCTTCGAATTTCTGAATATTCAATGCAATATTATGTAGAAAGATACTTTAAAGTCTTCCATAGTTTTATTGGTTTACATTGTCACAGTTAATCATGTCATATATTTCTAAGTATATACTATTATACATACAAAAGTACATTTTTTATACTCAATATAAATTGCAAAGTTGAACTGAGGTAGGTCATCAGTGATATTAATACTGGATAAATTGATAGTTACAGTCTTTTTATATCATGCAATCTTATTCAGTTGACCCTACGGTTGTTGATCACCCAACACGCATCCCAGCAGCAAACTGTTTTCCCTTCAATACATTGCATTTCTTGGACCAAGAATAATTGTAAACAATAATGGTATCAATTTGTTAAATATAAATTAGTTATATTAGTCATATATTAATCATTATATTATATAATAATACAGTGATTGTCAAAATTATTGGCATGGTTCAATAAATAATAAAGGTGTATTTTGGGGTATAATTAAATTTTAATGTGGGAAATAAAAAGACAAAAAAAAACAATATTTTGATAAATTTACTCTGAATGCATTGTGTCCACCAAATATTTCAAATAATTATTTAAATAAAACACAAATAATCAAACAGCAAAAATTTTAGTAAGGACAAAAATTATTGGCATGGTTACAATTTTCTCATTTTAAAATTCATGTATTTATGAAAGGATCATTAATATACATCTTCTAGAAGATTCTGTTGTAGAAAAATCATTTGTTGACTTGGTGAAAATTTATCAGTAATCCAGATTTGTCTGTCATGTATGGAACAAGTGACACTATGGAAAACACAAAAGTATGCTTAGAAATGATGTTGTGAAATGTCATAAGAATGAAGTTCATGACAATTTACAAATATGTATTACATTCCTAAGTGAACTGTACATACCATTATTATGATTTTAAACACTGGTACTGGAGTGAAGAAGTTTGGAAGAGATTGTAAGTGAATATTTTCAGAATGTGGAAACCACAGAATAACCTGAGAATGATTACCAAACAAATAATTGATGAATGTAGGTGAAAAAGTTTCTCAGCAAATGATGTATAGAATTCTTGATAAAGGAGAGTTGAAAGAATGTCCTAGAAAGATGCCTTTTACTGGCCTTGCCATTTGAAGAAAAAATTTGAAGTTTGCTAAAGATCATATTGAGAAATATGATGAATTTTGAAAGGAAATATTAGGATTTGATGAAATCAAAATAGAATTATTTGTCCATAATGACATGTCACATGTTCAGAGGAAAAGTGGTGAAGCTCATCTGAAGATGAACTGCTTCTAAAGTGAAGCACAGTGGTGGTAATTTGTTTTACAGTTCAAGTTCCTGGATGTTTAGTTAGAGTTAATGGTATTATGAAAAATGAGCAATGTATTGATATTATCAGCCACAACTTGAAGGAGTCTGTTAGGGAACCAGGATGACATTGGTCCTTCATGCAGGATAATAATCCCAAGTATACTTCACATTTAGGGAAAACTTTTGGAGACGAATAAGACTGATGTTTTACCATAGTCAGCTTAAATCCCAGATGTTAATCCAATAGAAAATTCATGGTGGCATTTGAAGAAAAGACAACATGAAGTTATCATCTTAAAAGGATACACTAATAATTAAATGTGTGAATAATTGTTATTTAATTAATTTTTGAAAGATTATTTGGGTTTTATTTCAAAAGTGTATGCATGCATGTGTGTGTGTGTGTGTGTGTATATATATATATATATATATATATATATATGCAGCAAATCTTCAAATAGGTTTTCTTGACTAATATAGACATATTATGTCCATTTATTTTTATACTGATCCTTTCTAGTTTTCTAATCAGTTTCTTGATGTTAAGATGAAATTCAAAAAGGAAGTCAGTTTTTTCCTACCCAAGGACTTTCATTCTCTCCCAAAATCATCCTCAGGGGTAAAATTACAAAGATAGACTTATTATAATAGTGATAAAATCTGTATTTTGTTGTGATAGTGATTTTAAAAAAACACACTTGAGCATATATTTATCTATAATGTGTGTATATCATATTAATTTAGGTAGAAAGAATTCATTTAAACAAATTTATTAAATTCAAACTACAAGGCCTATCTGTTTAATATTTTTATTGTATTTTTTCAGTTTTTGAGTTGTTACATGTCCAGATGAAAATTGTGGCTAAACTGTCCAATGTTTTTGTTTTAGCATTCATTCTCAAGAACTGATTTTTGTATCATAGAAAAAAGATTTATTAGCTACATTCTAGCATTTTTTGAATGCTACATTTCAAATTTAAAATATGTTAAAAAATTATATGTAAGCCTTTAGGTATTGATGTAGATATTTACTTATGCTCTGCTTAATTTGTCAAAAATACTATAATAATGGACCAGGACAAGGAGCAAATGAATATACATTATCATTTGAATCCTGCATAGACAAACTAGAATTATGTTACACTTATACACATTAATAAATATACACACACACTGTTTAAGAAGGCAGATACACATGAAGTCTGCTTAACCAATGAAAATCAAACAATGCAGAAATTAAAAATACCACAATTTTCTCTTTTTTTTTCTTTTCTTCTTCATATTTCATTCTCTTATGAAGCTTTAATAAAAGTGAAAGACGTTAGATTTAAATAAACATTTTGTATTTGTTCCATATATCCAATCATAGGCAGCAATTGTTTCTGCAAAAATTTCTTATTAAAGTGTATAAACATTTTGTGTCTATAGAGTTTGTTCATCTTCATTTCCAAATTATATATGTATATTGTGTGTGGGTGTGTATAACAAATCTTTTGCAAAATGTGTAACAACTTGTTTATCTCTCTTGGCAGGTTTTGTCATCAGTTCGGCACAAAGTCGATCATTATTCATGTGCAATTCCTAACTTTGCTCAGCTGGTAGCAAAGGCACGACAGTCTATGAATTTAAGAATTTGTATGTACTCAAATGAACAGGATGGAAAGGTGTCCTTGCCTCGAAACACATCTTCTCCCGGTCTTTTGCCAAAGAGCAAATCAGCTGAATACTGTTACACTTCCCACAAAGGTAAGATTAACATTAATTTGATCCTTATTTCATATAGTATTCTACCCCACCTCTTCACACATGAATATCTTCATTGGTTTTACCAAAACGTTTTTGATCAATACGTTTGACTGTTTTCCTAATAATGTTTGAATCTCTGAAATTAAGTATTTAGTTCTTTATTCCAATCATCATTTAGATTAATATTTTTATTTTTCAGCACAGCATTTTCAAAATCTCAATCTTTCTTAATCCAAATGTATTGAATAATTGTGTTTTTATTAACTTTTTTTTAATTGGTCCATTTTATTGGTGAAAAATACTATTAGTGCAATTCATACTATTGTCTGAAGAAATTAGTTATTGATAGATTAGGTAATTTTACTGTTTGAAAACATGTAGGATAGATCAATTAATTTTTAACAAAATTAGATGTATGATCTCATTGAGTTGTAGAAAAAAATTATGTCTACCCTCTGGATGAAGTGATATTACTTTTACTGTAGTATCATAAAAAGGTTGTTACCAGTATTATTCAAAGATGCAGTATCAATTTGCAGTGATATCATAAAATATTACCAGTGTTATTTAAATATGCAGAATCATACTTGATGTGGTATCATAAAATCTGTTGTCATCAATATTGTTTAAATATGCAGTATCATATTTACTCTGCTATCATAAAAAAGATCATTACCATTATTATTTAAATATGTGGTATCATATTTGTTGTAATATAAAAAAAGATTGTCATCAATATTGTTTTAATATGCAATATCTTATTTGCTATGATATAAAAAATTGTTCCCAGTATTATTTAAATATGTGGTATCATATTTACTGTGATATAAAAGAAAAAGATAGTCATCAATATTATTGAAATATGCTGTATCATATTTGCTGTGGTATTTAAATGTGTGGTATCATATTTGCAATGATATCTCAAAAATGATTGTTACCAATATTGTTTAAATATATGGTATTTTATTGGCCTATAATATCATAAAAGACTGTTACTAGTATTATATAAATATGTTGTATCAGAAAATGTACTCACCAAAAATTTTGTGAAGAGAATATTGAATATACAAGACCCCTAAAACATTGAAAGTTAGCAATATTTTGTTCCAGATATTTGGGCAGGCTTAAAGGCTCAAGATTATGCTTATTAAGTAATTGGGATCAAGATAGATATCTAAAAGAATCAACAATACCTCTCACCTTTGTCAGAAAATTAATTAATCTTCAAATATGTCATGGAAAATATTCTTAAAAATATTCCAAAGAAATATTTTCACTTTTTATCTCAACTAAAATGACAATACATGTAAATGCTTGCTGCATTTTCTTTTAGGAAGAATTTTTCTCATTTTAATTTCAGTATTTGTATCAATACTACATGGAAGTATCTTTGTATAGATAAAGTTCAGGAATTAAAATAAATATATACTATTTCTTACTTCCTTTATATCATTTGTAAAAGTAATATTTACTTGATAAAATCCAAAGAAGAATCGGCAATATTATTGGTCCTGATATGGCTTCAATCACTTACCCACTGCCATAAAGTTGCCTTCCTGTGCCTTTTCTATAAATACTTTCATGGTAATTGTTCAGATGAATTCTTCTCTATGGTGCCTTGACTTTTGAATTTAAGCACAGTACTAGACTGGTGTAAAGATCTCATCAATTTACAGTTGATCTCATCAGTTAAGTTCTATGCTGACAATTTCTTTTCTCACACTTCTCACTTGGGGGAAATCCCTTCTGGCTCCAAGCTTTCCAACCAACTTTAATCTGCAAAAATGTAAATGCAATGTCAATCAGTATCTATTGATCTTCTAATTACTCTTTTCTCTTTCTGCTCATTATTAATGTTTCTGTTCCTAATTCTTCCACACCCTGTAATCTCTTGTGTCTTAGTGGCTTTACCACCTTGCATGGGTTGATTATGATTTATAAAAATAGAAAAAACAAAATAGAATTATTTTTAAAGAAGTAAGCACAAATAGATAATTTTAGGATGATCTAAATATATTTTAAAATATAAACAGAATCAAGGAGACTTGATTGTTCGTTAAGTTGGATACAGTACTATTTTTCAGATTTGCTTTCATCCTTTATATATGTAGATATTATTTTAAGCCTGATGGCAATAAACATTTAAATGTTAATAAAAATAAAGAGAATTGTTTGTTAATAAAATATTGATTAACTACATAAATATTTTTCAGAGTTGCATTTATCCTTTCTACATTTTTATGTCTAGACATTTTTTTTGATGGCTAAGCATTTTGCAAAGCAAATTTTTATTTATATTTTGCAGGAGCTGGCAGAAAACATTCTTTCTTTCAAACATCAACAAGTAAGTTTTGAATATTTATTTTAAACTGAGATTAACATGTAACATACATAAGTTTTAAAATTGGAAAAAAAGAAACAAATAACAAATTACGATGTGTTGTTTGTTTGAATTGGGTATAATTATCTGCCAGTGGTAAGGATAATCCAAATAGGTCTTTTTAATATAAAATATTAAAAAGATAGATGCATAAAGAGAGCCCAGTGTATTTATATACAGAGCAATATGATATACATCAAGAAAGAAAAAATCTTAACACATCATTGAAGAATTTGCTAATGACTTTATTTTGACAGATAATTTTTTTTAATATCTGCATCATCAGACTGAAATTACAAAATCTGTAATTTATCTGTCAAAATAAATTTATTACCAAATTCTTCGATGATGTGTTAAGTTTTTTTTTCTTGATATATACATTAATATATATATGGTTTGTCTGAGGGTCCCAAAAGCATGAAACCTAGGGTTATAAACTCCCATCCATACAACTAAGTATATATATATATATATATATATATATATATATATATATATATATATATATATATATATGTCTAATACCATAGAATTTATAGATAGTTATAAAAGACAAAACTGCATATTTTTCCCTTAAAAAGGTAACCTTTTTTTGTCAACACCTCATCAAAAGAATCATTGGCAATTAATGTAATGTTAACGAGAATCATGAAGTGATAGACATGACTAAAATACAATTTAATATTTAAAAGGGGGAAAAATCTAAAAGTGGGGAAATAGCAAAAACCAGAATAAATAGTTCCAGTGAGTTTAAAAAGGAAAATATAAACTCAGAACAATACATGGCAACTGTTAACAAAGACATTTGACAAAACTGTCTTATGAGCTTTTTTGCAGTAGGCTGCAGAATTCTCAAACGCAATATCCACATGAATTACAGCTTGGATGCATACCTGACTTAAAGTTTGATGATTGCATTCTCCCATTACAACATCACTGAGAAATGAATCCCCACAAATGCTTGCAATTACATTCAAAACGCTGTGGTCATGATAGCTGTTTCGTCTTTTATGATGCAGACTGATTAAAAATCTTGGCTTTCAGGGCATCAAAGTGACAAGCAAACAATTGACACTTGGAATAGCAATACCTTCTTTATGAATGGCTTCATTTTGTCAATTTTGTGTAGGGGAATATCAAAGTGCACGTTTTCAAGAAATCAAGGATAGAATCATCTCATACCTCTTTACTCTTCAACAAAGTTGTGAATGTCTTCTGTTTCAAATGAGCTGACTTTTTGAAAACTTTTTTTCAAATGAGTTTTTGATTTGATGTGATCTTTGATTGTGGCAACCCTAAAAATGTGAACACAATTTGCAAAATAACATATTTTCTTCTGCATAAGTCATCAGGAAATTGCTTTACTCTGGCTATTTCACAAATTTTAGATACTGGAGTCATTTTCTTTTAGAGGAGCAGGTCAAAATTTTAACGTTGATTCACTATATTGACTTGATTCAGTCATCTTGGCAATTTGTTGCTTATTCATACAACTGGTTTAGATTACAAAATAAAATATGAAAAAAAATAATCATTGATAGTTAATGTTATTAAAGGATTTTTTTGTTCAATTTAAATTTGTTTACAATGGTGAAACACTGAAGTGTGACAGTAATATTAGACAAGGCAGTCTTTTCATAGATGTGTTTTGAGAATTTTTTTTATTTCTAAATTGTATGGTAGGCACATGATAGCATTTAATTTTCTTTCATATTCATAAAACAAGGTTACAAATTGTTTAGAATCTTTTACTTGTAAAATGTCTTTACACATTTAAAGGAAATGAATTTGTTAAACTTATTGGTTTAATCTTCATCTGTCTCTCTCTCCTTCAATAACCAAGCTGTAACCTTCTGACTTTCATCTCGTTTGCTACATAGTTTCTTAGAAAAGTTTTAAAATATTTAAAAATAGACTAGACAACATATTCTCAGAAAATTGATGAGCCACTTTTCTTTTTTTATATAAACATTTTTGTTCTTAATTGTCTTTTGGGTTTTATAAGGAAAATAACTACAAATATTTGTAAAAACAAATTTTAAGGAAATAACTATGTTATGTTATTGTTATATTTATTAAAATGTTTAACAAAATCGAAGAGACAGTTATTAAATTTTGAAAGAATTAAAAAAAACTCTGAAAAAAATCAAATAATTTGTTATTGATTATTGAAAATTACATTAAAAACCCAAATTCTGTTTAAGATTAATGACTCCGCAATTCTGTCCGTGATTTCATGATTGCAGAAAATTTGTTGTTGGCAGAAATCCCAACTTGCCTTCTTTTCTAAATGACAAACTCCCTGCATTAGAACGTATTTCTACTAGTGAAATTATTGCAAATAACCGTAATGCAGTGCATGCTACCAAGAAACATTTCATAGCATGTGATTCTTCAGAAAAACTAAGACATGCACTTCATCATCAAGTTGGAACAAATATAGTGCAAGCATACAAAAATGGTGATACTGTTCTTTATAAAAGAAATGTATGTGATAGATGGCTTAGTCCAGGAACTGTCAAAAGGTTGAAACTTAAGCAGGTACTTGTTAAACATGGCGGTACATATATGAGAGTGCATCCATCCCATTTAGTCCCCTACCCTGAAGCATATCAAAGTTCTGAAGATGGCACAAGGATAGAACAGATGCCCAACACTTTACAAAAAAGACCTCATAAAACTCCAACAGTATTTATTTTTGAAGATAATGATATGGATAAAGAAAGCCCAAATGAAATTGTTGAACAAAGTAGACCACCCAAGTAAAACTCTATCCTTAAGAAACCAGGACAAACTATTAGATGCAAGCTTGCCAATGATAATGACTCCAAATGGAGGAAATTAAATGTCTTAAGTAGGGCAGGCAAAGCAACAGGCAGAAACAAAACTGAATGAATGTAGTTATGAAACAAGGTGAATCCTTTTTGCTTGAGATTGAGCATAGAGTATCAGTGTGGAGGCAAGTGAGGTTGAGCAAACAAGATACAACAAAAACACTTCTTGTGATGAGGAAAATATAATGATTTCCTTCTCAAATGATAATATGGAAAAGGCAAGAAAGAAGGAGCTCTAAACTTGGGTTGAAAATAAAGCCTACATACAAATTCCTGACATAAGATATCCACAAAATGGGTTTCTACTTATAAAAGTTCTAATGGTAAACACATTTGTAAACCCAGACTTGAGGCTTCCAGGACAAAGATGCTTGCAATATAAGAAATCATTCTTCCACCTTCTCTAAAGAATTCCTAAGCATAACATTGGAATTAATGGCATCTAACCATTGGATATGTAAATTCAGGGACATAAAATCTGGGTTTATACAGAATAAACAGTTAGACTGATTGGTTTATTTGGATCCTTCAAAAGAGGCCAATGTGCCTCCAGGCTATATTTGGAAGTTCTCAAAATGTGCATATGGTCTGACTGATGCTTCAAGATTCTGGTACCTGACACACAAGGATGAATTAATTAGGAGTTTCAAAATATAACCAGGCAATATTTACATGGCATTTTGGAAACAAACTGCAGAGTATAATTGCTGCCTATGCTGATTATTTCTGCTTTTCAGGAACAGAAATCTTTCAGACCAGAGTTATAGACAAAATCCATCATCTATTTGAAGTCAAATCTGAAGAAGCTGCTGAATTCCAAAATATAGGATTAAACATAAATGAAAATGTAGATAATATCAAACTAGGACAGAATGAATATGTAAAAAGGTTAACATATACACCAGTAGTAGGCAGAAATTTGAAAGACACTATATCCACAACAGAAGTAACAGAAACATGGCAGCTGATTGGTCAACTTAATTGACTAGCTACCCAGACCAGGCCTGATCTAAGTTATGATGTTAATGCATTAAGTTCTGTATTAAAAAAAAGTAGAATGTATAAAACAAGCAAACAATATATTCAAGAAAGCAAAAAAGGAAAAATCCTAGATAGACATTCCAGATTTAGGAAACCTAGAACACTTAAAAATTATTGCCTATAGTGATGTCTATTTTGCCAATTAGATTGATAGTGGATCACAAAGAGGGTATAACTGGCCACTTGTATTCAAGGATACCTGTCTGCTAGGGTGGCTAGCCAATTCCTATTGCAGATGCTTGCTCAGGTGAATTTGTGTTTATTCAACACCCACAGAACCCACCTGTAGTTTATAATGCAACTATGCTGAGCAGACCTTAGTTACAGTTTCTGGGGAAGTGCGTGTTATCTAGCGTGATCAACAATTTGAACAAGGCCAGTATGCTCAAGCTCTTAGCCATTATGTCTTGTGACTTTATTGTAGCACAGCTATCGACAGCACCCATGGGTTCTATCTACCTAATTTCACTCACAAGGTTTGGATCAACTCGTGGTATGGTTTTCAGGAACTTTCCAAAGGTGCTGCACACTGGGATCAACTCCTCCAGTCTGATAACATCATAAAGTCTCCTTCCTGACAAATTGACCATTGGTGAGATTCAAACCTGGGTCCCATGGTTAGAATGTGAATGTTCTAACCACTCAGATAAGTGCCCACAAGGAGTGGGGGGTATCCATACACTTTTTGCTAGGTAGTACCAATAGATATATGCCTACTGTTTGGCAATCAAAACATATTAAAAGAGTCATCAAAAGTACTCTAGCAGTCAAAACCTTATCCATGGTTGATGCAGCAGAAACATGTCTTTTTTTATAGGAAATTTTAATTAGAACTATTGCAACATGAAGATAATACAAATTATATATAAAACTGACAATTCCTATCTCTATGATGTGGCACATTCATCGGCAAAAATTTTGAATAAGAGACTTTGCATAGAAATGGCTATTTTGAGAGAAATGATGGATACAAAAGAAATTGCCGAAATCTCTTGGATACCAACCGATGTACAAACTGTGGAATAACTGACAAACAAAAGGAATACCATCATTTAAATTGTTGGGTTCATATCAGAGCCTAAGGAATCCTGTTTAATGAATTTACATTCTCTTATATATATATATATTTTTTTTTGCAGAGATATATATATATATATATATATATATATATATATACACACACACACACCTGATGCTAAAAAAGAAAAATGGGAAGAACTGTTAATCTTCACAAGTTGTCCCCCTTGGCGACTCTTCAACCAAAAAGGGGCTGAAGGGCATGTGGAGGATGAAGAAGTCGAATAAAACATTCCCTTTCCATTACATATCTGAGTTCCTTTAAACTAACTTTACATACACACACACATATATATATATATATATATATATATATATATATATATATATATATATACACACAAAGAATATGTTGAACTATTGAACTCATTCTTTTCTATTTGGTTATTTCATACTATGGTCTCCCACAGTTCTACAAAGACACCTTCTGCATTTCTGAGATGGGTTATTATTGTCCTAAGAATGATTAAAACTATTGAATTTTTAACTGGTTTTGAATTCAGAGTTGTCCTTTTCTGAACTGGTTGTCAACCAAAGCTAGTGTGTTGAGTTTGCTTTGCTATTTAATCAAGGATAATGGAAAAAGTTAAGGGTTTCATAACTTATGATATTTGTGTGAAAGAGGCAATTAACTGAAAAATAACCTGAAGTACAAGACATTGGCTACAAGAAAATTAACTTGTGCCACTCAAAGTATCATGATTCTGAAAATGTAACAATGTGTGTACAGCATCTAGCCATTGATCTATAAAATTTGGACAAGTTTATTTTTATTTACATTATTTACATGCAGACTGTTGTCCTCATCTTTATCACACTGTTTTAGATCTTGTGCCCTTTGACCTTCATTAGGTGCTTGTCAATCTAAATAAACTTCAGGGAAATTTGTATTGTCTCCATTAATTAATATACAGGGATAGACTGCTATCACATTTAGTTCTTCTTTAGTACAGCTTAGTACTAAATAATCATCCATTTCCACTGAGTTCAAGTACACATTGTCTGACCCATGGATTAAGCTCACAGTTACCATGTCACCAAATTCCACTAGGTTTTTGTCTTATAGGACAATCCTGAGTAGAAAATTTGGAGCTTTAAACTGTAACCTGGTATTTTTTTTCAAGAATTTTAAAGATTAGAGTTCATGCTATACTGAGTGAAATATTTTATTATTCAATTTTAAGTTGTGACTTTTGCTTAATTTCAATATGTTACTTTTATACGTATTTTATTTTATTTTTTCCAAGCCAAACCTGCAGCTGTAGGTCAGTTATTCTCCAGAATGGGTCCATCAAATGTTGACCGTTCTCGACCATCTACACTGGAGAGGATGCCTGGTGGACGTGGTTACCGATATATAAACCAGCAGTCACCAAATGAACATTTTGAAAGTAATCCTATGGACAATGCGAAGACAAGGAATGCTGTGTATTGTGCCATTGTTTTGGAGGAATTTCTAAAAGAACTAGCAGCTCTGTCCCAAGAACACTCAGTGTTGCTCTGGGAGCAGGACTACTTGTGCAGCTGACTAACAAGAGGAGATAAATCATGGACGAGTTCATAGAACCACATCTACTGCTGCTTTTAATATGAATGCTGCTGTATATTATTAATGAGTTGGACTTGTGGAATTTAAGGAAAAAAACATGTTTAAAAATGAGAGAATCATTCTCTTTATAGAGCCACATACAAAAACTGTTGTTTGTTTTTGTTTTTTTTCAGGATTATTGGAATAATGGATTTTTATTTTCTTAATGAAAGAATGAAAATAAATTTTATTTACAGTCAAGCAAAACCACCAAGTGTTACAAGAAATCATTATGAAATGAATAATTATTTTTTTGCATTTGTATTAAATATATTCAATTGATGTATAGATGTATACAAAATGCACATTATATATATATATATATATATATATATATATATATATATAATTTTACTTACATATTATTCAGGAAAAATGTTAATTCTTATTCTTCTACCTAAATTTCTGATAATTTTAAACTTTTAACAGATTTTAACAGACTTTTTCAAGTTGATCATTTTATAACAAAAAAAAAAAAAAAATGAAAAGAAAATTGAACAATGATTAGTGTATGGAGATCCAGTTTGGATCTGAAGATTTGGGGATCCAATGTGGTGCTCTTTCTAATGAAGAAACAGGATAGTTTTAAAAGTTAAAAAAGAAAGAAGTTCTTAATTATTTTGGCTTGCATTCATCTTTGGTTACTATTGGCTCAGTCTTAAGAGCTTTCAGCTGAAACAAAAACAAATGAGTAGAGAAATTCAGAATCAGTTGATAAATGATTTTTTAAAATTAAATATAGGGTTTATATATTTTTAATTTAAGAATATGTACTTTCTTTTTTTAAAATTTAGGAATATAGTCTGATATTTGTTTTAAACTTAAGTATATGTTTAATGATCTTTTTTAAATTTAGAAATACAATCTTAATTCATCTTTAAATTGAAGGATATATTGAATTTAAAAAAACATTAATAATATTATCCATAATATTTTTAAATTTACAAACAGGCTCTATAGATTCATTTTTATAAAATTTAAGAATAGAGCCTGTATTTTTTTAATTTTAGAATATGGCCTATATATTTTTAAAATTTATAAATAAACAATATGGTAAATTATAAATTTACTAAATTATTATAAATTATATGGTTTATAACCTTCGATTTCATTATTTTGTATTTGAATAGCCTGCACTCTTCACAAATTTGCACTTTATCCTAATGAAGAAGCAAACATTATGAATTTGTGGTGTTAAGAGAATTGTATTTTTCTTTATAATATAATTTCATTGGTTTGGGGCTATTTTCTGACTGAAATAGTTGCATATTTCCACACTGATGTTAGAGGTTAGTATTCAAACCTAGGTAAAAAAAAAAATTTTGAATACTTCTTTTCAAGGTAGACAAATCTTTTTTTGCTAAGTCATTCTTTCTCCTATTTTCTTTTAATATGACCTTCAATTTTACTAAGCTTAGCTTAATAAAGATTATTTTCAGCTGTATTGGTGAAATAATACTGTTTCTATCTTGCATTTTAACATTATATTATTTTTCAATATAGTTAAATTCCCAGTCTGTGAAACATTTCTTATGTTAATAATTCCTAATACGATTAATTCATATAATTCTTATTTTTAAGTATATCATTTCACAATTTCTATCACTTTATAAAAATATTATTTCTATGCAAACTTTAAAAATAATAGTATTATGCCCCACAATACTATTATTTTTATTTATACATTTACAGTAATAACATTTCCAGCTGTATATGTTTCCTGTCTAATTTCATATAGGAATAAAGCATCTTATAAAGGTAGCTTTAAATTACTTGTTGAAAATAAAAAAGAGAACCTGGTGAATATCAACAACTGATTTTGTTAAAATTTTAATTGTTTATCTATTTAGTATCTATACTAGTAATATTGTAAGTCTTATTGATTTTTTGTATGTACTATCTTTAATTAAAAATATTCAAATTATTGCCATTAGTATCACAAAGTTACTCTGCATATTAACTATTCACTTAGTATAGATAGATTTGTGAGATATAAACACAGTTGTTTCCAAGTATAAAGACTATTCTCAGGTCATGCCTATAAAATAACAAATTCATTCATTCTTCTTTCCTCTTAATATCTATGCTTGGTCTGCTGATTGTGTTAACTGAACATATTGTATATAGCTTCTTTCAATGTCCATTTTCTCCAATGTTACTCTTTGTCTATTATTTTAATTTTTAAAGGCTGATGTATCCTACTTTACCTTACATTTCACTGGACATGTGAATATGAACACTTAATTTATCTTTTAGTGAAAACTTCATCACCCATATAGGTACACACACACACACACCATCATCTTGGCTTTGTAAATAAAGTGTTTTCCATAATGGTACAGGCCATGCCGCATTGTTTTAAAGAGACAATTGAATATTTGTCAGGCCTGTACTAGTAATCTCAGTATGTGTGTATTACAGCTTCCATTTCTTAAACTAGGAGTTTACATGCAATGGCAAAGTAATCTGGGACATTGGTAGTAATGCGCTATGGTTATAGATTCTTTATCTATGACCAAGTGAAAAGAAGTATTCAGCAAACATACACACATGATAAAAACATAGCAATTAATACTGAGTGAAAAGTCAATTTCTCAAAAGATTTAGTGTTAAAATATCTTTTAATCTTAATTATTACATTTAAAAATAAAATAAAAATATTTTAAGGAGGACTTGGAGAATTAAACATTCATAGGACATATATAAGGCAAGAGTTACAGAGAAACAGTGAGTGCCCTATCTAACAAGGATTCAGAAGGATATTAAAAAGACAAATATTGCTGAAAGCTACAATGGTTGGGATGTTGTGGAGAGCCATGGTGCCCATGTCCTCAAGAGACTCAGCACATAAAAGAAGACAAATACTTAATTGTCACAAAAACATGATTATTTTGTTTATGCCAGTATATTCATAAACAAATCTATTCATTATAGGAAAACTTTTGACACTAAGTCAAATATTTATTTTCAGTTGAATGAATCAGATATTATCTGTCATTTATAATAAAGTATCTTTCTTGAATAGGGTCATAAGCTGGTTTCTCTAATATGTTTCTTTAAAAGAATAGCTTTCAAAATAACAATTGTTGTACCAGTTCCAACTTTTTTTTAATCATTTCACCTCAAGTAAGGCAAAAAAGCCACTAAGATGCAAAATGTTAATGAGGTTGAAAGAAAAAGGAAGGACAACAAAAAGAATAGCATTCAAAGAGACAGAAGATGATGATTAACATTACATTTAAATTTTTGTAGTTGCCAGGAATCTGGGAAAGAGTTCTACAAGTGAGCAGTATGAGAGAAAAACTATTAGCATAGAACTAGCAACTTCAACAGTGAAATGACTACCAATCTAGTACTATGCTTAAATTTGTGACATCATAGTACCAATGTGGAAAATTCATCAGAATAATTACCATGAAAATATTTATAGACGAGACAAAGGGAAGCTATATTACAGCAGTGGGAAAGTAACTGAAGCTGAGATGCCAGGTCAGAACAAATAATGTTGCCAATTCTTCTTTGGATCTTGTCAAGAATCCCTATATATAAAGCAGAAGCATCAGACCAGATGTAGCAGCAATATTTGATGCACAGATGGATTGTAGATTTATAAAAATGCAATATAGATTCTGTTAAAATAAATTGTCAAGCATTACATCATAAACTGACTTTCCTACCAGCAGACTTAGTGATTGATATATAATCATTTGACATTTGAGCATTTTATGTAGATGTTTAAATGATAGTGTAGCATACAGCTGTAATAAATTGTGAAGAGAGGACAGGTTTTGCACTATCATAATTTTAGTCTCTCTTGATATTTACTATATTTAGTATTGTAGAAGGCTAATAACTAAATATTGACTGAATCTATATTAGTCCAGTACAATACTTATATAAAGAGTAATTAACTATAATATTAAAAGTCTATTAGTCTAGCTTTCTAAATGTTACTCATTATGAGGTATTATGTAATTTAGCAAGGTTAGTAGAAAGCTGTAATTCTATGGCAGCTAGTGAGGATCAAAATCACTACAGTAGAACTTAATAAACATTGATGAACTCTCATACTTACTGAGATTAACTTCAACTTTGTATGGTACAAGGGCACAAGTATAATGCAATTAGTGAAACAAATTTGTAATAATTGTAATAGTGTGTAAGGTATACTTACCATTGCTGAATGGTAAGATACTTAAAAGCATAAACATATTCCAAAATATTTTAGAATTAAGTATGCTTTTCCTGACAGTGGAATCAAACTCTTCATTTCCTGTGTGGCTATCAAAGATACCTAGCATTGTATTTTCAAGTCCTGAGTTGCATAAAGCTTCTATAATAGGACACACTTGTATATGATAACTTACAAGTGAGGAAAATAAAAGTTTATGAGTTGGTCAGAGTAAAAGCGACAAAACACTTAAGCAGAAAGGAAGACAAGAGAGAAACAAAAGAAATGTTGACAAATGAAGAAAAAGTAGAGAGACAAAGGTAAAAAGTGGGTGACAAGAAATAAGAAGGTTGATAAAGGAAACATTTTAATAGCTATATTAATATATAATTTTTATATTAATATATAATTTTTATATATATATATATATATATATATATGATAAATTAAAGTTTTAAAGTATGTTATATTTATGGGTTAAGTGCTCAATATTAGGGATAGAATGTATGTAAATATAAAAGTGGACATTGAACTCAACTCTCAGAGGCAACAGTCTGTTTCATGCTAAATGCAATCATCAGGCCTGATGACTGCATTTAACATGAAACACTATCACCTCTGGGTGTTAGCTTCAATGTCCACTTTATATATATATATATATATATATATATATATATACACACTCACACACAAGTAGTAAAAATAAAAGCTGAAAGCTTAAAATATGAACTAAACTAAAGGCTCAATGCCAAAGTTGGCAGATTCTAAATATAATATATTCTAATAATATTATTAATACAATAATATCAAAATCTGCTACTCAGAGTTTCATGCAATAATAATCATCAGCAGTTCCACTTGATGATTGGTATAAATGAGTGTAAGTGCTAATTTTCCAAATAACACATTTTCACATGTAAATCTGAGGTTTTCTTCTTTTTTTTTTAAATGACTTATGAAATTTGAAAGTTTTCATAGGATATTGGATAATTTATATTCAAAATCTGCCTGATAACCAAAAAAATGGTCATAACAAGAAAAATAAAAATATTAAAGAACTTTTGGTCTTTAGCTAAATTTGTATAATAAATAAGAAAATGCTACCCAAATGTTCACATGTGTCAGTGTGTTTCTGCATATATATATATATATATATATAATTATTGCCTCTCTTAGCATAGGATTGAACTGTAGTCTTTTTATTGATAGATGGGGATATTCATTACTGTATGAGTGAGAAATTGGCTCTCTATATTCTATACAGAAATCTACATTTGTTGACATTTATTCATAAGTGCAAAGTGCAAAAACATTTAGATTTATAGCATTATTTATTAATGTATATATAATAATTTCCAGCATTAGAATAAATAAAAAGTAAAGTTTAAGAACATGTAAAATAAATGTTATTAATAGAATTGTTTACTATAATCATAAAAAATGATTAAACACAATAAGTAAATAAATTTATAATTAAAGTAAAAACATTGAAGAAATATTTAAAGTTAAAAATCAAAATAATTATTTCATTGCAAATTTAAAAATTAGTTTTTCATATTTATGTCTGAAAATATCCTTCATAGAACAATTTTTATGCATCAACAACTGTTGGGTTGTACTGATTTATACAAAGGATTACATGAACACCGTGGTTTACTGTGTAGTGACTCAAAAGAGATTAAATTTTTTGGAGAGCCTTGTTTGCCATATCTTGAAAGTACCTAAAACTGTAACTGTACCTAACAAGAAGTGGTGGTTTAAGTTTTTTAATTTATAATCAAGAGACTGCTGCTATATTACTTGAAGGTTACTTTTTGTAAAACCAAATGATAGTCATTATTGCACTAATTCTCTGGTTATTTAATAAAAGCTATTTTGTTACTAGACATTGTGAATAAGAGATGCAGTAGTTATTTGGTAACTTTGTGAATTCCAACAATGAACAAAACTTGAGATTTGTTTATCTAAATCTCAATACACTTTACACACTATTTTTTGTAAACTTATTGTTTTTTCTCTTCATAATAATGATGTCACATTTTATCAGTTCATTTTTCTTCTTTGGACAGTTGCTGCTTCAGCCAGTTTTGAAGAGGGATGTATTTTATTTGCTGTTCTTTATATTTTTTGCCACTGTGCTTTGTATAGAAAGGAAGAAATATAAGTCGGCCAATCCGATTGTTATTGTAACAATAAACTATTGAAACTAAAACTATATGTGCATTTTACATGTGTGTATTAACTAATATAATGTATAATTCTGTTTACAAACAGCATTGATAGGTCTGTTTTTTTTTGTTTTTTTTCAAGGTTACTTTTTGTTTTAATTATTCCCTGTGGGTTTATTTCATATATATTCTTTTTTAATCATGTCTCCCTTTAAGCAAATTTCAACTGTTTACAATAAACTTTTTTCTTTTTATTATCTGACACAATCGAAACCAAGTAATACATAATACAAGAGGATTAAAGCTAGAACTAATTCCTTTTAAAACAAAGGTTAAGAATTATATTCCTTAAATTATAAATTCCTTTATTTAAGATTCTTATTTTTTATGCTTTTAATTTTATTTTATGTTTGTTTTTATGCTGAATATTGTATTCATGAGAGATGATTAAGGTTAACAATGATTTTTCTTGTAATTCCTTGAATTTTTTTCTCATTATGTAATCACATAGCAAAAAGGAAGTTTAATGTAAATCTTTATTTCTATTGTTACAAACTAAATTAGATAATGACAAATAATCATGTTAGGGAAATAAAATAAATAAAAAGGACATTACTAATGCCCTTCATCAACATTCTGCAAAAAAAATACTTTAACATAAAACAAAGTTATACTATTTGTCTATATTTCTGAAATGAGGTATTGTAATTATTTACACTATTTATACATTGTTTAGACTGTTGCCTTTGTTGCCATATTGATGACACTTTGATTGTTATATATTCCAGCCTTCTTTGGATGATTGGAATTTTAAACTAAACCCTTTATTTTGTTTACCATGTTAGATTGTCCTAGTTCCACATGTAAGGACAGATGGCTGAGTGGATAAAAGTGTTGGTTGGGTCCAGTGATGTGACCTAAAGAGTTGGCTATTGAAGTGGTGAACAAAAACTTGGAGAGTTGAGTTAAAGGGGGATAACTAAGACATCTGGAAGAGGCATGGCACATGGAACTAGAACAATCTACCCTAGTGGATGAAATGAAGGGTTCAGTTCAAAATTCCAATCGCCTGAAGAAGGCTGAAGTCTACAGTGGCTGAAATGTGTATATGACAATAAAGATGAGGACAACAGTTCAAACAATGTAAATAGTATAAATAGTTATCCCAGTTTTAACCTGGTATTGAATTTATTTAATTATTAATTGCTATCTGAATTTCTGGGATGTGGAGTTATAATTATTTACACTATTTATATGCAGACTATTGTCTTTGTTGTAGTCATTACATTTCATTGTCCCTGTGGCCTTCTTCAGGTGTATATCAGTCCATGTAATGGAATTCCAAACTATTTAATCTACAAGAGTAGACTGTTCTTGTTTCACTGCCCTACAGGAGTAGTGAATTAAAGCATTAGTTCATAGATTTAGTAACATAGTAATTGTAAGTTCAGTCTCTGGTCCAGGCTGTATGTACTTTGATTTAGTGGAAACAAGGGGAACAATAATTGGGCAGTACTAAAAATGAAGAACTAGACAAGATATCACTAGACATAGTGGAGTAAGAACAGTCTACCTCCATAGGCTAAATGAAGGATTCAGCTCAGAATTCCCTGTAGGTTACTAGATTGATATACATCTGATGAAGGCTGGAGGGCAGAATGGCTAAAACAAGATGAGGACAATAGTCCAAATGTAAATAACGTAAATATTTTTAATTGATTATGGGTTATTGATATTCATAGGTTGTGTTGATGAATATTCTACAGAATCGTCATCAAGTGTTGCATGAGTGAAAACATTTTTTTTTAACTTAAGATGTGTAAATATTAGAACTATTTTGTCTGAATTATATAAAAGAGTTTTTAATGATCCCATTTCAACCTGGCCACAATCTTTTATTTCAAGCTGATTCTTTGGAAATAATTTGTGTAATTAATGTATTGATAATGCTTTAATTGCATTATGCTATTATGACCATGACTTCATCCAAAGAACAAATATTTTATATGTTGAGGTTAACATGTCATATTGGAAATTTAATGAAGGTTGATCAGGTAAATATTTGACAACTGTTAATTAATTGGCTTTTACTTTTCCAGTATATAATTTTTACTAAATAGTTCTAACATTTGTATAAAATTATTTAATTTTAAAACCATTACAGGACATTTAATATTCTGTATATGCCTATTCAGTGAATGTTTTTATAGCAGGAAGTTGGTTTAATTTGAAGCTGTCTTTTTTTGTATAATTTATTGTTTTTTGAAGATACACTCCACCACTGAAAAATTTGTGGTATAAGGTAAATTGAACAACCACATTTCACTTAGTCTTATATTAAATCTTTTCTTTAAAAAAACATTAACAATGTTGTGGAAGAATTTTAAAATATTTTACTGATGAATTTCCATACATAAAGAACTGAAAAGTTGTTTTGAGTATTTTGATGGGTTATCACTAACATCATAAAATTTTAATTATTTTCTGAAATCATTAAATCTGATATAATGGTTTATTTATATAATTAAATTTGTAAGAGAGTCTTTTCCAAATTTTGTCTGTATCAATTAAGAAACTGACGTTTGTCTGTATTCCTCTTTCTCTTTTTATTTCTTTGAGAGTTTCTCCTTATCCATTATCCACTATTTGTATATGTCCCTGTTACTTGATTGACAATATTTTCATTGGGGTTTACTTTTTAAAATATATGAAATATTCCTAACAAATATCTCTGAAAAAAATTTTCTACTTAGCTATAACCAGGAAATCTGTACAAGAATTTTATTTTATAAAAGATCATCTCTTCACCAAACAAATCAAAAAAACATCAACAAAAAGGAAATCTGTTTAAATAGAGGGGATATATGAGAGTACTCTACAAGAGGATACAAGTTTTTGCCAGCCTAGTAAACTGACATTTCTGTTACTCCCTTGAAGTATATCTTTCTTTTGTTTGTATTTCCTAAGCTTAATTTTACATGAGACCATGAGTATTGAGTGCCCAGTCAGGATCAAACTTGTTACTCAATACTAATGATTAACGATACTAGCTTAGTAACCATTACCTCATACCAAAACACTTCTACCTTACTTCCATTGGCTACTTATTATTAGAAATAGTATTTTAATTGTAAGAGATTGTAGACTAGTGATTAACACAATAAATAGCTTTATTTTTTTTCCTTACAACTTAGTGCTGAACATAGTCAGAATTTGATTTGTAACTCATTGTTATTAAATAAAAACCAAGGTATATTGGAATAGTAAAAAATGCTTTCTCAAAGCTAAACAAAGTATTAAGAAACAAGAAAATTTAATTTGAAACAAAAATAAGAGTGCACAACTTATATATCATATCAGTGAATCCTGTACAATTTTATTACAGAGGAAGTGTAGATGAGATAACAAAAATATGGTTCTACAGAAGAATGCTGAGAATACCAATAAGATAGTTTTAAGGAAAATAGGAATGAAAAAGACACTTTGAAGAGAATCGAAATTTCTAAGATACATAATGAAGAAAGTGGGCTTGGAGAATTTGACATTCAAAGGACATTGAAGGCAAGGGGGAAACATTAATTAGCTTACCTGAGCTTGTATAAATTGATAGCAGAATAGGGGCTTGGTGGGATAGTAAGGAGCTACAAAAGATAGAAAGTTGTAGAGAACCACATATATTTTGAAGGGGCAAAGGACATAAAAGAAGAATAGGACATTCAGTTTTTAAAATATCTTCTTGATAAAAAAATCAACAAGTTAAAAAAAAATCTGTGTGTACATATATCATTATGGCTTAGTTTTGTGAAAAAAAAGTTGGGAGTTGTCCTAAGATTGTTATTTATATTTTATTTCAATATTAAAACATTCTTTATATATAATCTCATATAAAATAGGAAAGGTCATTGATTTAATATGAAATAATGCCTTTTCATCTAATCTCAGTGTGAGTCAAATTGAATTATCTGAATTTTAAGCACCTTCTCTTGTCAGAAAATAAAAGAAAATTGTCTCAATTCCTTTGAACTCAGACAATCTCTAAATGATATCCTTTAAGTACATGCTCTAGTAGTAAAATGTTTGTGTGTATTTTCCTTCATATGAGGCAAATGTAACACTTAATTCTGAGTCCCACATGTTTGCTTGTATAGAGACATTTTTGTCTCTATACAAGCAAACATGTCATTCCTGTGTGTTGCAACAACATAAGAATGACCCATGACTTTCCTCTTAGAACAGGAAGATTAATCTGCTCTTCCAAATAAACTTTATTTGTGATGTGTTTCATCTTCAGGTTAGACATGATTCTAGTCAAGAATCTAGTTTGGTGCTCCTGCTATACATCCTTGGATTCTTGACAAAATTCAAAGAAGAGTTTGTAATGTAATTGATCCTTTCCTTCAGTCACTTTCATCCTTGGCTCTCTCAACTGCATGAATTTAAGCATGCTACTAGATTGCCAACTAGGTCTCACTGTTTTATTGTTGAATTAGCTGTCCTGCTATTATGCAATAGCTATCGAGAGAAGAGAAAAATTCATGCCTTTCTCAAGGGCACCTGTATGAAAGTAAATGCAACAGACTAGTCTAGAATTTAAACTTTGCATGCTGACTACAACTACTTGTACATTACCTGATATAGAAAGAAATCTTTGTCTCAATATAAATGCAAATCAAAATTATGCTTTGCCAAAGCAAAAACAATGCAAATTTTAGTAGATGCTAATGCTTTTAATGTTTATAATTTCTCTGTCAGATTGTATACATCTTACTGTTATATTCACAATAAAAATCTACATTTATATATTGTTTGTTATTGTCAAAACCATTTGTTCCTAAAATGCAGTCCAAACATTTCCATTTAGTAAAAAACAATTATCACTGCACTTTCTCTTTTGTAAGCTCATAAGTTTAAGCTTTGATTTCAAAGACTTAGTATAAATTCTCAAGGTTTATTTTAGGAGAAATTAGTACCTTTGATGATGACAGGTATTAAATTTTATTTTGATATGTTGTCATCAATATGGATCTTTTAATGTCAGTTATAATTTTTCACTTTGCATTAATTTATAACTTAGGATAAACTGCAGATGTATTGCTGACTTTTCAGTGAGTTTTTAGACTTTTATCTATGACATACTATAAAGCTATAAATGCTCAATTTTTAAATGAAATATTCAGATAGAATGATTATCTTACTGAAGATTTATTAATAATGATTGTATAATTACAAATTTCCTTCTTTTTCACAAATTTTACAAAATTGCACAAAACACTGGTGTTGAATAATCAGAAGAGAAGAAATATGATTGCAGATTTTAACCAAGCCTAGACTGTAGTTTCTGTTGTCTAATTAGTTACGGCATAATTTATAGTTAGGTCCATCCATGGGTCTTTTTTATTAACTTATTTTCATTTTCCTTTGTGGGGGAGGAGTTATCTACAGGATTTTTTAAATAAAATCCCCTCCAACTCCGTGATGATTTAAGTTAGGTATGTTAAGTTCATGGCTATATAAAGCTAATCACCCTTCTTTCATTTTCATTCTAGCCATCTGAAGCATGAAACTCAAAAAATGACTTGGGCTGTCGTTTGATAGGAGTTAATGATTGTGAAGCATTTTTTGCTCAGTCTAGGTAATCTGGGCATTGAGCACTTTATTGAGTAGGTAGGGGTTTGCATCTAGGTCATTGTTTCTTTCCTATTTTGGGATTTTCTCTTATTTAAGGTGTTACATATTTTGGCAAGTTGTCTGCTGGTTTATATATATATATATATATATATATATATATGCACACACATGCATATATATATATATATGCACACACATGCATATATATATATATATGCACACACATGCATATATATATATATATATGCACACATACACACATATGATGAAAATGTGGAAAAGACAAAGCAAAATCCGAATATGTGAGTTTACTGTTTTTATTTTGTTTTTGTTTTTGTTATTCTGTTGACGTCAGACGTTTCGGTCAAATAGACCTTCTTCGGGACATGGTTAATGGAGACATATTTATATTAGATTTAAGTTTGATATGTCTCCATTAACCATGTCCTGAAGAAGGTCTATTTGACCGAAACGTCTGACGTCGACAGAATAACAAAAACAAAAACAAAATAAAAACAGTAAACTCACATATTCGGATTTTGCTTTGTCTTTTCCACATTTTTATCATACCGTCGGATCTACATCCACACATTTGCTTACATACACACATATATATTATAATAAAGAGAAAGAACAGTAAGATATATAATCCATTTTCCTTATTTATATTTTTATTTTTACAAAACAGTGCTCAATGCAAATCTACAGAGTATAAATATTATAAATTTACTAATTTAAAAATATGGTTCCATCACTACACAGGAATGACCATGTTTCAAAAACAAAAACTAAAACCTTCAAATTCAATTATAGAATTAAATTAAAGTCTCTAGTCTTGTTTCATTTTCAAGTGAATTTTGGAATAACTTATTTTGAAATTTATTATATAAAAAAGTTATTCCAAATTTATTTATTATATAAAAATAAGTTATTTATAAGTTATATATATATATGTGTGTGTGTGTGTATAATGTGTGTTGTGGTGTGAAAGATATCAGCTTGAAATGAGAACTTGGAGAGCTGAGTTTGAATTTCATTCCAGTTCATGATATTCACTTATGCACAAATACCCTTGGAAAAGGTATGAATCCATCTCTTTTCCTCCAGCTATGGGTTAACTATCAGGATAGACTGGGTTCTATAGCCTTGGTTGGCAACCAGTTTACCACAGAAAGAAATGGCAACCTACTGCAGAAAAAATCTTCTGCCTCATCAGTCATGTATTGAAAGATACATGATTACCCAAGCATGTGGCAAATGTGGCACTTACCTGACTGATATATATGTATATGTACGCAGTAAGAATTCATTTAAACATGTTTTGTTGAATTCATCTGACAAGGTTTGTCAGTTTAATTTTTATTGTATTGTATATTTAATGTGTATAATTAATATAATATATTTCTTTTCTTGTGCAGTTAAGACCTGTAAAATTATTTACAAATGATGTAATGTATATGATGGTTGTATATTTGAATTATTTTTAATTCTGCCATTTCCAAAAATGCCAGGATATAGGCAACAAAATCTTGTTTATCACATAACAACACCCAGTTCTTGACAATGACTGAGACAGTTGAAATTATTTTAACAAAATATGAATTTTGGATAGTTTATCATGTTTTTTTTATATACATAACTTATTTGGAAAAATAAAATGTAAAATTAAGCAGACAAACCTTGTTCATTGAATGTAACAATTAAAAAAAATAAAATATATGCACTTTTATCTGTGTACATGTTCATACATCATTATCAGCCTTTTTCATGCACTTTGGTGTTGCTTAATGGTTACAAAGTCTAGTTTGTTTGACCATTATTACTGAGTATTGTGTTTGATCCTCTTTGGGCACGCTTTGTAAAATTCAATATTAAATAACCCAACATGTTCTAAAATCAACCTACACTAACTACACTTTTTCTCAGTCAACTATAGGACTTAGACCTTTCACAAGGGCTGTCACATCAATGTCTAACAGCCACTGTGGAAGGTCTAAGTTAGTGGGCCTTACCCTGTCAAACTGGCCCACAGTGTGTTTCATTGTAGGTGAAATGTCATCATTGTTGTCTTGTATTGTTCATATTTAAAAACATATTTAATTAAAAGTAAGGTTATCTTATAAGAACAAAATGGTAAGATTTACTCATATTTATATATTTATTCATATGAGATCAATTTAGTTCAAAATAATTTTGTTTATGGCTTTATGAATTATTTTATTGTAATCTGCAATAATAAATAAATCAATATCACATCAAATGTTGTAAACATTTGTTCTGCAAAAAACAGAAAATAAACTTTACTATTGCTGAAAAATATACATAGGGTTGGACAGGAAACATATAAACACAGTAGGATACTCTGAAAGAAGCCCTTTTTAAAAAAATTATATAAATTCTTATATTGTTAATTAAACGTATGGGTTACCCACTAGGATTTCCTGCTTAGATATTTAACTTTTATTTTGTTATTCGATGTGTTTAAAAATTTATATATTGATGACAGTATATTTCAGATTAAATTTAATATCATTTGTTTTGATTAAGCCAAAATGCACTTTGTGAAAGTTTGTAAAACTGAACACCTGACATTATGATTTTGAATTTAATAAGTGATATTAATAGAAATAAAGAAATTAGTTGTGCTTTTATACTAATCTTTTGTTAAAGATTTCAGTTTTTTATGTCATGTCCCTTCAGAATGACTCTACACAGATTTTTCTTTATTATTAAATTACACTGCATTCTTGGGAAAGATTGTGGAGTAGATTCCTATTGACTTCTCAATAGTTTTGAATTCAGAGTTTTCCTTTTTTTAGACTGGTTGCCATCCAATGTTAGTTAGACTAGGCTAGTCTGCTATTTATCCTATAGCTGGAGGGAGAAGAGGGGGAATACATGTTTTTATATAAAAGTGAATGCATCAGACTAAGCTGAAATTTGGCCAAAGATTATCACTTTCCAAGCACATATCTGTTATATTACCTCTGCACATCCAAAGACTTCAATTTTAAATTATAATTTATTTTTTACAAACTAACATCTTTTTGCAGTAAATTATTAAATGTAAGATTGATGATAAATCTATTAATCAGAATTCATACTTTAAATATTTCTTCACAGAAATAGTAAACAGTACTAGTATTACTTAACTTTTTAATATCACTTAAATTTTTAGTAAGAATTTAGATAATTGCTTTTTTCCAATTAATTATCATCCATGTATATTGCTGCCATATATGGTCTGGTACTTCTGCTATATATCTCAAGATTCTTGACAAAATGCAAAGAAGAATCTGCAATGTTATCAGTCATAACCTGGCATCTCAACCTTCAGTCACTTTCCCACCACTGTGATGCAGTTTCTCTGTCTTTTCTATAAATATTTTCATAGCAATTGTCCTTCTTTTTATTACCTTGACGGTATGAATTTATTACTAGATTCGCAAATAGATATCATTATTTTACTGTTGAATTAGCTGAATGTAACCGTAAGTTTTTTTACTTGCACTTCTCACCTGTGGAACTCTCTTCTGGTTTCTTGCTTTGCTGTCAACTGCAATTTTCAGAAATTTAAATGCAATGTCAATCACTATCTGCTTTCTTCCTGAATCCTCTTCTTTTATTGTCCTTTCTTCTTTCATTCTCTTCTGCTATCAGTAACTCCCTTCATTTTATTGGCATTATTGCCTTGCTTGGGCTGAAATATTGCAAAAAAAAAAAGAATAAACATATGTAATTGAGACTTCCCTTCATACTTTTCTTTTTGTTAATAATTATTTCATCATAGTTTAGTTTAGTGAACAAAGGTTTAAGGTATATTAAGTCTTACAGATATTCCAGTGGCTATTAAGGCCTATATAAGAAAGGAATACCTTCCAACATTGGCTGTGGGTTGAGGTCTAGCAATTGAGGGAAATTCCTCTTTTTATTCTTTTTCTGTGGTTTCTTTTAGAAAGGAATGTTGCCTAGTAGAACTTATCTCCCCATATCTCCCTTGGTAGTCTTTGTTGTCTACTGATGCTAATTGTTTTCACAGGAGATGAAAATTGTTTTTAGGAAGTCCTTGTATCTCTCCTGTGGTACCTTACTTTTGTAATTATAGATTGAGTGTAACTAACCCAAAGGCTAAAAAAAATTGTTTTATACTCCAAATTCATCACCAAATAATGAGAACAGGATATATGCACACAAATTGTTTTTCTTATGTGAAATGTTTCTTTTTCTGTTTTCCTTACACCACATAAAATAAATGACACATTTTACACTGTTGTTTGTTAATTGCAACAAAGGAATTTTTATCCTTTTTTGTTCAGGTCTTTGTCAAATTTTCTTTGTCTTATGTTCTTTTTTTTAGTGTTATTTTTTAAAATGTCTGATTCAATAAAGCTGTAAATCAGAGAAAAAAAGAAAAATATGAATAAATACAAACTGAATGACTCTCCCGACAAGCTTGTTTCTTTTGCTTACTCTTTCTTTATACTATTTTTAAATAATTGTATTTATATAATATTATATGTTAACGTTGTATAGGTGCTATAACAGTTATTGGCACAGAAAGTGTAATTGGTGAACCAAGTTCAAATTTCAGCCTAGTCTGTTGCATTCACTTTCACAATAATACACTTGGGAAAGGCATGAATCTAACTGACTCCAGCTTTGGATTAAATATCAGGATAATAAATTCTGAATTCAAACTATAAAGAAGACATATGAAAATACACCATTCTATTTACCAAGATGTCATGGTAATTCAAAGATAATAAAAATGGTGAGCCATGATTGCCTATGTTCTGAAAGATCATGGCATTACTCAGAATTCAAAACCATAGATAAGACAACAGAAAAAAACCTCTTCATTATGTCTTCCAAGAAGGCATAGCAAATCCCAAATAATGAAGAAAAGGACTGTGGGGAGCCATGGTCTAAAGGGACATAGTATTAAAAAACTTAATTATATAGTAATGATAATAATGGCCATTCGTATCTGAGTATTCCTGTCTATTAGGGCAGCTAGTCAATCCCTGTTGCAGATATCTGCTCTGGTACATTTGTCTTTATTCAACACTCACAGATCACACCTGTGGTTTATACAACTATACTGAACAGTTACAGTTTCTGAGAGTACTATCTGGCATGATGAACAGTCTAAACAAGGCCTGTACACTCAACACCTCAAAAAAGACGAATTTTAAGTGTCAAACCTTGCTTAGAGCTACACGAGGCAGAAGATTTTGGAGAGCTGTAGTCACTTAAATAATGAACAGGACATGTTAGAGAAAAGAAGTAAATCATTCTGTAAGATATGTTTACTAACCATATGTTATGTCATTCATTTACTAAGCTTAGCCTAGTCTGACACAAGACCATAGAAATATACAGCAAAGTGAAGACTGAACTGACTATAATCAGAAAACATTCCACGAGAAACATTTTCTAAGCATTACACTACTTTGTCTAGTCTCAGAAGTTATGCACTCAATGAGAGCAGAAATAAAAAGAGAGTTGCTTAGTATTTACATTATTCGGACTATTGTCCTCATCTTTGTCGCCATATTTGTCACAACGTTTCGGCCGTTGTATGCTCCGGCCTTCTTCAGGTGGTTGGAATTTCGAACCGAACCCTTTATTTCGATCACTGGGGTAGACTGTTCTAGTTCCACGAGCCATGTTTGATGGATGTCAGTTATCAGTTATCTCCTGGTAATTTTTCCCTCTGAAAGTTCTCCACTGCCTGAACCGGGTATTGAACTCACACTCTTTTTGGGTCTGTTACTGGATCTAACCAACGCCTTTATCCACCGTACCAGGGTTCGGTTCGAAATTCCAACCACCTGAAGAAGGCCGGAGCGTACAACAGCCGAAACGTTGTGACAAATATGGCGACAAAGATGAGGACAATAGTCCGAATAATGTAAATACTGTACATAATACCTCATCTAAGAAATATAGACAGACCCAGAGTTGCTTAGATCTACAAAATACAAGAATATCATTGCCTACTTCTTGAAAGCATACAGCAAATAATAATGATAGTCATTTGCTATTTGAGAGTTATGTTGAATGTCCTCATGAATTGCTTGTGACAGCTACATGAAGAGTGGATGGGGTCTGGAAGAGCAAAATGCTGAGTCTGTAACTGCAGTAAAGTAGCAACAAAATAAAAAAAGTAGCATGAAAAATTGAAAAAGTTTCATAGAGAGTTTTTTTTTCCCAGTAGAGTCAGATTACTTTACATGAAAGATGGTTCTATAAAGAGACAAACATAATCATTTATATTTGCAGTACAGGAGCAGGTTATCAGAATGAATGCAATAAAGCTAAGATAGTTAAATCGTAAGAAGAAAGCAAATACAGGATGTGTTGACGTGCTGATAGTGTCCCAAGTTGGTGTAGAAAGTGTATAAGTGAAAATACGATTGGATCACAAAGATAAACTATTAGGAAATACTCTGCAAATTTGGCTTCAATATGAAAGAGAAATGGTATGAATATCAGCCAGCAGCAATAGCAGAAAATGACAGTCACAAGATTTAGAATTTCTCTGTCCAGACTGATCACGTCATTGAAGTATGGAAGCTAGGTTTTATTGTGATAGATAAGGAAAGTAATTTGATTTTGTCTTATGCATGTCTTTTTATTTTCTTTAATATCTTTTATCTATCCCAAATCTAAATTGATTTTGCTGTTTCATAGGATACAAGAGTGGACTCTAAAGAAATTGTAATATTGAAAAATACCAGGATCTGGCTATTAAGTTGAAGAAACTGTGGAAAATAACTGTTGAAGTACTTCCTGTAGTAATGGGTACACTTAGAACACTATCTATAAACTTGAAAGAGTGCTTAGGGAAAATTGGAATTGAGACCAAATTGTAGACATCCAGAAAACTGCTCTACTTTATGCTATGAATCTCCCCACAAAAAGTCATTGAGTTTTGATGAGTATTTTTGACACTGTACCTCAATCATCAATGTATAGCACTAACATAATAATAATAATAATGATAATAATATATTAACACATTTAACCTAATAAATATTATATAGAATTTTTTACATTTGCTTCCTTTCCTATATTAGTCTTTAGCACACTGCATTATTCACTACTTTCCTTTCCACTGCATTGTTTTCAAGGCTCCTTTACTGCTCTAGTTAATTTCAGTCATGGTCATTTTCTGTTTTCATAGCAGGATATGACAACACAATTGCAAAATTCAAATATGCTATCATTCATTCATCTAAGTCACTTGCAGTGAGAGGATAAAATGTTTGCTTTTCAAACAAAATCACCTCCAGAATGTTAATGGTGAAGGTGAATGAAGGTTTTGATGCGTTAGCTTTCATGAATATTACCAGCTGTATCACTGCTTGTCTCTGAATCATATGTGTATATGTAATTTATTTGCCTTTAGTGCCTGTTGCTGTACTAGAGTTATTACCCTTGCACAGGCATCGTCAAATAGTAATATTTTTATTTCGAGAATAATGTTTTGTTCCAAAATGTTTACCAAACTGGAAGTTGACAAACACTGTGAAAGAGCAGTCTACAATTATTAGTATAATGATTAAAAATTATAATTATGATAAAAAAATATATATTTAAAGACTAACATGTGAAAACGTAATAATAATAATAATAAAGACTTAAAATAAACCACCATTTTTATTGCATTGGTGAACTTGTGTTAAAACAAGCTGCAATGTATTTTTATAATAAAATTATTTACAATTCATTTACATTATACATATAATCTATATATATCCATAATATTTAAATTAAATCATGACCACTGATAATACATTCCTCATTTTCAATGTATTTATCTAGAAAAATCACTGTCATTACATCTATATTGTTCACATAATAATCCTATTCATATCACAATGAAAATAAATATGAAATCATTTCTTGCTAGAGGTTTATTAATTATTTTCAAAGAATGATGCTTAATATTTTTTTAATCATTTCACCACAAGCAAGGCAATAAAGCCACTAAGACTCAGGGGATTACTGAGTGCAAAATAATATAAGAAAAATACATTATTAATGAGAGAGAACAATAAAAGAAGAGGAATTAAGGAGACAGAAGGGAACGATTAAAATTGCATAAAAACTTTTGAAGATCACTGTTGATTGGAAAGCAAGAAGCTGAAAAGAGTTCCACAAGTGATAAGTGCGATAACATAGAACTTATGGTTAAGTTTAGCCATTTTGTGTAATAATGTTATGGGACAATCCTGAGTCAAGAACTTGGAGCCTTAAACCTAATCTATCTAGTGCTAACATTGCTGCTGCTTCTACTGTATTAACCATAGTTTACCTATTCTTACTGTTGGTGCTGCTATTGAAACCTAGCTGTCAATTCTCTTTCTTTTTTAGTTAATGGTTCCATAAGACCCACTGAAGAGACCCTCATAGCTTAGTATATCCACTGATTCCTTCAGGCATTGTCTTTCCCTGTTTAGTATTTCTACACCATTCTACAGCTTTTCCCTCCATTTCATTGTCTCGCCCCTAATTACAGCTTCTTGCTGTATTTGCTGCCTTACTTTTTGGGTGGGTGTCTCTAGTTTTACCTTTTTATTTTTTGCCATGACAGCAAAATATGCAATACACACAATTTTTGGTCATGATTATAGCTATTTTCTTTCCAAGCAGAGTTTACAGTTTGGGGGGTTTTGTTGTAGGCTGATGCTGTTTTTCTTACTTTCCATGATACCTTTAGTGTAATTTGTTTTTAATTCCTCATTTATGTTTAGAAAGGGCTGTGCTGTTGTGCCCCCTTTCCGACTCGAAAAAGATAAACGAGTGGGTGTTTTAAAGGCTGTTTTTACACACATATGAGGCATATCATGTTAAAAAAGGTTGTGCCTACCCACAACTGCAGCGTTTCTCTCTGTCCCTCTATACAAACAGGTATCCGTTGATTGGCCGTTAAGGGTCACATGACAGGCCAAGCACAGTGTATAATAACTGGGGAATAGGAAGAAAAGTTACCCGAGTAATAATATTAAACAAATACATACAAAATTCTATATCCTCTCACCATTACATATATGGTGACACAGTAAAAATACTAAAAGTATATCGTAGTGAAATACAATAGAAATTATTGTACTATTAGGTTATTTGATGAGGTATTGTTTAGTGAAGCTTGGCTTGTGATATGCGAATGTATTGAACATATTCTCTGTGCAAGATCAACTGATTTTTGTTTTATTATTCAAATGTGAACTGCATTGAAGGTTTTACTGAGTTTACAAGGTCCAGTAGTATTTGTACAGCTTCCTGGTGATGCCAGAGTATGAAGCTGTCATCTACATATATAAGCCATAATGTTGACTTTAGTGATGCCACACTTAAAGCCATTGCCTAGAAGTATTCCATGTATATGCTCATTATCACTAGTGACAATGGCGGAGACATACCCAAATCTTCTTGCTGGTGTATATCAGACCATGGAAGAATGTTCCCATCAGTTTATCTATTTGAATGCTAGTAAGTTTTTCAAGAGGCGGCTCCGATTCTATTTGGTTTCCAAGCACTGATCCTCATCTATAGGAAGTATAGTGAACAGGCTCACTATAACCAAAATTACCATTAGATTTTTATGAATGGGAGCTCCTCAGATCGATTACACAAGTCTTTTGAATTCTTATATTCTTAATATATGACGAGGGCTACCTATTAGGTGCTTGACTATACACCCCACAAGGCTGCTTAGCGTGTAGCATGCCGAGACCCTGCATCTTAGAGGTCTCAACAGAATACTACTTTGTGAATATTTGGGAGACTGTACTTATGTGACAGCTTGTAATGTTTACTCACTTGTCTATACTTATTCAGTGTTAAGTAGTTCTGGTTCTTATTTAGAATCTGTGACAGATTCATCTCGGTTTCTCTAGATTAATCTGAATTTCCCTGAAGTTTACCCGGATCGGAAAACACCAGAAAAAGGCCGGAGAACACAACAGTTAAAACGTTGTGATAAAAAAAGATGAAAACAATAGTCTGAATTTAAATAATTTAAATAACCTAATAGTACAATAATTTCTATTGTATTTCACTACGATATACTTTTAGTATTTTTACTGTGTCACCATATATGTAATGGTGAGAGGATATAGAATTTTGTATGTATTTGTTTAATATTATTACTCGGGTAACTTTTCTTCCTATTCCCCAGTTATTATACACTGTGCTTGGCCTGTCATGTGACCCTTAACGGCCAATCAACGGATACCTGTTTGTATAGAGGGACAGAGAGAAACGCTGCAGTTGTGGGTAGGCACAACCTTTTTTAACATGATATGCCTCATATGTGTGTAAAAACAGCCTTTAAAACACCCACTCGTTTATCTTTTTCGAGTCGGAAAGGAGGCACAACAGCACAGCCCTTTCTAAACATAAATGAGGAATTAAAAACAAATTACACTAAAGGTATCATGGAAAGTAAGAAAAACAGCATCAGCCTACAACAAAACCCCCCAAACTGTAAACTCTGCTTGGAAAGAAAATAGCTATAATCACCTTCCTAGACCAACACAAATTATTCAATAAACGATCAGACCTTATCTCAAAATGCAGATACGAAAAAAAAATTTAATACGTTATTTCAAAATCGAAAACTAAAAATGAATACCATGTAAAATACCATAATGAAAAATGCAAATATATGAACTATATACAACACAGATAATGTAACACATTTTAGACAAAGCTAATACTTTAAGCTAAGCAAATAAGATATCCCCAAATTATAATATATAAAATAAACAAAAAAATCTAAATATATAAACAAATTAAGAAACTACGAATGCACACATAAACACAAGTAAATGTAATAATACTAATGATCAACAACAACTAATTAAGTAATCAATAATAAATAGTGAGTAAAAAGTTAGCAAGCACCACTATATAGTATAAGTACAAATATCCACATTCAAATCCATTTCAAATTATTTCTACCCCATAGCCTCTAAAATAATTTGAAATATAACCTCTGCGGCTTACCCAATAACCTTTAGGATAATATAGTAGGCCTTACACCCATAATATAATATTGACCAACATATATAGATAGTTGCAGGAAAACGCAACACATGTGGCCTGAAGATTGCATTCAAACACGAAACAGACTGTCGTCGTTTGGTGTTGACCTCAGTGTCCACTTTCATATCTACATACGCTGTATCCCTGATATTTATCACTTTTACCCATACTATATTTTTATGATATATATATATATATATATATATATATATATATATATATATATATAATAGATAAACATACAGTGTTAAAGGTGTTAAAATGTTGTATTCTAATAAGATAAAACGGTTTTCTCATCTAAAAGGTAAAGAATAATAAAAAATGATGAACATTTGATTCTACTTTTATTTTTCTTAAATATTTTTATAACTATTTCTTTTTATTTTAATTACATATATTTCACCATTTTTACTGAAAAATTTTCAGTTGAAACCATCTCCCTAAATTTGTCCAAATAAATAACTGAACATCATTTTTTGCTTTAATAAATGGAGGAATTACTTCATCGGGCTGAGATATTTTCAGCACTACCCTAAAGCTTGCAAACTTAAGAATTTTGCTCGTGTAAGTAAAAATTAGTCACTCTCTAATTATCCATCCAGTTTTTCTGTAAAAGTCTAATATATCTATTTTAAAAGGTTCATATATATATATATATATATATATATATATATATATATATATATATATATATATATATATATATATATTGTAAAAGGGTAATATATGTACATATAAGCAAGCCCAGTATAGATATGATGTTCATATGGAAACCAGTGCGCGAAAATACTATTTTGGGTATCTAGCATCTCCTTCATGTCAGTCAGCGCAAGGCTAATTCCTCGAGAAGGACTGACGGAATTTTCCTGTCTTGTCTTGATAATTCAAAATACTGGAATTTAGCTTCGTGTTTCTTTAGAGCACTGGTTCTTAACCAGAAGAAATTCCTCCCTAGATGAATTTTAAGGTTTTCATGTGTAAGCGAGACCATAGATTGGTATACTCAAACTTGGAATATTGGTATTTCGATAAATCAGCAGGGGTAGATAGGTCCGTCTATTGTCCGGTTCACACTCTTCCCAGGTGTTTTGAACAGGAGTAGAAGTTTATCCCTTGTTTTCTATTTAGGATTGGGTTTCCGGTTCATTCTAAAGATTTTAATTCTCTTTCACTCCCAGTAGTCCCCTTGCATCTTAGTGGCATTATCACCTTGATTGGCGTGAAATGATATTTTAAATTACAGTTCTGCAATGGGCTTTTTAAGTCAGATAATCTTGACTGAATTTTTATTCTGAAATGTGAAGAAAAGGATGTTTTATCAAAAACAGATTGAGAATTATTGTTTTAGAGAAAACGAAGAAGAAAACAAAAATTAGTAAGCGACTTTAATTTCTTTTTTCTACATACAACGTGTGAAAGCACGTGAGATACCCTTCCTTCGTCAGTCGACAACCAGGGGAGCTAACACAGTTTCAGTGGCTAAGGTAGTACTGCCACTCTTGGTGCCACCAGCAGCTTTTGCCACCGGACAGGGTATTGTTTTTGGTGTCTGTGCGAATTTTTTTCAGCTGTAAGTCATATTTTCAACGTTTGCTTGTAACGGCCATCATCAATGGTGTAGAACGGAAGGTAAACAGATGTGTTCCGCGTCGGAAGCAGCATTGTATTACGAGCATGGTTTTCATTAACGCGATGTCTGTTGAAATGTGGTCTGGAGACGATGTGAAGCCCATTTCAGGCACAGGCTAATGATGTCCACTTTCAAAAGGAAGGAAACAATTGACCGTCCAAGGAATCTCTGGAACCCGACCTCAATAGATAGCACATGACATGCCAACCTCTTTTCCAGGCAGTCGGATCGCAGCGATTCGTAGCTGTTTTTCTTTTGCTCGTGCGCCTCCTCTCTGTTCTATTCCCATGGAACCGTTAATTCTACTAGGACGACACATTTCTTTGAATCAGACCACACTACAATATAAAGGCGTGCGTATGTCTGAAGAAAACCGGATGCAACATATGCCTGAAGGTAGTTGCAAAACATGTTTTGGTAAAATTTCATATATTCATAATTTTGTTTAAACTTCAAACCCAGTTAAATTATTTCTCATCATAAGCTAAATTTAAACGTAAGTCATAAATCAATTTATGAGTTTCGTCCAATCAGATTCATTTCTTCTGATACATATAATGAGGTTATTTTCGGTCCATAAAAACAACAACGACAAAAAAGACTGCATATTTATATAACTGTCTTTTACTTTCGGCGATTGTACTCCTGTCAGTGCAAAATAGAAACTACTCGTTTAATTAAGACATTTCTTAATTCATTTAGTTTTATTTAATTTGCTTCTCTTATACTGACGTGGGGCTTAGGGTTTAAAACAAAGATTTGATTTACCTACGCCAAAAAGATTAATGAAGGATGATAATGACGAGGACAATTTTAACAAAAAAGCAAAGGAATTTATTCACGAATATACATGCTTGAAGTAATGTCAGTAGATCGTTTCAGGAAAGATAAATCAGAATTCTTAAAGACCGTAATTTTAATGCTTTGCCATGAAGAGGAAATGTTCATAAGACTGTTGGGTCTCAAACTTACACCCGACCTCAAGTGAAACTCGTACGTACGATACATTGCTAAGGATGCAGGTAAAATAGTCGCCTTCCTGTACCACCCCTGTAAGTACTTGAGCCCTCCTGCTGTCCCCTACCTTTACAAGAACCAGATCAGGCCAAAAATGGAGTACTGTTGCCATATTTGGGCGGGAGCTGCCCGGGCCTTACTCTCCAGCCTTCATAAGTTCAGAGTTCAAAGGCGTCTCCAAGCTCTTATAGATGATGAACTATTCTCCACCCTTCAACCTCTCTCCCACAAGCGGGATGTAGCAAGCCTCTCACTGCTCTATCGCTACTTCCACGGAAAGTGCTCGGACGAACTATATACCCTGGTCCCGCTGAAGCAAAACTTCACAGCACGAACACTTCATGGCACTTAAATAGTAGCAAACCACCCACATTCTCTCCGTATCTCGTCGGTGTGAAGTAAGTTCTTCTCGAACAGCTTCTTTCCGCAAATCACTGCCTTGTGGAATCGACTCCCACCAGGATTTTTCCCCGATCACTACAATCTTAACCTGTTCAAGGCTAGGGTTAACCGTTATCTTCCACTCCTATACATACAAATGGCCTCCAAACGTAACCGTCTAACGAGTAGTCCCCCAGACCTTGTAAAGGGCGAACTTTGCTGCAGACCCCACCAAAATAATGATTTATTCATGATCACATGCACTTTCCTTTGATAATCCATTAACTTGTTTATCTTTGAGTAAACATAAATTAAACCAGACTATATCAAACAAATAAACCAGTTTATCCCAGTGTATGTATATATGAAATGACAATCGGTTACTTTTTTTCATGTATCTCTGATATATGCTCACAATTAATGTAACCCTGGTATAGCCATTGCTAATATTAACCTAAACCTAACCTAAAAAGGGTCCATCATTCATTTTATAGTCAAACGGTATCAGTTTATGTCCACATCACATGACTGTTTCAGTTACACCACCTCATTCCTATTATGTCATACTTATGTCATCAGATTTTCAAGTAGGGTAAGATCATCTAGTGCCCTGCTGTTTCTAATATTTTGGCATTCTGTATTACTGTTATATATATATATATATATATATATATATATATATGTATGTATGTATATATATATATATGTGTGTGTGTGTGTGTGTGTCTTCACGCTCGTGCTGTATGTTACGCAGGCACGCACGCAGGCACGCACGCAGGCACGCACGCAGGCACGCACGCAGGCACGCACGCAGGCACGCACGCAGACACACATTTTATATAATTTTAAAAAGTAAAAATAAAATCCATCCTTGATAATGGCTAAAAGTATAGCTGAAAGCGCTTGAATATATAAAACAATTGGGCAATTTTTTATCCAATTTTTTATTATTTATTATAAGTACACATGAAAAATTATAGAAAAATTCATTCACAGCACCTTACCAGTCGTTTTTAATGAAACTTGTATAAAATAGGTGTTGCTGGCCAAATACGCAATTATATATATATATATATATATATATATATATATATATATATATATATATATATATATATATATATAGTAGCGAGCATAAAGATCAGAACGATGTTAAGAAAATGTCTAAATGTGAAATAACTTTTTATTTTAAAATAAAAAGTTATTTCACATTTAGGCTTTTTCTTCAAAGAACATTTTAGCAAGGAAAAATAAGGATATAAAGTTAAATTATATAATTCCAAAATATGAAGCTCAATAAACTTATTTTGATAAATTTATAAGAATAGTTATATAATATTCGAAAAAAATAGATGATCAAAAACATCAGAACAATTAAATAAATCCATAAAATTTAATAATTATTTTGCATTATTAAAAATTTTTAGGGTAAGGATATAAAATAGGGTATTTTACTAAATTACACCGACTCTTTACTGGCTCTTGCATTGTAAACATGGCGAAAAAAATCTGTTACTGATAGTCAATTCATGTAATGAAGATTGGGATATTTCAAAGACTGTGAGGAAATCTAAGTATTTTAAGAAAACTTGAGTAAAATAGGTCATGTGAAGCCAAGAAACCACCTGGCAAACCTATGAAAACTGCTGAAAGGGATGACAGATGGATTGGTAATGAATAAAAAAAGCATCGATTTGCGACAGCAACCGCTATCTCTAATATCTCTAATAAGACCTAATGTTAATCTTGGCATTAAAATATCAAGGCACACAATTTCCTGAAGACTTAATGAAATAAATATGAATAGTCGAGTAGCCTCTGCGAAGCCTTACATTTCTAAAAAGAATCAAATGATCTGATTGGAATTTGCCACTGAACACGTCATATGGACAGAAGAACAGCGGGATTGGGTTAATTTCAGCGATGAGTCAGTTTAACATGTTCGGTTGTGAAGGGAGAAGGTTCGTTCCACATCTAAGCTACGCTTGGAAAATCACTATAACAGAATATGCTTTGCCGATTATCGCATAAGTTGAAAAGTAATAGTCAATTGTGAGCGACATTCCAGCAGCAGTGACGGACTGGCCAAGATGTCAGCTTGACCGATGGCAAGTGGGCCCCTGATTGGGTAACCCCCACATCCTATATCAAATAAAAATGCAATAAAGAAACAAACACAGACAACTGTTTTAGTAATAAAAAGGAATAAGAACTTTATAAAGTCATCTGCACATTATCAGTTACTTAAATCCAACGTGAGAGGATATTTTCAGAGCTAAAGATCATGAAGACAAAGTTAAGAAATTTGCTGTTTGAGGAGAATTTGGAATCATATATGTTGTTATCCATTGAAAAAGATTTTTTCAATGAATTGGATGCAGAAGCAATTATTGGCAGATTCACACAATCATAATGTGAACACAAATGAATACTCTTAATAGAGTAGATTGCATACAATTCTTTGTGGTGCTTTTCTTATGTTAATGTGTAAATTATGTAGTAAACTATTTTAATATATCAACAAATTACTTAAAATTAAAATAAATTAAATTATAATTATTATTTATATTCCGTATTTACTGCAAACTGTAAGTAATATATACGGTTCATCGTAATTACTAAGTAACACATTTTTTTCACAAATTTAATTGTATCCTTTTTTCCATATGTATTTTAAAAACTTTTATTTAGTTATGAAAATTAAATGATAGCATTGTAGTTATGGGTGGGCACCCATTGTCCCCTAGCAACTAGTATTTTTAGACTTAGTCCGTCATTGTTCACCAAACGGTTTGTTCCGTTTTGTGGTGAGAAGTTGTATGTATAAATTCGTTAAAAAATTCATTAAGTCAGTAAAGCCACTAAGGCCTATGTTGTTACCGAGTGTGAAAGAATAAGAAAAAAGAGAAAAAAATATTAAGGAGCGAAAACAATAAAAGAAGAGTAATCAAGAAGACAGTAGATAAGTATTGACATTGCATTTATATTTTTGAAAGAGAGTGTCATAAGCGAGAGGTTTGAGAAAAGAAACCAACATAGAACTTGCAGTTACATCTAGCCAATTCAATTTGTAAATTGATTAGAGACCTTGATGCCAATCTATAGTACATCGCGCGCTTAAATTCTTGAAAGTGATTTTATTTATAATAGTTATCTTATTTCAGTATCTTGATATAGTCTGTGGTTGTAATTAATTTCTATACACTTACAAAAAGTTAAGTCGAGTCGATACCTGGGACTGTTTATGTATATCAGCTGAGGAGTTATTTGAGGAGTATACAATTACTTCCTTAGAATGTTGTGTGTTCATATGTCCATTCAATTTCCTGATTCTTGTATATTTTATGCGACAGAATTTGCTAACATTGATACTATGCTGCTGAAATTCCTAAAGTACGTTTTGTAGGGAAGATCCAAGAGGCGCTCTGGAAGTGGATACGGATTTGTTAAAAGGGAAGCACTTAAAACCAAGTATTTTTTTACAAAACATAAATGACAAACTCTAAATTACACTTAAGGAACATGTATATAAAGAATAAAATTAACATACACGAACATGTTTGGGGACAACTGCTATACAGCTATATTAATATAATATATTTTAAACATTTAGCCTCTTCACTCAGTTTTGATATTAATTTTCTAAGCATAGCTTAGATGTGGCACAAGGACGAAAGTATAAGGCACCCAGTGAGGATCGAACTCACTGTTTTAGCGAGACATTGTACCACGCCGAGGTGCCCTTCACTCAGCTTTGATAATAAAAACAAACGAAATTTGTCAACAGTTTGATTTTATTATCATAATCTTTGCGCTGTTGTTAAGAAGAATGACTGGAGAAAATTCTGATATAAAATTATTTGTATCAATATATAGAACCTAAGAATTTTGTCGTTGTAATAATTATACTGTGTAAGCCATAGGGCGTGATACTTTGCATTTTGACATTTATAGGCAAACCACGCCCCAAATTAAGAGTCTACTATTTATCAGATTTCAATAAAATGCTCAGTACTTATTTATTTATGAAAGAGGGTATTTTGTAAGAAATGTTTTTTTTGAAATAATCATTATGTAAAACATCCCCACACTTTTAGCATTTTGTGAAATCTCAAGAAAAAAAAAACATTTGTATGTTAAATTTTCTGTAAAGCTATGTCCCCGTAGAATTCAACTTTAGTTGAAATCTTATTTGAAACGTATGTACGTTGGAAAAAAAAAGTTTATGTGTTTATTTTTGAGTAATGCTTATATCAGACGGGTTTATTTCAGTTTCAATAAACCACCACTCACCACTGGTTTGATAATGTTACAGTTAACCTCAGCATTGATACAAACATGAACATTCATATTTGGCTCAGACCAAATGAGATGTTTTTTTTAGCTTTCCTTAATATATTTTACTTTATTTCTCATAGTATCTCTGGGATGTGAATTTTTAAAAAATTGTTTTTCATATTTTACTGGTTACAACATTGAATAAAACATACACACACGAACACTGCGTTGACATTGTAATTCTGTAAGTCGTACCAGTATATTAAAGGAATTTGATTGTTCTTTCTATTCAATAATTTAATGGTTCTTTTAATTATTTTCTTAATGATTTATAATTTTGAGGGAAGAGCCTTTTGAGAGGTTATTTCTTCAATTATTTATAATATTAAAGAAAGGAATTTTTCGCCTTGGTGATTTTGTGTTAATAAGCCATGATATTAAAGAAGGTATTCTTTTCTTCTATGTGTCGTGCCTCTTCAGGGCATTGGTGATCAGGGCTCTCACCAATTTTTGTCATTTGCAACTCTTAATAGATTTAGTTTTTCTTGTTATCTATCCTAAACTGTTTTGCCATCCACTACTCGCTAGGTAGTTTTGTTTTCCTCTGTATCTCTTGATTCCATCTGTCCTGTGAGTACCAAATTTTCCAAACCATCTTTCCTCATCTTATGCTCTAAAAATTTCAACTGTTTCTTTCTGATGTTAATAATAAGGGTCCTTTTTGTTTACATGTTTGGTTCATGACATTCTCAGCATTCTCATGGAGAACCGTATTTCTGTTGCTTCAAGTTTCTTCCTCATCTGTGAGGATATTGTCAAGCATTCACTGCCATAAAGGGGGACTGACATTACGTAACAGTTTAGTACACTTTTCTTTGTTTCCAACCATTGTTTTCTGTTTCTTAATACTTAAGTTTTTGGAAGGCTTATTTCGCTATCCCAATGCGCCTTCGGATTTAACCGTTCCACTTTCCGTCCTCTGTTAAAACAATTCCCAAATATTTAAATTGTTGCACTTGTTTGATTCTGGTCTCTCCGATTTGCAATTCGCACTTTGGGCTCATCCTTTTGATAACAACCATGCTTTCTGTCTTATTACAGTTGTTGTTTAATCTCTTCTTCTCGCTACCCTTCATCAACTTCCGTTGGAGTTTTTGTACATTTCTTCCCATGTCTGCTATCAACTTTGTATCATCTGCATATCTTATGTTGTTAAGATTGTGGCCGCCAATAATGAAATCCTGGCAGTACTTCTAATTCTGTTAGGATCACCTCTCTGTATAGGTTTTTTATGATTGTTATTTTTAAAGAATAGGACGTTTTACGTCCTAACTCTTGGTATATGGAGACGAACCTTTTCCTTTAATTTGCCTCAGTATGAATGAAAATGATTTATACTTCAATGCCTTATTGCCTTAAATAATTGGTTCAATAAATTTGTTAGCTGAGTAGAAGATGGTTTGAACAAAAGATAGAGAAAGTTATAAAATATGTCTGTATTATTTATGTTTAAAAGCAGCTGATGATAAATAATAAATACTTAAGTCATTATGTCATCCATTTACATATTATAAACTTGTAACGTTGGTCTTAACGTTACCAAAAAAAGAAATGGAGATAAGACGTTGTTCAGATAAGTGAAATAGCTTTTTGAATTTTCTGTGATCTACAAGGTTCGATCGTTTACTCGTTTCGGGGTATTGTATATTATTCGTGGTAGACTCGTTAATGTAGTAGTCAAAAGGGAAAAAATCTACACGCATATGTCATCGAATGATATAGAATTGTGGGTAAAATATTCCACGAATTATCGCATTGTAGAAGTCCCGAGTTAGTCTCTGCTCCTGCTGGTTTCGTCGCTGGTCGAAGGAAACGCCGATATGGAAGCGCCTTAGGGTCGCTGCTTATGGTCAGGGTAGTCTACTGCATTCAGTTAAGCTTGCTTGAGGTGCGGGTCTGTCGGATCTGTCTTCATGGGTTGGTTTTATAATCAGTGGGTGGCTCAGAAACGGCTGTTTACGAAAACCGCGTAGGCCATTTTCTGATTGATCAGAAAAGATGTTTTATGGCCTTGGTATTTTTGGACAATATTCCGGAAGTGAGTGCGCAGGGCCAGACGAATTTAAGGTCTGTTTTTGACATATATGGATGTCAAAGTGAACACTTCCGTTTGAGTTAATGAACTGGAGTTCCGGCAGGGCACAACAAGCCAAACTGTGCGTCTCTTCGAAGTTATTTTTATGACTGTATTTAATCTGAATATATTTTCTAACAAATGTAATATTTTAAATGGGCAAACAACTTAAATTTGAAATTTAATCATCAGAGAAGCGACAGATACCGAACAGATTAATCGTAAAAAACTTGCAAGTTTTTGCATTTCTCCTTTGGCGTCTCCTCGTTCCAATGTTCGCTGTTCAACCAATTACCTTATATAAATGGGC